>CM055967.1:52402500-53002500 GCA_029531755.1 Holothuria leucospilota
TCTTGCTTGATATTATCATGTAAAACGTGATTGGCATATAAAGCATGGGACTTTCATAGAGTTACTATACACAGTTCAACAATTTATATGGTCTTAGAAATATATCTCGCTTGCGTGTAGGCCAAGTTAAGGCCTGTTCATACGTCCACATTTTCACGCGCTATTAAGCTATACAAACCGTATATGGTCACCCTTGCTCTTCTGATCCATTCACAGACATAGCTCATAGCATACAGCCAGAGATTCTTATTTATCCAAAATTTCACCTTGAATTCTCCTTGAATTCACCTTTTAGTGTCCCCCTCTCCATGTAGGATCATCTCCATCTGGATGAGGTTTGCTAACTGATAGGAGGACTAAGGCAATTGATGATCATATGTCGTCACAGTAACAGTTGCTCCTTTTGCAACCTCATCTGGTCATTCGTCCCAGTATTTCCAAATTCTGTTAAAATAGGATGTTTGTGTTTGGACTCCAATCTGGCATACTTGGGTCTAATTTTAATGAAGATTCTCTCGTTTTCTTATTTCCAACAATTTCTATAATTCCGTCCAGTTCTATATCCATGTTCTTATTGATTATATTGTTAAAGGTTAGCTGGTCCTGTCTGACATGTCTTTGCTCTATAGCGACATTAATTGAGTTCATTCAATCTTTCCTCATAAGTTTTGTCCCTCCTTCCTAGCATCGGTCTTCTCATTCTCCTTTGCCTGCGTTCCATTATCTGATGTTTTTCTTTAGGTATGGTCTCCATATTTGTACAGAACTGTATAGCCCAAATGTGGTCTAACCAGAGATTTATGCAATTTCAGACGCACATTCTTATTAAAGTGTATAAAATTTCTCCTGATAATTCCTTTCACTCTGTTTGCTTGTTTCACTGACTCTGCACATTGTTTACTATATTTCATTAATGTTAGCTCAGCTGAAAGCTTTCAGTTGAGCTATTGCTGTCGTGCACGGCAAACGTCTGTCACCACAACATTTGCGTTTAAGTGCCTGACGTTTCGCTGTTTTTCGTTAGATTTGGCTGAAATTTAGTAGGGATGTTAGCAAAAGTAATATCTGTATGCTGCAACACTTTTTGATTAATTTGACCGCTATTTGACCTCGGGAGAGGGCTTTGTTTGAAAACGTAAAATTCCCTACTTGTCTGTCAGTTTTGCACCAATCTTGATAATATGTTTTATATAGATAGTTCAATTTGTGCTGAACAAAAGTTAAATTTTCTTTTTTCGTTTCTGCAATCATTTAAGGCATGAAAACAGCACTTTTCGAAACAAATTCTGGCAAAGTACCTATGTTCGGGAATATTTTGTGCAAAATAATGAGATTCAGATCATACCAACACTAATTAGGTGATTTGTCGTGAAGGATTTATATTATCAGAGATTAGATACCATAATAGTAATTGTAAGAGAAGTGTATGAGGGAGGAGCAAGTAAATATTTACTTTTCTGGCAAGTTGTACAATGGTAGAAACTGTCATGTTATTTGATGTGCATGTTTTTTCCCCATTATGTGACTCGGTTACCTTCCCCCCCCCCCCCGATGGTTCATGAGACATGTTGGTTGGTTGTATTATAGCATGGGTATATTTCTGGCAAATAATATTTTCTATGAGATATTGTGATTGCCAGGCAAGATGCGGTAAATTTAGTTTTGTCATAATTATTTGAAAAATGTATTGAAGGCTCTTTCTTTACCCTTTAGGCATAAATACAACGATATTAAAGACACATACTGGTAACTAAAACTCTCCCTGTGTAAAATATATGTCTACTTGGAACTATGGCGTAACTTTGTGGTACTAATTCCACTTCATGGAAGGAACGAGCTTCACGTTAAAGACCACTGTATTCTATAGAGCACGCTCTCCAAGTGAAAGGGTTTGGCGAAAAATCAGTGAATCTTTGATATCCGATTGCACCGCTTACGGGAAATACTGAAAAGGTGGAACGGGAAGCAAGTTATATACATATATATATATATATATATATATATATATATATATATATATATATATATATATATATGTATATACATATATATATATATATATATATATTCCTTCCAGTACTCTTAAACAACTGGGAGAAGAAAACCATTCAGTAGGATTTCCAAAACGAAATAGCGCCACGATAAACAGTACCCCATAAAAGTCACAGGACAATTGAACCTTTTGTTAACAACTGTTTATCGTTTGAAACTGATTTACTCTAATTTGTGATGGACTTTAAAATTGATGTACACATATTCGGGGGGGGGGGGGCGAAAAGACTGCATGTGCATTTCTCCAGCAGTAAGTTGACTCCTCTCAGAGTCAAGCTTAAAGTAATTGCGCCGACTTATTTAAGTTGGTTCCTTTGCGGTGACTACCGTTTATCGTTGATGGATGATTATATTTTTATTATTAATTTGTGAATCTGCCGTAATCATTTCATCCTAAGAGCATAATTATCATTACGTTTGAAAATATGAACTGAAGTTCTTAGTCTATTGCTCTAATTTCTCCAAAAAACCTTTAAAAAATGTGCTGCTAATTCTCAGACAATCTTGGACATAACTGTTGGAACACCTACCACCGTTGTATCATGTACAATATGATGTCATGCACCATTTACGAAACCCTCGTCCCCCAGTACAATGTTGTGCACGATTTGCGAAGGTTGTTAGTCAAGTCACCCCCTAGCAAAGTCGCCCCTTACAGAGTCGCCCCCTGACAAAGTCGCCCCCTTGGCCAACAAAGTCGCCCCTTAACAAACTCGCCCTTTAACAAACTCGCCCCTCGACAAAGTCGCCCCCTGACAAAGTCGCCCCTCGACAAAGTCGCCCCTCAGTGGTTCCCGCAAAATCTCTTAAAAACAATAATAATAAAGATACAAAGATACAGTAATCGTTTTTATTAGCTGTTATCAAGTGCCTACACACTTTTGTTGCTGATTTGACGTCAGGTTTTAGCCTTACGCATACCCTACAGTGTTTTTGAAACCAACATCTAATTGCAATCTTTTCTTTCTTTGAAGTTTAGAAAAATTAATCCTGTAATTTTAATCACTTAAAACATTAACTTCTTTTATACCGAATGTTACTTAACGTTCAATTAGAGGTGTAAATTTGGCGACAATTCTGTGAAAAGTGTACATATATCGCTCGAACGCTGTCGATCAGTCGATCAGTTTCATGATACAAAATGCGGGAGTACGTAAGAACAGTAGGTGTGGGAACATAGTACGCGATTCTATATCCGTGTACGTAAGTTCGTATTGTAGTATTACCGAGGCATACGTAAGTAGGCCTATTGCACATAAATGGTGCATGAACACAGACTGAACGATTATCTTTTTGTTTATTATTAATTTACTTGAATCATTTTTGATGAAATTTTGCCGGTGGTAACTTAAGTTGAACTGAGGGGGCGACTTTGTAGAGGGGCGACTTTGTAGGGTGGCGACTTTGTCAGATGGCGACTTTGTAAGGAGGCGAGTTTGTAAGGGGCGACTTTGCTAAGGGGCGACTTTGTTGGCCAAGGGGGCGACTTCGTTAGGGGGCGACTTTGTAGGGGGCGACTTTGTGAGGGGTGACTTTGCTAGGGGGCGACTTGACTGGCCCCCTTTACGAAAACCCCGTCCCCCAGCACAATGTTGTGTCCAAATGAAAGCGGTGCATCTCCAATTGACATTATTTTCTCCAACATTGTACGGGGGAGCGGGGGTGCAGGGGTGTTCCAACGAGTTTTGTACAAGATTGTAGGTTCTTCTCTTCTTACTTACTATGTAGATACCTGGAGTGCCATAGATCCAACAATAAGTAAACTTAACAAATCAAAAGGCCACTGAATTTCCCCTTATGAACATAGACAGATAAGACACGGATCTACAATTTCCAAAAAGGGGGCCGACCAAACAATAGAAGAGCACAACAATGCTTCACCGCACGAGTAGCGCACAAGGAGAAAAATCAGCTTTTCTAGCTTTCCAGAGGTTTATGTTACCGTGTATGAAATTGAATTATTTACTACTGACAGTTCCAACACCAAAAATTGACTGCTTTAATATTCATGGCTATGAAGAGAAGGGGCTAAAGTCCTCTGAGCTTAGCCTAGATCAGTGCCTGGTATATAAAAGACGGCAGTGGTCACCTGAACGCACCCAACCCATCCCCCATAACCCATATAACTTCACTCCCCCATCGGAACGGGTTTGAGGAAATTCCAGGACAGTTCACAAAATTTGTTCTTTGCTGCGATTTCCCGACAGAAACTTCCAAATTTTTCCGTGGTTATTGCCAAAATCTCATGGACTAGGGGCCTTTTCCTGAAAATAACCCATGGGTTTGATTTCTTCAAACTTAGACCGAGTTACCCCAAGTAGTATGACTGGTACCAAGAGCTTTGCAAGAGGAGCACATGATTAATGCTAAATGCTTATATGATATTCTGATATGGCTATGGTCACAATGATGTTGCAATACATGATTTGTCATTATAAGAAGCTAATCAGGTTGTACGCTCCTGAAAATTGCCCCAGGTCTGAAGCGAAAGCTTGGGTACTAGGGCGGTGGCGGGACCGTCTTGTCGCAAATATCTTATTTCGAACCATAGTCGATATATTCCGAGTGTTCACTGTTCATACTGCACACGGACTAATGCACTGTATGTAACATGGAGCAACGATATTGCACGTACACGTAGTGTACCGTGAGTAATGATATTTTCACCAAAGATTTTTTGCGCAATTCCGACCTGAGGTTTACGCAGAGATGGTGAAAAGTCAATTTTTGCAAGTCCAAGTCAAGTTACAAGTCAATGTTGGCAAGTCCAAGTAAGTCACAAGTCATTTGCCTCAGCTCCAAGTCAAGTCATTTGGACTAGAGCACAAGTCAAGTCACAAGTCACCATAAATATTGACTAGCAGGATCTCACTGAATGGACTGTTCGAGGGCTTATTATCTACTTTGTCGTCATATTTCATTCCAAAGCAAGCAAAAAGTGTGGGGCACCCGTTACATGATACTGCAAGCGATGACGAAACTGAAGTATGTGAATTAGAGCACGCTGAGTCAATCATGGGAAGAATAAGCGCACTGAAACCTCAACTCGAAACCCAAATTAACCAACCATCTACATCACGATCAATTATGATGTTCTAGTTGCAGTGTTTGCGCTGGGTCTCAGAATCTGGGGGTGGGGGTGGGGATTTCAGATTTTTAGGGGGATCTTGGAAAATCACATATCAGCAAAACGGTCAATTTTTCTTCATTTCAACAGGTTGCAGGGCCGTAGCCTGGGCGAAACCTCTAGGGGGCAGTTTATGACACTGTCTAATCGGAGTACCAAGTGGCTTTAGTTGCCTACAGATAGTTAACGCCCAGGCGGACCATTCCTTTTTCACATGCTCTTTGGTACCATGGGGGTGGGGGAGTACTGAGGGAAGGGGTACATGTAAGGCCTGACTTAGGTTCAAATTTGTACTATAGTTGGCAAAGCTTTGAACTGACTATGTTTTAACAAATTGTCATTATTTAGTGATATTCTTCCTATTCTGTGGCTGCGCGGAAGGCAAGAGGTGCTGTCTAAAGAAGGGGACATCCTATACTCTTTGAGAAATTTTTGTTTATGTGAGGTGACTATCTTTCTGAAGCTTCGTGAGGCGTAGAATTGATTATGTGTTTAGGAATCCTCATTATTTAGTGACTTTTTTCTATCCTGGTAGGGTGTAATTGAAGGGAATATTGCCTCAGGGGAGGGATGACACCCCTACTCTTTGAGAACTTTTTCTAGTTCTAAGTTTTCCTAGGTCCAAAATGGTGTTTCTTTGGTAAAGCTTTGGACTGATAAAATGATCTAAACTTTAAATTATTTACTGAATTCTTCGGCTGTGGCATGCATGGTACCTACATGGCTGGTACTCAGTGCAGGCTTCCCCCTAGCGCTCTTAGTACAGCACTAGGGGAGCCACCACAGGTTGGTGCGTAGCCGTAGCGTAGGCCCTGGAAGAAAATGTGGGAAATGACACATTTTGGACCTTAAAGTTGCACCTAAGGCTGCATTCTTTACTTTAAAATTCCATGCTTTAGAAACAAATTCAGATTCGAGAAGAAAACTGAGATTTGATTTAAAGGGGAAATGCAGTCACCCCAATTTAAATTAGTGTACCCGTGCATCCTATATTATGAGAATCATGTTACAATATGTTTCTCACTGAGTTGAGAAATTCACGTAGACTACCTCCTTGGTTTACCTTGAATATGCAATATTTCTGTTCTAACATATCATGAAAGATAGTACTTGAAGTGAAATAAGGGGATATTTGTGAGAATTAGCTGATGTTTTCAAAATAAGTTTGCGGGGACTGCTTATGCACTTTAAATTAAAAGTTACTTTGTACGGACTTAAGCTAATAATTAAATGTAATCATTGGCTATTTTATCTTTAGCCAGTGTTTATGCTGGTGAATTGGAAGCGGTGTATCTTGTAGGAGGAAGATGGTAATTCGTCAGGCAGAGAAACCTACATAAGAACGCCTACATGGCGGGGTCGGGGGACCTCCCCGGAAAAATTTGGTGAAAAAAAGAACCTTTAATTTCGATTTTCCAGGTTATTTGGGCCTTGAAATCATAGCTTGGACAGTGGAATTTTCAGCATATATTTTTTCTCAAGTAGGACAACTTTCATTTTCGGTTTGGAAATCTCAAGGGGCAGTAGCCTCCTGCCCCCCGCAGGCTACGACTGGCCGTTGACACAACTTGGCGGACTTGTTACTTGCATGGCTACATCCCATCGAAGCGTCCGCGTGTGGTAGTGGTCACCATGGTCACTTTGGTGTAGTAGTAGTAACACGACACCGTAACAGTGAGACCTTACTCGCGAGTCACCATTAGGCATATATATGGAAGAGTTCCAGAATAATTGAGTTCTCTGTTTATGTTTCAGCACAGCACAGATCATCATCACCGGATCACTGTGACAGGATAGGATACAGTACACACCTGCCTCCCCAATCCTCTCGCCGATGTCCATCTACGATCACACAGTAATGTTTACTGAGCAGTCAGCACCATGTCCTTATCTGGCTTCCTGATTACATAGAAGAATTCACACAACAACACTCTTTGAAACTTGTTTACATCACAAGTCACAACACACAAAGTCGCAAACATGAGTAAAGAAACACAGATTCAGTCAAAGATAAGGGGATCGGGAGCGAGTTAGTGAAATCAATATTGGCATCACAATAATGCTTCTGACTTGCGTTGGCGACAAGTCATTCGTTGCAAGTCCAAGTCAAGTCACAAGTAAATCAATGCAAGTCCAAGTCAAGTCACAAGTCAATACGAAAATCGCAAGTCAAGTCACAAGTCACGAAAATAGTGACTCGAGTCAGACTCGAGTCCAAGTCATCAAGTCCAAGTCAACAACCCTGGGTTTACGGTCGTGGGCAAGAAAATAGTCGGTCTCGTACCCGGTCTCGGCCCGAGCGTGACCTTTGACCTTGGTTGCCATGGCAACCATATATTTGTATGGTACTCGAGTCATGTCGGTCGAATCCGAGTCCGATTCACGAGTCCTGAGCTCCGAGTCAGAGTCACGAGTCACGACGATCGGGACTCGAGACCGGTCTCGAGTCATGCAGCCCTGATAAATAAGGAAGCATACATTTACCAGACCCAGAACTGACCCTTACACAACTGAGCTAGTGACTCCCTGCTATTCCGATTTCTGACCATTTAAGGCCCCGCTGCCCGTTGTTCAACCATTCTTTGATCCACTCCAGTATTTTGCCATCACTTAGACCTCTAATTTTTGTTATCGAAGGTTTCTGTAGGTCAAGATACATGACGTCCACTGGTACTTTTTCACCTATATATTTCGAAAGCTCATTCCAGCACATCAGTAAATTTGTTACACATGACTTTACTTGTCTAAATACATGTTTTGTATCACTTAGTAGTTATTCTTCTCCAGGTTTTTTACAATTTCATCTCTCAATATATTTTCCATAACTTTCCTGGTACTGATGTAGAATTTACCTGTCTATTTCAAGACATAAAGCCATTTATGGATTGTAAGGATACAAATCTCACCACAGCAGCACTTCAGCACCCCACGTCCTCCCATATTCTGGAAAAGTAAGACTGGTATACGACTTTCACTTTATACTTTTACCTTCATATGCTGAGCTCAGCTCAGCATGATGGACCTCTGAGGCGGCTGTATGGATTTTTTATTTCTGGCTGGGGGAGGATAAAGTGAATACACTGAACAGAATGTTGGCCTTATTAATATGAAGTTTCACTGAGGTTCAGAAACTCATTGCAACACTGTGCTCCCCTCCCCTCATGCTTAGTCGCCCCTGGTGGTCAACATAGCAGGACTAAACACAATCGGAAACGTGGTGACGTTGAAGGTCTGGTGATACGTAAATTACATAGTTAGATATTTGATGTAAAAAGTATTAAAAATCCAGAAAATAGCCGCAATTCCCATTAAAATCCATCAAATATTGACCGTTTTACAGGGTAATTTCTATTTCACACTTGTATCATGAATGAACATGAGCTACAATATGCAAATATGTGACATTCGAAGATGGATATACCATATATGGCTTATGTTAGCCTTTGTTTTTTCAACCTTAATATCAAGGACACTGGTAGTATTGTTATCCCCTGAGGGGTTTAGTATGAAAGTTAAAATTGTTTCCTTGAGAAATATTGATATCATTCCCCAATCTGTAAACTATCTGATCAGTAATTAAGAGATAATTTACATGGGCGTAAATCCCGGGGGGGGGGGATGGGGGGGATATATCCCCCCAACATTTGACTAGGGAGGGGATGGCCCATGTTATCATCCCCCCCCCCCAATGTTTCAGTCTACAGATACGTGTATGATGGAAAGTATATTTTATTCGTCATTTTCGTAAGAAATTTTTTCAATCTCGCTTCACTTTCTATGACAAATGTTTTCTCAAACTATCAGAATTTTAGCAAATCGTTGGCAATCTATCAAAATTTTCGCGCGCTCCGCGCGCTTCCAACCTTACGTCAGTGTCACTCATATTATCAATATCTTCCAATAGCAACTTTCGGAGAATCACAGCGGCAAAATGTCGAAAGTTTTCGAATTAATAGGTAAAAGACTGGCTTATGGCAGTGACATGTAGGTTTGTTGGGTAATTAAAAGTGTCTCGATGTAGAGTCTGAATGCAGGTTTTGTAATGGAAATATTCGTCACTGTTTACACTCCATGTCATGACCATTATTAAGGTAATAATACACGAAACTGTTCTGATCACGACACTTTCCGAAGAACAGACGTACATCTTCCAAACATCTGTGGGGGACCTCGCACCAATATGGGATCTTTCAATCTAATATATAGCATGATGTACAAGGTTGGAAGTACGTATCTGCCGTTATACATTTTTCAAAAATTTTTACCAGAGCTTCGCCAGTTCGCGCTGAGCAATTATCGGTATAGATGGTGATTGTTAATACACTTATGACGAAAACAGCACTCTGTAACGCTCTTATTAGTCCTTCACCCCTTTTACTACACCTGTCAGGGAGGTCTAATATCACCCCCCTGCATCTATACTCTTCCTTCCTCTCATTTTTCATTGCTGGCAGCTGTTCGTCCGGATTTTAGTTCAAAAGTAGTAACAATATGATAGTTGTAAAGTGTTCGGCGTCGTACTTTATATTATCATTTGGATGTCAGGTAGTATACGCATTATTTAATCCCCCCCCCCCAAAAAAAATTAATATGATTAATGCAGAGCTTTTAGGAGGTCCTATTCAGGTATCTGCTAGCCTTAGATGCCCTTTTACAATGCACAATGAAGGAAAGGACATATTTCGTAATAACTCAAGAATGTTTCTGTGGACTCAACGCACATATTTTTGTCTAAAAACTTTCCGGACATAGAAGGCAGTAAAACAGACAGAAGGGAGGGGGCTTCAGGAGATTTGTTGACAACGTATCTGTCTTTTAATAGACAACTTATTCTTCTCTTTTACCTTACCAAAAATTAACATTCACTAAATTATGGACGTTTTCCGGCCATATATGATCAGTTCCAAAAACATCCCAAAGATAGCACCATTGTGCATCTAAAAGACCTTAAATTAATAAAAAAAAAAATTCTTAAACGGGAGGGGGAACCCCTTCCCCAGGATGACACCTTTATGTAATGACAAACGAAAAATCAAAACTGCTGATAGCAAATGCAGGAACGCATGAAAAATAATGGTGTAATTTAAGCAGACTTAGGGGAACTGAGGTATTATTACGACATTATCTATGATTACGACATCATCTATGGGCCCCCAATCACAAAAAATCTGGCGATGCCACTGATCTCAAGCCAACTTGCAGGTCTTGCAATGATCTCCGAATTCAAAATCCAGTTGTCTGGTATGACCCTATATGTTGATCGCTGCCTTTTAAGCTTAACAGGACATTGTTGCTCTTGTACAATTTCAATCCAGTGCAGCTTATCAACGAGTTTTGTGCTCAAAATAGTAGGCTATTTCCTAAATGCATGAATATACCAATAGCCTACCAAAGAACATTACCACTGAAAATAACCCTTTAAAACAGTCTTCCTGGCACTTCTGAAACATTAAAACCCAGGAGCTTCCGGGGGCTTCGCCCCCTGGACCCCCACCCGGGCTTTGCCCCTGGACCCCACCAGGGGCCCTAAGGCGGGCCCCTGGACCCCACCCGTCATGGGCTCGCGCTTCGCGCTCGTTGTGCACGCTTCGCGTGCACATTTTCCACATTTGCGATAGTTCACCCCATCCCCCAAAAGTTGAAAAGAAATCTACGCCCCTGATAATTTATATAGGTTTAACAAAAGAAATCTTAACACTATGCAACACTTCACATCATTATTTTTGCATAGGCAAGTAGGTCCTTCAGAAACCATCAAACTTTGAAGACGTGTATTTTGAGAACGGTAAAAGATATTAAAATAATTTCAGCCGATCTTTCATTGGAAGATTTAATTCTTTAGCTGACAAGTGAAACAGCTCTCTTTGGTGGCATGTCACACGACTTTTAAGTGAAGTTTTCACGTTGTTCTCTTCCATTACAGGGAATGGTTTTAAGTACAGTAATGGAAAATCCTTCAGCACACATGATAATGACCACGATGCCTGCGGTAAACATAACTGTGCGCAGAGACATAGAGGAGCATGGTGGTACAACGCACGTACGTGTCAGCAATGCCAAACAACTGCCTTCTGTTCGAGGTTCCACATCACAAGCAATTGTAAAAACGTTTGCACACGCGCAAACTTAAACGGCGATTACAAAGGGGGTAACGGCAAGAACATCTTCTGGGATTATTATCAGAATTGCAACCTAAGATCTGCCGAAATGAAAATTCGACCATCTAATCCCTAAGCAGGACAGCAATTATTTCAGATCTAAGATGTACGTTAAGGTAGTAAGTGGGTCCGTCTTTACATATTTTCTTAAATACGAAGCTTTCACAGAGTCAGCGATTGAATTTGTTAAAATTATATTCACTAAGAATCAAAGCGAAATAAAATTGAAATATTGTAAAGTTGGAATTGTTGTAAAATAACAATGCAATAAAGAGAGTTAAACATTTAAGTAAAATAATGCTTTTAGACTTCTGACATGGCAATTGAGGTTAATAAGGCCAACAACAAAAGGTATTTACCTGCTCCCCTTTGCCTAGTCTAAAAGGGAGAGGGAAGGGAGCCAGAGTGCTCCAGAATTTCATCGGACTAAAATTGGGAAGAAGGCAAGACAAACTGGGACAAATAAATTGAGCATTCATTGAACTCTGTACTTCAGTGTGAATCTAACAGGTAAATTCTCAGGTAAAAGACTGACTTTTTGATTGGCATATAGGTTTGTTAGGGAATTGACAGTGTTTCGATGCAGAACCTGAATGCAGGTTTTTTCATGGAAATCTTATTTTAATGAATCTAACAGATCCCAATTTTTTAAACTAAGCCCTGCTTTCCTTTCTGAAATAATTAGTTCAAACACGGGAGCCCACAAGGTACAGTTTTAGCAACTTTTCTGTTCACTTTATACACCTTTGAAGAAGGATGCTTTCTCATCAAATTTGCAGATGTCACGGCCATGGTGGTATTAATTAATGAAAATGCATACCTTAGCCAGATACAATCTTTTGTCAATTAGTGTGATTCAAATTTCCTAGAAGTGTATGTTTCTAGGACTAAAGAAATGCTAATTGACTTTCGTCGTAACAAATGCTCCCCACCTGTTATTACCAACTGACCAAGGGGGCCGCAATTGAACGTGTTGATACCTATAAATATCTTGGTGTTGTATTGAACAACAGGGAGATCATGTGGATATATTTTTATCTCAGCTGAACGCTTTCAGGTGAGCTATAGAGCTTATGCATTGACGTCATGCGACGTCATTTTGGCGCCAAAACAGTGCAGCACAGCGTACGCACGACGTAGACTTCGCACGCGACAGTAGAATACTACGCGCGTATCCGACCGATACACGAATCAGCTGTCTGCATTTGCAGGGGTATGTTGCAATGATACACGCTTGCCTCCATTGGAGGCAAGCGTGACGTCATATGCATAAGCTCTATAGCTATCGTGCGCGCCCGGCCGACTTTCTGTCACGTTTTGCTTTCGTGCTTATCACTGTTATTTTATGATTTGTTGGTCGATTTAGCTGAAACTTGGAGAGATATTTCTTGGAGTTAAGGACCCGTTGTGGTAATCGTATTTGATCAATTTAATCTTCATTTCAGGTCATTTCGAGTAATTTTTAAAAACGTAAAAAGGCTTATTTTTCTCTCAGTTTTTTTTATTTTTTGTGGTAGGCCGGGTGTGTGAAGTCAGACCTGTCGTGGACCAATCTTGTACAAATCGAATAAAATTATCGTTATTTGACACCAGAGACAGTGAGGAAAGGTTATGGTTAGAATTCTTGAGAGTTGTTATAATGCATGATATCATGTTGTGGATTGGGCGCCACTTTCCAATCTAGTTTGGTTGATCTGTGCACCCGATCCTCCGCGTAGCTTGTACAGTATAATTACTGGTCCGTGCTCTTAAGGAGTACCTTCTGGTTTTTGCTATAATTTCTTAGCATGCACTACTAGCTTGTAGAAAAATTACTGCTCTGTGCTATAATTTTTTTAATATTAAGATACGGTTTAGTTGAGTAATTAACAGATATATTACATTGTACATTTAACTTCATTCTTGCAGTCATCTGACGAATGGAAGTAAAGTTTGCCTGTTGTTGCCTTCAGAAACATGGGAAATTATGCTCATTGTGCATGTCAATTGAGATTGTCAAACAAATACCAATCACTCGTAATATGTATAAGATTGATGCTAATTAACAAGTTAAACCAGTTAATATTATGTATTATTATTTTTATTTCCTTATGTAAATGGTCTATTTTAGTTCTTTCTTTATGCCAAATGTAATAAACTGAGGATAAAATGCTCAAAAGAACGGATAGGGGAAGGAGTCGTGATTCTTATGTTTTATACTATGAAATTACGTGAGTGATCAATACATTCAAAGAAATATTCATGGCTATGAAGTAAACAGAGTAATTGGCCGAATTACACAGAAATTACTATGTAACTTTTTTCGGTATTACTTATAATTAAATGTAAAATATTGGAAATGCGTAATATAATTATGCATTAATGTAATCACTTGTAAACATTTGTTAAAGTTATTATTGTCTAGCGTATAGATGTAAAATATAAATATTGTATAGTGGCCTGGTACGGTGGTTCTTAAGTGGGTTTCGTATGAACAAGTTAACCTTTAAGGGGCTAAAGCATAATGAGGAATGTATTATGGCTGAACAAACTATGTTAATTTGAGTGTCATACAGTATTTACAATTTTTGTGAAACCCCTATAGCTATACTGTGTTAGTAAATCCACGAAAAATAATGGCGCTCTGAAAATGAGACAAATCTGTTCAATATGCTTAGTTCAACAGTTTTAAAATTAGTTTAAATGTTATTTCGAAGTATTTTATACACAATTTAGGGCTCATGTTACCGTACCATGTCATTCTGATGTGAAAAGCAACACCACTCTGCAAAAATCGTTAGCTGTGCTACTGCAACATTGTTGCGCTTGTTTAAAAAGTTAACTCCAGATATCATTGTATCCGTAAATTGTCGAATTTTAATGTTAGTTCTGAGATGTAAGGTTATATTTTTTTATAACTGTTCATTAAGTAGAGTTTGGCGGTACTGTTTGATCTGTTGGGGTGTTATGTCAGTAAAACAGAATTAAGTCGGACTGAAGGTATTCTTAGAAAAGTAGAGAAAGTAATTGGGAGTCTCAGCCGTCTGTAAAATCCATCTGCCAGTGCCTCTTGCAGTCCAAACTTGACTCTATATGGGATGTTTCCAGCTACCTGTATGAAGTGTTTCATAAAAAACAAATAAAGCAAGGCATTAGTAGGCTGAGACTCCCTTGCCTCAAAACAAACAGGCACAGGAACTCCTTCATCTCACGTCCAATGATGCTTTTTAATGCTAAAATACTTCGTTGATTTCTATACTTTTACAGTTTTCTGTATTATTTGAACCTGTAAACATTTTTATTATTATTTCTTTATTAAGTTGATTTTGCTACTTTGTTTACTGCTGTTTGTGCGAGCACTTCAGTTTCATTTTTGTGGAGTTAATAAATTTTCGCTTGCTTGTTTGCTTGCTTGCTTAATATCGGTAAGGCAGTATAGGCATATTAGGTAATTTTACCGATACCGCGATAATGGACGAGCCTGAGAATGGGTAATATCGGCCGATACCGATATTGAATACCGATGATCGGTCCATCACTACTTAAAACCAAAGGCAGAGTGCTATATAAACCGAAGTGCTCCTGCTAAGAAGACACACATGTAACACAATTGTGCACCCTAGTATTGAAACGCTTCCTGTAAGATTGAGGTTATCCAGTAGATGATGACGTCAGATGTTAGATGTTCGATGAGGTTTTACGGCTCAGTTTCTAACCAATTGGTTGAAGTCGGGCCAGCCACAGCCCTTTTTCCAGTTGCGGCTCAGTGGCTTGTTTTGCCTACTCCATTGCTTATGCTGAGCACCAAGCACAATGGCAGTAGGTTCCATTTTTAAAGTCTTCGGTATGACCGGGCCAGGAGTCGAACTCCAGACCTTCCGGCTGCAAGTCGGATGCTCTAACCACTTGATCATTCAGTCTGCTGATGATGACGTCAGAGCCTTCGTTTCATTGGTATACACAACGCACAGCATAACGTATCCTTAAAGCGGATATGGATCCCCAAGCCAGGAAGTTGCTAGCAGCTCTCTGCCCAAACATATTTAGGAATAGCCCTAGAGTTCTAAATACAATTGATAACTGCACTTTCATTGAAATTCATTCAAACAATACAGTTTCACTCTGGTTGGTCAGCAATGACTTGTATAGTCAGTTGTGTTCCCAATCACAAATACTGAGTTTGACAATATTGCCTCGAGCAATTTAACTTAGTCTCAGAGGCAGTGGCGGGCGGGGGGCACAACGGTTTCACAGGGGGCATAAGCCAGTACCAAATGAGGAACTAAGGGCGCCGCAAAGCGCGAAGCACGAGTACTGCGAGTGGCGGAGTGGGTCTAGACACACAAAGGCGACCTGGTTAGGTTCGGAGGCGAGCCCCGATGGGGGCTAAGGAGACAAGCCTCCGGGAGCTCATGGGTTTTACTTTCCACAATGTATTTTAAGACATCATTCTAGAGCAATTTCTCAGACGTGGCCTTTAATATATTCTTAATACAAATTCGGAATATTCAAAGTGAGTTGTGTTTGAGGTAAAACTGCTCCAATAACTAAAATATTGATCATTAATATCAGTTGAAGAAGTTATCGTTCCTGTAACGGTAGACTGCTACTGATATGAAATGGATGGCTTATCATAAAATAATGCAACAGAACAGTTGAGCTGATATATGTTTATGCATCTTCTAAGTCATAGTTACGTCCTTTGTCCTCTTGATGCTCAGTGGGCTCAGACTGGTCGGTTTCAAATTTGATTCCCTTTTTTATCTGTAGGAGTTGGAGTACTTAATTCTGTTAATTATTTTTTTTTTTTTAAAAAAAGTTATCCATTATGATAACATGTAAGTTGAATATATCATGCACTTCTCTGAGACTCCCAAACGTGGTAGCATAGGGATAAAACTGTTTTATCAGCACTTGACCCGTGTTGTCAGAGTCACAAAATAACAAAATCATCAACAGATCATTAACGGACTAAAATATTTTCAGGCAGAATTTCAGCATATCACACGCACTCTATATTGATTTTGTTTAAGGTGTAATTCATAAGTCAGCTCGTAAAAATATTTTATCGCTTTATTAAACATAAATAACCTGTACTATTCTATGGGAATCCCTACAAAAACAAGCAGTGTGAGCTTTCAACGGTTATTTTTATTACTCTTTTAATGCAAATTCCGAATTTTCAATTAGCCACTGTGTGTAACCTATTAAAAAGATGGATCTCCTAATTAAAATTTTCTTAAAAGAAAAAAGGAGATTTTTGAATGACCGTATTGCCTGGGAGTAAAAGTAACACAAACTTGGAGCACTGTATTCCAAACATTCGCTGTTGAGATTGCCAAGTAAAAGATTTATTTATACGCTAAAGAATTTCAAAACATCTATATATTTTTTAAAAGTTTCAGTCTCATTTGGGGGATACAAAGGGGCACGACACTTTCTTGCTTGGGGACACGTGCTCCACCATCCTCCTTGCCGACGCTACTGTTCAGAGGTATACTAGCGAGGACGGAGGTTTGGTTTAAATTTGAGGAGGGACTAGAAGTTTACTTAGTAGGAAGAATTGTTAATGTCTGGGGTGAGATTAAAGAGCCTTTAACATCTGGTTGACTGCAGCGCTCAGTGTCGGGCATTTTAACTTTGTTTTTATGTTCATTGTGTTGGTAAATAGCTCTTTTTGTTAAATAAAGAATAAAGGCAACTTAAAACAATGCATGCAGAACGTGATTTTGTCAACTAAGGTTTGATGTTCAATAAAATGTGTCGAATATGAATTTTGGATAGCTGATTATTTTTTTTATACAGTGTCGCCCCAGGATTTGGTGATTGAGGGGCACTACAGAAGGCGTCGTAATGCCACCTCAGTTAACCCCAAGTCTGCGTAAATTGTACCTTTTGTATACAGCGATTGTATACAGCAGTGGGATCCTTTTCACCACATAAAGGTGCCGTCCTGGGGGAGAGGTCTAAGGGGAGGGGGTGTCCCCTTTGAGAAAGTTTTGTTGTAAGTTAAGGTTGCTTAGATGTAAAATGGTGCTATCTTCGGGATATTTTTGGAACTGATCATACATGGCTGGAAAATGTCCATAATTTAGTGAATTCTAATTTTGGTTAGGTGAAAGAGGAGAGTACATTGTCTAGGAGAAGGGTATGTTGTCAACAAACCTCCTGAACCCCCCCCTTTTTTTGGCTACTTTTCTGCCTTCTATTCGGGGAAGTTTTCACGCAAAATACGTGCATGGAGTCCACAGAAACTTTTTGGACTATTACGAAAATTTTTCTTTGCTTCATTATGCATTATAAAAGGGTATCTAAGGCTGGCAGACACTGATAAAGGGCCTCCTAGAAGCTCTGGATTAATTTTATAAAATAGGGCATTGACATGACGCTTATTATCCGACATGCAAATGATACTATGGAGTATGACGCCGAGCACTTTACAACTATCGTATTTTTACTAATTTTGAACGAAACTCCAGACGAACAGCATCCCGGGAGACTGTAGGTGCAGGGACCCTGATAGCAAAATTTGGTCGGCCCGACGACGGACCTCTGCCGGCCACTTCCACATTTTTGTATTGACAATGAGTTATATCAGAAACCGTCGAACTTTGAGGAGGTTTATCTTGAGAACGGTAAAATATGTTAAAGTAATTCCAACAGAACATTCATTTGATGATTTTAGTCTTTAGCTGCTGAGTAAAAACAACTATTTTCGTAGCATGTCACCCTAACTTTCAGGGGCGTTGCCAGGTTTTTGGTGTGGGGGCAAAGTCGACTCATCATCCCCATTCTTGACCGCCGTCCTAGGGATGGGTATAAGGGGAGGGGTGTCCCCCTCCCCTTTTGAATTTTTTTTTTTGCTGTCTCGAAGGGCTTAGATGCAAAATGGTGCTATATTTTGCTTCTTTTTATACTAGATCCCAGTGTTCTCTACAGGGGTGTTTAGAGCGGCGGCCCGCCCTCCGAGTGAAAATGGCCTCTCCTCAAAGTAGTTGCCGCCTCCAAAAAAATTATCCGCCCCTCTAAAACACACCCTCAGATTTGTTCTCATGATATTTTAGCAATTAAATACTATAGTTAACGAATGTCCACACTGCTTCCTAAATAACAAAAAATGAGCTAAAATTACCAGGTAGGCCTACGTAACACCATTTGGCGCCATTCATGGTATCGAATCTCAAAATTTTCGAAGGGGAGGACCATCCCCTCTCCATCAAACCCCTCCCCCGGCGATCGCCGAGAAGGCTATACCAAGCGTCTGTTCGCATATATTTATTTATTGTAGGACGCTTTGGCAATAGCCTTAGGTGGTATTGACAAGCAATACGTTTTCGGGATTTATTTTGTTTCAAAATCAGGATTAGGGTTCGAAAACATGTTAGGGTTCCGTCCCCAAAGCATAATCTGTTGAAAAAAGGAGAAAAGATCCGGAATACTGTTTCCAGAAGCTATGACATCATTAATATCCAAGGTTTTGATTGACTGTTCGGAGGCCTATTGCCAATGCGTCCTGCATAAAATAAATATGCCGTCCGTTCTGCTACTCTTCCCTAAGCCGCATACTCGTGTTTTTTCGACTGCGTATAAGCAACAGGCGCATGTATGGCCAATCGAAACCTCGAATCAACGATAATTTCACACCTTCCCGAACACTTTGTTTCAATTGTTCTGTTAATCTGTTTCGTCTTAGTTTTCAATACCATAAAAAGATCACACTTGTGAAGTCAATATTTCCCAATTACCCTCCCCCTAGGCCCCCCACTCCGCTCCCACCAACTTCCCATTGCCTCCCTCCTCTCGCCGTTTTTTTTTTTTTTTTGCTCTCCTTCATTTTTCAAGATCGCCCATCGCGTCCCCAAAATTTCTGTGGGGGCACTCAGCCCCCTACCCCCTGTTGGCTACGCCACTGCAAACGTTAACGCCAGCCTTATTCTTGAATTGATAATTACTGACCTGAGGTTTGGCCACACTTTTTCCAAACATTGTGCATAATACTTCTGTCTGCTGCTCTAGAAATTCAACATGTCTACAAAGTTTGATAACCAAAGTTCCCTATTGAGCCTTTTTTCCCCGGTAGTTTGTAGGTAGATTCGCAACAAACTTTGGATTTTCAATAAGCTGGCGGCACTGTTTAGGTCACTAGTATAATCTATCTGCGTTATAGCCTATCTGACATAACATTTCTTCCAGTGGCGTAGCCAGGTTTTTTGTCGGGGGGGGGGAAGAGTACCAAGATTCCCCCCAATTAGTGATCTGCTTCCTAATAATCAGTGTTCTCCGCAGGTCCAAATTTTTTCCGGGTCATTTCTTCTGACCTGACTGATGTGACTGATCGCCGTCCTGGGGGAGGGGTCTAAGGGGAGGGGAAAATCCCTCATGTAAGGTGGACTAGATGCAAAATGGTGCCACATTTGGTGCTAATTAAAAATTGAATTCCCACCAAGAATTCCTATTTTTTAGGAAGCTTTTTTTTATCTTGCTTGTCTTGGTGAATTTTTCTTGAGTCCTAATGGTACTTCAGAATCACAATGGGTGAATTACAGTAATTTAGTGAACCCTGGTACACCTTTCCCTTCATCAGTTCACCACATTCACCACAATCAGTGAATTTAACGAGGACCTGCCCTAGTATCAGAGTATAGCACTTGACCACTGACCTATTCTAACAAACTGCATATACCACAGTGCTGCTCCTTTATTTATCAAGAAACATTGGAAGTATACAGTAAAAGGACAGAGTCCCTTGTCAGAGGTCTAGACAGGGACGACGCTAGAGGAGGGTGTGGGGTGTGAACAGCCCCCCCCCCCCATCCACGCAGACGGCAACATTCTGCACTAGTCGGAAAATGAAGGGAAAAGGGAAGTGCAAACGAAGGAAAGTAAGACGAAAGAAGAAAGAGGGGAAAAAAGAGAAAAAAGAGGATAAAGAAGAGGGAGAGAGAAAGACCGAGCGAACAGAGAAAAGGACAGGAGAGGGAGGGACAAAACAGGGCAAGAGAAAGGGGCTGGTGCAGACGGAAGACAGGAGATTGGAATGCATTTGTAAACAACGTTTATTGCAATATTTTCAAAGCCCGTAAGCAACACTTTTTGAAACTTAAAACATATTCTGTCGGCAAAAAATCTACATAGGGCTTTTCAGTATCATTGTATACCAAAGAAGTTCATCGTTCATGTGGTTTCTGGCATTGAGTAGGTAAATTCTGCACCAGTCGGCAAAATGAAGGAAACATGACGAAAAGAAAGGAAAAAAAGTGAAAGAAAGAGGAAAATTTCTGTAATCAGAACCCAAAATTTTCGACGCACCTACGCGCGCTGTAATGTCACCCCGGTTTCTTCAGTAGTTCCATTCCACATAGCTAGATAGCATAAGCCCTGTCAAACTTACCAAGTAACATGTAGGCAGGGTACACGGGTTATGTAAATTTCATCCCATATCGCAAAGCCTAGTTGCCGTTCTCTAGTCTGTGTCATGCGGTATACGGTCAGTTGGTGAGCGACTCACGGAGTAAAGTTTGGCTAGTCCAGGTGATTTCGACACAATGTTATGTTGTCCCTGATACAGCCTTACAGTTTAATGTTTTTACTGTTTTTCTTTGTTCTTAATGATAACATGTTTTTGTGTCAGCCTATCAAAAATTTTCGCGCCCTTTGCAATTTCACGATTCAGACTCAAAAGAATAGTATCAGTGCGCAACTCGGCTCTTGACATATTAAGTGATATTATGCTAAATATACGGTACTCTGCAATGCCATGGGATAGTTAGGCTCCTCCATATCCCTTTCTCACCCCCTCGACATGTTGTCGGAACTTGGGGTCGCTGGCATGGCCCGGCCCCATGTTGGGAAAATTCTGTCGCCACCCATGGTCGGTTTACTTATATTGGCTTTCAAAAGGGTAATTTCTGCGATAAAACCCCAAATTTTCGGTATGCTTTGCCCACTCTTCCTCAGTTTCGTTACTAATAGCTGAATATAGAACAAACCCTTTCCATCTTTTCAAGTAACTTAAGTAAAATTTATCGTTTTATGTAAATGCCGGGAATCTCATCTCATTTCGCTAAACTAAGTAGTTACTAGTAATGTTCTCTTGAGTATGTCTTTCGGTACGGCTAGTGACTCGAAGTGGGAAGTACAATGTAAGTTGTGCCCGATTGGGCCCAACTGCCTGGACAGTTGACCTCAGTGGCGTACACAGGGGGGAGGCCATTGGGCCATATCCCCCTCACGGATGCCAATTTTTTTCTGGTCCCTAAAAAAAGGTGAATGTTTTAACACAATTTTCCTTCCAAAGGTGGCATATGTGGCACTAGATTGCATGTAAGGACACCTAATTTATCAAAAATTTTCAGAGGGGAGGGGGACACTTCCTCCCCTTACACCCTTCCCCCAGGCCGGGGATCACACAACATATTGCATTCCCCCCCCCTTGAGAGAAATCCTGGGTACGCTACTGGTTGACCTATATAAGCTTTCAATAAGTACAGATTCTGTCTAGTGTAAGCTTACCCAAAAGATTCGCGCGCTTCGCAATTTCACAGTTAGGATTTCGGGAAAAACCTTAACTCGGGCGGAAGTATTTTCCTCTAGTAGATACAAAATTTTATGCAATATATGCCCCGCCATGACATGGTACAGTACACAGGTTTTTTTCAAATCTCCCCTCACCAACCCCTCGACGGCATTGGGGCTGTCGAGGCTCCGGGTCGTTGCCCCCCCCCCCCGTTGGGCAAATCCTGGCGCCACCCCTGCTGGACCACTACCGGTTGGACTAACGGTTCTCAGCTCTAACTGCATCTCTTATCAACACTTTTAGTCGGCATTTCTTTCTTCTTCGTCAGCAAATACGGCACCACACCCCCATGATAAATGCTCTGGCGACGCCCTGGGTCCAGAGATCCCATGCTGTATAAAACAGAGAGTAAAACATAACTAGTACAACTATAAGCATGGTGTCATCATTCCATCTCTGAAAACCTTAATGCGGACTGGTTGTGCCAGTGGGGCATATACTTTAAAATAAGAAAAGTGTACTGGTTGAGAAATTTAAAATTTTACCAGATCATGCGCAAATTTCACCATATATTCACTTTCAAAATTTCCCCCAAGATTTTTCCAGAGGGGGCAACTTGCCCCCCCCCTGTCTCCCCCTGGCTACGCCACTGATTTCTTCATAGAAACAATCAGGGTCCCACAAAATTGCCGGTCATTGGTTTTAGCGGCCAGGAGGTGTTATTTTCGGAGAAGTAGGTATATGCACGGTATACTTTTTCTTGGGTGCTTGGCTGTTTTTGCCCGACGAAAGCCTGTATTACCTAAGAAAATCGACCGATTTTTCCAAAAGCCTACCCGAGAGGAAAGGAGAAAAGGTTTGGCCCGAAATCCTGGGGGCCACAGCACCAGACTCCAGCTCGTACGAATATTATGATAATTGTTATCTAGTTATGATCTCAGATATTCTGCATGTCCTTTTACGTAGCGCAGGGGCCGTCCCGCTCACTTGTACGTAACACTTATCATTAAAAACAAAATTATTATGAGTCAATATGAACGAAATTAAGGAACATATCACTTCCGTGGGGATGTGGGTCACAGGGAAAGAGTCCAAGAATTTGCCGCAGGCCCTCACTCCTTCGCCATGTGGAATGTTGGTGTATAATGAGGTCACGTCCATGGTTACCAACAGACTGTTGTCAGGGACGGTTTCAATGGTTGCCAGTTTGTCGAGGAAGTCCGTGGTATCCTGTATGTAACTGGGAATGTGCGGCATGAGACGTTGAAGTATGGAGTCAATAAATCCTGAAATGTATTCTGTGAGAGTTCCCTTCCCCGATATGATTGGTCTGCCGGGTGGTACTATGGAGAGTGCTTTGGCAGCAGACTCTAAGTCGTTGTGTACGACAGACAACGACAGACAACGACAGACAACGACTTAGAGTCTGCTGCCAGGATACCACGGACTTCCTCAACAAACTGGTTTACATGTATGAACTACATGTCAACTTCTTCATTAAGCGTCTAATACTCACTGAGGAAGGAGATGGATTTTAATCTCCGAAATATTTGAGGAAAAATAAAGTTTGTTGGTTGAAAAAGATATTATCGCTTATTACCTTTTTTGAACTATTCTATCAACCAATACGTGGATGGATTATATATATATATACATATATATATATATACATATATATATATATATATATATATATATATATATATATATATATATATATATATATATATATATATATATATGAGTGAATCAACGCTGTATTGATTCACAATGGCCTAAGGTCTTCATGAGACTTTTCAATACAGCGTTGATTCACTCATTCTTATAAAAAGTCGCTACGTCACTCTATCTACTATATATCTATATATATATATATATATATATATATATATATATATATATATATATATATATATATATATATATATATATCTGCAGACAGAACTGTTTCGATCTTGTTAGATCTCTTCAGTAGGTTCCAAGACTGAATGGCAAGGCTGACACTTGCGTCGGTCCGGCCTTTCACGGTACACTGCCTATGAATACCAAAGTGCACAAGCTCTAAGGAGCGTGCTAGCATAAAGCAGCAGTATTACGTCTTGGCGAAAATGCCAAGACTACACAAGCAGTGTGCCATCTTGAAACTAGAAAGTGCTCAACAAAACAAGGTCTTACCGTAGCACTACCATGTTAATTAACTGTCAGTTAATTACTCACACTGAAGAAGGTGCTGGGAGCACCGAAAATTTTGTGAATAAAAGATCATAAATACAGTTGATTGAGAAAGGACATCAAACTTTTCGCTCATTTATTCTGCTACACACACACACACACACACACACACATACATATATATATATATATATATATATGTATATATATATATATATATACAAGAAAAAGTAGACAAGTAATACTCATGCTATGGTTTAAAATTGTAATTGCCAACGTTTCGGGTATTGAACCCTTTTACAAAGGCGACTAATATGAAACTACAACGATACCAGTTAGAATAAAAACAAGTTCATACACAGCGGATTTCATAAAGAGACGCAGATGCATACGCAAAAACTCGTCATAACGCTACAAGCCCACAGAAATTCCGCGCACACACAAAATCAATACAATGCGCATAATGTCATGAGTAACTAAATGAATTTGTTCCAACAACAACGATTTTGAACGTGTTTCATCAGAATTTTGCCAATTTTTCAAGGATTGTGGTTATCCCTCTACTACTTTGGATAGGGCTTTAGATCGCATCAAATCTGTTGACAGGAATACTGCATTGCAACCGTCCGGTGCCAAACCTAGCTCTGGCCGTATACCACTGGTCCTTCCGTTTCACCCGTTAATACAGCCCATACGACGGGTTATCTACAAAAATGTCAAAATTCTAAGCCAAGACGCTTCTACTAAAGACATTTTCCAGGACTTACCCATCACGGCATACAAGAGACAGCGTAATCTCTCTGAAAATTTAGTGAGAGCTTTTGATCCTCTTGTCATTCAAACTAGCAATCCTGGCACACTTCCGTGCAACCGGAGTCGGTGTAATACTCGTGAATTCGTTACTTTGGACAATTTGTTACAAATAGAGGGTCCCCGAAAATCTTTCCTAATCAATGATCACTTTACTTGTACTTCTACCAATTTAGTCTATAGTATTGCTTGCAAACGTTGCAAATTATTATACATTGGCGAAACCAAACGTCGATTAGCCGATCGTATAACTGAACACCTACGGTCAATTCGTCTCCATCTCGCAGGTTTTCCTATTGCCGCTCACTTCAACCCCCCTTCACCTTGTAACATCAGCGATTTTACGGTCACAGGAGCCCTTCTGTGCAAAGGCAATGACTTTGACCGATTGAAATCGGAAAATAGACTAATTTTTCAACTTGGCACTTTAAACCCCGATGGTCTCAACGTAAAGTTTGATGTTTGTTGTAAGAAGTGAATATATTATCTCCTATGACGTGTTGTGACGTAATTACCATCATTTAATCATGACATGCGCACTGCATTGATTTTGAGTGTGCATGGCATTTCTGTGGGCTCGTAGCATTATAACAATTTATTGCGTGTGCGTCATTTACAATTGTTATTTTACTCTAATATCTTATACGTATCCTACGAAGCATTGTTACATAATTATCATCATTTAATACTCATGACATTATACTTATTTTATTGATTTTGAGTGCGCGGCATTACTGTGGGCTCGTAGCACTATGACGAGTCCCTGCCTGAGCGTCATTTATGTTTGAAATAACAATTGAATATCTCATCTTCTATGACGAATTGTGACGTAATTATCATCATTTTATTACTCATGACATTATGCTGACTGTACTGATTTTTAGTGCGCGCGGCATTTCTGCAGGTTCGTAGTATTATGACGAGTCTTTGCTTATACGTCATTTACGTTTAATACAATAATTATCTCATCTCCTATGACGCATTGTGACGTAATTATCATCATCTTTTAGTTACTCATGACATTATGCGCATTGTATTGATTTTGCGTGTGCGCGGAATTTCTGTGGGCTTGTAGCGTTATGACGAGTTTTTGCGTATGCATCTGTATCTCTTTATGAAATCCGCTGTGTATGAACTTGTTTTTATTCTAACTGGTATCGTTGTAGTTTCATATTAGTCGCCTTTGTAAAAGGGTTCAATACCCGAAACGTTGGCAATTACAATTTTAAACCATAGCATGGGTATTACTAGACTACTTTTTCTTGTCACCATTTCCTTGCTACACAGAACTTTGTACGGAACTATATATATATATATATAATGAGTTAATTACTCACACTGAAGAAGGTGCTGGGAGCACCGAAAATTTTGTGAATAAAAGATCATAAATACAGTTGATTGAGAAAGGACATCAAACTTTTTTTTATTTATTACTAGCTATTGTACTGGTAACCACATGCTGTTTCTCTAAATACCCTATATATATATCATATACTCAAATAAATATATATATATATATATATATATATATATATATATATATATATATATATATATATATATATATAGATGCCAAGTGTGTGATCACATGATGGTTGATCAAAGTTTGAATCTAACTCACTCCAAATGTACCATCAGGCCCGAGCGCTTCAACTGTGACTCTGAAGATGTTTCTTATATCCTATTTGCAGCAACTGTAAGACCGGGACTAAGTTTAGACTCAGATTTAATAATCATAGCTTCAGTATTCACAAAAATCTTGTGGCTATGCCGTTGCCACGCATTTTCAGCCTGACCACTCCCTTCATCACCTCAAGTTTGCAATTATCGCAGGAAATTTCGATTCGGACGACCACAGTTAAACTGCTGAGATAAAATTATTTTGAGATTATGTCTGTTACGTCTTAACAAAGACTTATTTTCATAGCTAACCATGGTAGTAGCATGTTTGCGCGCTTCATATTATTTAAAGGATCACCATACAATTTTGTGGCTAGACTAGCGTTTCTTTGTACAACGTCTGCGCGCTTCATATTAACTACTGTATAAGAGTACACGCACATTTTAGCTGCGTACTTCTTTGATCACGTAATACAGTTTGATATTAAATATTTTGTTTGTGACGTACCTTAACTACATTTCATTTCAAACGTCCTGTAACGAGCGTAATATATATATACGCGCTTTCTAAGTAGACGCTTTGCCCACCCAAGACGCAATCTCATTGTTTGATGTAACGGTTCAATTTCATACTACAGTTGATAAAGACACCAGGAGGTGTCGAAATATCCTGAGCATTAATAAACCAGTTGGATTTGAAAGGCACTCTATATTTTCGCACATTTTCTTGCATTTACTTGGAGGATACGTGTTTAACTATTTTTATATATATATATATATATATAATAGTGAGTTCCACGTATGCTCCATTTCAAATATCAAGAAAACAAAAAATGATAAGACGACGAGATTCAGAGCACAATAGTTTATATTAAAACGAATATTTCGGACACTCCTGTGTCCTTCATCAGCGTAACAACAAATGTATCAAAGTCAAAACAAAGCAATAGCAAAAACCGTCAAACGCGCGGAGAGGTTTTCTTTACAATGGGTTGAATTTATACGCCCACACCGCGTTCCTGTGAGTGAAAAAGCGCGCGCAAGGGGAGTGAAAGGTTGCTAAGGACTAACGGTTGCTAACAAAGCTGAAACCACTGAGAACTCCCAAATCTTTGTTCAGGCCCCGTTTGTGGGTGTTGAGGGCCAAAATCCACTTACTCTCCGCTCGGAGCCGTTCAGTTGTTGTTGTAAAACCTGAGCGAAGGAGTATGCAACGCAGATTAGAAAGATTATTATATATATATATATATATATATATATATATATATATATATATATATATATATATATATATATATATATATATATATATATATAGGTAGAGTGACGTAGCGACTTTATATGAATGAGTCACGGAGGGTAAACAATGAAGTACACTACACTCACGAGCTCAGTGCTCCCAAATGACGTGACGTCAATGCATAAGGTCTTTTGGTAGTCGTTTCATATTAGTCGCCTTTGTAAAAGGGTTTAATACCCGAAACGTTGGCAATTACAATTTTAAACCACAGCATGACTATTACTTGTCTACTTTTTCAGGTCTATAGACTTTATGGATATGACGTCACAGAACAGAAAGTACACACTCCAATGGCGGCAAGCGCGTATCATTGTAACCTACAACAAATGCAGACTGATTGTGTACCTGTAGGATACGCGCGTAAGTCTACTACGCGCGCGTGTGAAGTCTACATCGTGAGTGTAGTGTACTTCATTGTTTACCCTCCAAAATTGCCTGACGTCAATGCATAACGTCTATTAATGTGGCACGCGCAAACTAGGTCCTACATTCTCTTCCAATGCAATGTTTTACATGCCGCGTGCAGCAGCTTAACAAACAAATACCGTGAACGCACTCTTTTGAATTCTGCCGCTTACGTAAAAGCTAAGATACCAAGTTGCGTTCACATTTAACTATCATAATAACCGTACCCAATCGACCAGCTTGCAGTGAATCCAGAGATAGGCCTCTCGTGACTAACTCCAAACTCTTTCTTTGAAAAATAAACATCCAGATATCAACGAAAACGTCATCATGTCAAATAAATCAGACGTAATGAACGCTTGGACAATCTACGATCACATAGACGAATACCGAGGAAAAGTCGCATTGAAAGGTGACTTTAAAGATAAGTTTTTGATTGCAAGAATCATTTAATATGTTGTCATTCTAGCCAGTCATCCTTTCCATCTATTTCGGAAACTGTCCCAACATTTTTTTATTCTGCTGAGCATTCATGATTACATTAGCTCTTTAATTCACCCTTCTTATATCTACAAATTCGAATACGGACGTCCTCTGTGAGGGTTATATAAAGCCCCTAGTAGCACCTAGTCCGCAGTCTGCTCACCTAGTATTTGGGCTTCCCAACAGTGTTGCCACTCCTAGGTTTTTTTCACTAGATCTATGTTTTTTTAGGTTCATCTGGGTTTCTGGGTTTATTTTTTTCAGAAAGGTACAAATCTGGGTTTTTTTACAGTTTGTAGTTGAAACTCGAACATTTCATTGCATTTCACAAGTTCCATGTGAATAAACGTTCGTAAAACATCTGAAATATACTGAAAAGGCCTAATTCTGGAAGAGGAAGATAGTTTCTCAGTTCATAGTTCGTATTCATGACCGCTAGCAGGGCTGCGTGTTGCAGAACATGTGCAAGACATGTAACGTAACACACCGCCCCTGTCGAAGGGTACCGTACTTCCGTATCTATCCTATATTGGGTAAATGTATGCGCACATACACACTTTTGAAACCACGGTATAAACTTGTAGGACCTAAGATGTGATAATATCTATACGGTGGTTGGTTGCACTTTAATATATTTATGCTGCCCTGGAACAGTACAGGTCAAGTCCATGTGCCCGTCCATGCGTGATTCTGTCCATGTGCCCGTCCATCCGTGATTCTGACTCTGAGGGTAGGGGATGGATGATGGATAAAACATGCCGCTACCATGCAGTATACAATTGAGTTATATGCCTGTGTTTTGGTAACTTCAGGCTAACACCTAAGAGCTATAGAAAAACAACCTTACTGAGAAGCCGACTTACAGCAGCCTACAATGCATCCCTGTAATGTAGGGGGCCTCTCTTCCTGTGAGTTCAGCAGTCCATTCCACTGTTGATGATTGCGAGTTAAGAAGGATGAGGGTCAGAACTTGCTCCAGGTTTACAAATTTCTCTCTGAAAATGAATTTTTGTCATCTTGTATAGCTACTTAAAGCATCAGGGTGATTCTCGGGTTCGAGGTCATGGTATGAAGTCTGCCAATTGTTTTGTAAGGGTTAATATAAGGAAGTTCCGCTCTCTCGTAGAATTGACCGAATGAGTGGACAACTCTGCCAGATTGGGTAGTTAACTACGCTCCTTACCAAAAACAGTCAACCAGAGTACCGGACCAACACCAAACGAGCCAGTAAAATTAGATGATTCTACCACAATCATGGAAGAACTTGCAGTTCAACACTGACAAGTTTCTGATTTTACTGGACTCGCTTGATGTTGGTCTGGTTGGCTGTTTTTAATAAAGGGTTTGGTCTCCAAGGCATCTTATGGGGGCTTAATAGCCAGCCTCCTTTGTTCTTTTATTTAACCTTACGTTATGAATGTATACACGCACGCACCCCAAATAACCGTGGCTTTCCCTCCATATGCAGCTGATCCACACAACAGGACTTGCTCCTATTCAGCCAATAAACACCAAATAAAAAAGAAAAAAAAATTGAAAAGAAAATTACATATTTTCCGCCGCAATAAAAACCCGGCCGTTTACCTTTGATTTTATCCATCATGTAAAGGTAATGCATCCTGTAATTACGTCTTTTGTCGGACTTTGCAGAAGTTATAGCTGATCTGGGTTTTTATTTGGCAATCTGGGTTTTTTTAGGACTCAAATCTGGGGTTTTTCGTTTTCGTTGAGTGGCAACACTGCTTCCCAAGCTCAGGGAACAAATGCACGTGAGAACTTAGTCCGCAGTCTGCTCACCTAGTATGGGGATTCCCATTACTAGTTCAGGGAGCAAAGTGTACGTGAGAACTAGGCCTAGGTACCCTAGGCTAGTGAGAACTAGGCCTGTACCTGGGCCTATCAGCAAACACGGTCTTTTGACGACAACCAGTTGTTATGAAGTCGAATCGTGTAGACTATATTTCAGTCTAGGCTAGCCTAGGGTACCTAGGCTAGTTCTGACGTACACTTCGTTCCCTGAACTAGTATGGGAAGCCCCAAAGCTTCCCAAATACTAGGTCAGCAGACTGCGGACTAGTCTAGGCCTATTTATTCACATTACTGTAATCCTTAAGGGCACAACTGCAGAATACCCCGTCCCTTCAAAGACCTCACTTCGTAACTTGGACGCAGTCGTAGTCACGGATTGAAACTGAAATGTAAATGGCGAGGCCAAAACGCACTGAACGCACGGAAAGCACACGTAGTCAAGGAGCATATTACAATACAATACAGAGTATACGTACGTACACGTATATTCTTCACAAGGAGGAATGACATCATCCACTGCTGACTACGACTGCGTCCAGACCATTAGTACTAGTCGAAGTTTTAGTCAGTCGTCCAAACTTGCATCTCGTGATAGTAATAGATATTTTGAGAAATGACGTCATCCCTGTCGATTGTCCACTGCGACTACGACTGCGTCCAGGCCTTAGTCGGAGTTAGGGTTAGACTATTTCTAGTCGTTCAAACTTGCATCTCGTGATAGTAATAGATATTTTAAGAAGTGACGTCATCCCTGTCGATAGTCCACTGCGACTACGACTGCTTCCAGGCCTTAGTCGAGGTTAGGGTTAGACTATTTCTAGTCGTTCAAACATGCTTTTCGTGATAGAAATAGATATTTTCAGTAATAATGTGATCATCAGCTGTCGATCGTCCACTGCGACTACGAACGCGTCCAAGCCTTAGTCGAAGTTCTAGTCACTCAAACTTGCTTCTCCTGATAGAAATAGATATTTTAAGAAGTAACGTCATCCCTGTCGATCGTCCACTGCAACTACGACTGCGTCCAAGCCTTAGTCGATGTTCTAGTCGTTCAAACTTGCTTCTCGTGATAGTCAAGCGTGGCAATAGACCTTATCCCAATGAACTGCAATACTGCAACACTGAATCCTGGGAAGGATTATTCCGTGTACAGGACATCTGTGGTCCTGTACACGGAATAATCCTTCCCAGGATTCAGTTTTGAAGCCCCCCCCCCCTCTTTCTAATTGGCATAAGGTCTATGCTTGCTGGCTTCAAGCTTGCTTTATAAGGTCTCCCACTACGACTGCGTCCAATGGTCGAAGTGGAGTATTTCGGGGGACGGGGCATTCTGCAGATACTTATCCTACATTTGGTCTGGAATTAAAATATGTGAAACTGATCAAGTTAAACAGCCTTTGACGTGAGAAAAGTTTACGATTAGGTGGGAAACTTTGACGATTATTCTTTTTTCACTTCTACTGTATTCTAAAACAGTTCAATATTTTTCCTGAGACAAAGGCTATACCGGAAGTAGCTTCAATAGAGTGTAGTGAGAGGGAAAGAACTTCCCAGGGAAACCTCTTGTCCACTCTCTCCACCAGCAGGAAATGGGCAGAAAATGAAAAAAAAAAAATAGACATTAAAACTTACTTGCCCATTAATCTAACTCCTATGCACTACCGACATATTCGGCATACACTTTTAAAATACAAAGCCACTTAATTGAAGTTCCGGGGATTACGTGACTGCGTCGCGTCCGAAACATTGTGGACAGAAAACTCATATTTTTGTTTTCTGTAGAGAGAGACCACCGTGCCTACTACGAGAGCTCGCAGTTCAAGAAAAAGCAAAATGATTTGACGATTAAAGCACTTCGAGATGAAAACAAGCAGAAACGAATCACTCTTGCCCAGAAGACACTGGAGGTATGAATTCAAAACAGCAGCTGGCCCATCATTATTTTGAGAAGTATAAATGTACCTGTAGGAAAAGGTGTGTTTTCCCAAGGAATATGGAGGAGGCCTGAGAGCAATCCTCAGCCCCTGCTCTATTAAAGCCTGACTTGAAGATATCAGTAACCTGTCTTAATATACATTCTCTTGGGCATCAGTGCCATCCTGTCAACATGCGGCGATTCGTGTTCGAAACTAATGGGATATGCTAGGCACAATAAGGGCACTGAATTTTCAGCATTTTAATCATGGTCATTCATTATTCAAGTTAACGAAAAATGTTTACTTTTTAGTGATTGAGCCCATGATTCAAATTTTAACCTAAGGAGTTGAAGAATCATATACTAGACGAAAATTGACAATTATGTCATGAAAATATTTAGGAGGAAATGTTAAAAAGAGCCTGCTAAACTTCCTTTTCCACTTTTTTTCTTATGTAACGCCTCGCTTGTAACTCTTTACACAGGCATTTATCTATTACAGAGGGATTAAAAGTATGAAAGTTAAAATTGAAACTTGCAGTGACGCCGGCAGGATTTGATGATGGGTGAGGTCACCACAAAAGAGGATCTCGTATTCTCACCTCCAGAGAGACCCACATGGTCTGAATGTGCATATATACGATATTTTACGTCCCGATGAACCCTCCCTTTATCACCTAGTTCGGAGGTGCCGTACTGGGGGAGGGTTCTAAGGGGAGGGTTGTTAAGGGTTCTAAGGGGAGGGTTGTTAATATAAATTCTTGTTTGGCCAGTTTACAACCTCGCTGGTCTTTATGCCAGTAGGAAGCACAATTTTGAAATAAACTCACCCCTTTCATTCATTTTCGTTTTTTAAGGTGGCTTGGATGCAAAACGGTACTAGCTTTGGCAAAGTTTCGAACTGATCATATTTTGAAAAAAAGTCTCCTTTTTAAGTAAATTGTTCTTTTTTGTTGGGCCCAGAAAGGTGCGGTGGCTAGTGGAGGAGGTGAAACTCATCCCCTTGAGAAATTTTTGTTTTTGTAAGGTGGCTTAGATGTAAAAGGGTGCTATCTTTGGCAAAGCTTTGAATTGATTATATGTTAAGGAATTACCATTATTAAATGATCAAAGGCTGTGGCATGGCACCCCTTCAATGCTGGTACCATGAGACCGGCATAAGGCCTCCTAGAAGCTCTAGGGGAATTACAAAATGCGGACGTTAGCATGTTTTAACTGACATACAAACGACACTACAAGGGAGCACATCAAGTACTTCTCAAAAATCATAGTTTTACTAATTTTGAACGAGAATCGAAATGATCAGCTTCCATGAGAAACCTAGGAGAGGAGTAAAGGTATAACAAAAGAAGTCAAGGATTAATAAGCATGTTTCATAATGTTTATTCTCTGTAAATGACATAATGACCTTTGAATAATCTTGTGTAATGAGTTACATACATCAAATCATGTATATCACTAACGCTTCAAGGTGCCCCTAATATAAGATTACCGCATAATCGCCTCTTGATGGCATTGATGAAATTCTGACGTTGGACTTGTACGGTACAGTCTCTAGATTTCGGGAAATGGTTCTCTCTAGAATAAATTTCTCGCATTATTGTCTTAATAATGGTCATCAGGCATGGAGTGTGAACCGTGGCAATGGCGCACAGAGGGCGCAGAAATTTTGCAGGAGAACTTTTATTAAACGGGTACCCGTACCTTTGAACAAATACGTTTGGATGGTATTTAAGAAAAGAATAAAACTGAAGGTTAAAGGGCGCGGAGCGCACTAAAATTTTGATAGTTTGGACAAGGCTTTGTGACAGATAAAGGTTAAAATAGATCCGTCAATCAGTCGAAAACACACCTCACCTTACCCCCTACAGAAATCTATAGCTTAAACGCCTTTCGGTTTTATTTTAAAAAAAAATCGAAAATTTTGGAAAATCGTTTGGGAGGAGTGTGCCGCATGACCCCTGTGCTGGCGCCACCGGTAGCTTGTTTGGCTTCTTATTCCACATGAATTTGTAATTTACATGTCTTCACGGATTTTCAGAGTTGTAGTACAGTAACCGAGGAACGTAAAAAGTCACCTATAGATGCATTAAGTTTGCGACGAATTAATTTTCATCCTTACGATTTCCATCATCGTCAGAACTCGCAAATGACAATACAATCATCACAGCTATTACAGTGGGTACAATGATGTGTTACACTAATTCAGCGTTCTTACAAACTGATATAGTTTACCTTCGACCTTCTCTTTGTGAATTTTAACCTGTCTTTAAGGGAGACGAACGCGTCATCAACGCCGCCCTTTGTGACGAGAAGGAAAGTCGGTTAGCATTGAGAAGGAAAACTGCAGAGGTAAGTTGACACACGCCATATTTGTTGGCTAACCTGGTCCTCAAGTCCACGTCTGATAGTCTGATTACCAATAACTTAAGTCGAGAAATTGTGTTTACAATTAGTGAATATGGGACACTGGAAATATACTTCTCAAAGCCTCACCGTGGATTCAGCAAAGGAGAAAATGTCAAAATCGAGTTGATGAGAACAATGAATGAATAAGAATAGTGGGTACCTGAAAGAAATTAGTACTGAGAAGTTCCTAGTCTTGTTCAAAACCGTACTCTCTAAATCTAAAAAAGTGAAATTAGGGACGGATCTAAAATTGAGACTGAATATTCACCTCTACAAGAGTGAGAATGACTCTTTTTGGATTGAAATCTTTCAATCCAAATTTAGATTGGTCCTATAATTTTACTCTAAAAGAGTGACTTTTTACTCTTAAGGTTTAAGAGAGTAGTATGCATGTGTCTTATAAACTACCAGACTACGTACTGTAATGTCATTGCTGGTGTTCAAGCACCCTCTAATCGTCCGAAGATAGTTCTTAACTCGCTCTTGAGCATGAACGGTTCAGAATACAAGCACCCTCATTATACCAGAACGTGGCAGTGAGTACAAATTTTACTATGATCTTGACTAAGACAAAGAAGTTTTCTCTTTCCATATTTCTGTGCCACAGCAAACGCGGCACAAGACCGAGATCGTTTGTTGCCATTCATTTCCTTATATTGTCTCAGTGATTAAGAGCAATGAAAAAAATTGAATTAATCAAATGTTCATGCTGTAAATGATCCTTATTCCTTCCATGCACATATTTTAGAATTTTCTGGTTGTCAAGTAACATGGTAAAAGATGGAACAATCTTCTTCTGTGTGATTTTCAACTTTTTTCAGGAAGCTAATGAAGAGTTGGATCAGACTTACTGTGAACTGGTGAAACAACTTAATCTTTTACGATACGAGAGAGAACAGAAAGAATTGAAAGTCAAAGAACTGGAAGTATCTTACAACAGAATGCAGGATCTCGCTGATAAAAGTACGGAGAAACATGAAAACTGCGACAAACAAGTAAGGGAAAAATAAAAAGGAATATTTGTTCTGAACTAACCATGTGATGGTTGAATAAAAAAGTGAAATTTGTAAGCGATGAAGACAGCTTCCATCTTGTTCGTTGGTTCTTTTAAGGTGGTGATGTAAACCGAATGACCATTTTAAATCTAGGCAACCTTTCAACCATTTTTTTTATCTAGCAGGCCTACTCCATGTTGTAGCATTATACAAAGTGGACTGATGATAGCAATCAACCAAAATTTGTGCTACTAACCTTAAAGAGATTGGTCATTCACTACAGGTTTATACAGACATAGACTCCAGGGCTAATGCAATATAGTTATTCCAATCTTATCAATCTTACCAATCTTATTACTTTTGCCAATACCTTAATTTCACGCACAGAAGAACTTTGCATAAACCACCCCACCTTTGCCAAAAGGTGTGTTTCATCCGCCTGTGTAAACGCCCCATGATGTATAAAACCTACCCCTATTGGTTTTAGATGTAGTTGCATCACTTCGAGTAAAACTTCGCTCGGATTCGAAAGCGTCCACGATTACTGATCAGCAGAAGACGGAAAGACCCGGCAATTAATCCTCTCAGGATGAAAACTGTGCATACTATAACGTGGACGGGGGTGGGGATTCTATGTCACCCCTTCAACATTTCATAAACTTATTATTATGCTAAGTAGACATATCCATCACTATATGTATAATATCAAAATCATTTGTAATGATTATATAAGCAGATTGTATACACCGAAAACAATGGACAAGCTTTGCCAAAATCTATAAACAATTCTAATAAAACATTTTAATGTTCAGTTTTTACTCATATCGTCTGATTATAAAATGTTCCTATTTTCCTTTTCAGACACAACGAATTATCGAAAATAACTTGGACAAGGCCAAGATCAAGTATGAAACTGCCAAGAAAATCCAAAAAACTTACATAGCGATTGTTAAATGTCTCGAAGAGGTATTTGTTAATTATCTATTGTTCTACACTCTACAAACCTGTTCAAAATCAGACGAATATTATCAGTGGGGACGGGAACCGTAATCTTTCCAAATCTAACTAGATGTGGCTCAAATATTAATCCGGTTGGTAATTTCTAATGAAATATAGTTAATTTTGAACCAAATTATAGTAAAATATTTGTTAAGATTCTTGTTTGTGCCGTAGTGCTTCTGTTGACAAATTGTTTTTAAATAATGCTAATAAAATTTGTATCTCACTTTTCTTTTTGAAGAAGACATCTTAAAATCTTTAAACGGCCGATTACATTTTAAGAGTAATTAATGTATACCTGTTCTGCGATAAAATTCGGTATGACGTTGTATGTGGTACAAATGAAAGGTTGAACAGTGACGGCATGCTTGTAGAGTACTGGAGTAAGACGAGGAAGAGTCGTATCAATTTCTGTCCTGCCCCTTATCTAGCTTGTCAATTTTAAAGGCAGAATGTTCAAAAGACATATATGCATGGATCCACCCCAAGTGGACTGTTATTGAAGCCATACATCTGTAAAGATATTGAGGGCATAATCAAAATGGGGGGGGGGTACCCACGAATGTCCCCAACATGGCTATATCAGCCCCTGTTTTCATTCCTCTAAACTGGCGGCCTGGTAGCCATGCTAACATCTCGCCCTTTCATATCTGTAAAAGAGTATACTAATCAAAATACTTTAAGCATGCCGACTGGCGGTGGCAAATACGGCCTGCAATTCACCAAAGCCCCAAATTGTCAGTAAAGGATTCGTGGTGCCCACTTTAATCATGCTCTGCGTCAATGGTGTTCTCATTTGCTCCTTCGAAAGATCTATGGTATGTGGTCACAGGAAAAATTATGCGTATTCCATTTGAAAGGCAATAATGTTAACACTAAATTGCTTAAAATGGGAAGTAAGTGAGAAGTTGGTTTTAATTGTTTTTCATTTTCCCCTGATGTTTACTGTTGAGGAATGAAGTATGGTTTCCTTATCATTTCCCTGCATCCTATGCTCCCTTACTCTTGCTTCAATTACCCTTTACGTCTCATTAACAAAAACGTTTATCTTGCTTTACTTTTCTTTCCAAAAGTAAGTAAATGTAAATTAAGACTCTTTTTTCAACTTTACTGCAATTTGCAATTATTGCGCTAATCGTTATACCCCATACTTGCATACCTTATCACACTCTATTTCACACAAGGAACGACAAACGTTACCCAAAAAGTTACGTGCCTTGGAGCAGTCTTTGGAAGAACAGAGGTTGGAGTTACAAGAACTGAAACAGATTAACGAGGACGCACACATCAAACGAGACGCTGCAAAGGTAAAGGAGTGAATAAATTAATGAAATGTTTAAGCTCAGAAACATGAGAAAAAAGTCCAAACGTTTCCACACAGTGGATTTGCTAAGAGGGAAAACGGCATAGAAAGGAGCATGGGGGAAGGGGGTGAGATGTTATCTGGCCATCCGCATGTAGAATGTTTCATTAAGTGTGGCACTTCACTTATTCATGAAATTCACCCCCTTTTCAAGCCACAGCAGTTAGACTGTGCCCCCACAAACTCTAAATGGGTTACTCCCGAGCGACAACCCTTTGCTCTCTAGACTGAATGTTTTGAACGAAGCGAAAATTTCAAACCAAAAATGAAAAACTGATTCCCCACTGAGCCATAGTACTGATCACTGTTCAGCCGTTTTGACAACAATGTCTTGCAAAGAAAGTGTTACTCTTTCTTAATTGGGAGCATTGTTAAATCCTAAGAAAATATCACTCTCCAATAGACCCTATATGCATTGACGTCACCATCTACTTGACAACCGACCTTGACGTCATGTTAGAGGACAAGAAATGAATGAAATGTATACTATAGTTGCGGTTTTGACTGAGCCAAGGGCGCACTTCGGTTTCTGTGGTCCTAAGATGTTGCGAATAAGGTCTCCAGAACCGCTAGCATGTCAAAAGTCGAACTTCCCCTCCGACATTTGCGTCTCCATAGGGAGTCACTTTCCATAACACTGTAAGTATAGGAATTTAGAATTCTGCCCTGTGCTTGTTATATCTTTGTTTAGTCACTCAAGTTTAAATGTATCTTTAAGTGGCAAACGTTTTAGAAAGAACATCACTATATATATATATATATATATATATATATATATATATATTATATATATATATATATATAATATATATATATATATATATATATATATATATATATATATATATATATAATAGCAATGAAACAAGTAAAGAAAGGATAAGATGGTAGACCTAAAGTCATGATTTTGTTTCAATATTAAAAATATACCAGAATAATAATTATAGCAAAATATATACCAGAAAATATATAAGAACATCTTCAATTGTGTTATATTTAAGGACATGGTTTCTAACATCCTCTTTCAAACTTATATGTTAGGCCGAACAAATCCAACTCGAACAGAACATGATTGAGGCTAAACGATTCCGAGACCGAAATTTAACCCGAATGAAGAAACAAGCGGAGAAACAGAAAGATTTGCAAGAGAAGATAGAGCGGCGCACCAAAGCTACCATACAGCAAGACGACCCCTTTCAAGGTATAATTCGTTTTAAATCAAACATATACCTAATTAATAATCTCCTCTTCCCTCATGTAATGTATAGGGAGATGAGATATGAGATATTGTATTGTGCATGCGTCTCTGACACGTCAAAGGGTAAAGGTCGAATTTGCTAAAAATTGGTGTTTTGCCATCATTTGTCTATCAGTGTATTTAGAAAAAAGTAATAAAACCACATGAATCGCTAGAACTGATAAGATAATTTTTCAAGTAGCTCTTTTTGATTGCTAAGTTTGGAGGCAATGGACAACTAAAGATGTAGGCAAAAGGTCAAATTTGTCTAGATTTTGCGAAAAAGAGTGTCGTGAGCTCCTTCTAGTCCGTAAGTCCGGTCAAATTCTAACTTGGTGTGTAGGTACTTTACCATGAAATCTTTTGCATGCCTAATCGTTGGCGTCATGGGTAAAAACTCAAAGAGTTCAAAGTTCAAATGAGCTAAAGTTTGTTTTACTCATTATTCGCGTATCACCTTTTTTCTATAAAAGATTATAAAAATATGATTTGTAAAGAATGATGAGACATACTTCTAAATAGTACTTTCTTCTTGCTTGTTTGTGAGCAATTGGGAACACAATTGACAGTACAAGTCTTATTGACCAATCAGGGTGGAGCTATTGTTTTTATGAATGTCAGTCAAGGTGTACGTGCAGTCACCAAATGTATTTATATTGCTATTACTATAAATATGTTTGGGGGGAATGCCACAGCCCATTTAATAATCAAGCATAAAAGTTATGTAAGACTTTTGAATGCACCAAGGAGTCTAATGTTATCTGTTGATGTGTCGTTTCATTACGCTTATTGCTCAAAATGCTTTGCTAGCTGTCCATTCATGGACATCTTGAAAAACTTGAGTTGCTAAGGTGCTTCTTTTCAATGCAAAAGTCAGTATATGTATACGTCAATTTCAATGCAATTCCTGCCATTCAGATTCAGTCTTATAGTCATCCAGTCCCTAGCTGGACTCTTCAGTAAGTGGTCAATTCAAGGTTTCTTGTACTTAGTAGCCAAATCGAAGTCCATTAACGTGCATCTTTTCGTTGTCTGAATTGGCCATTTTTTTCTTCCCGCAGATGGCAAACAGAAATCGCGGATGGATGAGGAGGAATGGGTGAAGGTTACAACATTCGAAGAAGCCCTTCGTCGGATAAAGGACGCCACTGGAGTATCTAGTGTTGAAGTGAGTAACGTTAACCGGCAGTACGTAAACGTCAAAATTACATACAGACAAGCTACATGAAAACCTTATCGGTTTATTCCAAAATTTACTTAAACAAGTTAGAGGACATTACTCATGATAGACTTTAATAAGAACAATGATCTCGTCCCCTTCAGATGTTTAGTACCTGTCTGGCTACGGGCCTGATGAAGCATGACGAAAGCCAGGCAACTCCCCCTGTGGGCTGGGGGCTGTAGAATATGCCCACGGTATTTCCCGCCTGTCGTAAGAGGCGACTAAAGGGAAGGACTTGAATCGTATTTAAACTTGTTGACACTATATAACACATTCGTGTTGGTGTGTTGTTAAATCTCATCTAACTAACTAACTAATCCAGTGTTGGGCAGAGTAGGATCACAGACATAGGCGTAGGAAGCTTTTCGAAACGGGGTGGGGGGGCTGTACCTTGTTTCGAATCGCCGTCCTGGGGGAGGGATGTCCCCCTCCCCTTTGGAAAATTTTTGGGTATTTGAGGGTCCTCAGACGCAATTTGGACAAACTTTAAGGAAAATTAGACAAATAAGGGGTTTTTGCCCTTGGATCTTGGGGGGGGGGCGGAAACATACTTCAGCCCCCACATTTTTGACTGGGGGGAGGGAAAAGCCCCCAGCTCCCCGTTTTCTACGCCTATGATCACAGAAATGTTCCAGTTAATGCTTGATGTATGTACAGACTCCCTCGCGAGAGCCACTGTTCCAGCAAAAGGCTAAAACCACATATTTCATCCGCGTATGCAGGATTTTTAACCGGAGGGGGGGGGGGGGGCTGACATCAGTTTTGACAAACGCCGAGTCTAGACACCCATGGGAGAATGTAGCAACGATTTTCTTTTAACCCGTGGAGAGTGCCTTTAACACTTCCCCCCTTCCCTGAATAAGCGCCCGAATGTAGAATGTTTCGACAGGTTAAAGCTACCAAATCACAAGACAGCCGAAAAGCTAGCGGTAATTAGATCTTTAATTTACCATAGGCTATCATGATAGTAAAGATTTCGACAAGAAGTCTTGACAGGTTTTAACTTCCAGGTATCGCATGTACCACCAACCATTCTATTGTCTGATTATTCACTCACGAACTTAATTTTGGTCCATTTGATGAAGGCTTTAGCAGGTAAAAGTCATCCCTCGAATATGGTGACTGGATTATTCGAGTCATTTCCATGCATTTAAAAGCCATATACTAGGTCCTTTACACTACGTGTTTTCAAGCAATTTAACATGAAAAATGAAATGTCTAGCCATGATAACAGCTACAGTAGGTGACGGTACGTTCCTCCTCTAATGTTTCACTCTGAATGCAATTTTACACAGCAGGCAGATGAAATTCAAAAAAAGTAAAAAGAAATAAATAACAGAAAATCCCTAAAATACGTTCTGTTGGCTCCATTGCTACCACACCACAAACAAAGCACATACTTCCAGCCAGGCGCGGTTCTAGACCGAGATTTTTAGGGGGGCTTAGCGGGGGCTTGAAACGGAAGAATAAAATTTTCTGTCATTATCAATACCGACATTGGGGAATGATGCTAAGGAGGACTCCATCAGTGGCGTACCCAGGATTTCTCTCACGGGGGGGGGGGGGGCATGCAGTATGTTGTGTGATCGCCGGCCTGGGGGAAGGGTCTAAGGGGAGGGGGTGTCCCTCCCCTTTGAAAATTTTTGAAAAATTAGATGTACTTACATGCAATTTGGTGCCACATACGCTACATTTTGAAGCAGAATTTGTGTTAAAAAAATTTACGTATTTTAGGAACTAAAAAAAAGGGAGGGGGCATGGCCCCCCCTGCGAACGCCACTGATAGTAATAATCATAGGCGTATGGGACTCTTACAGTTTGGGGTCCAGAAAATTTTTGCCCGAACTTCTCAAAAAGTTGCCAGAGTTCCGTTGCAGTTCAGGTGCATGAAACAGACCACTAAACCACTACAGGCGCGCGAAGCGTGCGAAAATTTTGCACATTTTTCGGGCATTCGATCAAAAATTCGGGAACTCAGTAGAAAATTAGGGCAATCTTTTCACTTTTACTTCATCTCTGCCGGAATTTCAGTTTGAGTAAGGTATCAAATGTTGTTCATGTCTGGTCTACTGTTACAAAGGCATACTGAACTGGATTTGAGCAATCACTGGATTTGAGACCGACTTTTTGGCGCTCAGAGACCGACTTTTGATTTTCACGCCCCCCCCCCACACACACACCTGTATTTACGCCCCTGGGACTGGCGTCGAACGTAAGAATGCAGCTGGGTAAGCTATTAGGCGCCCGCACTATGCCTACCGTCGTAATACAGTACTAAGCGAAGCGTGGCTGTCGTACTACATGCAGTCAAAACAACGGTGTACGTACGTGGACGTGGATACAAGAAACGTAATCACATGCCTATCTTGCATGACACATTTGAGAAACTAAATCCACTGGACTAAAGCTAGCCGTACACTACACGACTTAGCACACCGCAACCCAACTCGATCGTCGGTTCGCCAACAGTCGTGAGGTGTGTAAGAGTCTAAAGCCAGCCGTACACTACACGATTTTGCACACCGCAACTCAACTCGATCGTCGGATCTCCAACAGTCGTATAGTGTGCATGAGTTTATGACTGCGACTGGAAGTTTTTGGACCGGTTTTAAGTCGCGCCGACTTCAGTCGGGAAGAACGAACATGTTGGTTCTTCCCGACTGAAGTCGGCGCGACCTTAAACTGATCTTAAAACTGCCAATCGCAGTCTTAAACTCTTGCACACCTCACGACTGTTGGCGACCCGACGATCGAGTTGGGTTGCGGTGTGCTAAGTCGTGTAGTGTACGGCTAGCTTAAGACTGCGATTGTCAGTTTTAAGATCAGTTTTAAGTCGCGCCGACTTCAGTCGGGAAGAACCAACATGTTCGTTCTTCCCGACTGAAGTCGGCGCGACTTAAAACTGGTCCTAAAACTTCGAGTCGCAGTCGTAAACTCATGCACACTATACGACTGTTGGAGATCCGACGATCGAGTTGAGTTGCGGTGTGCAAAGTCGTGTAGTGTACGGCTGGCTTAAGATGTGCACAAATGTATCGGACAATTTTGTTTTTCTCAATACACGCAAATAAAGCATGAAGATAACACTTAACCTCAGAAATTTTTTGGGGGGCTTGAGAGAATTTTTGGGGGGCTTGAGTCCCCAAAGCCCCCCCCGTAAAACCGCGCCTGCTTCCAGCTACTCAGTGTAGTTAGGGAGCCTCTCAAAGAACTGTACATGTATGCAATACACCTAAACCAGTTTTTCATGGTTTCCTTTAGTACATTCGCACTCCTGATTTCAAAACATAATGAGAAAAGGGACCACATTTCTCTATCAACTTAAATCAACTGACAAAATTGTCAGAAATCTAGAACATAGACTTCTACTTGTATGTCACAAAGTTTTCAACTAGCTAGAGCACTAGTATTGATGTATTTCAACTGGCAGTCAACATCTTCTTATGTCGGTCGGCAAGACGCTGGCCGGAACCCTGGTACATGGTTCAAGTCCACCCGTTTACTTGGCAGGGATTCGTTTCCCTTTTTGCAGTTTTGAGGTTAGTACTGTTGTTCAGTCCTACCCGAGTCTAACTGTAGAGTTTTGGTTATCTTTTACAATTTTATTTCCCTCATGCTAGCTTCAATCGACACTTCTGGGTTCCTACTTTTTCTTGTCTTAATTAGCGTCCTTTCGGTTAACCATGGCCTTGTGCTAATTTCCTATGTAAGTCACTAGACATTTTTGCATATCGCCCACGTTATCAGGTTGTGCACCCCCTAACTTTGCTACGGTTGCCTCTGGTAATGAGTTCTTTTCATGTACATTTTTCATCTTTTAGATGAAACCGATTCCATATTCCATGCATTCAGCAATGGACACGAAAGGTCTCAATAAAACAATGCCCCGGCTATTAGTGGCCGGGGTCCTTGTTTTTATTGAGACTAAAAATTTGCCTACCTTTCCAAAGCGATTCTTCTTTCTTCTGGAAAGCTAGTCTGGGATGAGTATTTAAAAGATTACCGATTTGAAAATACTTTTCTGCTATTTTCAAGATGGTTTAGCCCGTTGATGAATCTACCCACAATAGGGGACTATTGTCCTCGTTTCAATGTGCGCTGCATATAAGGAAGACAGCACTTTGTTTTCTTTAGATTTACCCAAGCCTCCCTTCGCGTTTTCTGTTCTGTCTTCAGGATCGTGGAATAATGGTAAAGGTATTTTGTGAGTCTTCCGCGCTAAGATATTATTAAGTGACAAAGTAAGTCTGTAAAATTTTCGAGGGCGCAGTGTATTCCATGTTGTTGAGAGGGATGTGTTCAACTTGTCACGTGGATGCTGTGGCAAATGAATTCACGTACTCATTACACAATAATGAAGGAAATGAAAGGTATTTTAGGCAACATTTTGTCTTATATCCTTGGCATTTGAGTGAAGTATTAAAGGGGAAGCCCCTGGTTTATTTTAGGTGTTGTCTAAGCTAAAATTTCAAGGTTCATGGTGGTACACCCATGAAAAACTATGAAGAGCCGACTCGCAAGCTTTGGTATGAAAGCGGGGAAGTTTGTGCCTGTTTAGAACGTGAACAAGGATCCAGATTCCACAAAACATACCAAATTTTAAGTGAAAGCAAACAGAGTGGTTTCGAGTTCGTTACTTACGGCCATGTACATCAACGTATGTAGATTTTTTAACCTGTGGGCCGCAGCCCCCAAGGCACCCCCGATATGTCAGCTGCATACCGTAGAATAGACATATCCATTATACATAAGATAGATCCGTGCCTTTCTTTGATGCTGTCAACTTTTATACCAGTGTTGTAACGAGTACTCAATTTTGCAGTCGATTCGAGTCATTTACTACGTTCAATGTGACCCGAGTCTAGTCAGTGACTCGAGTCGTTGTATTATTTCTATGGGGAAATTATGATACAATTGCTCGAGTCATTGCCCTTTTGAAAATAAGTGACTCGAGTAATGACTCGTTACAACACTGTTTTATACTTTCGATGAGACTTGATTGTTTTATAGATAGTACTATCCACCCTTCCCCATCTTTTCAGGAAATCGAGAATCGTTTCTTGAACCAAGATTACACCTATGATCATCTGATGCAACAGAAGAAGGCTGCTGAGAAGACATGTAAATATTTAAAAGACCAGAAAAGTCAGCTGCAGAAGCAGTACGAGGCTATGAAATACAGCGGAGAGAGTCGCATGTCCCAGTAAGTAAACACCGACACCAAATTTGGTAACAGTTTGAAGCATCAAATGAAAAACCATTTGGTTTAAAATTTTGCCCATCCTTGCAGGGTAGTGTCCGTATTTGTGACTGTCCCAGTCTTTGTCGACTAGGTAGCCTCATGCATCACACACATGCTTGCTCAAGAATAAAACTTCTCGTGCCTCTTTAGAGGCAGGATGGTGATGGCAAAAGCCTTATATACCGAACCGCAAAATACCACTGGACCATGCAGGTTTCCTCTTTCGGGTTAAAGTGGTCCTACAACGGCTAATTCATCCAGTAATAGCTACGTTTACAAATGCTCATTCGCTTGAAAGCTGCACGAATTATATCGTGACGATAATCTACCAAATGCAGTAATCCTAAAGAGCAATATAAGTATGAGTCTTCTTGCTGTGACCATAATATTGACCGTGTCCAATCATATTTTGGTTTAAATATGGGTCCTCTCACTGGCTCAGGAGAAATCATTTGCCCCTAGTCTTGGATAAAAGGTGCAACTTCCTTCCATATGCTACAACTGTTGGACGGGCGTAAATCAAATGTCACCTTGTTCTAATTCATCATTTGGTCCAATTTGAAGAATGTAAATAAGAACGCAAACTGTAGACTGGAAATCCAGTAGATGTTATTGGAGAAATAATGACTCTTACTTTTTACTACTTGCAGAGGGGAACAACTGCTGGAACAAATGAAAGACCGTCTTGACGCAGACAAAGAGCGTGAGAGATCATCTGCGAAAGCCTTGGATAAATCACATCGACTTCTTGTTTCTTTGAAAGAGGGCGCTAATCATCTCTACGAAACATTGAAAGACATCAAACTCACATTGGTACACAGCAAGCCATCACATTATTAGCAAAGGCAAAATTAAATTAAGAAAAGGCTCAAAACAGTAACTATCACGCCGTAGTTTCGGCAGGAAATTATCTAACATTGAGACAGGCTTCCCAAACGATCGGTAACTTTCTTCTTCACAAATTCATAATCCTGGCATTGGCACTCTCTAACTCCAAGAAAGATCACCTTAAAAAAAGTTTCGGTCAACAAAACAACACCTGACCACCTCCTCCCAGGTTGTAGTCTTGTTCTTACAACAGAACTGATTTTATTATCTTTCCTAAAGACGAAAAAACTACAGTTTCGTAAACAAATTTAAACCAAGCTTCGAAGAAAAAAATCACGACTCTCCTTCTCCTTTCACTCCTAGAACCTTGATTGTGACCGTACAACTCCCCCTCCCGGGACATTTCCCACCCAGACAATTCCCAACCTAGACAATGACCCTCGGACAATAGACGAGTTGGGAAATTCGGTATTTCCGGTCGGGTCACAAGGTCAAGTGTACCATGACAATACCATGACAACGGCAATGTATTTAGCTCTGCGTGCTCAGCATGCAACACCCGCGCTGGGACACTGTAACACGGACCTCTCTTAAATTTTTAAGAAACATAGTACTCCCCGGGTCGACGATTTCTCCGTCCACGAGGGGTTTAACCCCCTTGGGTAAAAAAACCAAAGTTATATAGCCCCACTCGTGTCATTCGGGCCCCGCCCATTTATGGACATTTGTGTAGGGTCCTTTTTTAAGTACCCCCCCCCCCATTTTTTGGTTTTCCCCGTTCCACTTTAAATGGGTGGATAATGGTAAAGGGAAATGTCCCTTTTGATTTCCCCTTTTTCCCCAGGGTTTACCGAAGAAAGGGGGGGGGAAAACTGGTATGCCCGGGTTTTTCACACCACCGCAATGTTCTGGGTTTTCCAAAGGGCCTATCTTAGGGCCCCAGGTAGCACAACAATACAGTATTTCTTTTTTTCTTTTCCTGCCTCTTGACCCCTTTCAGTTTTCGACAAAAGCTCGTTACAGTTCTTATGTGGCCCCGGATATGAATTCTCAAACGTAGACAGACAAAGACAGTTTGGGATCTGTCGATTTTTTTACTTTTTGATTTATGGATAAAAATTTTGTTTTAAATTTTAACGGGGGTTGAGTGTAACAATGAAATGGTTATTTTCCCGAAAATTAAAACGTTTAAATTTTCAAAAAAATTTTGGGTAGGGGAATGTGTAACGAATAATGTTCTAATAAAACAATAAAAAAAGGAAATTTTCTAAAAATGCACAAATCCGAAAAAAAATTGTAGGGCCCACATGCGGGTCTAAATTTGGGGAAAAAAGGGCAAGTGACAGAAAAAAAAAACATCATAAAAACGAGTGCAGACATTTCCCCAAAAAAAATAAATGCATTGTTCATTAAATGATTTGTACCCTTGATTTAAAACTCCAAGATGAACATTTTAAAAGAGGGACAAAAACCCTTAACCCCTAGGAAAGGGGGCAGAGAAAAAAAAGATCTTCCCCCACCCTCACCCCCCCCCCGACCCAAAGGGTTTTTGGGCCAAAACCAAACAAATGTTTGGGAGTTATTCAGCCCGGGAATGTTTTTCATTTTGTAGAAATCAAGACTTCTGTAATGCACGGTGGAGCTTCGTGTTTATGGCATGGTAAGAAAGGGAAAGGTAGAATCTAAAATAAATACTAAAACGAACAGGGGTTTAGTTCCAGATCACACGAATTTGGGGATATGTGCAGGGAGGCTTACTGCGTTTAAACAAGACGAGCGACAGTTTTTTTTTTATTTTTTTAAAGGGTGGGGGACTAGTTTCCCTTTTGGGAAGTCGGAGCAGAAAGGTTTTCCCCCCTGTAAAAAACCGGTGGGGGTGGATTAATAAAAGAGTCCCTAAATATTCCGGGATTAAAAACGTGTCCAGTATTTGGGTTGTTTCCCAAGAATGAAAAAGGCCTTTTTTTGCCCCCGGTCTTGCTTCATAGCCCAAAAAAGTCCCCCTATCCTTGGGGACCTAGTTTTTCCTCAAAGCTACAGTGTTTCCCCTTGATAAATCTTTCCCAAATATATGAAAAGTATTTGCTGTAGGAAAAAAAAAAAACTAATACACTGTTTTTTTTTCAAAAACAATTTTGGTCAGAATAAAATGCAAAGTACGAAGTTGGTTTACCATTTTTTAATAACATATTCATAAAAAATTTTGAGAAAAACCCCCTTTTAAATTTTGGTTTCATTTCTAAGTGGGGGAGGTTTTAATAAAGACCCCTGGCCGGGGCTCCTTTTTATTTTTTATAAGAGGGGTCAAGTCGCTAAAAAATTAAATTTAAGGGTTTGATTCTTCTTCTCCTTTTCTAGAATTTAAAAAAGGCCACCTGGACCTTTTGTTTTGTTTTTGGAAGAATTCCCAATAAATGTTGAAAGTTCCCAAAAAAAAAACCCTTTAAATTTAAAGAAAAAAACTAGAAATCCCTCAAAAAATCGAGTTGAAAGGGTAAAGTAATTTCACAAAACCCAAAAAAAGGTTTGGATGTTTTTTTTACGGGATTAATAAGTGTTTTCCAGCCCTTTGGGGGGTTTTAAAAAAATCAAATTTTTGAGTATAAAAAGTTTGATCTAGCGTGAAAAATTTCAGAGAAAGAAAATATGGGTTTTATATGCTTTTTTACCTAAAGGGTTGAAAATGTCTATTCCCCCTTTTGTAAGAATGCCCTTTAGTGTATTTTACTAATTGGGGGAAACAATGCCCTGAAACAATCCTGGCAGGAATTTTTTCAGTGTAAAGTTAAAGGGACTTAAAAAAGGGAAAAAGGGTGTGGGGAACAGGGGGGGGGTTTTGCGGGCATAGATACCTTTTGGAGAAGAAATAAATTTATGAAACGCCCAAAACGTATTTTTTTACAGAAAAAAACCCTTACGGTGAGGCGCATTTTTGTTTTAATGTTTGGGAAAAATTGGAAGAAAAAATATGAACAGCAGAGTGCTTTGGTTGAAATCATGGGCGTGGATCATGGTGGGTGGGGTCGCGTCCCCCTCACTTTTTGGAAGGGGGACATCTCCAATAAGTAAGTCCCCCTCCCCCACTCTTTCAATAATATAACATAGATTATGAATTAACACTACATTTGAAAATTTAAATTGCCCCCAAATATGGCACCATTTGACATGTAGACACCTTCCAATTTCCATTTTTTTCACAGGAGAGGAGTTCGAGTAAAATGACTGAAACGCAATATGGGGCCATTATTCGACAATTTCACATATCCAGCCTAAAGTAAATTTAAAAAGAAACACGATTAGCTTAGCTCTAAATATTTTAGATAATTACTAGATCTGCTGCGGAGAAATTGAAGGCAAGTGGGAAATGTCCCTCATATCCCCCCAGCCATAATCATAAGAGCCGGGGTTGGAATACTGCAAATTCCCCTTCCCCGACTTCGGGCAAAACACATTTCTCCGGCAGATTTTCGAGGGAAAATATTGGGCAATTACTCAATATATATAGGTTTTTCCAGGAAAACACGTTACAGCCAACCGAAAAATATCCCGTAGACCAATCCCCTTAGCTCCGTCATTGTATGTTAGTTGCTATGTAAGATAAAGGCCAACGATTCATTTAAAGCAGTTACTGTCCAAACGTCAATTGATTTGCCATTAGATAACTTTCCTGTATTGTGACAACTGTATGAAGAAAACTAGAGTTGTTTTTTGTTTTTTTTTCTTGGAATGTCATAAATTTGCAAAGGGGAAATTCAGTAAAGTGGTTAGTGTTTTCTTTCAGGTTTAAATGGACTTCCTGACTTTCGCTTCCATAAGGTCTAATGAAGTTGTTGACTGCAATGTCTTTTCTGTAAAACGTTTTAGTGTAGTTTTGCATCTCTCTATGCATATACATTTTATCAATCAAAGCAAGGAAATAGTCATGAAATATTGTTTTTTTCAAGTCTGGTAGATTTCAGTTAAACATAAAAACCTGGTGTGCATTATAGTTAGCTAATTTCAACCCGACCATCCTAATATTGTATTAGACTGATGCTGTTATCGACTAAGCTGTATCTGGCAGCGCTGGCGTTCTTTTTTCCTTTTCCAACGATCCCCCGTTTGACTCCTGCTGTGCCAGAGCCTGCGTGGTCGATACCAAATGTTACTCCCGAAGGAGTTCTGCTCCCCCAACTGGAGCCCGCGACAGCAAACTTAACTGACCACCTCTTATGCTTTCAGACCTCTACATCAACATAGTAGCTGTCATGCTTGGTTGGCCGTTCTAGACTAGCTGAAGAGGAACAGATCTACCACACATTATCTTATCCAAAAGTCCGAGAAGCGACCGCAACATGTATTTGGGGCCTCAGTGGAGAGTAGTTCAATTGCGTCATCTGTCCATGTTCTGGCCAAGATCTGAGGTATCTCACGTATGTCGTATGTAAGTAAAGACTGATGCTGCCAGCTTTCCAACGATACCCTTATCAAAATGAAGTTCTTTCAGTCTATCTAGAAATAGGGCACTTATAAGGTCTTTGGACACATTCATTAACCCTGACTTGTTTGATGTAAATTATCTTAAAAGCGTTGAACTATCTACGAACTCCCATTACAATTCCATCGGAATTTGGAGAATTAAAAGACTTTTTTACACCTACTATAAATAAACATGGCTACATATCTACAATTTTTTTTGGCCAGAAAGAGGTATTCCATGAGATATGTCTTCTGTTATTTATTTTAGCCTTCATTCTAGGACAGTTTGTAATGTGGGATATGCACTGAGGTTATTTGCGTGACCTACTTGGGAAATGCCCTCATTACCCACCAAACGACACACGACTTTAACCGGATAATTTACGACGCATTAACATAACACGAAAACACAGACACTGTACATGCTCTCGCAACATCATAGGGTAAATTAGTTGCATGTAGCTAATGAGAAAATACTACATGAAAATTGCTGGTCAAACAATTCCAACAAATTTAAACAAAATTTGCTGAAATGTTGAACTTATACTCTATTCAGTTGGCTGTATCATTATACTAATTTTCCTTTGGTTTTCATGTGCCTATTTATCATCGTTCAAGACGTTCTGTATACTCAACTAGGAGCAATATTATTAAGCTTAATTGGCTCGTCAGGTATTGGAATGGTAACCCTTGTGAGAAAAAAATGACTCCAAAGGATAAAGTTTCATTTATTAAGCATATCCAGTGGTCATTATTGTTTGCCACTGGTCCGGAAAACACGCAGGGTAAAATACGTTTTGGGCCGCCTTGTGGACATACCGTCTGTGTGTGTTCTAGAGTGTGTTGCCCAGTAGGGACAATACGATTCCGTGGCTCTGTTGATTCGTCTACTATTTATTTCATCTTGTTGTAGACAACGGTAAAAGATCATTTTCACTCTGGTCTCGCCAGGAGCCCTCGCTGTGTGTGGCTCTCTCTGTGGCTGCCCGTTCAATGGTGATCTCCGAGTGTCCATCAATGTTACTCTCTTTCAAGCTCTCCCTCGGTCCTATAACTCAGGCTCGATGTGAGTGTGCCCCTATAGGCGGGATTTTCTGTCCGGGGCTAAAATGAGGATACCTCTATCAAAACCCCCTCAACATACTTGTTTCAAGTTGGCATTCGCATTACCTTAAACAATAATAGGAATTATAATCAAACAATAAATGAACGAAATGGATAACAAGACCCTAGCGAAATTGCGAAGGAATTTTTATAACATTGATAGGTGTAAATTTTAGAATGTAAAAGTAACAGGAAAACATAAATATCAAATACCATAACACTGGGGTGTCGGAATAATTTTCTCGGTCCGTGCGCACCGAGCCCATGAAAATTAATAGATGACACGTGGAAGAGCTCAAAGATTGGGAGTAGAAGGGGGAATTGTTGTTGAAACGTTCACTTTGTTACCGAATCAGATTAAAATTTCTTTCCAATCGTGGCCGACATCTTTGTTCACTGTGAAAGCCGCATGCTGAAAATAGAGGTTCCCATGACAGTGACTAAATGTCCAGTGTTTGTAGTCGAGCCAAGTATACCTGAGACCAAAGGGTGCAGTGTCGAGGCCGGGAGCAAACTTCGGCCTAGACCACAATTTCCGAAACCGAGACCGAATGTAATATGTGTTAAGGAAAATGAAACAAACTGGCTCATCTTTCTGAATACATTTTTACCTGACTTTCTATTATATATGCAAACATAGTTAACATAATTAATAACTTAACCAATTCTGTATTTTTCCTAATGTGACGCCTTCTTTTTAAATCAGAATCAATCGGTGCTACACGGTGTTCAGTGGTGATGACTTGTGGCCAATTAATGGATCTAGTGACGTTGCGTCCACCCCACAGAAAATGAGGCCCATACTCTAGTTAATGTCCAACTTTTTCTTCCGGGCCGCAAACATGCCCATGGAGCACTCACAGTTCAATTACCGGGACATTTTGTTTCGAGCCTAGATAGGATTTAAGATAACTATGTTTACAGTGTGTATATTAGCCTAGAACCCTATAGCCTTTAGAGTTGCAGGTACTGTATATCATATACTGATCATGATGGCCAAATGTGATTTGCATTTTGCCTTTTTTTCCCTTCAAAGAAAAAATTCTGTCGATAACTTTATATTTTTTATATGGAGGACTGAGTAAATTAGTTCATTCTAGTTTTTGATACCAATATCATTAGTAGCCGATTGAGTTAGATATGGTCATGAAAGGCCGGAACAGGCAATTCCGGAGAGCTAGATATGGGTAGCATGAACAACACTGTAGAGGGGATTTCAATATACACACAACACATACAACAGCGAACACACGGCGACGGAAAATTTTCCGAGACGCGTCAAGGAGTCCGAGCCCGAGACCACGGGTGTCAGACCGAGGCCGGGAGAAACCGTCCTCAAGTACACATCACTGCTAATGTAGGCCCATAACACCCATAATATCCCTTCCTACAATTATTCAGAAGCCTACCCGTACATGGTAACCTCGCCCAAATTTTCAAAAACATTTTTCGGCGTGTTTCGCGTTAACTCAGTAATCAATAGGTGTCACGTTAGGACTTGTGTCCGTAACGAAAAATTTTTTGTTTGATCCTCGGCCTACCTCATTATTATGTCCCTGTGGGAAAGTTTAGAGTAAATAATTATTTCAAACCCTGTAACTACGCTTCTCCGCTGTTCACTTTCCCTCACCAACTACTACCATCCCCTCAACATGGAACCGACCGGTTACTGTCTTGCTAATTTGCCAAACGCATAAGAAAATATTTCATTAGTGCATCCAAATTATACCTGGGGAAGCGGGATTTTCTCTAGAAATGGTCCAGAATGGCCGCCAAAGACCCTTTAAGTTACGGGGAAAAATCGCGCGAAGGTCCTCGTTTTCTAACCTCTGGCACTTCTTCTGCGCTCCGGTGGGGTTAAAGACTTCCCCTGTTACACACTTACGAAGATGCAGCCTCCAATAAAAAATTGCTTCCTCCCGTCATTTTTACTGGTGGCGCCCATGGCATATCTCTGTAAGAACTAACCTTTACAACTTCCATTGATTTTGGAAAATGTTTATGTACCTATAACCGTAAAAAAACTTGATCGTCCTTATTGCCATCCAATATTATATGGCACTTTAGATTTTAATGGATTTTCAAAACTATCAAAGGGGGTCCCTTGTCCCAGACCATCGACAAAATTAAACTTAAAAAAGAATAAAGTGCTTGCGGGAAAGTAGGAGAATCCCTTTACGTAATGGATATTATTGACTTTAAAAAAATTACAAAAAAATAGTCTTCCATAAAATGTCTTTAAATACACCAGCCCCTAGCCATGACCAGGTACCGAGAGGGGAACGATAAGTTTCGGGGGAAATTTAGTTTTCATTAGCCAGATATGGGTAAGATTATGGCATAGTAATTTTTCTCAAAAACTTTTTTGGAAGGTGATCTTTTTCTTAGGTAAGGTTGGGCGTCCTCCTCTTCATTACATTTGACGCACGACCTGAGACACAGCCCATTAATTCAGTGGCGTAGCCAGGATTTTTTTTTAGTAGGGGGGGGGCGCGTGGGGTTAGCTTGGGGGCTTTGACCATTTTCATGGGAGGGCGCCTTGTTAGTATCTAATCGAGCGCCACCGCTGAGATTTTGCGCGGGGGGAGCGTACACAAAAAAAAAAGAAATTGAGATTTTAGTAAATCCCGATCGCAGGAAAATGGCACTTTGCCAGGCTTGATAGCAGCCCATCAAGATGTGCAATTTTGAGTGAAAAAACGTATAAAGTTTCATTTTTAATTTTATCTCACGATGTTAGCGGTGGGCTAGGTTTCCTGTCACATAACCTGATACGCGCTGTCAGTGACAAAAGCCACGCACCTAGGCCTAGACTATGTTGGTGTACTTAATACCTATGCTAACCATTTGCATTCGGCGTAAATTGTGAAGTTCACATCCATTGGTCTCTTTGTAAGATTCACAGCGGGGTGGTGCTAAGGAGTTTCCCGTCGCGGGGGGGCATCGACCCAAAGTGACGGACATCCCCGATTTTTTGAGGGGTTGGTGAGGGTGATTTTGAAAGAAATCTGTGTACTTACCATGCCATACTGATAATTGCATAAAATTTGTATATACTAGAGAAGCAAAGGCACTGATTTCATGTAATTCGTCCGGAATCTAACTTCGTTGTCCCCTTCGTTTCGTTCGTTTCGTGTTATCACTAAAAATGATCACTTTACAAAGCATACCAATACCCAAAAAAAAATACCATGATGAATGTAATAGAGACATATGGTACATGAGTGAAGGGAAGTACCGAAGAAAACCTGCTGGGCTTGAAATATGAACTCCCAGAAATAACAAAAAACGAGCGTGTCAATATCAGAATAAATTCAGATAACTTTCTGAACCTTCTGAAATTGCAAGCGCGCGAAGCGCCGTGAAAATTTTTTGTGGTTAAGCTTACATTAGAAAAGTCTGTAGCCTACTTATTTAAAGAAGTCTTATATAGTCAATTGTCCAGCAGGTATGGGGCCTATTCTTCATAACGTGTGTATTGTACTTTCCCTTCTAGAATCACTAGCCGTACCGGCACGACAGTCACAAAAGAACATTAGACTATAGGTTTAGGCGAAATGAATGAAATTTCCGACATTTACATAAATCCATTATTCGACTTATTAAGTTACCTGAAAAGGTGGACAGGTTTGTACTAAATTTAAGCTATAAGTACGGAACTGAGGAAGGCGTGGCAGAGCGTACGAAAATTTTGGGTTTTATTGCAGAAACGACCCTTTTGAAGCCAAAATAGTAAATGGACCATGGGTAGCGACAGAATTTTCCCCCACAGGGGGCCGGTCATGCCCATTGCCCCCAAGTTCCGAACAGCCCCTTTATTGAGGGGTGGTTAAGAAGGGGATATGAAGAGCCGAACTATACCAACGCCATTGCAGACATATTTTGCATAACATTACTTAATACTTTGACAGCCGAGTTGTGCACTGATAGTGTTCTTTTGAATCTGAATTTTGACAATGCAAAGCACAGCGAATCGCGTGAAAATTTGGTGGGCTTACACAAAACCCATATGAAATCATTGAGTACAAGACAAAAAAATAAAAACGGTTGGGGTTGTATACCGTAATCGGAGAAAAATGCATTTGTCGACACACCTGGACTACCTGAATGAAATAGCCAAACTTTCCTCTGTGAGTCGCTCACGCAACTGACCCTAAACCGCATGACACACACTAGAGAAACAGCAACTAGGCTTTGCGATATGGGATGCAATTTGACGACATCTAAAACCTGTGTCTGTGGCCTACATTGTTTCTTGGTAAGGTTGACAGACTTATGCTATCTAGCTATGTGGAATGGACTATTGAAGAACTGGAGTGAATCTAAAGCGCGCGTAAAGGGAGGCGCCAAAAATTTTGGGTTCTGATTAAAGACTTGGCCTCTTGGAGCCACCCTGTCGCCACCCCCTGCCTCGAGTCTGGAGTATAGAATTTAAATGTCCAATTTTGTTCCGCCCGACTGAGACAAAAATATCTGCCCGATTTGTCAGGTTTCTACATTTTGGGGCTGCTGCCCCCCCCGGCCCCGTACGGCATGCCTGGACTACCATATGAAAATAGCCAAACTTTGCTCCGTGAGTAACTCAGCAACCCGACGTACCGGATGACACACCCAAGATAACAGCAACTATAGCTTTGCGAGGGATCTTGGGATGATATTACTATCTCCTCTATATAAAACTGTGTACTCTACCTATCCCGTGTAACTGTGGTAAACTGAAACAGGACTTTGGCTATCCAAAAATAAAAAGAAGCTATGTGTGTGATGGAACTTACAATATATATTCAGGTAGAAACAACGTGTGCCTGCGACAGCGTCGTCTTTTCGGAACTAAATGGCTACTTCGATGATTTCTGATTTTTATAAAGAGAAAATTGTCCTCTTCAGAGCAAAAAAAATAGGTTATAATCGTATATCATTATCAAGTTGAGTATGAGTTGAGTGAATTTTTTTTTTGGCCCAGATCGCCAGTGGGGGGGGGGGGCGACTGGGGGACGACAAGCTTTTCATGGGGGCTGTCGCCCCTCCCACGCCCCTGGGCTACGCCACTGCTTAATTGACCGTTTAACAGTACTCGAGGTTCGGCTCAACACAATTTTCCAAAGTCCTGTTCAACTACGATATCAACACTAATGGATTTGAAAAGATATCAAGCAATAGGACCCGAAATGTAACCCGTTGACTCTGTGCAAGGTAAAATCTACTAGATTTTAAAAGTTTATATCGGCCGGAAGTTAATGTACTGAATGGACGATCAGATGGTAAATTGTCCGGTTTACGAGAACATACCTGGTAATGTAGAACTCTGAAACAATCCTGTTTTCCAAAAATCTACTTTCTTTATGAAACAATATTCATTATGTTCCGGAATTTTCACCTGTTTTCCTTTAAATGCACTGTAACTCATTAAAAAGTTATTCAGGTCCCAACTGTTCATTCACAATTTCGCTATTGACGCAAAATTAATAGCATATATATATAGCTCAATTCGCTTAACAATAATTGTGGGGGAAGAAAAGCATACATATCCAACCGTTCTTTATGTTGAGGTGATGGATGCTCGGACATCCTGTGTCGTGGCTAATTCTTACTCTGCCAGTTTTTATGCCGATGCAGGTTTTAACACAACAGTGAATAAAAACCTATGCCTTTAATCACCACCGAATTTGAATATTTTGTTAAATACAGGTTAAGAAAAGGCTGCATTTTTTTGCCACAAATTGGTTCAAGTCGACCCAAAATAACATGAGAAAGGATTAAAATGCCCTTTTTTATGAATACTATGCAACCGTTAGGTCAGTTTGGGTGTTGGAGTAACTTGGTGCCTAACATTGCTATTAGCCCATCTGTTGATTTTGTAACTTACAAATAGTTTTTACCCATTTCTCTTTTGTAGAAAACAAACAAAGTTTAAATTTGATTTTTTGTTGAAGAAAAGACTTATTTTTCCATCGTTGTTCCAGGCTGTTGAAGGGTGTTACAAGATTAGGGTGGCCCTTGACCGAATTGCGCTCCACCATTGCAATCGTGACGTCCTTTACCTGCAGTAGACCCTCTAAGTATAAAAACACATCGTGGTTAAGTACCTGTTTATAACAAGAAAAGCATAAACACGTGATTCAATTGTACAGTTTTTGTTTTGGTCAATGAGATTGTTCCTGATCACTGTTATCGTCATTGTAGACAGATTATTTTGGCTTCCATTTTTTTACTTTAGGAGTTTCCTAATTAAGGAGATGTGTAAGCTGTCATAAGTAAGCTAGTACTTTGGGATTCACACATGCACGCCAGATCCCCCTGTAACGCAACCTTAAATTTAAATGGCGGTACTGCGTTACAGAGCTGCGTTGGATTTTTGGTTAGTGATTGATCGTGGTAAGAATCAAGTTGAAATGCATGTAACTCAAAACAATGCGTGAATAAGGCCGCCAAAATCATGATGGCCGTTGTGTTGTTTTGTCTGAGCTGGAAAACCTCAACCCCAAACACATGTGATCAGATTTTTTATTGTAGAACATGTATATATAAGTGTCCTTCATACTGTGGTGTAAATAAAAATCTTCTCTTCTATTACGTTTGTACACATCTGTTTGATTAATCGTTTAAGGTACGCCATCCTCCCGAGTAAAGGTCTTACCCTTCCTCTCGTTTTAACATTTTCTCCTAATGTGGTAGAATCTAGAAAAACTGTAAGATCATCCGCTTTGTTACCCACTGTTGAATCCGTCCTCCATCTCAATTTCCCTTCCGTTATCATCCCACACTAAATGTGTCACGCCAACTGCAGCCAAGTTTCACTGACGTGACAACGAAAATGTCTTTCGTTCCCTTACTATGTTATGGGGGGGGGGCTGTGGAGAAGAATCTTACTCCTCCTCATGAACGTTTCCTAGGCTCCTTCAACAAAGCCAGGAGGGCAACAGCAAGACAATTCCGGACTGAGTAACGGTACAGTCTGACAGCTATCAAGGAACTTTCTTCTTCAAGAGTTAGCTTGATATCAGGCTCAGATTCGCCTGAATTTAAGCTCACATTTAGCCTCCAACTAAGACCTACATTTTGTCCCACACTCAGCTCACTGTAAACTTACTTCACCTACATATTCAAGATCAGATTCACCTCATATGCTTAAATTCATGTCAGCCTCCGGGTTTGTGTTATATTCCAGTCTCATATTCAGACTGAGAATGGCCTCGATTACAAGTTCACATTCAGGGCAAGATCCCCTTACAGTCAATCAAAATTACACATTCAATTCGCCTCACATTCAAACCCACATTCCATCCTTCCAGACTCGCCTCAAAAATTTTACTCAGTTTCGCCCCCAACTTTCAACATTCCAGCCCTAAGTAATGCTAATTATAACCAGATAACAATTTACAACACTGTACTAAAGGTCGGCTGTCTCTCTTTGCACCTGGCGCAGTTACAATTTTTGTAAGATGTTGAAGTCAACATTTTACAGCATTTGAATAATGAGTGTATCCTGGTGTCGTAAAAACCGTGAAGAGTATACTTGCATTAACGCCCCACGGATTTAAAAGTGGGGAAGGTGGCAAGAGTGGGGGGGGGGCAAAGCCGCAAACTTTAAGGGAAAATGTGCGCGGCTTTTGCTCCTGTAAACCTTTGTCCAGGAGCGGACTGCTTGGGTAAGTAGGAGGAAAGGCCATGACTGGAGAAACGCCCTCAATACCACCCACCCCACCCCACCGCCCTTCGGCGTGCCACGGTACTGTTTGAATAAACAGAACCCTAATAAGAGGAGGCCATTTTCTAGTAGGAGTTCTGGTGGCACTCTTATTCCATGTTTGGGGAGAGTAGCACGAAGAAAGCGTAGCAAAGAGGGCGGGGGGTATATGCGTCCAAGCCTCTTACACTTACCTGGCAGGTATTTATTAGAGGGTTGTATGCAAGAAGTCGCGTAATCTGGGGTCATCATATGGGTAAAAGATGTTGTTTTTCCCAGTGAATAACTCGCGTGTATCACAGTGCATGAAACCAGTGGTCTTGGTCATGGGGAGTTTTCAGGTTTGGTATTACACAAAAGCGCCAAGCTCACGTTTCCCCGGCGCATCGAGTGAAGTGGGGTCCGTGGCTCGCCAGTGGGCCTTTCATGGGGCCCAGGGTGAACACACCAAAGGAGACCAGCCGTGGCCAGAAATAAGGCCCTATGGAGTCTGTTTGCAATTGTAAAAATCTAAATTGTTTAAATGGCAAAGAAAGATCTAGTTTTTGGTCACATTACCACGTTATATCATAGATCATCGGAATTTTTCAGTTATTTTATAGGATAATAAACACTTTAATTTATTTAACAATAATTCGCTTCTCCCTCCTTCCCTTCCACTTCTCTCCCTCTCTCTCTTTTCCTTTTTCTGTCCTTTCCTTTCCACCCTCACCGAAGTCGTTCCGGGGTCACTCTTATCCTTCCCTTCAAGGTTCTCCTCTTAAAGACTATGTTTTGGATGACCTACTTCACGGGCATTCTCAGTACCTTTCCCCAACTTTCGGCAGATATCCGATACTTACTTACAATCTTCGTGTGTCGCATCTACCCTAAACCCCCGTTTAGACGGAAAGCCGAGGACATCTTGTGGTGGGTGTGACATCGGAAATGCTAGTTTTTCCCACCCTTTCTTCGGTAAACATGTGAAGGAGAAGTCAAAGGTAACGGATTTCTCCTTACCATTTTCCACACCCAATGTCCATAATGAACGCGCCCGCACATGACACAGGAGATTGAACGCATGATACATAACTTTGGTTATTTTATTACCAACGTTGGGAATAATCCCACGTGGTCGGAGAAAATCGTCGACGAGCGAGTAGCTATGTTATTAAATCGAAAGAGGATCCGGTGTCATGTGCGGAGCTTCGTCCATTTATGTGACACCTCTGTAATGGTCCTTTTCTTGAAGTACCCCCTCACTACTTTGGTGTTTCTCCAGGTTCCCATTATCGTGGAAATAGTAGTAGAAATCGTAATCTTGATTCTCTTCCCATGTTTTACCGAAGAAAGTGGGGTGGAAAACTGGCATGTCCGATTTCACACCACCGCGATGTTCTCGGCCTCCGTACATTCGGGTCTCTTTAGGGCTTAAATTTACGAATGGTTTCGCTCGGGGGGGGGGTGAATTTGTTCTGCATAATAAGATTTACTGTCTATTATGATCCTTCATAAAAAGCCCTACGGAATATAAAGTCACAAAGCACCGCATCTGCCACGTGACCGATTGGGGAACTCCAAAAAGGGCAAGTGAACAGTTTTGGATTGAATTGAAACTGCCGCCCGCATAAGCCTAGTTAAAATGTAACAATCTCTGTGTCCTTGCCTGAATTATTTTCAACTAAGAAAAGGAAGGCCGACCCTTGGTGAATAGAAAACCATGAATCTACCCATGAGAATTAACGGCTATTGTCCTTTCAAAGCAGACAATAATTAGTGCGACCATACGGCACTCATCTAATCCAATACGACACAACGAAAGGTATTTGGAGTGATTTTGAAAAGCACAACATTCAAACTATGTGCCAAATAACTCTTGTAAGATCCGGGATCATCTCGTGGTCGGGGAGGGATGTTAAGTAGTCACATTGTAAACGGCCAAAGGTGTTGCTAAAGTGCAAATAATGGATCGCATTAACTTAAGGTTCATGAGGTGTATGGAAATATGGATCGTGTTAAGTAAGGGTCACGAGGTGTTGGCTGACCGCTTTAAGAAGTACCGGATGCTTGTTGAAGTAATGTCTGTCTTTTATGACTTTCGATTTTGCAAAATATTTTACAACGAAATAATCACTAGTATATATTAGCACTATTAATTTGAATGACCACAGCATTGGCATTAGTCTCATAAGAATCTGACCGATTTGTGTCTTTGGTTTTCGGAGTATTATATCCTTTGACAAAGGTGTAACTAGCATAAATACTGCCATTTTTCAGTTTATCCACAGCTAGTAGGCCTACCTATGACAGAGCATCGTATCTGATAGTCAGAAGCTGACAGATCCTGGTAACCCTAACATAACTACTAATATAATGTAGCCTTAAACATAACATAGCATAGCATGGCACAGAATACATTAATAGCATAACATAACTTAACCTCTACTACTCCATTCTAACCTTCAAGAGATGTAAGTCCAAGACCTCTAATCATGATTAGGGAGTTACGTAATTCATGTATGGGCCAAGTGTCGCTCCTCTAAAACTTGTTCTAAAAGAAAATTTTTCTTATCATACACTTGAAAGGAATCCAAGCCTGCACAGTCCTAGAAAGTCGGCGTGGGGTCTAACCAACTGTTTTATAACAAGTTCAACACAACTTTTAACTATTCTAGTTACTGAAGTTCCTATTTATCAATCCAAGCACCCTATTGCCCTAGCAAAAGCATCTGCACACGCCTAGAAGGCTTCAAATCACTTGTCACGACAACAACCAGATCTTTTTCCAATCATTACTACAAAATTTCTCACTCCGTGTAGTATCAACATAACTCAAAGTTTTTTAGGAAAACTCATGAGGAATTTTGCTTTATCAGAATTGATCCAAGATTACCGGATCCAAGTCCTGTTTGCAGGCAGAAACATAATTAATTCTCATCATTTAGAAGTATCTTTTAGAAGAAACTTTTCCTAAAACCATCCCGCAGGAACCTTGATTATTATCAGCACAGAAGTTGTCAACCTGCAAATATACCAACAAGCAAAGGCCGTGGGTTTCCATTACCACCAACTTTAGTTGCAAAAAAAAACAAGATGAAGGACTTACCACTGACACAATTCAGAATATCCTTACCTAGGGAAAATCCCCCCCGCCCCACCTCAACCTCTGACTGCATCAGCTCTGTCTATGGCCTAAACTTTGAATTTTTCCAAAAGGATTATGTCAGAATTGCCTGTCCTCACTAATAGGCCAAGTCTCAATCTCAACCCATAATATCCCGGATTGTGTACAGTATAAAGAAACATCAGTAAGAATTAAACCTAGTCAAAATTACTAAAAATCTACGAACATTGGCAAATACGACTTTGATCCCAGAAACTATCCTGTTGAGGACTTACCTCTGTTGGCCTACAGAATCACTGTGACTACAATTGGCACCCCTGCTACTGACAAACCTCCCCCTGAAACTAGTTTTGACAACGAGAGTCAACAAGCACGCGTAACGCAACCTACCAAACTCGTTAGCTTCAAAGCCAGATAAATACAACCCATCTTTAGAGGAAGACCATGCAGCTTTCCATGAAAGTAGCCTAAATATAACAACAAAGAAGCCTTCTAGAGTACATTCTTTTCTCTACCACTTGTTGAAACTCAAAATGTTGGCTCCGGCTCCAGAGGACCTCATTTTCTATCAACCGGTGGGGAGTAAAACATATAGACACGTTTAGTATACGGTGTGAACTTTAGCTTACAGATCAAGTTCTTTGAACTTTGACCTTAGTCAACCTTGACTATTCACATACGAGTAATTTTTGTACCCGCCTGAACAGCTACAAACTTCCTCCCCCCCCCCCCGACTATCTTGAGTTCGTGTACCAGTGGTCGAAAACCCCTCCCGTATTCCTGTTGTCCACCCCCCGTAAACAGAACAACCAATTTGGGGGGGGGGGCACATTGATGTGTGGAAGTTTCGCGGGTGCCCTGAGACATGGTCCTAAGGGGACGGGAGACATCCCTCCCCTTTAAAATTTTTGCTATTTCATGGACTCTAGATGCAAAAATGGTGCAGATTTTTCCATTTTTTCTTCTTGTATTTGTATTCCAAAAATGCTGGTCTCGTAATAATTTTTCTCCTTCATTGCAAGACCTTTTATGGTGAAAAATTGGGGGGGGGGGGCACGTTCCCCCAGTGGTTTACGTGCCGTTTGTTTGTCTTCCTTCAAAACTCCCTACAGTATACTTGTAAAAGAGTCCCCAACACCAAAACCTTTACCCCCAGTTTTTCCCCCAGCTTTTTCGGCCGTCCCATTATTGCTAGAATCAGTTTCCCTACTTTCGTTGCAACCTCTTCAACAACGTCACCGTACTTGTAAACCCTATAAGAATTTGAAAGCTCAATTGGTTTCAACATCAGCTCTTTTGTTGCAGTCCCAGCAAAAATTTCTCCACCAACCCCTTTCCGCAACCCCTTGTCGGCACACTCAAACTTTCTAGCTGACACATTAAACTGACACCTACATGGTAGCTAAAGAAAATTGCAATAGATCCTCCTAGGGGATCGTTTCTCCTAGCATGGTATTTACCTTCATAACGGTGTCGAATAAGTTGGTATTTCGAGTGCAGCCAATGTAGGTGCAGGATTAATACATCTTCCCGCTAAGCGGGCAGACAGCAAATGCATGGATGGCTGATAAAATTACTGTAGCTGACACATCTGGAACGCGAATTACGCAAAGTTTCATCAATAACGGCGTAATCTGTTAGTTAACAGCCGGCTACATCGTTAATAACGGCGTGATTATCAACACCCAAGCTGGTAAATGTTGGTAAGTACGGCTGAATTTTAAGGAATAAAATCGTGGTATGTATTGGTATAACGCGTACCTTTAAGTAAACGCGGTACGAGTGGGTTAACCACCAGCGGCGTGACTACGAAGTACACACGGCGGTGAATCTCCTTTTTTCAATAGCGTGAGCTAAATGTCGTTAACGGACCTTTTCGCGTTCAAACATCTGATTGTCAGTAAACACGTGAAAGAGTTAACAACGTGAAAGCAGTCAATGGCGCTGTTGCAGTCAGGCAAATTCATCCCGCGATGTACCAGGAAGCAACACCACGATTCGCATCAACAACGCAAACTTCATGGCCTGTTACTTACCGTATTGGCCGATTACGGCTGTGTGGAGGCGAGTGCGAATGACTCCGTAACGGCGGACCAGTGCTTGACAGGATGCAAAATATAAAAAGGCGCGTAAAGTAATTCGAAAATGCTGGAATCCTAGTGAACGATTTTATTTTTCAATCCAAATACTGAGTCCTAAGCAATTGAACGAACTGATAGACTCTAGGAAGGTTCGAATATGTTCCTAGGGAATTGCGAAACTAAACAAAGTCCACTCGGTTAAAGAACAAAGAAGCATATGGCGGCAAAACGTTTAGCGCATGGTGTGGTCTCAAATGAAGGGTGAAGTAAACTATACTGTCCCATTCGCGGGAGTAAGAAGCTTTTCCCTTTAGCTGGGTGCCAGCGGACGTAGGCACGTTTCGGACCGCTGGCGAAATGACCTGTTAAGGGGCGCTTTAAAAATACTTGAAGAGCCTGAGAATTTGGTCAAGCATGCAATAAATTCGGGACTCTTCGAAGGGTGGTATAGATACCGTATGCCTCAATAACGGTAACAAGACACCATGTTGTTAATTCGACTATTTGCCACTTTCTTTGCAAAACCTTTCTGCACTAACATATACAAACATAGGTCAAATCATGCAATAAATTCGTCGGGGCTCTTCGTAGGTGGGGTATAGATAGGGGCCTACCTATGCCTCAATACGGTACTCAACCTAAAATTTAAGATGCGCCGTTATAGGCCATTTGGGAGTTGAGGTTGAGCGCGCTCCGTCGGGGAGGAGGGGGCTGCGCCCTACATATGGTAGCATAGCCTGGCTATAGAAGAAATAGGCCTTATAGAAAAATAAGTGGGGTTTTTAAGATCTCGTTTCTCTCAGTCGCAATGAACTTTCTATAATTTTAGTTAGTGGGCACAGTGGCGCAGCTACGGTAAGGTGGACCACGTCCCCATTATTCGGGGACAGTCCCGATTCCACGTGTTGTTCCCGTTAAAAAGTGTCCCCCGATTAATAAAAATGTCCGAATTTTGAAATTTTCCCAAACATTAAAAAATTGATGTGCAAAAATTAATTTTGTTAATGTGTAAGCCTACTCTTACCTATCGCAAACTTCAGATGGAGGCTGAGACCAGTGTTGTAACGAGTCATGACTCGGAGTCACTAATTTCAAAAGGGGAAATGACTCGAGCAATTGTATCATAGATTTTTACTCATTGAAATAATAAATGACTCGTAGTGCACTGACTCGACTCGAGTCACATTGAAAGTAGTGAAATACTCGACTCCTACTGCAAAATTGAGTGGACTAGTTACAACACTGGGCTAAGATTAATGGTCCTTAAACGCCCATGCACAACGTACGTAGGCAAACAGTCACCTGCAATCACAGAGATTAAAAGTCAAGGGCACATGACTTTTTTTCTGCTTGATCACACCATGCAATGTAAACCAATATTGAGGGGGAGAAACGCGTACGAAGTGAGGTAGCAGTGGTTCCATAAAAGAGCCTTGTTTAATGTAATGCTGGGGGCCGTGGCCCCCAGTCCCCTGAACGCCCCCCTAGTCTGCTCATTTGTCCCCCCCCCCCTTTGGTCCCTTTTTCCTGGAATTCTTAAACCAGTAGCGTACCAAAGGAAGGAGGGGAGGGGGTTCCCAATGACTCTTGTTTTTTTTTTTTTAGTAGCTGAAAATATTGTAGCTTATATTTTAGCACACCAGATGTAAGGATAGTGTGCAAATTGTTCTTACTCCTAACGTACTGGTAACACATAACAGTTCAAAAAAACTAAAATTTATAATACTTTGTATTATTGGGGGCAGACAAATCCCATCATTTTGACAATCTGCCAAAAACCCAGTTGTTTATTTAAGAAGATTCATTCCTAGGAGCTTAATAGGCAGAGCCTGAGGAGGCGATTATCCGTTAATCTGGAGGGAATTTATGCCAACCTAATTTTCTGGAACCCTCCGCCAAGGGTTGCCCAGATAAAAAAAGCTATATGGCGCCAAAACACACGACTTTCAAAAAGCGCCAAATAGAATGCAAAAGAGCCAAACAAAATTTTTAGCGCCGCCAAGAAAAAGCGCCAAGCAAAATTTCCAAAATTATGCTCTAATTACCAAAAAGGTCGCGTTCGACAGTTTAGGTCGCGATTACACATTTTTGGCTCACTTTTGACAAAAACAAGTCTTTTTTAACTGAAGATCTGGAAAAATGTGTAGGTCTACTTTGTGCGTATGCGACATTGTCATCCTATCAATATCACATTCTTTGTAATATGCACTTAACGTCCTGCCTTCAGCTGGTAACCCGTCTTTCGCCTACCCCTTGCCGTTCGCCCCCCAACCAGTCGCCCCGGTCGTTCCGCCCCCTTGCCAGTTCGCCCCAAAGTGGAAGTCCGTTTCGCCTCCAAGTACCATTACCATTTGCCTCAATCGATTTTACTAACACCTAACTGTTAGTTCTTGTAAAAAATTCAAATAGAGGACCTACAGTTGCGCAAAATGGCATGAAAATTGTGGAAACAAAAGTGAGAGGGGACTCACTTGATCCATTTCCACTCTTACTTAAATACAATTGGTCATGAGATATAATATATTGGAAAACTTTTTTTTTTTATATTGCAGTGGATTGTATTTGGAATTGCCGACAAAAACTAGCACGCGGAGAATATATTCTTGACCATACTCGATCACATGTGGCATCAACTAAGAACAACCAATCATGGGTATCAGGTACGGCGGAATTAGGGCACTACTCTCCTTTTCATCTAATTTTCTTGTGTAATTTATATGATATTTCATCAAAGGATGCATCATAAACTGATAAAGGAAGAAAAGGCACAAAAATGCCGAAAAACTAACAAAGGTATGTTATCAATATTTTACTGTGGGGGCGAACTTAAGGTCAGCACTTGGGGCGACCTGGTAAGTCCTTTTGGGGGCGAACTGGTTTTGTTTCGGGGGCGAACTGTCAAGGAGCCGAAACGACCGTAAACCCTATAACAGAAGCATGTCAACTACGGGCGTCTTCACGATTCCAGAAACACGTTTTAACAGCATGAAGTATTTGATCATATTATTATAAGCCTATACGCACTATCTACATTATAAGAAGTACCATTCTTTTACTGTTTAACAAAGGCAACGTTGACGTTCAAACATAAAAAAATGGGCAAACGGTAAGCAAGAATGAATGTGAAATTTGAATGTCAACATAGTGTTTAAATGAACGGATTTCAGACTGAAGAAAAACGCTAGACCAAACACGCGTCTGTAATCACTGGGGGAAGTAACTGCCTAATGTTAAGCAGCGGAGAGGGAAGGGTACTATAAAATGACCTCACTCAGCTGCTCAGTGGCCTAAATACAATAGGCTATAAAATATATATGGAATTTTCTTATAAGCACATTGGAAGTCCCGTTTTCTGGGAATCTGGACAAAATTTCTTGTAATGTATGCGCCGACTAATGATCGCGTTCTGTTTAAGTTGTCAGGCGCGTTTTGTCCTTGTCCAGAGGGGGCCCAGACCCCCCTGCTCGCGCACTCGACGCCGAAAGGACTTGTTTAACTTTATTTCTGTTGTACTGGCAAACAAAAAAAAAAATATGACTTTTCAAATGTGATTGCTAAATATTGCACCAGATAGCATCTGAGGGTGCTTTAAAATATTCAAAAAATTTACTCAAGGGGGGGGGGGACACCCACTCCCTCCTCCCTCTAGAACCCTTTCGTACAAATACGGTAATTTTTTTGTCACCCAACCAAAAATTAGTATCCAGTAAATTATGAACATTTCCAGTCACATATGATCAGATTTTCAGAGAAACATCCCCATTTTGCATCTAAGCTAACCTTTTTAATATTACCAAACATTTCTCGAGGACCCCCTCCCCTATAACCCCTTCTCCAGGCTAGGCTGGCGAAGTGGCAGGTTATGCAGTTTGATTCCCCCATGCAAAAACTCCTTGCCTACTGCCAGGCTCGAGGTGGCCATGGAACCCCCCACCGGTGCGCGGGCACCTGTCGGGAGAAAGGGTTCCGAGCCTTCAGGACCAGACCCCTTTGTTCAGACCCGAAAGAACGAAAGGGGCTTTCCCCCCCTCATACCAGACCCCTTGTGTCAGCTGTTCTGCTTGGAAAATTCTTGGACACGACAGCGCCTGAGTTTAGGTCCCTTTTGCTGGACAACCCCTCCCCCCCACTAAAAAATTCTTAAACAGGCCCCTGCCAAAGTTAGGGTAATGGGCTACAAAACTATGGCCTAAAAGTATCAAGGCAAAAAAAAAAAATAAACGAACGAAGGTAACTTCAACAATCAGTTGCATAGGAGTTTCCGCACGTGTGAAATTAAGTTCATGGGAAATTCAAGTAAGTAATTTTATTTCCAATTTTACATTACCCCCCCCCCGCCTCCATCCCCGCCCACCACACGCACACTACAGATAAACATGAAAAAGTTTTCTAAAACCTTTTAGTACTGTAGCAGTATCACCATTGCAACTTTTGTTCTAGCACTCTTTACGTGCATACAAATTCCTCAAGGGGGAAGAGAATGCGCCTTTAAACCACTCCCCCTCAACACCGACCCCCCCCCCCCCCAAAAAAAAAATATTTCCATTGAAAAGGTATTTCCACTGGAAGGATAAAAAAAAATTTCCACGATAAACCACCACAACTAAACTCTCAAGGTATAATTAAAAAGTCGACGAATCTCGCACCATTTTTGCGATCTAGGCTCTTTTAAAAAGCAAAAAAAAAAACAAAAAATTAACAGGGGAGGGGGACACACCTCCCCTTACAAACCCCTTCCCCCCGGCCCGGCGATCACACAACATACTGCACCCGGCCTACTATCTAGTGTAGTGTCCTCGGTCGAACTGTTGTGCCATCCTTGTGCTCCTCCACAGAATAAAAAAGGTCTGTGGTGACGCCACTGATCGGAGGGGGGGGCATTATTTTGATCCTTTAACCGATCCCAAAACGTGATCTCGTTAGGCCAGGCTTAAAAATAACGTATTCCTTCAAGCAAACTATTTTTCGTGCAACAAGCCTCTAGCTCTGAGTCTGATAAGCCTTCGATCTTGTACATGGACTTTGGTACAAGCTCTTCAATAAAATCCTCAAATGCACTGCGATAAAAAAACACCCACTCTTCCAGCGCCATGAAAACATTGAGCATGTAGCTGTCTTCCAGCTCCATGAACATTGGAGCATGGAAGCTGTCTTCCAGCTCCCTGCATAGGCTGCATTGACTTAGTCTACTACCAATCGTGTTGTTGCTTCCATTTACATCGTCGTTAATTGCATTGCGTTGACTGAAACAGCCGCCATTGACTGCTTTCACGTTGTTAGCTCATATTACATGGTTTACATACAATCAGCCCGTTGAACGCGGAAAGGTCGTTAAAGACATTTGGGCTCGCTATTGATAAGGATTACGCGTTGTTAACCTCTTGCTGTACGAGGCCACGTTCGTAACACAACCGCTGTTAACTACTTTTACCGCCTTGTTACTTAAAGTTACACCATTATTGCCGATATTAACCACGTTGTTTCTTAAAATCATGGCCGTTATTAACAACATTTACACGCTGTGTTGATAATCACGCCGTTATTAAACTCAATGTACGCCGCTGTTACTAACGATTACGGCGTTATTTTATTGACGAACTTTGCGTAATTCGCGTTTCCATAGACACAGCATAGTAGCCGGCAGATCATGGGCAACTAGTAGCAGAGCATTGTAGTTGGCAGAATATTTAGCTGACAGATCATGGCAGCTGGGTGAGAACATTTAAGCTGACAGATCATGACAGCTGGCAGAACATTTAAGCTGACCGACAGATCATGGTAGCTAGCAGAAGAAACATTTAAGCTGACCGACAGATCATGGTAGGCTGGCAGAAGAAATTTAAGCTGACCGACAGATCATGCCAGCTGGCAGAACACATTTAAGCTGACAGATCATGGTAGCTGGCAGAACATTTAGTGCGGTCAGATCATGGAAGCTTGCAGAACATTTAAGCTGACAGATCATGGTAAGCTGGCAGAACATTTAAGCGAACAGGATCATGCGTAGCTGGCAGAACATTTATGCTGACCGACAGATCATGGCAGCTGGCAGAACATTTAAGCTGTAACTTTCATGGAAGCTGGCAGAATATTAAGCTGATCGACAGATCATGGTAGCTGGCAGAACATTTAAGCTGACCGACAGATCATGGGCAGCTGGCAGAACATTTAAGTGACAGATCATGGCAGCTGGCAGAACATTTAAGCTGAGAGACAGATCATGGTAGCTGGCAGAACATTTAAGCTGACAGATCATGGCAGCTGGGCAGAAACTTTAAGCTGACAGATCATGGCAGCTGACAGATCACGGTAGCTGAAATATTATGGTGGCTGACAGAGCATTACAGCTAACTAGCTAACAGAGCATGGTGGTCTGGTTGTTGATAGAGAGAATTTTTGGCGCTGGCAGGGCATGGTAACCTGCAGGTTATGGTGCTCAGTGCCATAGCATTGTAGTGACAGCTTCAAATGACCATCTGCTATAGTTGGCTGATCATGGCACCCGCCACTATACTGAAAGAGCATTGTAACTGTATTATTATTATTTCCAAGTATTTATAAAGCGCTTTTAAATCGTGACCAAAGGCCCTGTACAAATGTTAAAAATTACACCTACAGTTACAAACAAGTTAAAAATTAAAACCTAAAAGCTAAAAAACCTCAGTCGATATCACAGAGAAAAAAAATAAGTAACAGAGAAAATAAAATCAGTAAAAAAATTGCAGTAGATTAAGAGCATGAAACCTCGTGGCAGAAACGTGGTAATTGTCAGAGGCTGCACGTCCCACAAACGGTACATGCTTCATTGCCACAGACTTTTTCTATGACCCCACACCCACTGAGTGACCAGCATACAGACACCTGCACATTAATCTGTGTTCCCCCAGACCAAAGAGCCTAAGAGTTGCTATCCATCTAATTTAGAGTGTAAGCAAAGCAAACTGCAGGGAGAAAGCCTCTTCAGACTATATGAATTATTCAGAATGTTACTTGGAAACTGAAATTTTAAAACTCACATCATTTAACGTTAAGGCACCACACAGTAACCTTGCGTGAAATGTAGTCTTTATCATGTCATGCGAAGGCGTGCTTATGACTTCTTAACCATTGTTGATTCTTATCCTACCCCGACCCCATTGAGATCTGCAGTTCATTCAAATGGGAACTATTAAAATATTTCACAAATACATGAGAATATTTTAAAAGATGGCTTTATCCAGACGAGGATCTAGGGGCGTTTTCGGCTCCAGTCCCCCTCCCCTTTTCGGTACAAATTACTTTTTTGAGACGATTCCAAAGCTGCGCTGCAAAGTTTATGTAGACTTATTTTTATTGTTAGATGTCAGGGAACCTCACCTAATTAAGAGTGCTTAATTTCAAAAAACTTTTGAGGAAGGTCTGTAGAACCCTTGTCCCATTGTGTTGCCCGTTTTATAAGAAAACTTAGTCATTAACACAGGCGTTAGGAGCATTATAGTATACACATATAATACACTATACACACATATATATATATATATATATATATATATATATATATATATACATATATAAATATATACATATATATGTATATGTATATGTATATATATGTATATATCCTAATTTGTAGTATAGATATGTATGTATAGTGTATATATAAAGCTCCGAACACCTGTGGTCATTAATATAGCTAGCCTGTTCCGAGTTGCTGGATGGTCACCCTTCATTATAATGCAAAATTCCGTACTAACGTTCTCTATATACATAAAGGGATACCGGACTGCCGGGGCATGTTGACAAGGTTACTAGGAATGGTATATATATATATATATATATATATATATATAATATATATATATATATATATATATATATATATATATATATATATATATATATATATATATATATATATAATATATATATATATATATATATATATATATATATATATATATATATATATATATATTGGTTGCCAGATGGTAGGGAATAGCATTAAACAGTATTGTAATTGTATTAGTTAGTTGTGTTGTGGTTATTGTTGTGTCGATGTATTTACTACTGTTGTTCACTGGCTTTGATAACAGTGTCCCTCTGTTTTTAGTGCCCATTATATGTTTTTGCATCCACACATTTTTGTTTAACTTTTGTAACTTTTGTAAAACATATGGAGAATAAATTTGAATATGAATTTGATTTTCCATATAAAATTTATCCTTAGACACCCCAACCCTCACGATCGTGGTTTCGTTAGGGTTGGGAAGTGACGAGTTACTAGTAACGCAGTTTCTGTTAGGAGTTACATTTTGAGTAACTGTTCCCTGTAAATATTTACAATTTCTTTTAAGTATCGGTGAAATTAACTAGTTACAATTCTGTGTAAAAGTAACTGTAAGTGCGTTACATTTGGGTCCCGTTACTTTCCCGTTGCAAGTGGTCAAAATGACCACAATTACATTTTACTCACAGTAGTAACAGAAAATTTTCAAATTGATGACACATTGGTAGTAATATTGTTTTCGATATATTTATCATTCATCTCTATTCGACTTCGCCCTCACCAATATCAATTTTATTCACGATGAGAATCAGAAGTTGATATTACATGCCATGCTGCAGGCTTACAGGGCCACTTGATTGTCGATTAAACTAAGTGTAAAGTTTGATTTGTGGGTCAAATTCTTTATTAAACTGATTCAATGTTTATTATCCATGAGACCAAATCTTTGTGAACTAAGGCTCAGCTGACTTTATTTAGTATATAGGCTATACTAAGTAAAGTCAGCTGGGCCTTAGTCTACTCATATTGTCCTTTAGAGGACACAGTGGAGATAGTGCACCGTGAGAAACGGCTTGGCCTATATAGGCATTCAAATACTAGGCTTACTTTGAAAGTTTTAATCATTGACTCTTTAGACGTTAGGGCTGGACTCGAGTCCACCCTCTCCGAGTCGGAGCTAACTCCGATTCCAGATTCCCGAATCTTGGCTACTTTTCAAGTATGGTACGTACTCCTCAAGTTCCGGCCAGTTCTGATTCCAATTGACACCTATTTCGAGACCATTCTTTTTGCCAATGTATAGCATATCAAACATACTTATGTTTTAAGTCTATTGTACATGTCCACCGTTAAAAAGGTCATCGTTTGTACTCACTTCCATAGCCCGGACTCCTCAGCAATTAAGTTGATTGTGTGTGACAATACCCTACACCTGTACATTGTGCACAAATAACAATGGAACTTTAAACACTTTCAATGTAACTTTCATATTTGAGAACTCGGCTGGAATCTCCGAGTCCATTTACACTACATTCCGGAAAAATTTCTATTCCTGAACCTTCTATTCCGGGCAAATTCCTAACACCCAAGGATAACCGGCAACAATGAGGTGTCGGTCCTCTCATGTGCCCCCTTCTTACTATTTAATTAGCCCCCCCCCCCCCATTTCAGATACCGTGGTACCTTATATTCACCTTGAAGTAACTAGTTACTTTTGAAATGTAGCTAGTTACTTTTCAGTCAAAAGTAACTGTAACTAATTACTTTTTCAACATTGTAACTAGTAACTGCCAGTGTAACGAGTGACAATTTTATGGAAAATAACTGTTTAACGAGTTACTTTCAAAGTGTAACGGGAACAACCCTGGTTTCGTACACAGAAAGCTCGTATGTTTGAACTTTACCCTCAAGGAGTAAGCCCACCCCACCCTACCTTTTGTAAAACCCTGGATCCGCTCTGTTATCAACACTTCGACAGTCTTACACTGAACACACGCCCGTAATTCTCTAAAATGCTTATTTACATCATACATATCTATCCACCCACAATGGCGCCTTTTTGTGTGTTTAGACCAGATGGCTTCTACAGTGGGTGAAAAGGACTTTGTTTACGGAGTTTAAGAAACAGAAATCAGCTACAGATTAATTCAGTTCAATTGTTGCGCATAAGGTGCATCGAACGGAAACAAATGTTCCTTCGCCAACACATTCTTCATGTTTCTTTTATGATTGCCTCCGCGTCTTAATCTTTCGTTCTTTGTTAAGTGATTATAGAACTAAGGAAGTTTTACAATGACCTCCTTAACCGCACTTTGTAAATATATCACTTTCTGTTTTACAAGATATTATGTAGTATATGACAGAGTGCAACGTTCGTGCCAATGCCCTCGCAACCGAAAAGAAAACACACAGTTTCATTTGAAATGAATTACGAGCCATTGTTTTGTAATCATTTATTCAGGATGTGGCAAACCGCAAGACGAAATTGACAAACGTCATCAAAACTAAGCAATGCTAGAAAATCACCTTGGACTTTCCAGAAGATCTCTTCTCGGGATTTTACTGTTAAATTACACCAAACAAACATATGTGGATTAATGCTCAATTGGACACCGTCAAGCTAAACTTATCGTTTTCCTTCAAGGGGAAGGTTTGGATTAACGGTGTACACTTGCAACACGGTGTACGTGTAGCTTCCACAGGGACTCTATAGTATACAAGTCCTCTGTCGTGCAGTAAAGGTGACGTGCGGTACTTGAAGCTGAGGACACTTAGCCTAAGCCACACAGTTCATGGCTTTTATCTTGAAAATAACTTAAAGGCAATAGGCAGTCGCCCCAAAATTTTCTCTGAAAAATCAGCAAACTCTTGCAAATCTCCTCTTATTGCATTAAAAGCACTTCTGAAGATGTTTTGAACATAACTATTGCAAACAATAGGAAAAGAAAGGCAAAATTCTCCTTGAATTCCACAATTCACTCACAAAAATATTGTCACATGATCAAAATAGGCCAATCATGAACTAGAGTGACAGGATACACTCACTCTGTTTGGGGTGACTGCCTACTGCCTTTAAGTATCATTATTACAATCGACTTTTGTTGTTCTTTGTTCGACGGGGAGATGCTGCCATCCTCGGACCCCGTCTCATGCGCTTATGCATTTCACGGGTTTTTGATGACACAGTGTGATCTAATTGCAGGGGTTATGCATTTCCGTCAGGGAAAGTTACTGACCGATTCTATTGAAGTAAGTCATGTAATCTGGATTACCAACCACGTTGGAAGTAGAAATTCAGCCTGCGTAGCTGGCCGTCAGATCCTTCCAACATAAGTAGAATATATCTAAGATTTGAAATACCATAAATGTGTGTATCTTCGGGTAGGGAGAGCCGATATTATTCTCTCTTTTTAGCCCGTGAAAATGAAGTCCTGTTCAAACCCCTGATCTGACACCCCCCCCCCCCAACAACCCCTTCGGACAATTCTCACACATGAGAATAATCCCCCAGGCTCAGACAACTTTCACAACCAAAACAATTGTAATTGCGCTTAGAGGGAATTTTTGGGGACAATTTTTCCGGGGAGTTCTTCAAAGGAAAGCTATTCTGTTTAACACTTTTCCGGGGGGGGGGGGGGCGGCAATTCGTTCCCTTTTCTGGCGTGCTGACGAATCGACAAACTCGATTTTGACGAATCTGTGTATGTTATGATGTTAGTCATTATTTGCTTATCAGTATGTTGGAAAGTCATTCAACAAGGCCAAAGGAGCCTGGGCTGGGGGCAGCAGCCGTTCCTCAATGATGTTCATTTAAGGGTTTTTCTCGTAAAGTCCAAAATTACCTTAGATTTAAAACTGGGGAATTGAATGGTTGAACCTTCCCCCCCCCCCCTCCTCCAAACTTAGACACCATCCGATACACTGCAAAAAAGCTGCGAGGTATGAAGAATATGAAAAAAAACTTTAAGTAGTGCTAAAGAAGTTACCCTCATAGTCACCACTATTTCACTAATTTTAGAGTAAGAAGTATACGAAAGTCTATTCTTAATAAATTGGAAGCCATACTAAGGCCTAAAAGCAAACTTAACTCACTGTCAAAACTGTCAAAAAAGCAAAAAGCACAGCGTTTCGGTGCACAACACCCTTGTAACGAAGAGGCTTCGTATATTTTTCTTCGTTTAGTGTCAATTCTGTAGCTCTACTTACTTGAAAGTTAATTGTCTTAATTATCATTCAGGACGTGATGTTTTACACTCCGCCGGGCGTGACATTCACTTAAAGGCAGCAGGCAGTCACCCCAAACAGAGTGAGTGTATCCTGTCACTCTAGTTCATGATTGGTCTATTTAGATCATGTGACAATATTTTTGTGAGTGAATTGTGGAATTCAAGGAGAATTTTGCCTTTCTTTACATACTGCTTGTAATAGTTATTTTCAAAACGTCTTCTGAAGTGCTTTTAATGCAATAAGAGGAGATTTGCAAGAGTTTGCTGATTTTTCAAAGAAAATTTTGGGGCGACTGCCTATTGCCTTTAAAGTAAGAGAACTTGCCTTTGTCTAGGCAGGAAGTTGGCCTGAGACATCGGTGTTACGTAAGAGGTAGTGATTCACCGGGGAGAACACGGGTTCCCTTTAGACAGTGGGTGGTATAGGCGCTGTCAGTCAAACGTATTTGTACTTGTAATTGGTCAGTAGTGGGACTGCGGAAGCGCTGGATGGGAACCAGCTCTGATTGGTCGTTAATTTAGCACACTAAGGTATAGACATACAGTTAAGCTATAGTGATAGCGAACCGTATATAATGTTATGTATTTTGAAGAAGTAAGGGCTGGGAAACAAGCTTCCGCTCTGACTAAGTGGTCCCTAGCCGAACTGTCGCAGCTAAGAAGTTTGCAGCTTAGAAGTTAGAAGCAGAATCTAAAAGTACAAGTCCTGAAAGTCGAGTAGTTCGAGTTTGTTCGGCGCAACCCTGACGCCGGCGCTACCCTGACGCCGGCGCTACCCCGGCGCCGGCGCTGCGCAGGCGCTACCCCGACGCCGGCGCAACCCTCGCGCCGCCTGAGTCCTGCACCGCACTGCTGCAGCGACAGTTTGAGTATCCTGTATACAGAGTTGCTGGTTAGCTATGTCTTAATTATGAGTTATAATGTACAGTGTTCGTGTATCACCTTTTTCATATTATTTGTCGTGATTTAGTAGCCTAGAATTAGATATGACAAACTTAACACCTGTGTAGTAGTCTCTCTCTTTCTCCCACGTGTACCTCCCTGTTCCTGTGTGCCGTATACCCAGCCGAAGGTTTTACCATCCCCCTCCAGTTCTTGCGACAGACATACTCCAGACTCGACAGAGGCTAAAACGTTACACCCTCTTCAAGTGTCTTCATAGATTTTCAACAACAGTGAGGCCAACATACACCTCAGTGCAAAACTAAGTTACAGTTGGCTAAACGTGAAGGATCCGAGGGAGTCTAAAATTCTCTTAGTCAGCCTTAACAATCCTTAACAATTCTGTTAAGGAATAGGCTTAAAGTAGTTCTTTTTTGTTCTAATGGTCAATGACAAAGGTCAACAACTGTAGGTCAAATGTCAAATTGACCCAAATTTCCCTTGAAAATGTGTAGCGAACAACTCCTTAATCACAAGTTCAATCAAGTACAAACTTAGTGCGCAGGTAATTGACCATGTAAACCTTTGCATGCATGATTAATGGCGTTAAAGGTCAAAGGTCTCCAGAATGAGGTCAAATGAACTAAAACTTGGGTACGGAAATTTCAGTATTAAAACTAGAAAGTAAGTTGAGGCCGGAGATTTGCACTCCATGGGTTGCCTCTTTTAGAAGGGAATAGAAGTAAACTCAGTTGGGAGAATTAAATTAACTGAAAAGATGCAAATTGTGCCCCAAAGTCAGCAAACTAAAAGTCAACATCCAGATTTGTCCTTACTTTTGGAAAAATCAGTCGTTTACTTGTTGTCAAAGTTTGACTTATAGCCCTTAAGAAACTTTTTTCATATACATCTTTGAACTTGTCGATGCTGCAGAAGGTTGCAAACTAAACTTTATCCCCGGATGGGTTCTGCTCCCCGAAGTATTATCACCCTGAAGGGACCCTGAAGGGACACCTTACCAGCATCTCAACCGTCAGACCTCTACATCAGCTCTCAACTGTCGGAGCAAAAGGTATCAAATGCCATCGGTCGTTAACCTGAAGGCATATCGTGCATCCAGTTTCGTTCTTGCTTATTGCAAAGAATCTCTTATTACTATACATGTGAATCTAGTTTAGAACCGTTGCACATGGATTAAGATTTCACATTTGTCATATTACGCAATCAAAGTCTTTTGAAATAAACTAGGAATGATTTAGGGATTGAATTTTTTAACATTCTGTCTTCCCACTATTTCATTCAAAAGCATCCCTGACTCACAGCAGACTTATGAACACTATATAGTAGCCTGCTGTTCAGCATGTATAGCCTAACTGTGCTGCTCAACAGTTAATACCACTGCCATTGGCTAGGAAGATTTTCAAGATTGGGGGCCGATACTGAAGGCCAACCAACTGACCAATATGTGAAGCTATCCAAAGACATAAGCATAGTAGGCACCAAACTTAAAATGGAGAATTGACTCCTCACGGAGCAAAAATGTCGAGGCGGAAGTGCTGATCACCCCACAACCGTTTTGACAACAGACAAATTAATGTCTCACACAATATTACAACTTCTTGATTCGGGACATTGTTAAATCTAAGAAGGCATTACGGCTCAATTTATTCCATTTACAATGAAAATTTTATTTCTTTCTCGGGATATTCCACACAATCATTTAAATATGTATTTTAAATTCATAGAGACCTAATGGGTTGGGGCCACTAATCTTTATGTAGATCAGTGGTTGGGGCGGTCATATGGGCATTTGGGTCAGAGGTAGCGTTACCGATGATTACAAACCCGGCCGATTATATTTGCTGTGACCTTATGCATGAAGTCACGAGGAGGTCATTTTGGACGGCAAACAATGAAGCACACTGTTCACACGACGTAGACTTCGCACGCACGCGTAGTAGACTTACGCGCGTATCCGATCCGTACATAAATCAGCTGTCTGCATTGGTGTTGGTGTGTAAGTTGCAATGATACTCGCTTACCTCTGACTGTGTTCTGTGACGTGCTTGTGTAAGCTTTGTTTTACCTATTTTTCAGTTTAATTTAATCGTGAATACAAGCAAGACGGTCGATGTAACCAAGAAACCAAATTAACCATATTGTTAAAATGGCAAAAAGTAACTAAAGGGCGTTATACGCAACACTCTCTCCATGCAACCCGTACACAGGACTACTCTGAAGGGGGTCGTTATATTCACTATGAAATTTACCAGTTGGTTGCTAAACCACAGTAGCGTCAATCTTTACTGGAATGGGGGGAGGGGGGGAACGGGACATGACCCTTTCTGTCAAAAATTTACTGTGTAAAAAGTCTTAAGTCAATGGGTGTATTTCCAAAATGAGGGGGGCCTGTCCCCCTGCCCCCCCCCCCCGGATTGACGCCCAAGCTAAACCACATTTTAGTCGTAATGAGAATTTCTGCATTGCTCTGGAAACAGGGATTACGCCCAAAGACTCAACGAGCATCAACAACTAATTCCTGTGAAAATGAACAGGTACTCATCAGTACTAGCTGCAACATGTTGATACCTGTTGCCAATTCCTTGTTCTGCTATTTGCGACAGTTTGACAACTCGACTCCACACTGATTATTTGAGGTACAAACATCTTTGCCAAGTTTACGTGTCATTGCCGATGATGTCCAGAAATACGTGTTGACAGATGGCTAGTTTTTAGCATGAACTAAGTAGGCCTACTATATTGTAGCACCTATAGTACTTCCATGCTCCAAGTTCCCATGATTGTACGTGTGAATGACGTAATCATTCACTGTAAAAAATGACTGCAATATTACATACATTCTCATGTACTTTTTTTACAGAAAGTATCTGTAAGTGATTATTTAACAGTCGTTTGTACTGAAATCACATAGCTGCGAAGTTTATATTTAAATCGACCAGAAAAGGTGTGTTTAAATAAATGAACAAACTGGTCTGTCAGTGGAATTACCACTATTTCTGTATATTTACATGCTTTACCTATAATAATACGAGAAGTACAGTTGTAATAACTTTGCTCATGCGCATATTGCATGGATTCCGGCCAAGGCCCGCGCGCCCAATTTTTTTTCCCACGAGGTTATGGGCAAATTTGATTTTCAAAATTTTTTCAAATTTGTTTCTAAATCAAGGTTGGGGTTATTTTTAAGGTTAGGGTTACGTGGACTGGGGTTATTTGGCCTGTTCTTTCATAATCTGGCGTCAGAATTACAAAAAAATGGTTCAAAAGCTGTCATTTTGGAATTAGGGGTGTGGCCTATTTCCAAGAAGCTGATTGGTCCATTGGCATGATTTGCCCATAACCTCGTGGGAAAAAAAATTGCGCGGCCCGCGCCGACGTCATCGTGACAAGTGCGACGCAAATTAGGCTGGTGTTTGATAGTCACAAATGGTAAGATTTGGTGTTTTTATTATACTTTCAAACGATATCCGGCACATTTTTATCCCAAAAACTCGTTGTACCGTTATAGAATAGTAATTGTAGACAATCATTTCAAACCCAAAGACCAAAAACGTATTATTTTTCTCGCGCAGAAGTTGCTTGGTGAGGTTACACTTACAGATAGCCTAGGCCCTAGGCTAAGTCGTTTGTATTCAATACTAGCCTATGTGTAATGTATCAGTTAGGCCTAACGTTAATGTTAACGTTTAACTTAGGCTCAGCCTTTGGTGGTAGGCCTATACTGTTCGCGCCGTAACCAGCAGAGTTGTAACTTGTAACCTAGCCATTAACAAAAACGCACAATATAATCCACGCAAAAATAATGTAAAAACTTTCGGACAACCGCTGTGTCAAGATAGCTTAATTTTAAAGGGGAAATGCAGTCACCCCAATTTGGATTAGTGTAGTAGGCTAGGCCTAAGACTAGTCTGTTGTGTTTCATGACTGGCTCAAGAGAGTCATGTGACAGTATTATTATCATCTCTCTTCTGCTTCTGCTTCATACTGTGCAAACACCTCCAAAATCGATTATCACACGCAGGTCAGTGTAGAAGGGGAGTTGCCTAGATTTTGAAGTGTGCCTTAGTAGATACTAGATTCGAAGAGTAACGTTGGCTAGGCTAGATTTAAAACTGAGAGCAAACATCAGGTGCTGCACGTATGTTTGTGTGGAAGGAAATTCCATTCACAAGCAGTTCTTAGGTACATCTCAATTACAGCCTGTGAAATTTAGGCAAGGAGAGGCCTAGCCAAGGTTAACACATTGGTTTACCTTCAAGTTGAACATGCAATGTTTAAGTCCTGAAATGACATGGTAGGTATAGTTTTTAGCCAAACAAGAAGAAATCTGTGGAATCTGTTGTGTCAAAATAAGTTTGGGGCAACTGCTTTTGCCCATAAACTTGAACTAGGCTAGTGTTATGCCACTGTTAAGTCCATCATGCTAGGCCTTAAACTTTATGTTTTCACTGAGCTGAAGGGAGAACACTCAATCTTGTTATTGGTATCTGTTAGGCCCAGCTAGACCTGGGTAGTTCAGTAGTTAAGTCTAGCCAAATTTGGCTAGGCCTAGTCTGTAGCGTAGCTTGCAATACTATTATTGCGATTTATTATTAGGCCTAGTACTGGGACCGTCCAGGCCTCCAGGGTGCATTCCATGTAGGCTAAAGCCAACGCTGAAGTTACACAGAGGTGTCTGCATTCATACGCCACCAAAACCAAAGGTGTACGCCGACAGATTACAACTATATGTATAGCCTACCTATATACAAATACATATTTGCATACCCATGTGTATACATGTATGTGTACCATATGTATGCTAGGCTATATGTATATAGGCTACTATACATCATACTACTTCCAAAATTTTCAATCATTCTTTCCTATTTGACAGGAAATAATCATATTTTGTGTGGGACTCAGTGGAAATTAAGTGGAAGCACACTGCAGCTGCACAAAATTGTATGGCTGCTGTGTGCATATTAAATAAGGCTACTTTGCATTGGACTGTACACCAGCATGCCAGGGTGACTGTTTAGCTGCCTGAAGATCATTGACCCTATTGGCAATGACCATGCAACACAGGCTTTAATTTTTTTGTGTGGAAAGATATACATTTGTTCTTAATATTTTTTAAAAATATATATATTTTTTTTAAAATCACCTTCATGGTTGGTGAGAGAAAGAAATTGAGTATAATGTGAAGTTGGGGATACAAATCAGAAAGAAACTTGGGAGAAGTCATACGTACAGTATGTGGGATCATTTTTGATTACCTGCAGTTTTGAAGTCTGAACTGTATATGATGTACTTTCAAAGTTAAATACAAGCTTGGAGAAATATGCCATATTACAGTATTTATATTTGCTATCAAAAATGTGACACCAGGGATTCTGCCAGAAACTCAAAAAAAGGGGGGGGGGGATTTTTTACTTTTAAAACCTGAGTCCAACTTGATGATGACCTAGGCCAAAGTTACAAGTGGGTTCAGGGGGAGAAAAGCTTGCTTCAAGGCCCCTGTTTGGTGTAATTTGAAGGGTTTTAAAGGCCATTTATTTATGTAAGTTCAATCATTGTTGCAAAAGAGTCTTTTTCTTAAGTAAGAAACCAAGATATTGACAATTTTTTATGTTTTTATGGAAATGAAAGGGGGGGGGGGGGGATTTTACCTACCTTCTGGGAAGGTGGGGACAAATCCCCCCTTTGACAGAAACCCTGGAAACTGTAAAGGTAAAGTTGTGATAAAATCTGGAAGGGCATGCTACTTAAAAGTACCTTAAAACTAAATTGTTCAAGTCGCATACAATTGAAAATGAAAAAAGAATATCAAAAAATGTGGTGGGATGGAATTGGACATTTTCTTCTTTTTTTACTATTTTAAAAGTATCTTTGGTACTTTTCCATTGCAAACATTGTGTTTACTAACAGAGCTTTGAAACAGAAAAAGGAAGGCTTTCAAACTACATTCATAAATGTTGTCCCTTTTTCCTTATTCGATCCCACTACATTTTGAATGTGCAGTTTGCAGCAATTTGCATCTTAGAATAACCAACTTTCACTTATTATGCAATTAATTCACATTTTCTAAATTTTAATTTCAACTGGTGATAACCCCTTTTGGTTTTGGCCCTATGCCCTTCCAAGTCGTGTGACATGTCATGACTTGAGTAAAAATGCTGGTCAATGAGACTTGATGACTTGACTCAGCAGGAAAATGAAAGCAGATTGTTTTGAATCAAGCTTGAAAATCATTGCCTCATGTCAACACAGCCTTGGCCACCACCTCAGTCATGTTAACAAAGAAAAGGCTAACTTAACAGTATTCTATGAAAAGTGTCTGTAACATTACACACATGTACCAGTATGTGCTGAATTTTTATTCTTAAAAACTCATACTTTTCTTTCTCTTTTATTCCCTAGAGTTTTGGGAAGCCTTATATCCGTTCGATCCATGTACCAGTGCAAATTTTGCAGGTATAGAACAGCATCCGTAAAGTTGTATATTTCTCACTACAAACTTCATTCAAATTTGAACAATGTTTTATATCCATGTGGAATAGATAAATGCAACAAACGTTTCTCGGGTTATGCAGCCTTTAACTGTCATCTAACTAGAGAGCATCAGTCAGAGAGACCAAGAAATTGTTCAGCTGGTAGTATAAATACTGATTACACCAGATTCAAACTGAAACCAAAATGTGATATTTGTCAGCAGAGTTTTAACAAGATCAAACCATTTCAGGCCCATCTACGGATTCACATAAAATGTAACATAACTACACATTGTCCATATTTGGAATGTAGCAGTAGTTTTACCTCACTGTCAGCCTTTAAAACACACCTGTCAAGGTACCACCGGATACAGAGTCAAGCACCTATAACTAGCATTGAAGCAAATCAGGAACGAGATAACTCACTTTATCAGGAAGATTCAGTATGTAATGAGGAATTTGAAGATGGTATATCTGAAAGCCTTGATACGCAGTCACTTTATAATAGAAATTTAGCTTTATTCTACTTAAACCTTCAGTGCAAGCATCATGTCCCATCAAGTGTCCTCAATGTAATCATTTCTGGAATAGCTGATATCAAAGATTTAGACAAGACTCATCTAAAAGAAAAAATTGTCACTGAGCTCTCTCATTCATCCTTTAATACAGATGCAAGATTACTGGAGAGTTTAGATAAAGCTTTCACTGCTGATTTATTCAGCCAAGCCCATGGTGAAAATGGAGTTCTAAAAAGTGATTATTTGAGGAATGAATTTTACAAAAAAGAATTCAATTTTGTTGAGCCATTATCAGTTCTTTTAGGTTTTGACTCGCGCAATGTGAAGCGCTATTGTCATTACATTCCAATCAAAGACACTGTGAAAGCTTTATTTCAGGATGCAAGTGTCCGTAATCAGTATTTGAAACCCTAAATCAAGTTGTGAAGGTGTATATAGAGACATTACTGATGGTTCTGTACTTAAATCATGTGAGTTGCAGAGGGGGAACAATAAGTCTCTAAAACTTATATTGTTTCAAGATGCCTTTCAAGTAACAAACCCTCTTGGTTCTGCTAAAAAGAGGTACAAAATACTTGCTGTATACTTGACATTAGGTAATATTTATCCAGAATATAGGTCAAAAGTAGACACAATTCAGCTAGTGCTTCTTTGCAATGAGTCATACATTAAATCATTTTCAAAGGAGATTATTCTTGGACCTCTAATACAGGACTTGAAGGATATTGAAACAGAGGGACTGGACTTAGGATTTGAGTACAAAGTGCTAGGTTCTGTTATAGCAGTGGTAGGCGACAATTTAGGCAGCCACTGGCTTGGGGGCTTTTTGGAGAACTTTGGTACAACACAATACAGGTGTCGCTACTGCTTGTGTACCAATGATAATTTTTATCAAAGTCCATTTGAATTATCAGCGGAAGAAAGTCGTTCAGAAGAAAATTATAAGAAGGCTATAAAGTACCTGAATGATAATGAAGAGTGTTATTCATATCAGGGCATTAAGGAAGACTCCCCTCTCAATGACTTACAATATTTCCATGTTTGCATGCCTGGCCTTCCACCTTGTCTAGGACATGATTTGTTTGAAGGTGTAGTGCAGTATGACCTTCATTTGTACATCCAGTATTTTGTAAAAGTCAAGAAATGGATGAGTGTGAAAGAAATGAACTACAAAATTAGACATTTCCCTTTTAGTAAAGTTGATTGTAAAGATCGACCAGGCAGTCTAAATGATAAAGGATCAAAGCTTAATGGCCATGCTATTGAGAACTGGTGTCTTCTGCGCTTTTTCCCTATCATATTCTGGAGGAACATCCTCGATGTAGAAGATGAAGTCTGGAAGTTAACTCTTCTTTTAAGAGAACTAGTACAGTATGTATGTGCACCTGTAACCTCCAGTGAGCACATTGGGTGCATGGGCTCAAAACTTCAAGAATGTTACAAAAACTATGTCATACCGTCACCAACTTCTTCAAGCATACCTTAATGCCGGCAGTCTGTTTCCAGAGAGTTTAAAATGTGATAATGCAATACCATTTTCAAAGGATATTTACAATACACTAATTCAGTCTGCTATAGATGAATGTCCTAACCTCTTGGAAAAGACCTTGCAGTGTAGCAGAGGCATAGAAGTGTATGGAACTTTATATGAAGCAGATATGTATGTATTAGTCACAATAACAGCAGAAAGTGATTTGGTTCTCACACTGGGGAAAATTCTTTTGATACTTATTGACAAGGAGGATGGTGATATATATCACATAGTCACACTTCATGATGCTGAACTGATATCAGAACTGGGAATATATGTATTAAGGACAACACATGGTCCAACAGAATCAACATGTATTCCTCATAACACTTTACTGGACTTTGCTCCTCTCTCTGGGTATAACTACAAAGGCAAAATTGCAGTTGCTCTGAAGACACAGATATGTGATGTATAAACATATAATTCATCCAGGTCATTAAATTAATCCTTTTGTTTAATTAAGCACCATACTGTATGATTTGTTGTGTAGTTAACCTTGGCAAAATTGCAGCCTGATTATAAATTAAGCTAATTACTGGTTACAGGTACGTCGGAAATATTAAAAAAAAGTTGAGATGTACGTTGCAGGTCCCTTTTTGCTAGAATAACCTTTGATAAGGTATTACAGTACATGTTTGATTTACTTTGATACAGACTTTTGCAATATGTCTAATAATGCCTTCAAGGTTTGGACTGTCGATGGAAGGAAAAGGGTAGTTGTTGCTGAAAACTACAACATGTTGCTCCAAAAAGGTAAGTAATGTGGCCTTGGCTCTCTGTAAATGAGAACCACTTTTACAATTCCTGTTTATGGTATGGACCACTCATACTTCACCGTGACAAGCAAATTGTTTGACGTGCCAAGCTTTCTTAAAGATTGCTCCCAGCGATACAGTATAATTGACATTTTTCAGCACCATAGGTTTTATTGCATGTTTATAAGTCTACAGACATATAGCTGTTCCAATGCTCATAATTCCAATAGGTTTTGATTATAAAATTTGGTTGAAATGTGATTATATCAGTAGTCAATAATTTATTGTTTGTAGGAATTTGATGTAATTAGCAATCCTAGGAAACATTACATGCCGAATTGGTCCCAGGGTTTCTGCCAGAGGGGGGAAAGGGGGGATTTGTCCCCCCTTTCCAGAAGAAGGTGGGTAAAATCCCCCCTCCCCCTTTTCATTTCCATAAAAATTTTAAAAATTGTCCATATCTTGGTTTCTTACTTAAGAAGAGGACACCTTTGCAGCAATGTTTGGACTTTCATAAGTAAATGGCCTTTAAATATGGAACGCGAATTACGCAAAGTTCGTCAATAACGCCGTAATCGTTAGTAACAGCGGCGTACATTGAGTTAATAACGGCGTGATTATCAACAACAGCGTGGTAAATGTTGTTAATAACGGCCTGATTTTAAGAAACAACGTGGTTAATATCGGCAATAATGGTGTAACTTTAAGTAACAAGGCGGTAAAAGTAGTTAACAGCGGTGTGTTACGAAGTGGCCTCGTACAGCAAGAGGTTAACAACGGCGTAATCCTTATCAATAGCGAGCCAAATGTCTTTAACGACCTTTCCGCGTTCAACGGGCTGATTGTATGTAACCATGTAATATGAGCTAACAACGTGAAAGCAGTCAATGGCGCTGTTTCAGTCAACGCAAATGCAATTAACGACGATGTAAATGGAAGCAACAACACGATTGGTAGTAGACTAAGTCAATGCAGCCTATGCAGGGAGCTGGAAGACAGCTCCATGCTCAATGTTCATGGAGCTGGAAGACAGCTACATGCTCAATGTTTCATGGCGCTGGAAGAGTGGGTGTTTTTTATCGCAGTGCATTTGAGGATTTTATTGAAGCTTGTACAAAGTCATGTACAGATCGAAGGCTTATCAGACTCAGAGCTAGAGGTGTGCACGAAAAATTTTGCTTGAAGAATACGTATAGCCTGGCCTAACGAGATCCGTTTGGGATCGGGTAAAGGATCAAAATAATGCCCCCCTCCGATCAGTGGCGTCACCAGACCTTTTTTATTCTGGAGGAGCACAAGGTGGCACAACAGTTCGACGAGGACACAACTAGATAGTGGCCGGGTGCAGTATGTTGTGTGATCGCCGGCCTGGGGGAGGGGTGTAAGGGGAGGGTGTGTCCCCCTCCCCTTTAATTTTTTTTTTTTGCTTTTTTAAAGAGCCTAGATGCAAAATGGTGCGAGATTGTCGACTTTTTTAATTAACCTTGGAGGTTTAGTTGTGGTGGTTTATTGGGGAAATTTTTTTTTTATCCTTCAGTGGAAATACCTTTTCAATGGAAATATTTTTTTTGGGGGGGGGGGGGCTTGTTGAGAGGGAGTGGTTAAAGGGCATTCTCTTCCCCCTTGAGACATTTGTATGCACGTAAGAGTGCTAAGAACAAAAGTGAAATGGTGATACTGTACAGTACTAAAACGTTTTAGAAAACTTTTTCATGTTCTGTGTGTGCGTGTGTGTGGGGGGGGGGGGAGGAGGGGGGGGTAAATTGGAATAAAATTACTTACTTGCATTTCCCATGAACTAATTTCACGTGCGGAAAATCCTTATGCAACTGATTGTTGAAGTTACATTTTCGTTTTTTTTTTTTTTTTGCCTGATACTTTGGCCATGTTTTTAGTCCCATTACCCTAACTTTGGCAGGGCCTTTTTTAAGAATTTTTTAGTGGGGGAGGAGGGTGTCCAGCAAAAGGGACCAACTCAGGCGCGTGTCCAGAATTTTCAGCAGCTGACAGGGGTCTGGTCTGAGGGGGAAGCCCTTTCGCCCGAAGGTGCCCGCGCACGGTGGGGGGTCCAGGCACTGGCGTAGGCAGGATTTTTGCATGGGGGATAACTGCACTGATCGCCAGCCTAGCTGGAGAAAGGGTATAGGGGAGGGGGTCCTCTGAGAAATTTTTGTTAATTAAAGGTAGCTTAGATGTAAAATGGTGATGTTTCTGAACTGATCATATGTGACTGGAAATGTTCATAATTTACTGGATACTAATTTTTGGTTGGGTGAAAAATTACCGTATTGTGAAAGGGGTCTAGAGGAGGAGGGAGTGTCCCCCCCCCCCCTGAGAAATTTTTGAATATTTTAAGCACCCTCAGATGCTATCTGGTGCAATATTTAGCATCATTTGAAGTCATTTTTTTGTTCCATTACAAGAAATAAAGTTAAACAAGTTCGGCGCGAGCAGGGGGGTCTGGGCCCCCTCTGGACACGCGCCTGCAACTTTAACAGAACGCGATCATTAGTCGGCGCATACATTACAAAGAAATTTTGTCCAGATTCCCAGAAACGGGACTTCCAATGGCTTATAAGAAAATTCATACATTATTTATAGCCTATTTTATTTAGTCACTGAGCAGCTGAGTGAGGTCATTTTATCCTACTATTCTTCCTACTAGATCCTCGGAAGGGCTAACTTTCTCAAAGTTCCCTTTACTAGTCGCAAATCCTTTGCGGAATCGTGCTTTTAGCGTCGCTGGCCCTAAGCTTTGGAATGCCCTTACCGATCGATAATTAGACAGTCTTCGACCATTGTTTCTTTTAAAGGTGCTTTAAAAACTTATCCTTTTCAATAGATCTTTTTCTTGACTCTTGTTTTTGTACAGCGCCCATGAGTGTGGTCCTAAGTTACACAGGAATGTGCGCTATATTAGGTTTTTTCAGCCTTAACTCTATACCCTAACCTTTTATAGTTCCCGTCCCTCACCCGTCTGCCTTAAACATTAGGTATTGACTTCCACAGTTGATGCAGACCGCGTGTTTGGTCTAGCGATTAGAATATCAGCCTCTCACGCGGAAGGCCCGGGTTCGATTCCCAGGATCGAGTCATACCAAAAGACTCTAAAAAATGGGAAACCTACCTGCCGTTGTGCGTGATTGCTCCGCATAAGCAACCGAGTAGGGAGGAAAAAACAAGTCAGTGAGCCACAACTGCGAAAAAAGGCCGTGGCCGGGCTCGACTTGAACCAAAAGTTGGAAACTGGGCCGTAAAAAACTCCATTAAATAACAAAATCTACCAAGTGATGCACCCAGTGATTTTGGGACTGGGAGCTAAGGCATTGTGGGAAGCAGATCTAAGCGGAGCGCCACCAATTGGTTGGCGCGGAAGCGCAGGGTTGCCATTTTGGCATGCTTTTCCACCAAAGTCCCTAAAATTTTGGCGCTTTACGGATTGGTTGGCGGCTGAAAATTCTATTTGGCGGCTTTGGCGGTTTTCGGGTGTAAAATTTGGCGCTTTTCTTCAGTCTGATAAATTACGTTCATGTCAAAAACACTATGTGGACATTCAATTTCAACATCATTCTTTGATTACCGTTGCCCATTTTTTTATGTTGAAGTCAACGTTGCCTTGTAGAGAATGGTACATTCTTATAATGTAGTACGTAGGCTATAAATACTATGATCAAATTCATGCTGTAAAAGTGTTTTCTGGACTCGGAAGACCGCCGTGTGCACAGACTTCCGGTTATAGGCGTTCGGTCGTTTCGGCCCCTTGCTAGTTCGCCCCCAACCAGTTCACCCCCGAAAAACCAGTCGCCCCCAGGCGATCGGCAGTTCGCCCCCAAAGACCTACCAGTTCGCCACAAGTGCTGACCAAGTTTCGCCCCCTTAAATTATGACAATATACCTTTGTATTTTCGGCATTTTTGTTGCCTTTTCTTCCTTAATCAGTTTGACTGATGCTCCTTTGATGCAAATATCAAAAATTAACAAGAAGAAAATTAGCAGAAACGAAGATGTAGTGGCCTAATTCCGCGTACATGATACCGATTGGTTTTGGTTCTTAGGTTTTGATTGCACATGTGAATCGAGTATGGTCAAGAATAATATTCTCCCGCGTGCTAGTTTTTGTCTGCATTTTTCCAAATACAATTCCATGGCAATAAAAAAAAGTTTTCCAATATACCTATCTCATGAACACTGTATTTAAGTAAGGTGGAACTGTGTCACGAAGCTTAACAAAACTTAACACTAAGGAGAACCACTAGACTTCAAACTAGAACAAAGAGGACGCGCTGTAGGTATAGGCGGGTATTCAGTTCAAGTGAGTCCCCTCGTCACGTTTGTTTGCCCAGACATTTCATGCCATTTTGCGTGCAACTGTATTTGAATTTTTTTTACAAGAACTAACAGTTAGTGCTAGTAAAATCGAGGGGGGCGAAACTGGTAGGTACTTGGAGGCGACCAACGACTTCCACTTTGGGGCGAACTCGGCAAGGGGCGGAACGACCGGGGCGAACTGGGTTCGAGGGCACAAAGGGCAAGGAGGCGAAAGGAGCGGGTACCTTCTGAAGGCAGACGTACAGTGCATATTACAAAGAAGTGATATCGATATAATGATGTACAGTTTAGGCATGCGCACAAAGTAGACCGACAACATTTTTCCAGATTTCAGTTAAAAAGACTTGTTTTTGTCAAAAGTGAGCCAAAACATGTGTAATCGCGACCTAAAACCTGGACCTTTTTTGGTGATGAGAGGCATTAATTTTTGGACAAATTTCGTTTGGCGCTTTTCTTGGCGGCTCTAAAAATGTTGTTTGGATCTTTTTGCATTCTGTTTGGCGCTTCTTGAAACGTTGTTTGGTGCCATAGCTTCTCTTTATCTGGCAACCCTGTCGGAGCGTTCCAGAAAAATTAGTTTGGATACAATTCCCGCCCAAGAATTACGGAAAATCGTCCCCTACTCAGGCTCTGATATTAAGCTCCTAGGCAACTGATCTTCTTAAATATGTTGGCAGATTGTCAAAAAATATGATGATGTCTGCCCCTCAATATACAAAGTATGAATAAAATTTTACGTTTTTTTGACTGTTATGTGTTACCAGTACGTTATAGTAAAGAACAATTTGGCCACACTTCATTACCTCTGGTGGCTAAAATATAAGCCTACAAATATGTTCAGCTTACTAAAAAAAACAAGAGCTCATTGGAACACCCTCCCCTCCTTCCTTTGGTACGCTACTGGTTTTCAAGAATTTCCAGAAAAACGGGACCAAAAGGGGGGGGAGGGGCAAATGAGCTGACTAGGGGGGCGTTCCAGGGGGACTGGGGCGGCCAACGGTCCCTCCCCAGCATTGTATGTTAAACAAGGCCCTGGATGGAACCACTGCTACCGCAATTCCGTTACTGGTCAATTGTCTACAAGTGCATGTGTGATCACAGCAGACAAAAAAAGTTCATTGGTGCTCTTGACTTTAAATCTCTGTGATTGCAGGTAACTGTTTGCCCTACGTACGTTGTGCATGAGGGGCCGTTAAGGGACCATTATCTCAGCCCAGTGTTGTAACTAGTCACTCAATTTGCAGTCGAGTTCGAGTCATTTACTACTTTCAATGTGATCGAGTCGAGTCAGTGACTCGAGTCATGTATTATTTCAATGAGTAAAATTTATGATACAATTGCTCGAGTCATTTACCGCAGAAGCTTTTTGAAAATTAGAGTGACTCGAGCTCATGACTCGTTACAAAACTGTCTCAGGCCTCCATCTGCAGTTTGCGGAAAGGTACAGAGTAGGGGTACACATTAAACCAAAATATTAATATTTGCCAACATTAATTTTAATGTTTTGGGGAATTTCAAAATTCCAGGACATTTTTATAAATCGGGGACACTTTTTAATCGGGCACAGAACGCTGGAATCGGGGACTGTCCAGAGAAAATTGGGGACGTCTGGTCACCTTACAGTAGCTGCGACCACTCTGCCACTAACTAAAATTATATGAAGTTCATTGCGACTTAGAGAGAAATGGAGATCTTAAAAAAAAAATCACTTATTTTTTCTATTAGGCTCTATTCTTCTATGAAGCCAGGCTATACTCCATATGTAGGGCGCAGACCCTCCTCCCCGACGGACCGCTCAACTCCAAAATGGTTCCTGTCGGCGCTCTTAAATTTTATTAGGTTTGACCGTATTGAGGCATAGGTAGGCCCCTATCTGATACCCACCCTTCGAAGAGCCCCGAATTATTGCATGCTTGGACCTATGTTGATATCTGTTAGAGCAGAAAGTTTACAAAGAAAACGGGCAAATAGTCGAAGTTAACAACATTGATGTTCTGTTACCGTATGAGGTCATAGGTATTCTATACCCAACACTTCGAAGAGCCGAATATTGCATGCTTTGACCAAATCTCAGGCTCTTCAAGTATTTTGAAGCGACCCATAAAGGTCATTCTTTTCGGGCCAGGGGGTCTGAAAAAAACGTAGCCTAGCTACGTCCACTGGCACCCTAGGCTAATGAAAAGGCTCTTACTCCGCGACTGGACCGTATAGTTTACTTCACCCTTTCATGTGAGACCATTAAGTAACCAATGCGCTAACGTTTTGCCGCCATATGCCATATGCTTCTTTGTTCTTTGACCGCGTGGACTTAGAGTTTAGCAATTCCCTAGGAACCACATATTCGGAACCTTCCTCATCTATCAGGTTCGTCATTGCTTGGATCGCGTTATCTCTGGACTGAAAAAATCGATCACTAGGATTACAGCATTTCGAAATTTACTTTACGCGCCTTTTTATTTTTCATCCGTCAAGTTGGTCCGGCGGCGATACGGAGTCATTCCGCCTACGCCTCCCCCCCCCTCCCCACCCCCCCCCCCCCCCCCCCCCCCCCCCCCTCATCAGCCGTTATGCTTTAAAATATCGGCCCAATAAGATAAGTAACACAGCGCCATTGAAGTTTGCGTGTTGATGCGACTTCGTGTTGTTGCCTTCCGTTGTACATCGGCCGTTTGATTGAATCCTGACTTGACTGCAACAGCGCCATTGAATGCTTCACGTTGTTTTAACTGCTTTCCACGTGTTACTTACAATCAGGCCTGTTGAACGCTGAAACGGAAAGTTCGTTAACGAAATTAAGCTCGTTATTGAAAAGGATTACGCCGTTGTTAACTTCGTATCACGCTGCTGATTAACCACTGTTTACCGCGCTCTACTTAAGAGTTTAACGCCGTTTATTACCAATTACATACCACGTTATTCTTAAAATCAGGCCGGTATTACCAACATTTACCACGCTGTTGTTGATAATCACGCCGTTATTAACTCGATGTATGCCTCTGCTGGTTTACTAACGATTACGCGGTTATTGATGAACTTTGCGTAATTCGCGTTCCATAAAATACAGCCACTACGTAGGATGCGTCTAGGACACTGCGAATTGAATCCCATCATGTTACTCGATTTTCGAAAAAGATCCATTCCCACACATCCATCAAAAGAAACATTGGTGGTCAATGATTACCAGTCCGGTCAACCATGTGAGATACTTAATGATGGTATTTTCTCCCGAACGTGTTATGAGACCTAACCTTGCTCACCCTGTGGACACTACATATCAGTGCACACAAAGAGATGAAACACTTTTTGCCCAATGGAATCTGCAAGGCACTGTTGATGCTGGGTTTGGTATTCGCAGTACGGTATAACTATAATGAAGGAAACACCAATAAGAGTTTTCAAATGGGTTCGCATAGGTACCTTGAGAAAAAAGATTCAAAATTAGGTAAGACCACTGCCCGCAAATAATGCAAGATTTTTTTTTTGTTCTATTCTTTCTTAGCTCTTCGCGATCGTCCAATTCATAAAAGGTTTTTTTTAACGGATGATATGATGACTCAAATGTTTTGTAGAACGTCTGGAAACCTTTTTGGTCGACCTTTACCCTCTTCCAGTTGGCAAGATATTCATTCAGAATTTGCTCGAAAGTTGACGACTATTAATAGAGTTTATTTAATAAAGGTATGTTCCAAAGTTGTAATTATACGTTGTTGCTTTTAAAGCGCATTCAGGGGGGTTCTACATTCTGTTACCACTTTAACTTTAAGCAGTTGGTGAATCGCACTCTTGAAGGGAAGGCTAGCATCCGCAAAAGCTGTTTGGAACTTTACTCACATCAGTCATGCGATTTTTTTTTTTTTTCCCCCCTTTTCGTCCTTGCTCTAATTGATAAAATGTTCCCTCCTCAATAATATTATTTGTATTGCGGTTGTCATGGCCTGCTTATCTCTCAGTCAACGCCATTGCAACATCAATTTAACTCCATTACATCTTCGAAAAAATACCGGAGACATTAGCAGAGTCATTTCCTGGAGTGATGACTTGCGAATCATGTCCGCTCGAATTCGCAGCATTTTTTTTCTTGACTTGCGCCTTGACTTGAAGAAACATGATTACAACTTGGCACTGACGAAGAAAAAACGACTTGCGACATGGACATGACTTGGACATGTCTGACTTGGCGACATGGAACTGTACAATTGTTTGTCTCTGAGTGTAGCATGAATTTTTCTCCAAAAAGTTAATTATCTAAGAACAAGGGGGGGGGGGGGGGGGGGAATGCAGTTTCCTTCATGCATTTCCGGGAAAGTGCATTGTGCGGGTAAGAAGTTGCAGGCCACAGATTGAAGCTATTGCCATTCAAATGGCCCTTACCGATAACCCTTACCCATAATTACAAGGTAAAACTTCACGCTTAGGCTTTGTGTCAACCCCCCCTCCCCCACACGTGATTTCCCAACGTTTTAGGGCTCACTGTCGGATGACATTCGCTAAACAACCATTCGGTGCACCTAATGTTCTATGTCTACACCTGGTCTAGAGGATACTTGATCGCTGAAGTAAAGAACCGACTAGTAAAATTCAAATACATACCACGTTATTTGTAGCTTTAGCCTTCAACTATTTACTTATACTGAACTTAAATATATACAAATAACTCAATTAGAGGTTGTCTTAACATACTAAATGACTTAAGTTTATCCATTGCAAACTTGACTTTAAAGCGAGTGGTTGGTCTCGGCTATTGTAAAAACTAAAATGTAACTTGGCATCTCTTCTATGGTGCGGCTTAATCTATAAACCCACTGTCCTCCTCAACCGGTCCCGGCGGTTTCGATGTTAATGGACCCACACACGTACGGCCGGACACATTAAATCAATCAATAAAAACCCTGTGAAAGACACAGGTCTGTATTACACCTTACAGGCATGCTTTCAAAGAATTCCTTTCTTCCCGTCAAGCACCCATTTCTTTTGATAATCACAAGGATCTTACATTTTCCCATTTCTTGTTCTACGGTTGGCCTTGCATTTTACATCCTTAATTACATAAATGTCCTCCCCTTGCGATAATTCCCGTGGTTTTGTCCCACTTTGCCTGGGTTCAGTCACACCGAAATTACTCAATACTCACATGCTAGTCTGCGCCGCAAAAACTTGGTCCATTACAAGGAATAGCTCAGCTGACCCTCAAACCCCCGGTCCTGTCATTCATCCCCAGTAGCATACTTTGGCCCTCAGCCAGGCCAGGCACTACGGTCACCCTTTCTCACACGTGGAGGCTACGAACTCTCAGCGGCACCAGCCACCCACTTAATATAAGTACTCGTACTCAAGATAGGCTAATTCCAAGTGAGGTACTACTCCCTTCGCTACAACCTACGATCATCAATTTTTCAAACAAAGCATAGATCAGATTTCCGACTGAAATTGTGCGTTGCCCACCTGCCTCTAACTAATCACCTTAACCATTTCAAGATCACTACCGGCCAGTCAGTGATTCTCTAAAGTTTTAAGACTGCCCGGATGCGAAGCCTTAATTAAAAGTGTTCAAAGAAACGTAAGATAATAAGGCTGGTACCTTTGTCCACTCGTGACCAGTTCTACAAAATATGAATGCGAAAATTCAAGTACTTCTATGCAGGGAGTCGTTACCTTGACAGGAGATCAACTAAAAAAGTAATTTATCCTAATCACTGTTTGCATCCAATAAGAGAGAGCGGAGATACATCATTTAATGAAGGGAATCATAGGAATCAGAACCTTCAGTTCTTTTGTCCTCATACTTACAATTAGTACTACTTCCTATCCCAGACTATCTTGCTGTTAACGGACTCCTACTACGCTGACAATAAGACTTAGCACGAAACAATGGTGTGAGGTTTAGCAAGTGTACCGACAGCTAGTGATGCAACCAATGTTTTAAATTCAAAAACAGACTGTTTGTCGCTACTAAGCCAAAGGATCCTTGTGGTGAAAAACACTGCTTATGCTATTTGCACAAATGCAAAAAAAGAGGTATGAGGACTATAAGTTACTGTTGCACTTTTTCATCAAATGTGCATTATTTCAGCAACTGAGGTGATGTGATCTCGTGCTTCAAAATGTAACACGGGATGACAATGGCAGTACTTTTGAAAGTGGCACAATGCGCCATAAAAGGCGCAAATTAATTTGCAACCGTGAACGACTGGCAATGCTAAAATAAAAATGGGCAAAATAGTCAATGTGCCGCTCTTCAAGATTTAGCAGACGACGTGACCCTTTGTGTTTAGTTTCTTAAGTACCTTTAAGCCTATTATATATGGAAGATTACTACAAAGAAGGAATTACAGTCGGCAACTAGCACATTTCAAAGAAAGGATTGAAGATGTGTCTCCTGTCAAGGTAACACCTCCCTGTTCTATGTCTATAAAATATGAGTGACAAGAAAATAAAACCACATTAAGGTAAGAGAAAGGGTATTAAATACGGTTTTTGTATGTGGGCATCAAGGGAAGCACAAACCCATGGGGATTTACTATGTGATACCGAAGTCCGATCGTCGAAGGTGTGATGACTTGATGGGGTGTGAGGGTCCTCCTAAAGAAAAAATCCCAATTAAACTTTGTAAAACACAACTTCCTCTCATCAGGGAGCTGAAAGACCAGCTCCCTGCTCTCATCTGACGATCAAGACTAGCCTCCTCAAACGGAAAGCATTTTTTTATGAAGTTTTGTACAATTATGCAGTATTACCTACGCCAGGGAGCTGGAAGACTGTCTTTCAGCTCCCTGCCTACGCCATTCTGGATTGGGTAGCCAGTAATGATTATTAATTAATCATATGATCAAGACACGGGTCTTGGGTTCTTCCAAGAAAAAGTAACATTTAAAACTGTTAGATGCAACTTCCTGGCAGCTGGCAATTAAAATAATTTACGAAACTTTGTATTAAACTTTAAGGAGGAGTAAGGCTTGTTGACCTCATTTTTTTTCCATATTATAAACTTTAATTGAAACCTCAGTGGAACAATTCTAGTATCTTTCTAAGCTCCAGCTGATGTTTAGCATATTATTTTGTAAAAATTCCCTTGCTGCCCTAAGCTTTTGGCCCCATCCCCTACCCATGAAAAGCAAAAGTTCCCCGTCATCAAAGAATTTCTTCATCTGTGCGCATACGCGTACTCACAGGGAAGCTGTGAGCGACAAAAGGAAATTATGGCTCCTCAAGGCTGCTTGTTCAGAAATTTCCTGAAATCTTTTCCACAACATTATTCAAGGAAATATTTCACTCCTCATGAATGTTTTGGGGAAATAAAAGGCATAGTTCTCCTTTTTGTCGGTATTATTCAGTTTTTGGGAGACGTTTTACACAGGTTTTGAGAATACTTTGTACCACATGAAAAAATAAAAAAAAAAACCGTATAGAAAAAAAAATAAAGCTCCATTATGTTGAGTGCGTTATGTTTGGGGAATATCCTCCTTATTTGAAAATCTTCATCAGTACTTAGCTTTTCTTATTTAACATCCTGTATGCTACTTAAAGTAACCGCTTTAAGCTTATGTGGTCCATTAAGTGTCCTGAGAAGTTGTTGCTTTAGTATGGAGATAATACATTTCGTAAATCTTCCAAAAGAGAAGCGTCAGCCTGCGACTTGTTTTTTGATTTTTATTTTAGTTTGTTTTCAAGGTCTACCGCCTGATCTCCATATTACTTAAGACTGTTTCTGGGACATTACTGCAGTCTGGGCAATTAAGTATGTCGTTTGATTTATATCTGTTAGGTGCTTACAGCGCATGAAACTACCAAACGACATACTTAATTGCCCAGACTGCAGTAATGTCCCAGAAACAGTCTTAAGTAATATGGAGATCAGGCGGTAGTATAGACCTTGATGAAAACAAAACTAAAATAAAAATCCAACATCAAAACAAGTCGCAGGGCTCGACGCGTCTCCTTTGGACAGAATTTACGAAAATGTATTAGCTCCACTACTTAACAGCACACAAACAAACTCGTCTCAGGACACTTAATGGACCACATAAGCTTAAAGCGGTTACTTTAAAGTACCGCATACAGGATGTTAAATACGAAAAGCTTACACGTACGGATGAAGATTCTTCACAATACAAGGAGGATATTCTCCCAAACATAACCGCCACCTCAAACACAATGGAGCTTTACCTTTTTTTCTATAGACTCCCCCGGTTTTTTTTTTCTATTTTTGTCTTTTCTTCATGTGGTACAACAGTATTATCACCTTCAAAACCTGGTGTAAAACGTCTCCCAAAAACTGAATAATACCGACAAAAAGGAGAACTATGCCTTTTATTTCCCCAAAACATTCATGAGGAGTGAAATATTTCCTTGAATAATGTTGTGGAAAAGATTTCAGGAAATTTCTGAACAAGCAGCCTTGAGGAGCCATAATTTCCTTTTGTAGCTCACAGCTTCCCTGTGAGTACGAGTCACCGCTCCTTATGCCCAGCACAGATGAAGGGCACATTCAATGTGATGACGAGAGGAACTTTTGCTGTTTCCAGGAATAGGGGCACAAGGGGCCAAAAGATCTGTAGGGCAGCAAGGGAATTTTTACAAAATAATATGCTAAACATCAGCTGGAGCTTAGAAAGATACTAGAATTGTTCCACTGAGGTTTCAATTAAAGTTTATAATATGGAAAAAAAATGAGGTCAACAAGCCTTACTCCTCCTTAAAGTTTAATACAAAGTTTTCCGTTAACACTTATTGCTAACTCGCCAGCTGCCAGGAAGTTTGCATATCAACAGTTTTAAACTAGCTTACCTTTTCTTCTGGCCACGAACCCAAGACCGACGTCGTGCTTGATCATATCGATTAATTAATTAAAATCAATATACTGGCTACCCAATCCAGAATGGCGTAGGCAGGGAGCTGAAAGACAGTCTTCCAGCTCCCTGGCGTAGGTAATACTGCATAATTGTACAAAACTTCATAAAAAAATGCTTTCCGTTTGAGGAGGCTAGTCTTGATCGTCAGATGAGAGCAGGGAGCTGGTCTTTCAGCTTCCTGTAATGAGAGCGAAAGGAATTGTGTTTTTATCAAAGTCGTTCACAATTGGGATTTTTCTTTAGGAGCGACCCTCACACCCCATCAAGTCATATCACACCTATCCGTGGACGATCGGGACTTCGGTATCACATACGTCTGTCAGAAAATCACAGCATGGGCTTTGTTGCACTGCCCTGGATGCCCACATACAAAAACCGTATTTAATACCCTTTCTCTTACCTTAATGTGGTTTTATTTTCTTGTCACTCATATTTTATAGACATAGAACAGGGAGGTGTTACCTTGACAGGAGACACATCTTCAATCCTTTCTTTGAAATGTGCTAGTTGCCGACTGTAATTCCTTCTTTGTAGTAATCTTCCATATATAATAGGCTTAAAGGTACTTAAGAAACTAAACACAAAGGGTCACGTCGTCTGCTAAATCTTGAAGAGCGGCACATGAATATTTGCCCATTTATTTTACATTGCCAGTCGTTCAAGTTGCAAATTAATTTGCGCCTTTATGGCGCATTGTGCCACTTTCAAAAGTACTCCATTGTCATCCCGTGTTACATTTTGAACACGAATACATCACCTTCAAGTTGCGAAATAATGCACAATTTGATGAAAAATAAACAGTAACTTATAGTCTCATACCTCTTTTTTGCATTTGCAAATAGCATAAGCAGTGTTTTCACCACAAGGATCTTTTGGCTTAGTAGCGACAAACAGTCGTTTTGAATTTTAAAACATTGGTGCTCACTAGGCTGTCGGTAACTTGCTAAACATCACACCATTGTTCGTGCTAATCTTATTGTCAGCGTAGTAGAGTCGTTAACAAAGGTTGTCTGGGATAGGAAGTAGTACTAATTGTAAGTATGAGACAAAAGAACTGAAGGTTCTGAATTCCTATGATCTGTCATTAAATGATTATCTCCTCTCTCTTAATTGGATCAAACAGGATTAGGATAAATTACTTTTTAGTTGGATCTCCTGTCAAGGTAACACCTCCCTGCATAGAAAGTACTTGAATTTCCATTCATATTTTGTAGACTGTCACGAGTGACAAAGGTAACAGCCTTATTATCTTACGTTTCTTTGAACACTTTAATTAAGGCTCGCATCCGCAGTCTTGAAAACTTTAGAGAATCACTGAATGGCCGGTAGGATCTTGAAATGGTTAAGGTGATTAGTTAGAGGCAGGTGGGCAACGCACAATTCAGTCGGAATTCTATTGCTTTGTTTGAAAAATGAGCGTAGGTTGTAGCAAGGGAGTAGTACCTCACTTGGAATTAGCCTATCTTTGAGTACGTATAATTAAGGAGTGAGGTGCCGCTGAGAGTTCGTAGCCTCCACGTGTAGAGGGACCGTAGTGCTGGCCGCTGAGGGCAAAGTATCTACTGGGGATAATGACAGGACCGTTGAGGGTCAGCTGAGCTATTCCTTGTAATGGAACCAAGTTTAGTGCAGCAGACTAGCATGTGAGTATTGAGTAATTTCTGTGACTGAAACCCAGGCAAAGTGGGACAAAAACGGGATTATCGCAAGGGGAGACATTTATGTAAAATTAGGATGTAAAATGCAAGGCAACCGTAGAAAAAATGGGAAAATTAAGAGCCTTGTGATTATCAAAAGAAAATGGGCTTGACGGGAAGGAATCTTGAAAGCATGCCTGTAAGTGTAATACAGGACCTGTGTCTTTCCACAGGGTTTTATTTGATTGATTTAATTTCCGGCCGTACGTGGTGTGGGCCATTAACATCGAAACCGCCGGGACCTGTTGAGGAGGACAGTGGGTTATAGATTAAGCCGCACCATAGAAGAGATGCCAGTTACATTTAGTTTACAATAGCCGAGAAAAACACTCGCTTTAAGTCAAGTTTGCAATGGATAAACTTAAGTCATTTATGTTAAGACACCTCTAATTGAGTTATTTGTATATATTTAAGTCAGTAATAAAGTAAATAAGTTGAAGCTAAAGCTACAAAAACGTGTATGTATTTCATTTTACTAGTCCGGTTCTTTACTCAGCGATCAAGTATCCTCTAGACCAGGTGTGACATAGACATTAGGTGCACCGAATGGTGTTGAGCGAATGTCATCCGACGATGAGCCTAAAACGTTGGAAATCACTGGTGACACAAGCTAAGCGTGAAGTTTACTTGTAATTATGGGTAAGGGTTATAGGTAAGGGCCATTTGAATGGCAATAGCTTCAATCTGTGCTGCACTTCTTACCGCACAATGCACTTTCGAATGCATGAAGGAAAACTGCATTCTGTTCTTAGATAATTAACTTTTTGGAGAAAAAATTCATGCTACACTCAGAGACAAACATTGTCATTCCATGTCGCCAAGTCAAACATGTCCAAGTCAAGTCATGTCGCAAGTCGTTTTTCTTCGTCATGCCAAGTTGTAAGTCATGTTTCTTCAAGTCAAGTCGCAAGTCAAGAAAAAATGCGAATCGAGTCGGACATGAGTCCAAGTCAGTCACTCCAGTAAATGACTCTGCTAATTCTCCGGTATTTTCGAAATTATGGATTTAAAATTGATGTTGCAATGGCGTTGACTGAGAGATAAGCAGGCCATGACAACCGCAATACAAATAATATATGAGGATGACATTTTATCAATTAGAGAAGGAAGAAGGAATCGCATGACTGATGTGAGTAAAGTTCCAAAAAGCTTTAGGATGCTAGCCTTACATGCAAGATGTGCGATTCACCAACTGCTTAAAGTTAAAGTGGTAACAGATAGACTGGAATGCGCTTTAAACAACAACGTAGAATTACAACTTTGGCACAACCTTTATTAATAAACTCTATTAATAGTCGTCACTTTCGAGCAAATTCTGAATGAATATCTTGCAACTGGAAGAGGGAAAAGGTGACCAAAAAGGGTTCCAGACGTTCTACAAAAACATTTGATCATCATATCATCGTAAACCGTTTATGAATGGACGATCGCGAAGAGCTAAGAAAGAAGAGAACAAAAAAAAAATCTTCATTATTTGCGGGCAGTGGTCTTACCTAATTTTGAATCTTTTTCTCAAGGTACCTATGCGAACCCTTTGAAAACCTTATTGGTGTTTCCTTCATTATAGTTATACCGTACTGCGAATAACAAACCCAGCATCAACAGTGCCTTGCAGAGTCCATTGGGCAAAAAGTGTTTCATTCTGCTTTGCACTGATATGGAGCGCCACAGGGTGAGCAAGGTTAGGTCTCATAACACGTTCGGGAGAAAATACCATCATGAAGTATCACATGGTTGACGGACTGGTAATCATTGAACACCAATTTATTTTGATGGATGTGTGGAAGGATCTTTTTCGAAATCGAGTAACATGAATGGGATCAATTCGCAGTGTCGACGCATCCTACGTAGTGGCTGTATTTTATGGAACGCGAATTACGCAAAGTTCATCAATAACGGCGTAATCGTTAGTAACAGCGGCATACATCGAGTTAATAACGGCGTGATTATCAACAACAGCGTGGTAAATGTTGGTAATAACGGCCTGATTTTAAGGAATAACGTGGTATGTATTGGTAATAACGGCGTAACTTTAAGTAAAACGCGGTACGAGTGGTTAACAGCAGCGTGATACGAAGTAACAACGGCGTAATCCTTTTCAATAACGAGCTTAATGTCGTTAACGACCTTTTCGCGTTCAACAGGCTGATTGTAAGTAAACACGTGAAAGCAGTTAACAACGTGAAAGCAGTCAATGGCGCTGTTGCAGTCAAGGCAAATTCAATCAACGGCGATGTAAACGGAAGCAACAACACGATTCGCATCAACAACGCAAACTTCAATGGCGCTGTTACTTATCGTATTGGCGATATTTAAAGCATACGGCTGATGTGGAGGCGAGGCGGAATGACTCCGTATCGGCCGGACCAACTTGACAGGATGAAAAATAAAAAGGCGCGTAAAGTAAATTCGAAATGCTGGAATCCTAGTGATCGATTTTTTCAGTCCAGAGATACCGAGTCCAAGCAATGAAAGAACCTGATAGATGAGGAAGGTTCCGAATATGTTCCTAGGGAAATTGCGAAACTCAAAGTCCACGCGGTAAAGAACAAAGAAGCATATGGCATATGGCGGCAAAACGTTTAGCGCATGGTATGGTCTCAAATGAAAGGGTGAAGTAAACTATACTGTCCATTCGCGGGAGTAAGAAGCTTTTCTTAGCTGGGTGCCAGGGGACGTAGCTAGGCTACGTTTCAGACCCCTGGCGAGAATGACCTGTATGGGCGCTTCAAAATACTTGAAGAGCCTGAGAATTTGGTCAAAGCATGCAATAATTCGGGGCTCTTCGAAGGGTGGGTATAGATACCTATGCCTCAATACGGTAACAAGAACATCAATGTTGTTAACTTCGACTATTTGCCCGTTTTCTTTGTAAACTTTCTGCACTAACATATACAAACATAGGTCAAAGCATGCAATAATTCGGGGCTCTTCGAAGGGTGGGTATAGATAGGGGCCTACCTATGCCTCAATACGGTAAAAACCTAAAATTTAAGAGCGCCGACAGGAACCATTTGGGAGTTGAGCGGTCCGTCGGGGAGGAGGGGCTGCGCCCTACATATGGTAGTATAGCCTGGCTATAGAAGAATAGGCCTAATAGAAAAATAAGTGGGGTTTTTAAGATCTCATTTCTCTCAGTCGCAATGAACTTCATATAATTTTAGTTAGTGGCAGAGTGGCGCAGCTACGGTAAGGTGACCAGACGTCCCCAATTTTCTGGGACAGTCCCCGATTCCAGCGTTCTGTGCCCGATTAAAAAGTGTCCCCGATTTATAAAAATGTCCCTGAATTTTGAAATTCCCCAAAACATTAAAAATTAATGTTGCAAAATTAATATTTTGTTAAATGTGTAAGCCTACTCTGTACCTTTCGCAAACTGCAGATGGAGGCTGAGACAGTTTTGTAACGAGTCATGACTCGAGTCACTAATTTTCAAAAGCCTGCGGGAAATGACTCGAGCAATTGTATCATAATTTTACTCATTGAAATAATACAATGACTCGAGTCACTGACTCGACTCGAGTCACATTGAAAGTAGTAAATGACTCGACTCGACTGCAAAATTGAGTGACTAGTTACAACACTGGGCTGAGATAATGGTCCTTAACGCCCATGCACAACGTACGTAGGCAAACAGTTACCTGCAATCACAGAGATTTAAAGTCAAGAGCACCAATGACTTTTTTCTGCTGTGATCACACATGCACTGTAGCCAATTGACCAGTAACGAATTGCGGTAGCAGTGGTTCCATACAGGGCCTTGTTTAACATACATGCTGGGGGGCCGTGGCCCCCCAGTCCCCTGAACGCCCCCCTAGTCAGCTCATTTGCCCCTCCCCCCCCTTTGGTCCCTTTTTCTGGAATTCTTGAAACCAGTAGCGTACCAAAGGAAGGAGGGGAGGGGGTTCCAATGAGCTCTTGTTTTTTTAGTAAGCTGAAAATATTGTAGGCTTATATTTTAGCCACCAGAGGTAAGGAAGTGTGGCAAATTGTTCTTTACTATAACGTACTGGTAACACATAACAGTCAAAAAAACGTAAAAATTTTATCATACTTTGTATATTGAGGGGCAGACATCACCATATTTTGACAATCTGCCAACATATTTAAGAAGATCAGTTCCTAGGAGCTTAATAGCAGAGCCTGAGGAGGACGATTTCCGGTAATCTGGGGGGAATTTATCCAAACTAATTTTCTGGAACGCTCCGCCAGGGTTGCCAGATAAAAAGAAAGCTATGGCACCAAACAACGTTTCAAAAAGCGCCAAACAGAATCAAAAAGAGCCAAACAAAATTTTTTAGCCGCCAAGAAAAGCGCCAAACAAAATTTGTCCAAAAATTAATGCTCTCATCACCAAAAAAGGTCCAGGTTTAGGTCGCGATTACACATTTTTGGCTCACTTTTGACAAAAACAAGTCTTTTTAACTGAAATCTGGAAAAATGTGTAGGTCTACTTTGTGCGCATGCCTAAACTGTACATCATATCGATATCACATTCTTTGTAATATGCACTGTACGTCTGCCTTCAGAAGGTACCCGGTCATTTCGCCTCCTTGCCAGTTCGCCCCCAACCAGTTCGCCCCGGTCGTTCCGCCCCTTGCCAGTTCGCCCCAAAGTGGAAGTCGTTTCGCCTCCAAGTACCTACCAGTTCGCCCCCTCGATTTTACTAACACTAACTGTTAGTTCTTGTAAAAAAATTCAAATACAGTTGCAGCAAAATGGCATGAAATGTGGAAACAAAAGTGACGAGGGGACTCACTTGAACTGAAATACCGCTATACCTACAGCGCATCACATCTTTGTGCTAGTTGAAGTCTAGTGGTTTCTTAGTGTTAAGTTTTGTTAAGTTCGTGATCACATTTCCACCTTACTTAAATACAATTGTCATGAGATAGGTATATTGGAAAACTTTTTTATATTGCATGGAATTGTATTTGGAAAAATGCCGACAAAAACTAGCACGCGGAGAATATATTCTTGACCATACTCGATCACATGTGCAATCAACTAAGAACAACCAATCAGGTATCATGTACGCGGAATTAGGCACTACATCTCTTTTCTGCTAATTTTCTTGTGTAATTTTTGATATTTGCATCAAAGGATGCATCATAAACTGATTAAGGAAGAAAAGGCACAAAAATGCCGAAAATAACAAAGGTATATTGTCAATAATTTAGGGGGCGAACTGGTCAGCACTTGGGGCGAACTGGTAGGTCTTTGGGGGCGAACTGGCCATCGCCTGGGGGCGAACTGGTTTTTCGGGGGCGAACTGGTTGGGGGCGAACTAGCAAGGGGCCGAAACGACCGTAAACCCTATAACGGAAGCATGTGCACACGGCGTCTTCCGAGTCCAGAAACACGTTTTACAGCATGAAGTTGATCATATTATTATAGCCTACGTACTACATTATAAGAATGTACCATTCTTCTACAAGGCAACGTTGACTTCAAACATAAAAAAATGGGCAACGGTAAGCAAAGAATGATGTGAAATTGAATGTCAACATAGTGTTTGAATGAACGTATTTCAGACTGAAGAAAAGCGCCAAATTTACACCCGAAAACCGCCAAGCCGCCAAATAGAATTTTCAGCCGCCAACCAATCCGTAAAGCGCCAAATTTTAGGGATTTGGTGGAAAAGCGCCAAAATGGCAACCCTGCGCTCCGCGCCAACCAATGGTGGCGCTCCGCTTAGATATTCTTCCCACAATGCTTAGCTCCCCAGTCCAAAATCCTGGGTGCATCACTGGTAGATTTGTTAGTTAGATGGAGTTTTACGGCCCAGTTTCCAACCTTTTGGTTCAAGTCGAGCCGGCCACGGCCTTTTTTCCAGTTGTGGCTCACTGACTTGTTTTCCCTACTCGATTGCTTATGCGGAGCATCACGCACAACGGCAGTAGGTTTCATTTTTAGAGTCTTTGGTATGACTCGACCTGGGAATCGAACCCGGGCCTTCCGCGTGAGAGGCGGATATTCTATCGCTAGACCAAACACGCGGTCTGCATCACTGGTGGAAGTCACTACCTAATGTTAAGCAGACGGGGAGGGAAGGGGAACTATAAAAGGTTAAGGTTAAGGTTAAGGCTGAAAAACCTAATATAGCGCACATTCCTGTGTAACCACACTCAATGGCGCTGTACAAAAACAAGAGTCAAGAAAACGATCTATTGAAAAGATAAGTTTTTAAAGCACCTTTAAAAGAAACAATGGTCGAAGACTGTCTAATATCGATCGGTAGGGCATTCCAAAGCTTAGGGCCAGCGACGCTAAAAGCACGATCCGCAAAGGATTTGCGACTAGTAAAGGGAACTTTGAGAAGTAAGCCCTCCGAGGATCTAGTAGAATAATAGGAGGATAAAATGACCTCACTCAGTGACTAAATAAAATAGGCTATATATAATGTATGAATTTTCTTATAAGCCATTAGAAGTCCCGTTTCTGGCAATCTTTTTTCTTCTTTGTAATGTATGCGCCGACTAATGGTCGCGTTCTGTTTAAGTTGCAGGCGCGTGTCCAGAGGGGGTCCAGACCCCCTGCTCGAGCCGAACTTTTTTAACTTTATTTCTTGTAATGGAACAAAAAAATGGCTTCAAATGATGCTAAATATTGCACCAGATAGCATCTGAGGGTGCTTAAAATATTCAAAAATTTCTCAGGGGGAGGGGGACACTCCCTCCTTCTCTAGACCCCTTTCACAATACGGTCATTTTTCACCCAACCAAAAATTAGTATCCAGTAAATTATGAACATTTCCAGTTACGTATGATCAGTTCAGAAACATCACCATTTTGCATCTAAGCTACCTTTAATTAACAAAAATTTCTCAGAGATCCCCCTCCCCTATACCCTTCCCCAGCTAGGCCGGCGACCAGTGCAGTTATCCCCCATGCAAAAGTCCTGCCTACGCCCATGCCTGGACCCCCCGCCGTGCGCGGGCACCTTCGGGCGAAAGGGCTTCCCCCTCGCCGGACCAGACCCCTGTCAGCTGCTGAAAATCCTGGACACGCGCCTGAGTTGGTCCCTTTTGCTGACCCCCCCCCCCACTAAAAAATTCTTAAAAAAGGCCCTGCCAAAGTTAGGGTAATTGGACTTAAAACATGGCCAAAGTATGAGGCAAAAAAAAAAAAAAAAAAACGAAAATGTAACTTTAACAATCAGTTGCATAAAGATTTTCCGCACGTGAAATTAGTTCATGGAAAATGCAAGTAAGTAATTTTATTCCAATTTCCCCCCCTCCCCCCACACACACGCACACACAGAACATGAAAAGTTTGCTAAAACGTTTTAATACTGTACAGTATCACCATTTCACTTTTGTTCTTAGCACTCTTACGTGCACACAAATGTCTCAAGGGGGAAGAGAACACCCTTTAACCACTCCCTCTCATCAAGCCCCCCCCCCAAAAAAAACATTTCCATTGAAAAGGTATTTCCACTGAAGGATAAAAAAAATTTTCCCCAATAAACCACCACAACTAAACCTCCAAGGTTAATTAAAAAAGTCGACAATCTCGCACCATTTTGCATCTAGGCTCTTTAAAAAAGCAAAAAAAAAAAAAAGAAAAAAGAAAAAATTTAAAGGGGAGGGGGCCACACCCTCCCCTTACACCCCTCCCCCAGACCGGCGATCACACAACATACTGCATCCGGCCACTATCTAGTTGTGCCCTCGTCGAACTGTTGTGCCACCTTGTGCTCCTCCAGAGTAAAAAAGTCTGGTGACGCCACTGATCGGAGGGGGGGGGGGCATTATTTTGATCCTTTACCCGATCCCAAACGGATCTCGTTAGGCCAGGCTGTATGTATTCTTCAAGCAAAAATTTTCGTGCACACCTCTAGCTCTGAGTCTGATTAGCCTTCGATCTGTACATGGCTTTGTACAAGCTTCAATAAAATCCTCAAATGTACTGCGATAAAAAAAAAACACCCACTCTTCCAGCAGCTTAAGTACAAGCGCCATGAAACATTGAGCATGTAGCTGTCTTCCAGCTCCATGAACATTGAGCATGGAGCTGTCTTCCAGCTCCCTGCATAGGCTGCATTGACTTAGCCTACTACCAATCGTGTTGTTGCTTCCATTTACATCGTCGTTAATTGCATTTGCGTTGACTAAAACAGCACCATTGACTGCTTTCACGTTGTTAACTCATATTACATGGTTACTCACAATCAGCCCGTTGAACGCGGAAAGGTCGTTAAAGACATTTGGCTCGCTATTGATAAGGATTACGCCGTTGTTAACCTCTTGCTGTACGAGGCCACTTCGTAACACGCCGCTGTTAACTACTTTTACCGCCTTGTTACTTAAAGTTACACCATTGTTGCCGATATTAACCACGTTGTTTCTTAAAATCAGGCCGTTATTACCAACATTTACCACGCTGTTGTTGATAATCACGCCGTTATTAACTCAATGTACGCCGCTGTTACTAACGATTACGCCGTTATTGACGAACTTTGCGTAATTCGCGTTCCATAGTATTTGGGGGAGATGGTAGGTTTCCCCGATTTATCACAGCCCTCGTATAAATAAAGTTATAAGTATATGCAAGTGGTTTAGAATAAATATGGTATTTATTCAAAACCACTTACATTTAAATATCAATGTATGTTATTAGTGTAACCTTTCATCTCCTTCGAAAAAGCATACTGAGCATGAATGTTCTTCAACCAATTGCCCTCACTTAGGTTGCTTTGAAAATTTGTCAAAGGCTAGTCATTAGTTAATTCAAGCCGAATGTACCCGTTGCAATTTGCTCACTTGAATGTGGTCGTAACAAAAGAGATGCCATATTGCATTTGTTAGACACACTTTATGCTCACCTTGAGGACTCAAGACTTTGCAAAGTGTTGGCTGGATTCATGTTTTTACTTCTCTTCAGTTTTCAATACCATACATCCATACCGCTCCGCTGCAAAACGTTCGATCTAAGGGTGTCCCTAAATCACCCATCGGGTGGGGTCTTAATGATGTTTGAAACCGCGACTCTCAGTATAATAGTTTGGGTAGTACATATTCGGATGTAATCCATTGTAGTACTGGTGCTCACGGAACGGTTCCTGCTCCTACCTACAGAAAATTTGCGTATGACATCAAAGAACAGAACGTGTTTTCCCTGGCTCTCCATTGCAACTTACACCAACAAATGCAGGACTCTGATTTGTGTTCTGGTCGGGTACGCGCGTAAGTCTGGGAGTACACCTGGCCTGGAGTACACTTTCCTGTGTTTTTTCGCAGATAGTTGCTGTTTGCAATTATTGCTGATGAAAATGCAAAAATTTCCGACAGTTTGCTGATTATGACTGATGTATCTCTGAACCCCAAAAAATCTCATATATTTTTTCCTTCTTCTCTCTGCTGAACCAAAGGACCCCGAAATTTGATGGGCCAGCTGCGCCTTCGTGTATTATTTTGTAGCTTTTCGATCCACCAATGGGAGGGGGGGGGGGGAGTACAAACCAAACCCTTTGTAGATTAACCAATAAAAAGGAAATGTAGTCACCCCAGTTTGAATGAGAATACCGAGTATCCTTATTCAGGATTGGTTTCTTTCAATTATATGACAATATTTACGTACTTACTTTGTAAATTCAAGCAGAAATAGGAGGAGATCTGTAAGGTTTAGCTGATGTTTGAATGTAAATTTGGGGTGACTGCATATTCCCTTTGAATCATGACTTGGACCATGCGGACGTGTGTAAAAGAAAATACTAAAATTCAAGCAAAGGAGATCTGTTTCCATAGGTGCGTTCAATGATTGCTTCAAAAGAAGTAACAGTTACATTCTGCAAAATAAATTGTTTTAATTCTGAACCACTTTAGAACTAATGTCTTAACTTACATTATGCTGTAATGTAAAGAAAATGAGATGTAAGACACTTATCACGCAATGCAAAGAAGTGTCATCAGCACGGGCTTTAAATACCATCTTATGTTATTTTACAAAAGGAGCTGTTATAACTTCAGTCACCCTTGGGAAGTTCAAGTTATACAAATTCAGGTTAACGCCGAACCTTTTTAAAAAATAAGTATTCAGGGAGGACCTGTCGCAGGAAGTTTCTCTTGGAAAACCGGACGGGCAGAAGTCTGAGGTTTTCAAGGCTGTACGCAGTTCTGACTATGAACAAAGGAGGATTGCTTGTAAACAGATAGGAAGTGTGCTTAGGGTAAGAAAATAAATTCATTTGCCTTCTATTTTGAAAGAAGAAGATTGAAATAGTATTACATGACACTTCACTTTTACCTTAATTCCCCCGACTGAGTGATTTTCTTCCGACTGGAGATGGAGAGGGGTGCTGTGCCCCCCCCCCACTTAAACAAGGTACAGTCACTCAGCTCCATAACAAAATTAGACACTACAGAACACTCCCAAAACACGTGTAAAATAATTCAACAAGAAACATTTAAGATGGATTTTGAACTGATTGAGAGTCGTAGAATGCCGGAAGTTTAGAGATATCTTTTTGTGGTAGACCAATGAGGAGCCCGTTGTTATTGTCTAACCTGTAAGTAACAAAAGCGTGTACTAGTTTTTCAGTTATTTGTTTATCAATGTATTTGCGGATTTTACTGATTTCTCTCAAGGCACAGGATGTTCCACGACATATGTTATTGATACGGGGCGTCGTATTTAAGTTGGTGTCAAAAATAGCTCCTACATTGGGAGCAGACTGTGTCGACTGGACCTGAGAGACACCTGCAGTTAATTAAATGAGTAATCTGAGGGGCATTTGAGAATTTAGATGTGACATGCAGCACTTCGGTCTAACTGTCATTCAACATGATGAAAGTGGCTACCATCCATCCCTTGATATCGTAGATACAATCTTCAACTTTCTTTACAGTGAATTCTCTGTACTGGATTTCCCCCCCCCCCCCAACCCCAACCCCCCCCCCCCCCCCCCCCCCCCCCCCCCCCCCCCCCCCCCACCCCCCCCCCCCCCATTTTTTTTTTTTTTTTTTTTTTGAAGTCGAGTAAATGTCAATTTTGCAAAGGTCGACGTTGAGGGAAAAAGTGAGATGAGAAACTTTGCAACACAGTACGTGAACATCTGATCAATAAACTTCGGTTTCATTTTAGGCGATGATCCCTTACCGATATGCTCGTGGCCAAAGGGAGAATCAACAGACGTGCGTCCCCATTATCACTAAGATTTGTTGAGCACCTCTGAATTTTACAACCGGTTCTTTCTCTGTCGTCTCTGTGGCACGTGGATCTAGGAATCAAATGTATTTAACATTTACCGCAGAACAGCATATACCTAAGGAATGTACGTCTGTTCTTTCGATGAGCTGAACAGTTCAAAGGACACGGTTCTCCAGATAGAGGCTGTAGCTAGGAGAAGAAATGTACAGAAAGGCACTGGCAGCCTAAGATTTTGGCATCAAAAACTTTTTGGCGTCACAAGTTTTGTCCCATAATAGGCATAGCAATATTGAAAATACTTTATCAAAATCTACCTGATTTTCCTTTAGAATTGGAGAAAGTGTGAGGAAGGGAGGTGAGCAACATTTTTATTTTTCATTAATTACTACATTTCGGTAAATGCCAAATTGTCAAAGTTCACATATTCTAATTGGCCCTCCAGATATGCTCTATCATACCTACTATGATCTCTTGAACTCGATAGTGGACTTGATAATGACTTGGACCAGATGAACAGAATTACATTTTAGCCTATACTGCTGAATAAACGGCATCACTAACATGGACCCGCATTTATACCGTAGTAGCAATTCATATTAAATCGATAATAGCATGAGCCCTGCCTCCGGCCCATGAACCTAAAGTACCGGAACACAGAATAGAGGGTTCAAATTTGAAGAAAAGCGGCCAAATTGAAAAATTTTAACACAAATTTAAAAGGGTGAGAAAGGCTGACCCGCAAAGGTTGCACAAATGCAGGGGAGCCTGAGGAATAAAGCGAATACAAACAGCCGCACTGGAATTGCCCCCTTCTTTACAACTGCTTTTTGATTCATAGGGTCTAAGTGACTCAGTAACCCCTTACCACGACCAGGAGACCAGCCTTATGTGTGGGTGGCGTCGTTTAGGGATGAACTTATCGGTAGCAAATCCTAGCGTTAGTCTGTTGGCAGCTCAATTATGTTATAGTGGCAATGATCCAACATTCTTTCACGTGATTTAAAACGTGTCTCACGAACGAGAACGAAATATAAGCCTACGTATAATTTGAGTAACTCTCTGATATTGACTCTGCTACCTCCGGTAAAAATATAGCCAGCCCATCCGTGATCGTGTGTTGAAAAGTCGGTCATCAATGATATCATAGTGACGTATGTATGACGTATTTGAATACTTCAAAACAATAAACCTTGGAAGCAAAAGTCCAAAAAGTGTTTGAGATAATTTTCACGTACAACGTGATAGGATCACTGGCCTGTTAATAGCGTAGTGTATTTGTATGGAAGGGTCCTTTATGTCATTCACTATAGGGAGTTACATCGTGCTTTTGACTGTATGAAGGTAAGCTTTCCAAGCTTGTTATCACCACAATTGAAATATCAATAGGATAATAATGTGATCATCCCTAAAACAGAAATCCCATCTTGTTAATATATCTGTATTGAAACTTTTTCCAATTTACTTTCATATTTTATTTCAATAATTAATAGCATTTTTCCTTGCGAGTGGAATGACTCACCATATAATTTTGCATTGTCTGCTACGCAGGCAGGTAAAGACTATTTCAAGTGGTGCCTGTACACTTTTTTCAATAACTAATTTTAATCCTGCAACCATACCACGAACAACACAATAAATTTCCGTCAGCTTTGTAGATGCAATTATGACATCGCTCTTTAATTGAGGGCGCTTTGTCTGTTATGACAAGTAGGACGTTTCATTTCTTATTCTGCTGAGTGTGACCGTGAAGCCGTCACAATCCCATGCTCGTGAGGTATTTTAATATACCCAACAGACTCTTTCCCTCGATCTGCTTCATCGAATTTAGGAAGTGACTATGTAGGCTGACTTTTTTGCCATTCTTGGAATCATGAGCGTTAATTAGGCCGATCGAGTTATAAACTCATTTCATGGTCTCATAACGTATCTGGGAAAAGTCATAATAACGGAAGCGATTGCACTGAACTTCATTTAACATTCTTCTTATCGATGTTCTACACATGTTACCGGACAATAAATGTAAACTCATGTTTGTTAGTAGACTGAACAAGAAGTATGTTCAAGCGAAAACCCATTGCGAAGAGGAATGGTAAACTGTTATGGGAATATGATAGGCTACGACCACCAGTCGTTTGACTATCATTTTGAAGCACAAATAGTCTTTACACTAGTATAGACATACTTAAGCGCCTGGGCCAAAACAAATCAAAATGTGATCCAGCATATAAGCGGAACTGGAAAATCATGTCAATTATACATAAGAAATCGTGATCACTTGTATACTGAGATGATTTTTATCTCACAGAATTTGTCACGAATACGCATATTTGCTTCGGTGGACCCTCAAGACAGCCCCCTGCTTTACACACCCCCTATCTTTGTCGACTTCTTGATGCATTTATCACAACTGAAATCTGACACAATTTGGAAAAAACGCATTTTTAAAAAGATACAGCTGGATAAAATCAGCACTTGGGGGATATTTTTGCCAATGACACACGCTGTTATGTAAGTCCATTTATTAAAAGGTATAATGAGGTAGAAGTATGCCATATAAAGATAACAATCAAATTTGAGTAAATTAAGTAATTTCGTGGAAACTTTTCTACATTGTACGCACTGGCTTTTACGACCTTGGTCAGATTCAAAAGGTCGATATCGACTAAAGTTTAAGCCACCAGTGGATCTTTGAAAAAAAGATTTTGAGTTTGAAAGCAAACAGGTGAGATCGAATTAAAATTGCCACTGTCCTCAGACTGCCAGAAAATTCAAATTAGGAGAAGGTTTCAGGAGGTTCCTCGCTCAGTTCCTTCTGGAAATCAAATAATTGCGTTAACATTACAGGTCTTTCGTCGCAAGTACCCTATAGAACACTCAAATTATGTTAACATTACTGGAAGTTGTTTACTGAAACTCTCAGAACACTCAACTTAGGAGAATAACATAGGAACTTCTTCACTGGTTCCTTTAGAACACTGAAATTAGGAGAACATTATAGGAAGTCCCTCCGTCACCCAGTGCTCTTTTAAAGGGATCTGCCATCTACAGCGTTGCACATGCTGTGAATGCCACTTACAGGATTGTCTGCTCTAAAATACATAAAAGAGGTTCAGAGTGGTTACGCGGGATCACTGTCTATTAGCGGCAAAATTACGACAGTTTGTGACGGTGCAAATGTAAACGCAATGCAAGTAGTTTATGGATTGAGACAAAGGGACAAACAAAACTCTTTTTGTAAAGCTAATCTCCCCTCCCTTATGTCCCCCTCCCCTATGTCCAGCATATGGACAATACTTGACCGCATATCAGGATTATAGATCCCATATGCATAACGCCACATGGTAAAAGAAACCAAAATATGTCTTTGGCCAGGGAAAAGCCTCTTCACAAGTGATTACCTCTCCTTACGGTTGCTACGGTCGAGTGGATAGAGGCGGTGGCATTTGGAGCAAGGACTCACTTAGCAACAATTAGGTTAAGGCTTCGGTCCCCGGCTAGGTCACTGCAATCTAGTTGATATTATCAATCAAGAGCAATCTGCCATTTTCCCATCTCAACTGACCTTTCAAAATAAATAAAAATCGACTTAAATTGTTGAGTTGGTCGGCAATTCGAAGTTAAGTTGTAATTCATAAGGTGTAACTTCCTCCACATTTCTTACATGTCTCCACATTTCTTACATGTCTTACAACAACTGCCCTCCGGGGCGTGCATTAGTATCAATCTTCTTTAATACTTCGTTTGCTACTTAAAGTTATAAAATGATGTAAGTTTTACTGTGTGGAAGGTTAATTTATCTCTGTGCCGTACCATGTTGTACTATTTCTAATTATCAAAACAAAATTCGCCTCAGCAGACCAGCAACCGGCATGCCTGGAGTCGAGGAGCATGGGGAGCCCCCTCCCGCCCAGAAAAACTTTCGTCCCCCAGAAAAGGAAAAAATTACCATTGCCTTAATGCATTTTAGTATATCTCGCCTCCTAAAAAGGGCATTTCGCCCTTGGAATCTGTCTCCCCCTCCCTCGGTACTTTGTCTAGCTACGGGCCTGGCAACCGGTAACTTGGGGTCAGGCTCAATATTCGCTCAAAGTACAACTGTTGAGTGTGCCTGTTACGCTAAATTTTGTATCATGCCCAATGAAGGATGGAGCGAAAGGTTTCCAAGTGGATGATGACGTAAATACTAAATACATGAGGTCTATTATCAAGATTGCTAGTGGCTTGCCTAAAGCTGATCGTCAGTCAGTGTAAGTCACAATATGCAGGACAATGAATAAGCTTACGGGACCAATTCATTTGAGGGGGGGGGGGGTTGAACACTCTTGCCCGAAACACAAAAGAGAGTGAAAATTTGCCCAAGATAGCAAAAACGTCTGCTCAGTTTGGGGGTTGCAGTCCCCAGCCCCACCCCCACATCGAATGCATAAACGGGACAATAGAGCTGTTTCTTCAATGAAAGACTAAGGAGAAATTTAAGTTGGAAAGGAAAAGTGTTTTGGAATATTTTTAACAAACCGCAAAACCTTTTTATCATTTGACTGCAATTTTGATTCATGATAACAGTTCGCTCCTTCTCCAGATGGATTTTTACACCAAGAGTGATTGAATTTTGTTTGTATTCGTAAAAGAGTTGAATGCTTATTTCATGAACCTGAAAAGTATCTGATAGATAGATGAAAATGAATATAAATATACATGCTAGCTGCAAGTCAGATATTTTTAAACGTGTTTTTGTCCGTAAAACTTGGCAAAGATAAACTTTGAAAGATGCCACCTATATTGATAACAAGAAGAGCAACCAATGTCATATCAGTTACCACAAGTGACAAATCATAATCCTGATTAATGTATGGGACATTTATATGTAAATGTGATACTTTTAAAAAGCCTGAAGTGACAAGTCTAATATTGCAGGCACGCACAGTCATATTTCTGTTTAGGTAATTTTCAAACTCATTTCTTTCGTTTAACGTGTTTAACCAGGTGGGAAAAAGGAAACCATGCAGTTGTTATCAGAAATTGGTAATTTTGCATTCACAATAGCATTCATTATCATAATGCGGACGATTTGTAATGAAGATAAATATTGTAATAGCTTCCGAAAATTTAGACAGAATATATAAAATCATAGTAAGGTGATGACGTCGTAATGAAATCACTTGAAGACTTTTGTAAATAAAATATCACTTGGCTGATGAAGAATGAAGAGACTCAGTGATTTTCTCGACGATCCAGAAAGATGAAAAACATGACGATGACGGTGACGACGATGGGGGTGGCGATGACCATGGTGATTAAAATGGCGATGAAGATAATGATGATATTTCTTGATGGTGGTGTTTCGCTTGGTAAAGGTATTTCCCCAGTTGGTTTTCATTCTCTCTTGCACAACCTGCCAGAGTACTTTCTTACCGTTAACTAAACTTTCTATAAATAGCTATACAGTTTTGAAGAAGGTGAACTAATATACGTTAATAAATTTCATTAGAGGGTAGTCGGTAACAAACCCTTCCCAGGGAGTGTTTATTGACTCGACTAATACAGATTACAGTGATTTGATTTAGGGTTGAAAATTTGTTGTTTAATTTGGTATTCCTAAACTATACACGAATGGCCGTCAGTATTCACCGGCCCACGCTGCAGGAAACACACCACGGGCGGTTCGCAAATATCACTTAAAAGTACCAGGAAAATATAAACACTTTGGAAAATAAGTTTTCTTACTTTCTTTTCTCATTTCCTCTTTTTATTTCTTTCGATTTGTGATAATTTGTAATCTCGTCGGTTCGACAGAACCACACAGGGCGACGAAGAAAATCCTCCCGTTTTGAAGCAGAGTCCCGTCACGTCGCTGTTATTAAGGGGACGATGACGGGTCGAAGAAAATTCGGAGCGATTTATAAAACCAATTCAATTTGTGGAACAACTGTTCGCGTGAATAAATTGGACTGCCAAGAAGAATTGTCACTGAGCAGGCTAACCCGACAGAGTTCTAATGAATGCCCGCCCGCCGCATGGACAGATAGATCCGAAGTCACAGATATCGGACAATGCCAAGATAGGAAAATGTAATCAAGTTAAAAGGAATCTGCATTCCTAACTAATCAAAGGAAAGGTTATTCACTTAGACAGATAGCTGTGATCAAAGTTAATTTGTATACCTTTTCTGTTATCTCCAATAAGTGAATACTACAGATGAAATGCAGTGATTGGGGACGGTTTTATTTATATCTGAAATAAACTGGCCAAATATTAATTACGTTGTAACGCTTGTGTTGCAATCTTAATTAATTAGTTCATTTCAAAAGATTCACTTTGACGTGAAGAAATTTGTTTGATGGTGTTACTTAGATATTCCATGCAGCCTACATCAGCAGCCTATCGTATAGCTCACTTGATTTCATGTCCATGTACTGGCATCTTACACTGGTGAAAGAAGAGGAAATTTAAACGCAGTCTCACAAGTTGAAGTACTTTGACTGTCATAAAACATAGTTTAAGGTTTAACCAGGGCACGTACCTCCTGAGTCTGTACTCAGATTCGGAATTGGCGAGGAATAGGAGGTCCAGGAATCGAAATAGGCCCGGAATGGACTGCAGATAGACTCAGACTCGGAGCCGATTCCAGGAGAGTCCCAGAAATTAAAGTTACGCTCTTTTTGTTTTTTATTTGAGTCTACTGTCTTATTTGTGCACAGTTTAATTCATGAATGGTCACAATCATAGTATACTTTATAATTGCAAGGTGGATCAGACTATATGAAATTGGCACCTTAAATGACCCTTTCTATCGAATGTACTTGAAAATGGTGTAAAAAGTATTTACATGATATGCCACATTTTCAAATGGCCTGATTCGGAGGTGGCCCGGAAGTGGGGACACTGAAATGAAAATTGGCTCGGAATCGAAAGGCACTGGACCCGAAACTGGCCCGGGATGGTGGCCACTGGTATCAGAATTGAATCGCAATTTGGTTGACTGGACACAGTTACAGCCATTGGTTTAGCTCCCCTCTTCAATGTCATGCTGGACTTATTGTTCCTCCGTGGTTGAATTGGTACTGGATACAAACTTCTCTTTCGTCTAACTTACACAGCCTGGCCCAAAATAATTGCTGTGAACGATCACTCCGTTCAAAACAGACTGCAAAATAGAGAAGTTATAAGTGTTATTTTCTTAAACAGGTGGCAAATGTAGTCACACAATTGTGAATTTATATATCCGTGTATGTTTAATTATGTATTGTTCTTTTTAGTTATGTGACAACTGCTTTGTCAAAGAATTGTTCAATGTATGTAAAAGAAGTATGTTCGTGATAAAGATACTTGTTAGGGAAATAAGAGATTTTGAATGGTTCACTTAATGTTTAAGATTGAGATGACTGCGTGTATTCTGTAAGGTGTATCGTATGGACTGGCAGGCAGTGACAGCGTCAGGGGCATGGGGGAATATTCCCGTAGCCGATACCTCCCCAATTCAACCCTTATTCCATGCCCCCATTTCCCCTCACCGGTCCTTTACAAACATACTTAGTTTACGGCAGCAACGATGTGCACTCATAATGTGCCCTAACATTTCTGCTTGCCCCCACATTGGAAATCCTGGCGGCCTAACTACTGACAATAGCCCTTGTGGGAAGATGCGGCTCGGGGATAGGGGTATGTAAGGTATGAGAAATACACAGTTGCGTATGTACATGAATTCTCAGGGGAGTGTGAACTATTTTTAGACCAACTACATTTCTTGGAGACCGACTCCCGCTGACAAAGTTGTACGACCCGAATTTTCAAGGATTTTTTTCTTTTTTGATCTTTTGCACTTCAAATGTTGTTTCGAATTTTCGAGGATTTTTTTCTTTTTTGCTCTTCAAACGTTGTTCATGTCTGGTCTACTGTTACAAAGGCACACTGAACTGGATTTGAGACCGAATTTTTGGCGCTCAGAGACCGACTTTTGATGTTCAATGGGGGGTGTCGCACACCCCACACCCCCCGTATTTACGCCCCTGGAAATACACTGCCGGTTACCGTGCAATGACGAAACTTCCAACTACTTTGGAGGTTGTGTAAACAAATCAGCCACGTAACACTTCGGTTAGTTTGTATAAGCGAACTGGACAAGACTGAAATTAGTAATTTATGTAACCTATCATTTTCAGGTTAAGGTCAAGCTCACAATGACTGACAAAAGGCAAAACCAGTGCACGGTGCTTATTGTCAATAGACTATTTTTGTTATCTAGGTTTATTTCATGTTAAATCTGCTTTTCTGTAGCCAGTCAAGGTACTGAAAGGGGGAGGGGAGCGATTGAAGTTTCAGGAGACCGATAAAATTTTTAGGGGGTGAGATATTCTAAAATGCACTGAAGCAGTAGTTATTTTTAATTTTCTAGGGGGTTGAAAATTTTTCTAGCGGAGAATAACCCCTGCACCCCCCTCGGCTGCGAGCCTGAAACTCTATTGTACAAAGATTTAAACCAGTCATTATTTCATCGAGTATTTATGGAAATCAACGAAACCTTTGTGTCTGTGTGTGGGCGACGTCTCACTCTCTTAAACACACTTAAAATCAATGCTCTTATCATCAATTCTTCCCCTGCCTAAGTAAGTTGTGTATGGGCAGGCTTTTAGTGTCGAATTCAAAGGTTCATACAGAAAGGAAAGAAAAAATAGCTTTCAAAATATTACGAATTCATTGTTCATAACAACACAACAATAGAACAAAATTAATTATCCTTACAGCTGTGACGTCACAGTCATGTGACGAGATTGCACTTTCCTCAACCTTTGAATGCACTGGCTTTATTTAAAATGTTAGTGAGCCGTGGGTTGATTATTAGAGATAATCCACGTGAGAGAATCACAAAAGAGAGGAGAGTGACTGAATTTAATAACCTCTAACAGCAATTAAACTGTAATAAAACACTCCTAAATGAACGTTATTGGCCTAATGCTGCCACGTGTTTGTTATTCGCAATATTTTAATATGTCAAGTTGTACATTTTACAGGCTTTGATGAAACTTAGTTATTAGAGAGTCGTTTAAGGATGTCCCTAAGATCAATCATTTTGGCAAACACTCATTATTGATTGTTCCGCTTACTGCCCTCAGTTTTATTAACATCGGGGACGAGTTAAAGACCATCTTATTAAATCCAAGTTGTATGTCACTGTGGGGATATTGTGTGGGTTGCTATATTTCAGAACACATGTATACGAGCTATCATTTAGCCACTTGATTAGGACAGGCACTACAATCATAATGTTATTTCATATGATGATCATACGATGATTTCATATGTTAGTTAAAACGAATGAATAACGATTACTATAACGACTTTTTGAGCTAATATCGGACATCAAAATCTGCTTTGGCGAAATGCATTTCAAGCGTCAACCCCAGAGTTGTAGTGCGAGTACAAACTCCCAAGTATACGAGTATGAGTACGAGTACGAAGCCATGAGAACGAGTGCCTGATTTTCCAACTTTCTAAGTATGGGTACAGGTTGCCTACGTAGCAGGCTTTACGGCGTATTCCTTGTTTAGTCTGGTGGTTTGGGAAGCTGAGGAGTTGAGCAAACAGAGTCCGCTCTGCTGGGTAGGGTACAGGTAGAAGTCCAAAGCCATGAGTACTAGTACGAATGAGAGTAAAGAAAATGTACTCGAGTACGAGTAGGCCAATGGTTATATTTCTGAGTATATGTATAATATTTAAGGCTGGAATGATATAACAACAGTAACACATAATTGTCTTTAAGGTAACTGTATGTTTGAGAACCTATTACAAATAGATGCTACTTTTGATTTCTATATACCTCTGTCAATATTACATTTTGTATAAAATGAAATCCTGGGGACTGACTCTGGAGGTGAATGACATAATACCTGTGGTATAATGATCAATGATGTCAATGCTGTAAAAATGGTTTGCCGTCTTCACTTTGTCAGATCATTAGCATGAATATTTATAACTTGGGGTTTGAAGCCTAATGACCAACTTGCAAGGATGGCCATTTTCTACTGCATAGACCGTGACAATTTGCAGACGCTTTATTGTGAAAACTTGTGATGTCACTTGGAAGCCACGGTATACTGACAAGTGCATGGACCGTACTTGGGGAGTGAAGAAAAATCTAATTATTGTTTCATTGTCATTTTGTTCTAAAATGGAAACCCACTGTTAAAGTGTTTATTTAAAGTGACTTCTCTGAGAAGAAATTATATTTGGTAAACCGCAGTTTGTCGTAAAGCGGGTTTTCAAACTCGGTGGAGGGGCAAAGGTTTGCATTCGTCAATACAAAGAGACTCAATAAAGATTGATTCGAGCCTGTATAGAAAACTAACTGTACAGGTTTCGTTTTGAATTTTGGCTTGTTTCTTCGAAGGCTTTGTCAATTTTTAAAGATTTTAGCGTTGATCTAAGTAGGCTATTCCACACTGGTCAGTTTTGTTTAGGCTCATAAGATCTAATACACAATGCTCTCCACAAACATGTCTGTCAGTCTCAAAACTTTATTACTGAAAGTGCATATTGGCCAGCATCTATAAGTAATGTCAGCAGAGTATTGAGAGGTAGACTCTGACCATGGAAATTCCGTACTATCTCTGAGACAGTACTTCCATGATCTAAGTTACTGATCCAAGGTAATTTCAAAGACTGTAGTTCTAGACTACACCAAGGCAAGATGTTTTGTTTTTTGAAGTGTGGGGCCAAAGTACTTATATGCATTAGGAGATGATACTCTTAAGATAATTTAGTACCCCTAAAGGATAGATACTGTACTAATTTCTTCAGTTTGTACAAAGACAGGTTCTCTTTAATCCTTTGTTGTTGCTCCTTAGCAGTACAATTTATTTTTCATGTTTTGAGTCTGTGTTGACCAGCACATGAAGTTTTAATCTTACTAGCTCTATAAAATTGGAAAAGGATTAATGAAGATTACAGATATTAACCGACTGAGTAGTCTGTACTCATGAGTATACATGTACATCTCAAATTACGAGTTCGACTTAGTACAAAATCCTGAGTATGAGTGAGAGTACAAATCCTGAGTACAAGTCAGAGGCGTCGATTTGATTTTGGAAGAGGGGGGATATCTGTCCTAAAACTTTTCAACTCTCCTGGTGAGGAGTCTAAGAGGAGGGGGCCCAGATGCAAAATGGTGCCAAATGTTTCAATATTTGGGGGTGTACTATGAAAATTGGGGGAATACTTCATTGCCCAAAGAAATGCGGGCTCAGCCAGGGGTGATTTGATTTGCCGACATGGGGGCTAAGCGTCCTGACTGGACTGGAGGCGAGCTACTTCTAAGCCCCGACAGATGCAATGGGTTGCCGAAATGATGCCGAACTCAAAATATAAGGCGGGCTAAGCGCGTCGAAAAAAATGGGGTTGTAGTGAAAAAGATTTCATATTTTTGTTTCATTAAGAAAGTTGAAAAAGTATGGGTTATTATTGAAGAATCTGCCCTACTTAAGAGTAAACCAAGAAATTTTATAGGGCGACTACATGGTCTTCGTCGTGGAGTACATTCTTTATCTTACTCATTAAGGCTCCCGGACGAAACTGAAAAATCTTTTTTCTTACAGAATATGTTTGCCGCGATGGTGAGGTTGAAAAAGGAATCTTCCAAAATATAGGAAAAAGAGGTTAGAACTTCGCAACGTTGCATTTTCGTGTTTGTCTAGAATCGAGACTACAATATTTGTAGAACGTTTAACGTTAAATAAATCCAATATGTTTGAAATGGCGGGCGTTACAGCTAGACAGAATTGGAGATGAAAGCGCGCGTAGCGTGCGAAACTTCTTTTAAATTATAGAAAGAATTGTTACAGAACTTACTGCCTACGGACCTGACAAAGAGCCATGTGGAATACTTTCTCATGCTACGTCTATGCCTTCACCACTACTCGTCTACATGTAACTTTTTTTAGTTACCTCACTTTTAGTTTCAGGTCACGAAAAGTGGGGGGGGGGGAATGTGTTAGCGTCCCCTCCTCTCAAAAATGTGGGGGGAACATGTCCCCCCGTCCCCCAAATCGACGCCCATGGTACGAGTACTAGTACCTGATTTTCAAATTCCCTGAGTACGAGTACAAAGTCATCATTATGAGTTCGAGTAGAGAAAAATGTACTCGAGAACGAGTACGAGTATGTACTCCAGTACTGCCAGTCCGTTAACCCTATGTTAATAACATAGGCGTACGAAGGGGGGGGGTGGCTGGCGCGTTTTAGCTCCCAGTCAAAAATGAGAGTGTTAAAGTATACTTGCACCCCACATATTTTAAGAACCAAACCCTTTAAGCCCTGTTTGTTCCCTCTGTGATAAGTTTTTCAATTAAATATCAAACGTTACAACTATACAAAATATGCCACCAAATTTGCATCTTCGGAGGCTCAAATGTTCAATATTTTTCCAAAGAGGAGGACAACACGTTTATGACGAATAACATTATGTTCATACTGGCATATATTTCCTTTCCTCATAATACATTTGCCAAAGCAGCACATTTATTTTCGATTTTCGATCTTGGCAGGTGAGATTTTTCACAGAAAAGCGTGATACCCACTGTAAAATGTCGATATGCTGTTCAAACGTGCCCTTTTATCAATCCACAGGCAGAACTACTATGTCCTGCCTGCAATGCCCTCCTATGCATATGATATGCATGCCATGCATATGCTACACACTAAGTTATATGTCTATATCTAGCAAGTCTGTCGTCATGGCTACGTCCCAGATTGTAGCCGTTACTCTGCTAGGAAGTGATTATACAAAAGTCTTTTAAAGACGATAAGTTCAACCTACACTTCGCAGGATAAAATTTAGATAACAAAGTCAGAATTTTAACAGTAGCCTATCCAAGTATTTCTTGACATTCTCCAAAAAAGGAAGGAACATCTTTTTATCCCGTCTGTCTTGCCCCAAATTTGGTTGGAACATGGACTCAGAAAAACTTGTACCTAACTTTTCTAAAATAATGATGCGTTTTTTCTTTGTCGAAATATCAGGAGAGGTACATACACAGAAATACTAGGCCAGTTCAACCAGAAGTAATTTGTTCACCCATCAGGGCTGAGGCCTACTTTCAAAAGATCTTGTCAGGGTTTAAAATATGCATACCACAGAGCGACCTCACTCGTCATTGTCTAAAAAAAATTGTTCATTAATTTTAGTCTTTACCTTGAAAGCAGCACCATGCAAGTTTACGCTATAAAAAAGTCTCAAAAGGCTAATTCCTCTTTCATTTAAATGTGATACTCAGTAAATCATCCCTTAGTGGATTACCGTAGCAAAGACTTTAACTTTTATTGAGCATATTTCTTCTACTCAAAACTGAAAGAAAAATCATAAAAAGAGCAAAAACAGGGATAAATAAACTGTTTGAGCGATTTACCTAATTACCTCTGTCCGTAGAGACTCATACTTAAACCATTGTATCACTAACACTATTCATCCGATTACAATATACCACCAATCCACTGCCACACATTCTTTCCAGTTCTTGAAGAAAGAAATAGAAAGATAGAAAATCAGTCAATCCTACTTGCATTTCCAACTTTACCTAATTCTTTCATGATTGCGAAATCGTTGAGACGCAAAATAGGTCTTTGCTAATTTGTTTTTACAATTATTGAAGCGAAGTGGAACTGAGTGTCATTATTAGCCTGCAAGGGACTAACAAAAGATCCGGGGCATATAGGGAGCCAGAGACCTCGATTTTCAAAACTACCCTTGGAGATTTCAAAACGATCACTATCGCTTTTTTATCGTGAGCATAGAAAATCACATGGGACAAGATCCAGATTTTGAAACTTAGCAATACTTTTATTTTATTTTTACTTTCCGTTTATTATGAAGTGAGTCGAAAGCTGATTTTCTGATCTAAACCGTAGCTTACTGACAAAATGGGGGCATGAACCTAACTTGCCGCAAGCACAAAAAGTCTGAAAGTGGTTGAGGCGATTCTTATGTCACTTAACGTGGCCTAAATACAGGAATAGTTTCATCAATGAGATCACCTGGTTTTAACAACTCTCTGTGGTCCAGATTCCTTTATCAGTAACGCTTTTGAGTGTATATTATGGTCTAAAGAGGCCTAAATTTGAAAAGCAAACAAATCGTGTGCCCAGTGGGGTCTACTTTTTATGAGCGAATATGGACAGAACTTGAAATGAATGGTACATCAAGAAGACTTGCCTAAATGTAGGACACATTTTTCAAAACTACGAACAAAGAAAAGAACAATAGGATCCCGAGTCTCAGACGACTCGGGATTTTACCTTAAAAAAAAAATAAATGGAATTCTTTAGTTTATGAGTCCGAGTGTTCCCTTGCCTGCTTAGCTGGCGTCCCGGTCTATCAATAAGTCAGTGAAGTAGCTAACCCAGGAGTATATAAGCAACTGTGCCAGTGCCTTGCAGGCCAGGTGCCCCTTTCCCTTCCCCTCGTTTTAAATACTGAGATTTATCAATTGCTTATTCTTTGAAAATAACATTAAGTAAACTTTATCATTTCGTTTGGGTTGCTACCCTACCAAGTCCGCTTGGTTCTTTTAATTTAGTTACGCACGGATGGGAAAGTAAAAGAGAAAAATATTGCATAGAGCGGCCGGGGTTAGCATGTGATCACTAGAAAACCTAATGCAAAATTCATATTGTCCTAAAGAAGAAGGATGTTACAGGAATACACAGATTCTTCTTCCATAGATCTACAGGTACCGTATATTATATTCCAATTATGAAATCTTGCATCGAAATCCACCTGTATGACCCATTGTCTCTGCTTTTCCCTTTAATTTTGTAGTTTCGAAAATATTCAACAGTATCGAAACTTTTTTGAGTAATAACATAGAACGGATTGTAATGTAAACCTTACAGGTACTACCCCTAAGGACCATTGAACCGGTCAGTTTTGGGAAACGGTAGTTGGATTCCAGGAATTTCACCATCACAATTGGGGGAGGGGGAAATTCACCTTTGCAGTGTAGCAATTCTGGTATTACCAGAGAGAATCAACAACGGTACATAAATGGTCGCCAAAGACGAAATACTGTATGTTGATGCATGTATCTATCTCTATGTTATTGTTAGCTCATACTGTCGTCTGTTTTCGCAACTGAATTATTTCATTTGGGGGCACAAAGAGGTTTGGGGTTTGACTTTTATTAGTTTCTCGTTCAGTTGGCATGCAATATGGTTTCAATGATTTACGTGTCAGCAATCATCAGAATACGTCAACTGTATATGTATCTGACGTACTGCTAATATCTGGGCCCTAAGAGCCAATCAGACAAGCCGTTCTACAGATTCGCGGAAGCCTTTCATAAAACTAGAACAAAACGATAACCCGAATCCCACGAAGTACTGTTGTAATCTATGGCATCGCATTTTGACAGCTTCGCTATTTTCTTCGACGAGTTTTAAACCATGGAGAAGAAGCAAAGTTCCCAGGGGTTGTAGTACCGTCGAGAGAAGTGTCACGCGTAGAGCTGCAAATTGGCCCGGCCTGATCCGGGGGATGTATCACTCCGGGTTATTATAAATGACTTAGCAAAGATGGCTCTCACCGAGTCGTATATCATTCCATGCAGTTGAAATTAAAACCAATCATTTCTAAACTAATGAAACACTTGGATGGCTGTGCAGAAAAGGAAAATGTCTACGGAACTTTGTATGTGCCATTTATAATTTGTATTCTACCCACAATAACTTTGGAGAAAATATATACCAAAGGAACTCAATTTTGTCATTTCTGCTTCATTTAAAACCCACTATGTTCGTGGAAACACTAACAGCCGCCCTCCCTTGTCATTAGCTAGACTATTAGCTAGGCCAGTGTCTCCGTCAGCTTCGTGAAAAATTTTGTACGTTTAAAAACAAGGAATGATTACCCACAACAATCAAATTTAACTACTACATAGGCTACAATGCTATGTCAGATTTTTCAAATCATGATGTGTACTTGACTCTCAAATCAATGCTACTACATGAGTTGTATTGTTTCTTCCATCCGGTATACATAAATGAATTTGCGAGTGACGTAGAAGGATGATAGGGATCCGCAAAAATGAGTCGGGGGGGGGGGGCGACCATAACTGTGTATGGACCTTTTGCTCGAGAGACATGGTAAATGTTATTCGGCAGAAGATTCCTCAGAAATATGTACATTGAGGACAAACCCTCCGATTTAGGATATCATGTATATCTTTCAAGAGATACACAGACTTAAATATGACTTGTTGGATTTCTTGGTCTACCCATCGAAATGTGCCTAACGGCTCCTTCCGCATAATGGAAACGCTTCGCACATAGCAGGAACTAGTACCATACCAAACTGATAAACAATTATTTTAGCATGGGTGTATAAGGCGTGGGGTCTGGGGAGACAGCCTCATGCAACCCTAGCAATATGTCGATTTCGGGCAAACACTGTAGTTTTCAGAGAAAAACTCATGTCATGATTATTAATCAATTCGAGAAAGTTTTAGGACAAGCACCCTCCCCCTTCTTGTAAAACCAACGCCTTTTTAATTTGAGGAAACAGATGACGTGTTTAATAGACGAGTTGGGAAATGTTTCCACGCAATGCAATATGGGAATGGGTCAAAGGTGAAGTGTACCACGCTTACAGTGTCCCAGCGCGGGTGTTGCATGCTGAGCACGCAGAGCTACATACATTACCGTTGTCATGGTACACTTGACCTTGTGACCTGACCGGAAGTACCGAATTTCCCAACTCGTCTATTGAACTTAGTTCAGATTAATAATGACATATAAGAATTAGTTTTATTGAACCGTTTAAGTTTTTCAACACGAGCAGATATTTTTAAATCGAAGGCCGGCGGCATTATTATATTGAATACAACGTATTGAGTCTTAGCAATACAGGAAGTGAAAGTTTGTTAAAGGTAAACTAGTCAATGAAACTAATTATGAGTTCACAGCAGAAAGCCTTGTCAAGTCGTCATGGATTATTGCCTGAGAGGAAAATGTTTGTATTGTCTGCAAACAAGTGAGGCATTCTGGGAGAAATTATACAAATCAGATTTTCGTTAAAATGAAAATAAATTGTCCTATTGTGGGGCCTTTTACACCGTGGATTCCAAATGTAATGCCGGAATTTATGTCTGAACACGTTTCTTAAATCACGGTAAATTATTTTCTTTTTACAAAGTATTCACGCAATCCAACGTACCTCTTCGGCAGTAATAAAAGAATTCATTTAGGACTGAGTACTGTCAGTCGTGATCAAAAAGGTGAACGCTTTAGATAGGTCGAAAAATAAGGTATGTGAAAAAATTTCTAAGTCCATGGTCTTTCAACGTTTGAAAATTGTTGGCGTTTCTTTTCAGTGCCAAAACAAAAAATAAGAAAAATATTGTGTTCATCTGTGTGTCAATATATTAATATCATCTACGGTAACATTATCAACGTTAACATGAGAAGTCCTGTCGGTATGTCACTTGGGCCGTGCTGTATATAAACAGATAAATGCAGCATTTATTAAAATTGGTCTATAGATTTAATTAGAAAATCAGTACTCGAGTCTTCCTTTAAAAGTTTGGGTTAAATTACCGAATAAGTGACGTTTTCCAACGTTAGATTTATGGCTTAAATATGTTTATCTTTGCGCATTCATATGGCCTCAGTTCGTATACATGGACGAACACCAATGATGGCTGTCAAAGGCCACCGTAAGCACCACTCTACGTGAGCCCGTAATATGACGAAGAGGATAGGGTATACTTTTATGATTATTTGCATGATAGGCGAGATGGGAATAAAATCGATGTCTGTAGAGAGGAATGTTTTCATAAATCGGCGTGAGCGGTGGATTATTATGACAGACAAGTTAATAACAGTTTGGATGTATTGGGCTCTGATTAAAGTACGCTGGGCTGCTCAAGGAGGAGTTGTTTTCACGGGGACGCCAAATAATTAAATTGTCTCGATCACATACGGTAGGGTATCGGCGTCCACAGTGGTGCAAATTAAAGGTGATGTTTGTTACTTGTGTCTACGTACATCACCGTAGAGATTGGGTGACATGCTTGGCTTAGAAGGCTATTTAAAATCATAAAATATGACAAGACGTTTTAGACAAATCACAACGGATTTACAGCTCACTCAAAGATTTTTGCTCCAAAACACACATGCAGTTTTGTAGTGACATAGGGATGACTGTTTCAGGTATATAAGAAGCCTTCAGCACTTTGTGAAAAGTTGCTGTACTGTAAGTTAGAAATACGCACGTTTATCTTTTTGATTCCTTGTTGAAGACAAAAGGAATATGCATTCACGCTGACGAGTGTATGGGTGTGCGTGTATGCGTGTGAGCATGTGTGGTTGTGACGCTTAGCTTGTAAACACGATATTTTAAGATATGAATGACTGATGCTTTTCATAGTTGGTAATTAAATTTATCATATTAAGAGGAAGAACTTCATTGTTTAGGTGGACATGTGAGGACATGTGAGGTCACCAGAGAACAAATTGTAAAACATCGTAAACATGATACCTCAATGAGGATAACTTTGAGAAATAAACTTCAGTGCGACAAAGAATTTCCTTTCCGCAAAGAATCACTATGCCTTTGGGCTGTCTATGGTTAAGTTATCTAGGTATGTAGGCTATGAAAAGAACACGTTGTATTAGTGCTACGTTATTTACGGTATGACCAAAGTCAGCTAATGCAGTGGTCCGTCCGACGGGGCTACATCCCGGCGAGCAACCGACTTTGTCGGCTGAGCAACCGCTTTTGATGGCAATTTTATGTCAAGTGCGAGGATATCCCGGGAGTACCCAGCAATTAACCAACATATGTAACATCAATCAGGACATTATGATCAAACCCGGTTTTCAATCAAATCCACGTGTCACACTCTACTACCTTCAGTCTCCACAGGATAAGGCACGGTGGCGAAAATGGTATCTTCGGGTTCAACCATGAAAGGCGAAGGAATGTTCCAGTCCAACCCCCCTTATTCGGTACCACTCTTTTTTGAGACTGTCCCAAAACTGTTGTACAATACGTGTGCTTAGTTTGTTTGCCAGATGCCAGGAAAATAGGAAATATGACTTTTGTCACGGTGCCTAAATTTCAAGTTTTTCTTACACCCCTATCGAGACTTCGTACACTTGACGCTCGTTGTGCGAACTTTGCCTTCATGAAGTTAGTCCCCCCTTTTTGTGAAATCCTGGATCCACCCCTGCACTCTATTTCATCCGATGCAAGCTGAAGTACTGGTGTCGAAATTTGGAGTTAGCTTGCACGGCGTATGTAATGTATGATTAGTTGGCACTGTTTGTTTGTCCGTAATTACGCCTATTAGCAAGAACAATCGTCAACCCTTTCAATTAAATATCGTAAATAATATTGAAAAAAGCACAGTATGAAAATTGTGCCCGTTCTGAGTGTTTTTTCCTCAGTGCTATAAGTATTTGAGAAAGTTTTGGTCTTTTACTAAAGATTTGTTTTGAAAAACGATTAAAGTCATTCACTCGAAAATGCATTTCATCCTTACCCCTACAGAAATCATTGGGTTTAACGACTTTTGGGGTAATTTTATTTTGTGTTAGACAATCAATTGGGGCACGCACCCCAATTCCCCAATGCCGGCGCCACTGGACCAACGTTATTCTACGACAAAAGAGAAGTGCTGTGGTCGAAATGTACACTTTAAAAACGCCCGGATCAGAGGGACACCGACCCCTAATCCGGATCATTTATTTCATAAGATTAGGGTAAAAATGGTCCGGATTGGGTCATTTTTATCCAAATCTGATCACTGCAAATGACACGGATTTGGGTCGGTGCCCCTCCGATCCAGATTAGGTTCAAATTTTATCCCTACTTTTTTAGAGTGTAGCCAATATACCTCATTATAAATACACGTCGGACATCTAGAATTCTAGCCCATTCACGGTTACATCACTGTTTGGCACTGGCTGGCATAGAGAATGCGCAAGCACATATGCCTGCATGTTAGGTTTTGCGCATGTCAGCACTGGCGCAATTCCACGCAGAATGTAGACCAATTAGAATTTACTTCTCATTGTGACGACAGGGTAAGTGCGCGTTTTCAACTCCATTGCCAGCCAACCTTGACGTTAATTGTTTGTAAAGATTAATGAGACTATATAGAGTTTCTTCTACTGCGACCCATTGATGTGCATGCTAGCATGCCCTAGCTATATTCATGACGCCGTTGCTAAAGATGAACCTGCACTGACCTGAAATGTGGAAAACGTTCTATTTGATGACGTCATAATGAAGTCTATGAATACTGTATACAGCGTGATGTTGCCAAGTTCCGCACAATTGAATAAAGAAATTTAGGGTAAAATGTTTAATGCAGAAGAAATCAGAACAAAACCCGGTGCACGTACAATACGAAATTTACATGCGTCATTTACGCACATTATCGGCCTATTCGCTATATACGTGCCGTATGATAGTTGTTTCGTGGAATTTGCTGTATTTCAAGTGTCATGGCGGCCCCCATGTAGTTATCTCAGAAGATCGAGGGGGCTACATTGTGACGAAAGAGTCAGGTATTCAGCGCCTTTGGAGCTAGGGTGTGCCAGCGCTCTCTAGCATGTACGTCATTGGTTCGCTCCTGGCTCTTCGCCAGAGAGTCAGGGGACTTTTGGAAAAAAGGTACGATCTATAAAGATGTTTCACTGACGTCACGTGGCTGCATGGTTGCTGGACGTTTAGCCCATCAAGCGCTCATTGTGTCACAGCAGTATCTAAGGTCATGCTGTAAACTGTAAATACTTTTACTGCGCATGCGCTATGCTCGGCATAAAAAGACAATTCCAAAGGAGTGACGTCAAATGAAACACTTCGATATGTCATATAGAGGTTTTTCATTACACCAATGCGTTGCGCGTCTCTCTGTTTGTTGGACGTTTTGACCGCCAGGGGCTCATTGTATCACAATTGTACCTAGGGTCCTGAAGTGTGTTGCTCGCGTATGAGAAGGGGGCAGGTTGAGGGCACCCTGCCACTTTTGGACAACCCCAAAATTCGTACAGAATCAGTAAATATTCGGGCAAAAGTTTTCGGAAATGGCTCGGAGATTCGAGCAAAAATCCTTTTGCCCCCTAAATGCATATTGTCCCATATGTATATGCAGTTGTGGCGGCCAGCATGCTAGACTGAAAAGCGGTAACGTCACATACAAAACCTCTGTTGACCTTATGCATATGACGTAACAGAGCAAAAGTGCTCCCTCGAAGAATTTCAGAAACCCATCTAGCTGTACCTTTTGTATTTGTTGGAGATCGATAATGAAACTGTTGGCCCTGTGATTTTACCTGACGACTTCGCAACGAGCTTTCGCTATCATCAAGGAAACAGTCTTGGGAAAGAAGGTTCTGAACATATTAAACTTTAACCAATAGGCCTACTTTTGTACACAAGCACATGTGGCGCGCAATAAGCTTGATATGGGCGCAGGAAGCTTTCTCGACTGGGGGCTGAACGTTGTTTCGGGCCTTCGTCCTGGGGAAGGATCAAAGGGGGAGGGGTGTCCACCTCCTCTTTGGAAGATTTTGGTTCTTTGGTGCAAATTGGTGCAATATATTGGACAAATCTGAAAGAAAATTACTGCAAAATTTTGACATTTTTCGTAGAAGGAACAAATAAGGGGTTTTCGTCCTTTACTTGACGCAGAAGCATACTTCCGCCCACCACATTTTTGACTGGGGGATGATCCGTCTACTTAATAGGATCTTATGTCAATGAAATACACTATACTGACATTACATTAGCTATATCAGCTAAGTGTAGGATGTCTATGTAATATACCAATGTGATATCAGTTTCACCTCCTTTCGTGGTTAATCTTTTAATAATGTTGCTCCGCCAAGACCAGAGAAAAGTGCACGAGACAAGATACAGATGGAAACGAAGCTCATCAAACATGAAACTCGAGAAAGAGGAAAATTTAATAAATGTTACCCTGGTAACTTTCAGGGAGGTTTTCATCATTAGAACGTTAAAGTACGCTGAAGATTCATTAAAGGATTCGCGGAAACAGTTACTATGTAATTGTGTATATACATTGACAAACAGCTCTCAATCTGTCAATTGAAATTGTAACCAACGATCAAATCATTGAGAGCATATAATTAAGCATTCCTTGTACTTTAATGGTTTCATTTGATAATTAATGTCAAAGATCAGCTATATCTGACAGTTACCGGTAGCAGTTTTACTGGTCCGTCGATGTTTGTTCTTTCGAGTTTTATTATAGAATCGACAAGGTATTCGTGCAGGGGTTGTAATTAACCACACAAGAAGCTATTGTGACATTTTTATTTCATGTTATGGTCTCATGACTGCATGACAAGATTAAATATTGTGCTCTAAAGTTTGACAGCACCAATAATTAGTTATTCCTCCTGATGTTTTTAAATTGAAAACTACTATTAAGTTCTAAAAATGGTGCATTATATAAGCTTTGTGATTAATTTCAGGTAAGCTTCGGCAAGAATTTTAAGCCGCGGTCACACCACAACGAATTCGGATCGGATTCCGATCCGATTTTTGTGAGTTTTTATTAAAATATTCTCCATTTCGGGCCGGAAAGAACCCAAAACTTGCCAACCTTTGTAATTATATGATTTTTATCGCAGGACTAAGAAAATTAAATTTATACGAATTATTTCGTGACGTTAAATCGACAGACAGCTTTTATCGGACTACGCGTGTCCGATAAAAGCTGTTGGTCGGTGTGACGTCACGAAAAAATCAGTTAACATTTTATTTTCATAGACATCTGATTTAAATCATTTATTTACACTGGTTGGCAAATTTTAGGCTCTTTCTGAACAGAGATGGAGAAGATTTTAGTAAAAACTCACAAAAATCGGATCGGAATCCGATCCGAATTCGTTGTAGTGTGACCGCGGCTTCAAACATTGTTTTTTTTTTTTTTATAAATGTTTGGATCGGAATCGAAATAGCAGTCATTTCTGCAATGCCATTGGGTAATACAAAATACTTGTTATGCACTGTATATGCGCCATGGTTTAATTTAACCAGGAACGTGAGCAAGGGTTATCCAACCATTTTCTGTTTATAAAAGTCACAAAAAATACCCTTCAAAATGACAAAATATGAACATTTTCTGGTCAAATTAACCACTGGTGAAAAATCCTGGTTAAAAATCAACATGTTTGTGATTGTATATAACCAGAATTCGGGTAACGTTATTAGAGTGTGTGTTTACATTGTACCTCCAGGGCAGAGGTAGAAAATATAATTTGTATAATTATAAAACTATTTAGTGTTACCATTTAAACCTTGCAATATCTTTACTTTCCTAAATAGTAAGCCATACAAGAGTTATGAATATTGCATCATTTGAAATTGTAAAGTTTAGGTGAAAAAATTATTGGGCGGGGTCTTTTTGTCTTACTCCATTCAAGTTGTGTATGTTTCTTTGTGTGCTTGATGGGATTGAGATCGGACTATAAAGGGTGAGAATATTGTCTGTTGTCAAGCATACCAGGCTCTAATCCAGATGGGGATCCAACCTTGTCGGCCCCCTTTTTTCACAGATGTGATAACATTCAAGTATCTCTTTGGATTTTCACCATTCTGCAGTCTTCTGAAGTCTTTATTTTCGCATTTGTTGTCGGTGACAACGCTGAAATGCCACTGTCATGATTACGGTTTAAATGGGTGTTTCCTCACCATAAACAAAAACTCCCCAGAGGGAAATTTTCTCCGAATTAAGAGCTACTGTTTGATATAAGAATAGTCAACCTTAATAAATGACTAGGGGTAAGCAACTTCGTGGACGAAAATGAGAGCAACGGTTGAAACAACAATACAAATGACAAGCACGTACTGAAAAGAAACTACCCAAGTTTGACAAAATGGTCAAATAACTAATGTCTTGTAAATTGAAACCTATTGAGGTATAGTCTTCAATCTTTTAACTCCCTCACACTAGACCCATGACATGGTAGGAGGCTTTTACTGTTTCAGAAAGCAACTCAATCTTTTGTTGATAAAGCAAACCTAAATGCACAGACGTCTTTCTCTCCTTTGTTATTATAATAGTCAAGAGAATAGAGGTATCACAACCCCCAGTTCAGTTTCTAGGCAGCCAAACGAAACTTCAGAAACTTTTAAATGTTTAGAGGTACCTTTCGAGTAAACGGTTAATAAATTTCTTTTGATTATACTATTGTAATCACAAAGTTAAAATGTTACTCTCTTCACTGAAATCGAGGCTAATATACCACTCTTTCAATGCAAGTTCTTGATAAACTTTCCTATACTAGTTTGATCTAATCATGTGTTATCACAGAAACTGCTCCAAGTAGTTATAGGCCCGTTTTCAAGTCCAATCACATTTTACGAAATTGTGTACAGATACACTGCGATCATACTCATGCAGAATTTCCCAAAATGATTTTCGGTAAATAGGCCTTTGAGCTAGCGGAGGTCAAGTGCTAGAGTTGTGACGTTGCAATTACACTAGCATAACTCTTCGCATACTAATCACCACTTGACTACAAGGAGAAGCTCGTTTCCTTGTCGAGTCGTGGAATCTTCAAATTCTCCCGGCCGTGATTCTACATATATCAATATGCAAACAATCTTTTCTCACAGGCGCTATACTTAAACTTTAAAGGGGACACATATCGAGGCATTAGTGTACAATGTTTCAGGATACATTAAAGATAGGTATTTTGATGTATGCCTAACACCGATCTCATGTCCGGGCTTCGGAATACAGTTGCCTTTAAGAGACATCACGATTTTGGTTTTACCGTTTTATCGAGTTCACAGTAAACACCGTCAGCAGCTTGACAACATAATCACGTGATCGGCTACTTCGACAAAAGGGCCAGCAACAGAAAATTGCTGAGCTTTTATTTTAAATGAATCCAATTTCTGTAGTAGTCAGAATGATGAGTTAATATCTGAGATCATAATATGCCATTAATATAAAATTTAACTAGTGCGCTGTCAACGAATACCGTCAGCTGATGATATTATCTTGCCCAAAGTCTATCGCGTTTTTCGCGAGGCAACACATCTTTGACCACTGCGAAGTAACATACCCTAAAAGAAATCGTACAAAAAGCTGTTTAGAACAAGATATATCAAGACAATCGAGATGAGGGGGTGAAAGACGTATAGGAAAGATTCTTGAATCCCAGCATGAAACAGATATACCAGGAAACTTCCAGCATTTTGGTGCTTCGTTAGTTGCCTTCGTATAACAGTTAACATCATCTCCTGAGTGCATCGTCCCCGAACGATATGCTAAGGCAATGATATACATTGTTTATCCCCCTACTTCAGCGGATTCTTTTCTCCCCCATCTACTTAGGAGTAAATCACACTGTATACCATCAGACCAGTGTATGTACCCCTGATTTCCCTGCCCTAAGTAAATCATTCTGCCGATGACATACACCCAGCTGAATGTTGAAATTAGATTGCTAGGCCAGGTAAGTTTTGGGTAAATCATTACATCGGTGTTACAGTTTGGAAAATTCAGGGTTATGTAGGGCCGTCGGAACCTGGGCGGGGAGGGGGAGAGACTGGGCGATGCAGCCCTCAATAATGTTCAGTCTGAAGGGTTGTTTCCATTGTCTTATAACTTGCAACATTACTTTAGAAAATATCAAAACCAGGGGTTGAAATAGTTCTATTTTTGCAACAACATTGTTATGATCAGAACTGTTTACACCGGTGAGACATCGGCTGACGTAAAAAAAATTCACTTCCACATCTGTTCGTTTCAAACATGTTTTCGAGGTCCATGCTACGCGAGAAGTGCCGGGGGCAAAAGTATCCCGGTAACCGAGAAATTGACTGTGTTTCAGCTCACGGGGACTAGTAGAGTTAAAACAGAATTAGAAAAATAACAATTCTGCCTAGTGTAGACACCTACTGTGCACATTAATGGCTATATTTACTAGTGTTTTTTTTTTTCCTAAACGAGAAACTGAATTTCCTGGAACAGCGGAGTGAATATCCTTGTATCTTTTTTGCCAAAACGCAGTGTGGTATTATTTCTTGGGGATCATTTTCCAACACAAAACCCGGATTGATAACTTTTATCGCAAATGTGAATATCAGTGTACCCTTTTCTAACTTACATGATAGTATTACAAAGGTAGCTAACAAGTGCAGAAGTATTGCACTTCAATCTGGTGAGTGGGCAAGAGGAGTGGCATCTCCCCTCTCTCACTATAGTTGTGTCTGCAAGCTGCGCGCAAATAGCCTTGTTACACTGTTTGCCTCACCAAAATACCCTAAGTCTTAACTTGCCAAAAAGCTGTTGAATCTGTCGTAACGTCACATATTTCCTCGAAATAGGCCAGGTGTTGACTGGAATTTTGTACTTGTAAGCCAAAGGGTGGAAAAGACACATAAAGGGACGGAAAGGACGCTGACTTACGTCACCAGCAATTCTTCAGTTTAGTCAAGGTGGGGTGGTGGAACCAATATGAAATGTTGTTTATTTCTGTCACGAACTTCTTATAACATGGGCAGAACAACACTAAGCTAATGTCCCACGGGTAGAGTGTCGCCACCGTACGTACACGTTTAGGCTTACCAATATGGCTGCCTCCTATGTCTTGTGCGTCAAGTTTAGACTTGCTCAAGTGGTTAAGTATGGACAAATTATGCCAGAAACGTGTAAAGTTTTCGGAGAAATTGCTAAGTTGGTGTGTAGTTATTTACTCTACTTAGCCAGTTTGGAACGGAGCCCCACGTGACACACCCAAGATAAAGAAGTCTGCAAGCTGATGGTTGTTCATTCCACTGGGTAGTAGTTTGTAGTTTCGTCCTTCGCATTGGTTGTTGGAACCTTAGGAAAAGCAGCTATATAAGAAATGAAACATCATTGTTTTTCAGTACGGTCTCAAGCACGCCCTCTTTATGTTCGATCTTATTTAGCGCCCTCTCTATCTCCCGATTTGAATTAGAAAGAAGTCTTTCAACAACTTGCCGACTGCCGAGATTAAAAGCTTTGCTCATGGAATCATAAGTCATAGTTATTCATGTGCATGACACTTCATTTCATGTTTTGGGGGCAATATCTCATGTTGCTGTGCAGCGTAGACAACGAATAGATTGATATATACATGTATACATGGAAACAGTGAAATGAACTTGAACATGACAAATTGATCAATGTGAGAATCGGTAAAGAAGGGAACACGACGTCACTACAAATTTTAGTACATTCGGCCTTAGGTCGTCATGACACTGCAGATCACAGTAGGGCAGTGTGAGAACATCGGAAGTTTTCTCGTATCATTCATGCAAACAGGTCTATTTCAATGCAGGGTCGTATTTGCCTAGATACCGTATCACCACACTGACAATAGGTTTAGTAGGCTGCCTCCAATAATAGATTGACACACTTCCTCTGTTTGAAAGGGACTGTGTGTCAGTCACTTCAGTTTAGCATGTGCTGGCTGCTACGCGTTGTAAATATTGCCTAAGCACCTAAAATTCCAACTAACGCCACCTGTTACTGTTCTTAGACAAACTGGCATAGGCGTAAGAAGCGGGGTGCGGGGGAGGCTAGAGCCCCTAGTCAAAACTGTGGTGGGGCGGAACTATGCTTTCGCCTCCTCATCCAAGGACAAAACCCCTTATTTGTTTCCTTTCTAGGACAATTGTCAAAAATTTGCAGTAATTTACCTTAAAAATTTGTCCAATATGTTGCACCAAATTGCATCTAAGGACCCCCAAATATTCAAAAATTTTCCAAAGGTGAGGGGGACACCCACCCCTTAGACCCCTCCCCCAGGACGGCGATCCGAAACAACATTAAGCCCCCAGCCTTGAAAAGCTTCCCACGCCTATGCAAACTGGTACTAAATTAATCTACAAAGTCGAAGTTTTACTAAAAGATATAAACTTCTGTACGAGAAACTTAATTAGTTTCCGAAACGAAGTCTACCAATAATAAATTAACGCTGTAGCACACATCACGTACACTTAAAGTAATCAATTGAAGTTCGTTCATTAATATTAAATTTCCAAATTGCAACCTTGACAAAGAATATTGGCCATGCATTTCGTGGTAACTATAATTAATTCGTTTATAGTTTTGATTGATGCAAACAATATCGATCACCATTAATTAGACTTAGCCGAGGCCTTCGTCATTTTTGAAGAAAATACGCCCGTTTTGATTGATTTCAAGAAGCTACTAACATTGCTTCGATTCTTGTGGTATATGGGGTTTGAGGTAAACCTTAGTCGGTAAAGCTAGTGATTTCTTATGGCATTTACCATATTTAGCATTAAAAAAAATAATGCAGAAGAAGGGCTCAACTGAAAGCAGTCGAAATAAGAACGAAAGAAAATGCCCTGAAGCTGATGTGAAATTAAATTCAGTCACAACATTTTCAAAATCCCGAATGTTATGTAGACAATCTTTCTCTTCTCTACCTTCTGGCTAAGTTTACTAGGTGACCACTCTGTCTTGTTACACTGTATCTTATTTTCCATGTATCAGGTTGAGTGGAAAATGTGAAAATGATACATCATAATAAAAGCTAGTACATCAGATCCCGATCACATGGTGTAAACATTTACCCTGCATCGTTCCGCATATCCTTGCCCTGTTCTTAACCAGTGTCTACCAATGGCAGACTTTAATGATTGCAAAGCATGATGGGAACTGGGAGTGTAAAAACGCGCTATGCTGAATGGAGTGCCTGTGATAGCGCTAGCGCTTCAACTGTATTGTTTTACTCCCAGTTACTATGTTCATGTTGTACGCTTGACGTAATCATTAAAATCTGCTATGCGTTCTTTCTCAAAAGACCCTATGTAGACCCTGTCCATTGACGTCACCATTTAAGTTGACAACCGACCAGCGTCATGTTAGAAGACAAACAAATACTGGAATGTAAAATATTGTTTGTTACGAGCTTACCTCAGTCGAGGGCGTTCTTCAGTTTCTGTGGTCTTTTGACATCATGCATACGGTCTTTTGGTCAAATCTGGGAGATGTCATGGTGACCCCCTGCTCCAACACAAAGTATAATATGGGCTGTTTGTAAATCTGTATCATATCCCAAGTCTGATGAACGCCCTTATGAACATAACATACGCCAAACTGCGACGTTCAAAATGGCAAAGACAGTCTGCCTATGTATGGCTCTTTAGTCCGATGCGAAGCCGATTTCGTTCGCTGGATGACCGATTTTGATGGCAAGGTGAGCCAACTTGAGCAGGAGGAATGATGTAGAAGCCCCTTTTCTGAGCTGGAAAACACATTGGCACAAGGCATCATAAGCCGTTCTGCCCCCTATGATCTGAACTGCATCGTTCACCTAAGTATACGTATTTATCTGTTTCAGTTTCAGCTTATTTCTCCATGTATTCTCTATAAGAGGTATAAGTGGCAAACACAACAGGACACCTAAATGAAAATAATACAATAGATATACAGATGACATTAACAAAAGAAATGCATAACAAGCAGAACTACAGAATACAAGGTTACAAACGGCTTAGGCTTCCTACACCTAAAATGGTAGCAGCACCAGGTAAAGTGATGGGAGTTGTACGTGAGAACAATTAATCTGTGAAAGTGTCCTTTTCGTAACAAAATACAGCGCCCTCGTTCACCGTGACATACACTGTTACCATATGGTCACCACCATAATCAATTATAGTTATTTTTTGAAGGTATGGACATTTTCTAGTGTAAATAAAACATGTAGTTCTTTACATCACCACGAACTTCATACACCGGTACCGTTTCTTTGAAAGTTGGCATAACAACGCACCGATATCACGTCTATTACCGAACCTTCTTCGGACGAGTCTTAAAAGTCTGATTTATGTAGTAATATTATGTTCAAGTAACTGGCTAGTTAAGCTTTTATCCAGAACAATTGGAAGCCACCTTATGCACCCAACTGACCAAAACAGAAAGATCTTGATTTTTTTTTAAGTCATCCTTATCATGAACATCACGGTTCAAATGAACCGATGCACCAAAATTAATGAAATCTGTGGTACGTAAGGACCTGCGGTTGGCTAACATATCCAAAGAGCTTTATAACAATGAATCCACCAAAACTTATCTTCGTTTCCCTCTGTTTTCGTAAATTTGTTTTGTAAGAACTATTTAAAATTGTGTTTTTGTTTACAAATTAAATTGTCACTGAACTTATCAAACAGTTACGAAAATTTCTTTTCACGCTTGTACTTTTCGCTTTTTCAAAAATGTTAAATTTGTTTTATAATTAATTCCGTTACGTCACCCTTAAATCAAAATATCTTACTCTCACACGGTTACAGACTAACAGACGTGCCATGCCAGAGTTTTCTTCTGCTATACGCGCGCCATAGTCTTCGCATCAGATTAGGAGAACGGTTCCCTTTAAAAGCGCAGTACCTTCTTCAACCTGTTGAGCAGGAGCACCAGGAAATACTCATGTATTCCAAGCAGGGTTCTCCGGGCGCCATAAGCTCCTCGAGTGGGCCTTGTCAGAAACGTGCGCCGACAGATCATACTGTAAGCCACAGATACGAATTTACATTCGGCAAAGCGATAGCAGCCGATACGACCACGACGAGGCTCGTTATATTTTGCCGCGCGAATTAATATGTCATACGAAATAGTAAGTAAGACGGGGTTTTCGAGAGCCGTCAGTGAACAGAGCATGAGAGCGCTTCGTGACTTTGATTTTAATCGGCATTTAGGATTTTGACGCAATTATTTTCGGAGAGTGTAACTGGTATGATGAGAATTGTTGTGGCGTCTTTTTCAACCTTCCATACTCTGAATTATCTAGTTTTTGAGCCACGGGAATAGCGATCGATCGTATATATAGGTTGAACATGAGCACCACATATAAGAATGTTTTAAGTTATCAATAAATGTCCCTTTATTCAGGACTGCACTGTGCACAGAAAGCTTGGGATTTGGATAGCCTTATTCTAAGTAACTCAAGTTAATCATAATGTAGGACAAGCCTTCATTTGTCCTCGTAAAATAGGCTGTTACTCCTCATCTTAAGTCAATGAACCTACTATGCTGCTGAATCCAGGAATCACGAAAGCTTTTAGAAGTACATGTTGTCCATTTGTGTAATTTGAATTAGCCAATGGTAAAAGAGTATTGCCTTGTTTAAATCAGGTCCAAAATTAGCTAGTGGATCATGGCCGGGGACACGAAACTTCAGTGTGAGTTCAGTCAATCATGGCATACCAGGGAGCTGTTTCGGATAACAGCTCCCTGCATACATACAAAAGCCACCATAACAGGCAAAATTTCTTCATTACTTGGCTTGAGAGATTTCGGGGTCCGTTAGGTACATGCGGGTCCCACAATATGCAGGGAAGTCAACAGGTATCTGAATTCCAGCTTAAGGTTCCAAACATTATTTTTTGTTTCTAGCTTGTGCAGATTCTAGCCCATTGGACCAGGGAACTGATTGGACACTGCTCGGAAGCAGTAAACAAACTTTGCTTTCAATAGAACTAGGTCTCTAACTCTATTGATATCACTCACAGTCGCATGTCTTTCACGCCCACTGCTTCTCAGGTAAAAGCTCTGTTGGCTATCCCCCATGAACACGAAACCCTGAAACTAATGCGAAAAGGAGTAACAACCCTTAGCCAACTTTGCTGTAGCGATAGAGACATTTTGTTGACCCGATGCTGAGGTCAAATGTTCAAGAAGGTTAAATAAGAGTAACAAACGTTTCTTCAGAAAACAAATAAATGAATTAACAACACAAAAAAGAAAACGCAGAAACGTACACACACAGAAACACACACATACACACATAAAATAATCAGAAATTGATGAAGTCGCTACATGTTGGTGCCATGGACAAGTAACCTTCCATCAGACGGAGCTAAGTGCAGTGTTAGAATACGATTATTCTAAAGAAATCTGTGGGTTGCACGTATCTAGTGTGTCATGTCTTAGATGTACGTCCCCATGTAATCTCCATATCATTTCTTTAAACTTCTCATCTCACTTCTTCATTATTCGTATCGTTTCTCCAAGCATGCAATCATGTTCAGTAAACATTTGTTTTACTGCAGTCTATAGGACTGAGTTAAGCGTCCATTATACTGTTTCGTGTTCTCTATATACCTACTGTATAAGTGAAAGTGGGACTGTGTCATATATGAACAGACATTCTGTTCAGGTATTCAGAGATTTAGCGGTCTCCTTAGCGACTTTTGACTTTTTCTGGGAATAAACTTTCGTCAACGTTTTCCTTCTGTGCCCCCCTCCCCCTCCCCAAAGACGGCCTAAACAAGTGGAGTGGGAGAGGGTTTAAACTACTCTAAATGATTAATAACCTAGTTCTAATCGAAGGTTGGTGGTATTTGGTACCTTATTGCCTCAGGGAGCTTCCACTAGTAGAAGCCATTTGGTTAGGGGCTGCAGCTCCTCCCCCCCCCCCCCCGAAGTTGGAAAAACCTATTTATCGGGCAGTTTGGGGAGAAAAAAACTGGACAATTTTCTCTGGCGACACAGGTTTTTCTCATCGCAGAGCAGTTCTCTCACGCCTATGGAGTTTTTCAACTAGGAGCTTATTCCTTACAGGTAACTTTTTTCATTTGCTGGGGGACATGGTAAGGCCAACGGCATGAATATAAAATTCATTGCAATTTTACTCTAGATGAATCGTAGACTTTTGAGGGCAGTGAGTCCACAGGCAGTATACAGGGGACATGATCAAGCCATGTTGAAAATCATTGTGTAGAAAGGAATCAACTTTGAGGTATAACTGTCACGAACCTGTGACCATGCTTGTCTTAAATTCAGATGTGGTGTAGGCTACATTCAGTGTTCGTGTTCACCTATAACTGTGTGAGGAGTTATTAAACCCAGTACATTCGCCGGTCAAGTGTACTTTCATCGAAACTTAATATCAATAAATTAACTCGATGATATAAAAACATGCTTCTCATAAACCAAGGTCTCAATTTACAGAATGGAAAGTGTATTACTATATTGCAATTTTTTAATAATAAAACTGCCTGGAGAATATTGAACCATCTTTCTGCAGGCTCGTAATCAAATATACATTACGAAGTAATGAAAACTTCATTTTCAAATTAAGCAGGACGAAAATTAAAATGACAAAGTGACTCAAACGAGAAATGTTTTTGTCTCATGTTTCTGTGCTCTTTCTTACTCTTGGTACCGGGAATTTTAATAAGATAAATCAGCCCTAATGAAAAATGGGTACAAAGTTAAATTAAAAAAACTCGATTTTCGGAAGCATTACCGTCTTTACAAGCACCATAATGGGAGCCTTATTAAGCGCACTCAATTATCGTGTATACGTTTGGTATGGGTAATAATTGACTTTTATCAATAGAAATTTTATGAGAGGAAATTTCGGTTCTAGTCGACTGTCAAGCTAGACAGTTTTGATAATGAGTATTAAGGACTGAGGATACAGAACATGATGGCCAGCATTTTAGGGCAGGAGGAAAACGATGATTATGGAGGCGGGGCAAGGTTGACGACGAGGAAGTTATATTCTTTCTCTCTAAGAGGTTCACGAAAAATTCTTTAATTTGCAATGTGACATTTATTGTGCAAATGAAACATGTTACGTCTACATTTTCCACTTTTATTTCTATGCTGATTTAACGTAAACAGATTGATAATGAATTGTAAGCATAAAATTTTGTCATCCTTTCTAACGTTTTGAGCGAAATCTTCTCCAATTGCAGCTGTTTTGGAAGACAGTCAAGACAAGGTAAAGACTAAGGAAAAGTGTTCTCTTAGTAAATGTATTTGATGAGGATGTCTGCAGAACAACTATGGTTCAATGACGTAGTTGTGTTTTGCTATAAAACTGAATTTTCGGCATGAAAATAAAATGATGTATCCGAAATGCAAACCGAAATTATTTTCATGACACCCCTTGATGAATGCTGAAATGCGTCTATCTCATCGTTTCCTCAGTTATATTCCCTTGGTTTGTTCCTTTCCGTTACTCCTTCATTTTTGTCAGATTATTCGCCGTTGGTAGCACAGGAGACAGAAGTTAGGGTAATCCTGCCGAGAGGGGAGTTTTCTTTTGGTCCTTCATTACCCCCCCCCCTTCTGACTGGGGCATGTGATGAAAAGACCGGAAGGTAGAAAGCAAGAGCCCTCGGCAGGGTTACCCAGACTAAGACTACAGTACTACTTCGAGTAAGCACACCGAATGGGAAATCAACATGTGCAGTGAAAACGGGAAGACCGCACTTGTAGTAATTTGAGTTTTGCACCGCTCTTCAACCAAGGAGAGCAAACAAGACGAATTCCCTGGCAAACTAGCAAGTACTGCGAAGTAACGTCATGGTCCAACCATGCAGGGAGTGGTTATTGGTCCAACGACACCTGGACAAACTTTTATCGAAGTCCCATCAATGTAAGAAATCGCCCCTGACTACGTCAAATGAAAGGGAAGCACATAGAGCACCACGTTGAAAATCCTCATTTGAAAAGGTGACGATTAAATAAATTACTTTTTGGGCGGTCTCACTGGAGTGGCATCCGCTAAGCAAAGAGACGCATTGTCATACGAGCAAAGGAATCCACTCGCAGCAGTCAAAATTGACATCTCGAAAAAAATCGAAGCTATTGAACTGCACAACAATGGGTACTCGATTTAGCAATTAGGACATAGGTTAGGATTATGACACCTCGTTTCAGTCAGGTATAGGTTTCGTTTGTGACACGTGAAATGAGCGGTAGGATTAGAAGTCATAGAGACTCCAAGGTTCTCGAGAAACTGCAAATTCGCACCTGGTTTTAGAGTTCCTCTCGGAACTCATTAAGAACGGACCGCCAGTCCTTCAAGAAAGCGATTAGGTTTTTACCAAACAGTTACTTCTTACCGCGAGAAGAGAATTGATGTAGTGGCGGACAGATTGGGGTCCCCGGACGGTTCTTAATTTTCTACCATTGTTGTTGGGAGGTCGTTAAGAAGGGTGTAAAATGACTGAGAAAATTGAAGAGAAAATTGCCACTTCATTTTGCTGTGTCCCGATGAAAAGTATTTTCGTCTGAGAAAGGGGACAAGAACAGAAGAAGGGAACAAAACAGGGAACATTTGATCTGAAGTGTGATCTGGGCCACAAAAGATTCATTAGGATGGGGTAAATAGACCTATAGAATAATCGCTTTTCAGGGAAACAATTCTAAAGAAATGCTGAAAATCTGTTTACTAAATCTTCTTTGAAGTGCTCTCCAAGCCTAAACAGTGTTAAGTCTGAAGTATAATTTGGCCCACTTTTTAAAGCACTATTTAATCAGGAGACTGTACTGTATTTTATTTCATGGAATGGAGGAAAACCGAATGTCTGCATTATTCTATTGTTTTCAAAACGACTGGCGGAGGAGTCTAATCGTTCACCTTACAATCTTTCCATTAAAGTTTTCAAGTCCGAATCTACACTTGGAATTACAACCTCGGAGTAGTTTTAAGATCTACTGGTGGCTTTACTTAAAATTATAGGCTTTTATAACGACATGACGTGCTAAGTAGAAATATATTTAATTCTCACCCATCTATGAACATCTACCACAAATCTACCACATCTACCACATCTACACTTACATTTGGAAAATTATAAACTAAGGACGGGGCTGAATATTCCCTTCAAAAGAGCGACTTCTTTTTGGGATTTCGTCTTACATGTAATGCAATCAGATAAGGAAAGGGGAAAACGCCCAGTTCCCATCTCAGCCCTCTGTTCCACAATCACCCGAGAAGCGAAAAGTTGCGGGCCCTTTATTAAATCAGCCGCTTCCCAATTATTATCGCTGTTTACAATGTCGTACACTTCTGAGACAAGAACACTACAAGGGAGCGAACTCCCCCCCCCCCTCATGGAATAACCATGGAAAGTGTCACGACAAGTTCCCATTATGTTTACGGAATTAATAAAAATAATTTAATAGTAATCACGGAATAATCAGTTGCTATACCAGTAGTCCATCGCCCATGCCCGTGGCATTATTTGACGTAGTTACAGGACCGACGACGGAAGTGTTACCATTATTATGACGATTTCGTTTACTTGTATTATTTTCGTTCTTTACACAGATTTCGAAAGGCCTATTGTCTCAAATAGGTCGTTCATGTTTAATTTACCATGCAAGTTCGAATTACCTCTAAATTTAAAAGGAATTCAAAATTTCAGTACCTCCACTCGTGAGCGTTCACACCTCAGGGTTTTAAAATAACATCTCGTTTGTAACTAAACTGTGAAATGTCGCATGAACGGAATGCCCCAGTCAGCGCTTTTAGGTTTTGACCTAATTTTTAGTTTCGATGGATCAATATTCCAGGGTCTCCAAGAAAATCACAGTATCGATTAACATTTTTGAATAGCTTAAATATTATTAAAAAGAATACGAGGTTTACATACATTTGAACTCAGCTTACCCTATTATGTATTATAATGGGAAGAATGGGGGCGTGGAAAGGTGCTGTCCCGGGGAGAGGTCTAAGACAAGGAGTGTTCCCTCTTCCTTTTGATTTTTTTCAACATTTTAGGGTCTCTAGATCCAACATAGCATACCGTGTAAGTATTTATGTTTATTAATTCAAAAGGCTGATAGCCTTATAATACTGACAAAAAGTTTGATATCTTTCACAAAATGAACAAGTAAGGAATTTTCTTCCTGAAAAAGTATAACCTGAAAAAGTATAAGTGTGTGTTGGGGAGGGGGAGGGGGAACTATACTTTATACCCCACACATTTTTGACTGCGGTGGCGCTATCCTCTTCTTATAGTCTTACGCCGTTGCTGGTTTGAATCCAATCAAACTTTCAGTTTTCATAATTGTAATGAAAGTGGCTTGTTAAGGACTTGAATCGGTCTGATTAGCAAATCACTTCCCCACAAAAGCAGATTGACTTTGTGGTCACCTAATTAGAAGAACGCTTCAGACGCCATTTGCTGGCCTGCTGGCACGCACATACCCACTCTGCAAACTTTTGATAAATGCGATATGAAAATATCTAATAACGGCCCGTATGGTGTGTTTATAGCATAATAGTGAACACATTGCACTCAGAGTTGAAGAGTGTCCTTGGGTTTATACAAAAGAGTGAAAGTGTGGTTATAATCAGCAAGTGACCATATGCATGACTTCTAAAGTAACAGACGGGTGCAGTTTTCATTATCTTTAATGGAAAGTGACATGACAAGAAGAGATTGATTTTGGTGAAATTTATTAAAGATGAGGAGAAATCAGGAAGACTCAATACAGAAATTCTCAACGCACCTGACAACGCGATATTAAAGTGATGATCAGGAAAATGTGTTGTTTTTTCGTCAGTTCAAAGACTTGTGTCTGAAAACAAACCATATAGTTTTGTCTCCCCCAAGAAGACTGTTTGGTAGAGTGACAGGTGGTACTATAAAGACATCCTCACATTTAACTGTTCTAGGTCTAGCGATAACAATACAAGCGATGACATCAGCATATCACCATGGAAACACACTACTTTCAATTCGCATCCAATTCATTTTTATCTGTAAATGTTAGTTCATTATTTAGGGTCCGGCGGTATACCGAGTATAGCGAGATTTTCCAATATGTAGTCTGTATTGTTCGCACAGATATACCAAAGGTATGGCTATCACTTATTGTCGATGTAAAGAAATATCGGTTATCTCTAAAGTACGGACACCGTACCCATTGTATGTGCACTTTGCTGTATGTACCCCCTTCAGCCCTGAATTGCAGGCTATTTCTTGCCAGGGAAATACCCATGTTCGGTATTATCGGTATTGTAAGATGGACATACTGGGCAATTAGTTTTTCGACAAACCGCTAATTATGGTATATTCTTCACGTAAAGTAGGCTCTAACTGAATGGACAAATACTTATCCTATTCACTTGAAGCTGTTCATCCTTTTCCTTTTCTTTCTTGAGTCTAGTCAGAGAGATGCCACCCTGCAACTCTCTGAACGAAGTGTATCCCAACTCCTAAGTTCATTGTGAGACTCACAACAACTAAAGGATGGGTTGTTTGCTTTTAAAACATAATAAAAGTGTGTTAGGCCCCAGACCAACCCCCCTCCCCATCCCTGCGAACCAGTAACTGCTCCTTGTTAGCATTAGTTGTGGATACCAGAACTGGGCGCAGCCTGGGTCTTGTAAGCTTTTTAGTGGCAATCCTTAATATATTCTAAAGACGAACCTGCGAACGTTAATTCATTTGTGATCTATAGTGAGCTTGAAGCAAGCAGTGGTTACATCATCTCCTCCCATTAACGAACAATGCTTTGTTTTCAATCTTCTGTTTGAACTTAAAGTTAATGTATATAAGCTTCCCATGGGGAATTACAAGTTTGTAAACTGTCCGTGCCTCTCATGCGTTCACGTTAAGATAACATAAGATTATGAAGGAGGATTAAATTGATTGTAAGGTTTAAAGAGGATATAACATCTCCCCCCCCCCCAACCGGCCCGGGAGTTGCAACTCCCTGCCCAAACATGTTTAGGAATATTCCAAGAGTTCTTAATACAATTGATGACTGCACATTGGTTGGAATTTATTTCAAACGATATAGCTTCAATCTGGTGGGTAAAAGATGACTTGCACAGTCAGAAGTGTTCCCAATTAAGTTCACACACAGTCACTATGTGTCAATATATATATGTAAGGCCTCGAGCAAGGTAATCTCAGTGCAGGCATACTGTACCTCTGTCTTGCATGGAGGTGTACCGGTACTAGCTGACTAGACAGGTGTTTTTGCGTAAATTGAAGGAGGGGCTAAAGGTAAACTTGGTAGGGAGAATTTTATTGTTTGGGGTGAGACTAGAGAGCAAAAAAGAGCTCATTGATGTAAAGTTATAATGTCACAAGTGCTTGTTTCAAGTTCATTTTACGGTGTTGAAAATGTAACAACTTCATTTGCAGGTGCGGATCCAGAAATTTTGAAAAGTGGGGGGGGGGGGCTGAAAGCCCCCTTCAGTATTCTCCTAGATTAACATAATGCTAATTTTCGTGTATCTGTCATTGTTGATGTGGTGAAAAGGGGAACTGAGGCCGGTAAAGCCCCCCTCCTTTGGATCCGCGCCTGATTTGTTAATATATCGGGAACCACAGATCAGATTTCAATGCGAATTTCACCAGAATGCTTAGTAAACCTCTTACATATCAGGACTCGATTTGAGCTTAAACTTTTCTCTCAAAGTTTCTCATCTTCTTATTCGAAAACGTATACCAGCTGCCCTCCATATCATGTTTGGGACGTGAAGTTTTCCTTCTCAGTTTCTTCTCCCTGGCCGTTGGAATTCATAAATTACCGCAAAAATTAATATCAGTCGCTGAGTTCCATCGAATTACAACTTGAAGTCAGGGGCGTAGCGAAGTTGTTATCTTTGGGGGGTGTGGAGATTATGTTTTTGTATACGGATCTGGTAATGCGTAATGCGAAAACGAGCTTTAGCGGGCGGGGTCCAGGGTCCCGCCTGAGGACCCCTGAGGTTTAAGTATATCTCTGGGTGAAAACTTAAGTCTCAGGTTGGATATATTTTGGTTCATAATGCATCATTAAATACAAACTAGATTCCCACTAATTTTAATTATTAAGCTATTCCTCTCGTCAGGCCGCTATAGTTTTAAGCGGTTGGGATCCAGAGGTCCGCCAGTGCTTTAGCTAGAACATTTTCTCAATGCGACAATTACTGATCTGTGGCCTGGGGGAGGGGTCTAAGGGGAGGGGGTGTCCTCCTCCCCTTTGGAAATTTTTGGAAATTTGAAAGGGGCCTAGATCGCAAATGGTGCAATATTTGAGTGGATTTCTGCCCTAATGAGGAACCTCACAATTTACACCCGGATAGAATTTGTTTGTAAAAATATTTTTTGTGCGACATTTGTCGCCGTTTATGCGACATTATCGCACAAATAGGGGCTGGCTAAAACACTGGGCCCGCCTAAGCCCTCCATTTAGCCTGCGTCAGGCTAAATTAAGCCTCAGGATGGATATATTTTTGTTCATAATGCATCATCAAATACAAAGATTCCCACTAATTTTAAGTAATCAGGCTATCCCTCTCGTCAGGCCGCTATAGTTTTAAGCGGTTGGGATCCAGAGCCCCGCCAGTGTTTTAGCATGGACATTTTCTCAATGCGACATCTACTGATCTGTAGCCTGGAGGAGGGGTCTAACGGGAGGGGGTTCCCATCCCCTTTGGAAATTTTTGGAATTTGAAAGGTGCCTAGATCGCAAATGGTGCAATATCTGAATGGATTTCTGCCCTAATGAGGAACCTCAAAATTTACACCTGGGGAGAATTTGCGTGTTAGTTTTTTTGTGCGACGTTTGTCGCCGTTTATGCGACATTGTCGCACAAATAGGGGCTGGCTAAAACACTGGGCCGGCCTTAGGGCCCCTGGTGGGGGTCCGGGGGCTTCGCCCCGGAAGCTCTGAGGTTTTAGCATAATCTCTCGGTAAAAAATTAAGTCTCATGCAGGATTGGTATATTTTGGTTCATAATGCATTATCCAATGCAAAGATTCCGGTTAATTCTAATGTGTTAGGCTATTCCTCCTTTCATGCCACTATACTTCAGGAGCTGAACCTGTTGTTCAGAACTGGAACACTACGTGTTCAGCATTTGAACACTAGATGCGTCAGGCGTTTAAATACGATAAGTGGATGGGCGTCCGGCCTTTAAAAAGGGAGAAAAAGCGTTCAGAATCTTAACACAAGCGTTCAAAATATGCTTTGAACGCCAGGATCTGAAGATGGGTTCTGTATCTGTTTCATTTCGGTGTTCAAAAGTTAAAAGCCTGAGATGCAGTGAAGGGAAGACACGCGGGGCACGCATCATTTTTTTCCTAGGATGTTTGTGGGTAAACCGGATCCTCAGAAGTTTGCAAAATGTGTTTGAAGTCAAGGTTAGGGTTTGAAGACTTGCTAAGGATATCCTCTCCATGGCTAATCGGGTGCTGCTCCCCATGGTGATGATAAAAGTGAGGAATAATGTGCAGAAAGTGGTTTTTCAAGAATATCATATGACCCGAAATAGTGCATCTATACGGAAGCCGTTAATTCCATTTCTTTTCCCGACTTCCCGACGGACTCAGTCACTCGTCCAATTACACCGACGGCCGTTGATACGGCCTCCGTCTTCCCTTTCCCTCCCCTACTTTTCCTTTCTTTTCCCTTCTTCTCTCTTCTTTTCCTCCTCTCCCCTTTTCCCCTTCTTTTCCTTTCCCTCTTCTCTTTTTGCCGACAGACCGAAACTTTGCCGACAGGCGACCAAATATTGGGCGGTGTGACACCCCCACACCCCCCACTCGCTACGGCCCTGCTTGAAGTGTCGGTAAGTTTAGCAACAAAAGTTCAACGTCCAGTAATTAGCTGGGGGATAGGGATTGTTAAATGGTGTCCCCTTGTTATTTCTTCCTCAAATGTAGGGCATAATTGTATTATTTTGAAAACATTTGACAAGCTGTTGTTTGATATTAGCAGTATACGTGTGTCAAGGCGTCATCCTCACAAATCTTTTCGAGTGGTTCCACCTCCACAAAAATTAAGAATGTAAAGCCGGTTGCCCACTAGGCGACCAACTTCTTGCAAGCTCTCGAGATTCCCTGCGACTTTCTGCGACCGCCTTTCCTTGTGAGCTCTCGGGATCAACTGCGCTTGCGAGATCTCGCCATCGAATTGCTCTCACACTATGCCACCTCTTGCTAGCATATTGGTTGCGATCATACAAGATACGGCAGTTTCTGTATTTGAATACATACATAGTGTTGATACGATGTACAAAATGGGTGACTCTTCGAAAGCCCAGATTCGACAGCAACGTCCCCATTACGGCGTGCTTCAGCCTCATCTGCAATGGAATTCATATTTAGGCAGATGGGACATATAGACACAGATAGCTAGGTGTAAACCTTACCTGCCCTTTCTGGGTACGTCCATGGCTCCTCCGACGTGAAATATTCGGGTACTAGCCTATGGCACCATCATTAAGGAGCTTGCCTCTGAAGATAAACCTGGATACTTTTCATTTCATAGGGCTTGTCCTGAAGTATAACAGGATTTGGTTTATAAGGCTTGGCCACTGTTATAGACGAATATTAGAGCATCCATCTCCCCTGCAAAAGTGTGGCGCCAGAGGCCTCTGTCAAATAGGTCTATACCCTTTGTCCCCCTCCCCTTGTAAAATAGGAATTCGTGGGGAGCTAAAAATACGTTTTCTTATATCTTCACTATTTTATAACTAAGATAAATGTTAAGATGATCGTGTCAATAGTTTTGGACGACTTTTATAGTTTTAGAGCCATTATGACACAATGAAAACTAAATCCCAGAAACGGTCAGTCACCACAACGGTTAACAGTTTTTTTTTGTTCTAAGGGAACAAAGAAAGGTGAAGTTTCTTCGCTAAGGATCAACACATTTTCTTTCTTTTTGTATCTCTTTTTTTCTTTTTATAAATTGATTTAAGTGGATAAACAGTAACCTCTTATCAAGTTGCATAACAAAAAAAGAGACACACTAAAATGCTGTTTGATTTTTTAGGGGGCGCAACTACAGGCTTCCCCTGCCCCCCACCCTTGGCGTGCGGTTACATCACAAATGAAGCACATACTTTTAGCAGCATGGTGTAATCACGGACCCTCTCTTCCAAAAAACTATGTATAAGGTAGGCAGGCCAGGCCCGTAGTCAAGGGGGGGGGCAAGGGGGGCGAAGCTCCCCTTGGAAAATTTTTCGCCCCCCGAAGATCAAAAATTACCATTGCCGTAATGCATTTTAGTATGTTTCGCCCCCTCTGGAAAATTCCCCCCCTACAAGCTTTTTCGCCCCCCTTCAGCACCTTGTCTGGCTTCGGGCCTGAGGCAGACCAGTTTTCCATGGTTTCTTCGAGTATACTAAAGCCGCGGTCACACTACAACGAATTCGGATCGGATTCCGATCCGATTTTTGTGAGTTTTTATTAAAATCTTCTCCATTTCGGGTCGGAAAGAACCCAAAATTGGCCAACCTGTGTAATTTTATGATTTTTATCGCAGGACTAAGAAAATTAAGTTTATGCGAATTATTTCGTGACGTCACATCGACAGACAGCTTTTATCGGACTACGCGTGTCCGATAAAAGCTGTTTGTCGGTGTGACGTCACGAAAAAAATCAGTTAACATTTTATTTTCATATACCTCTGATGCAAATCATATATTTACACTGGTTGGCAAATTTTGGGCTCTTTCTGACCAGAGATGGAGAAGATTTTAATAAAAACTCACAAAAATCGGATCGGAATCCGATCCGAATTCGTTGTATTGGGACCGTGGCTTTACACTTCTGATCTCAAACCATGAAAGGAGACCAAGTTTCTCTTTCATCTTAAATAGACTGTCAAACCTGTCAGAAATGTGGTAATACAGACTTCTACTTGTACGTCTTAAAGCTTAACACTAGAGTACAAGTATTAATTTATTTCGATAAGTGATCGATATTGTCTCAGGTCGGTTGCTAAGGCGCTCGCCTTCGAATGCTAAGTACGAGGGTTCAAGTTTACCCTTGGTGATGACTCGTTTTGCGCTTTTAATGTAATTGCTGTTGTTCAGAGTAATTGTCGAGTTTTTTCGGTTGCCTTTTACTTTTTTATCTTCCTCATTCTAGCATTTATCGACACTTCTACGCTCTCATTTTTTCTTGTCTTGATTAGCATTCGTTCTGTTTGTCATGCCCTACTGTAAATTTCCTAATCATGTCACTAAACGCTATTGCATATATCGTACAATACCAGGTCGTCACCCCCTCCACATAGCTGTTGGTTGCAATTGGTGTTAGTTTTATAAATATTTTCCCATTTTGAGATGACAACGATTTCCACATTTCATGTAATTAGCATTTGACACGTGAGGTCTCAATAAAAACAATAGTCTCGGCTACTTTAGTAGCCGGGACTCTTAGAAAGCCAGTTTGGCATGAATATTTAAAAGATTACCGATTTCGCCCATTGTCACTACGGATTGATCCGATTAGGGCTACCAAAGAATCTGCCAACAGTAGGTGACTATTGTCCTGTTTCATGGTGTGCTGTATTTGTCAAAGGAAAGCACTGGTTCTTTAGACTTGACCAAGTCTCTCTTGGCGGTTTCTCTACCGTCTTTAAGCCCCTGTCACTCCAGGGATGCGATCGAAATAATGGAAGCGCATAGGTGAACGCAGTAAGGTCTCCTAGGCGTACCGATGTCTCAGTGGAAACTCGCTTGGTCGCCCTGGGACCGCGGCGACCGTTTTGTGCATGCACAAAGGGGTCGCTGAGGCTCAGTGCTCTGATCAGATCATCGCTGTAAGGACGTATTACGATCGCAACTACAGCTCATAGCGAGCGTCATGAGCGCAATGCGAGCGCAGCAAGGACGCGTGCGAGCGTGTTGTGATCGCAGCCAAATTCGGGCCTATACTGGCAATTTTTACAAAAAATGGCAACAGACCAAACTGTTTTGATCGCAAATATATATATATATTTATTTATTTTATGGTTAGGCTGTTTTTAGAATCATACATCATAGTTAGATAGTATTTAACTTTTACCGTAGACAAAGTCGTGCTTGGAAATTCATACTAAACTGATGACGAACTATCATATTGCCAGTATGCCAGTATGCCAGTATCAAGGTGCACTGTTTTATGAAGTTTTGGTACCCATGGTGACCGTACCACCAAAGTTCCCACACAATACCTCGCCCTGGCAGTAGAAATACCCCAAAATTGTTTCAGTTGGCCGGTCTTGCCGCGTGGACGCATAGAACGTTTCGAGAACGCATTGCGAACGTCAAAAGGGCGTAACGAGATCTCGCTTGGTCGTTCGAATTCAACACTGGACGAGATGGAAGCGCGGTGAGTCCCCGCGGTGAATCTCCATCGTTGGATATTTTTAGAAATTTCCGGACAGTTTTCGGCGATCGTAATGCGCTTTGCCAAAAATTAAATCACACTGTGAGCGCCGTCCCGTCTCTGTGGAGTGTGACCAGGGGCTTTAGAAACGAACAACAGTGGTAGCTAAAACATTAATTGGGGAAATTTCCTCCGAGCCAAAATATTAACTGACAAATTTAGTCCCTTAAATTTTAGGAGGGTTCACCGTATACCATGTTGTTGAAGGGATGCACTCTAAAAATGTCCGGATAAAATTTAAACCTAATTCGGATCGGAGGGGCACCGACCCAAATCCGTGTCATTTGCAGTAATCAGATTAGGATAAAAATTATCCAATTCGGATCATTTTTACCCAAATCTGATAAAATAAATGATCCGAATTTGGGGTCGATGCCCCTCTGATCCGAACGTTTTTAGGTTAAAGTTTCAGACTTTCCAGGATACAGAAGATGGTCATCATTTTCATTCATTGACGCCGTCTGACAAATATTATTACGTCCACCAATATCATCACGTCCACAAAGGATTTCAAACTTGATCAAATTCCACGCCATGGTCACCACATAGCACCTGTTTCTATACGTTGTTGAGGCGCCTTCCATACGTAAAAATTGATCACATTTAGCAACACTAAGCCAAAAGATAATTTTCAAACTCTTTCATCAAGGTTGAAATCCTGTGTGGACGTGATAACATTGGTGGACGTTATAATATTTGTCAGACGACGTCCATGAATGAAAATGATGACCATCTCCTGTATCCTGGAAAGTCTGAAACTTTAAGTTACTTCTTATATTTTGATATAATGAAGTATATTACTTTTATTGATGACAAAGAAAGATCATCAATTGCTCATCGATTGGGGTATTACTTGTATGGGTTAAAATTTTTAAGGTTACTTGAAAAGATGGCATAATGAAAATAAGTAGATTGACTGACAGACTGACTGACAGACTGACAGACTACAACAATAAATAGAAATGGTAATGGAAATGGTTGTCTGTAATGAAAAGAGCTGCGTATAAAATATTCTGAACAGTTGAAAACGCAAAACCAAAAGAAGAAAGTCCCATCAAAGGGAATTATTTTATTTCCGGTACAGAAACGTTTCGTACTTTGAAAACCATGATTTTTGCATATGGAATGATAGGCAATTTAAACTAAGGTAGCTGTGTAATGTACTTCAAGAAATAATGTTCTGATAGAAAGAAATTCACTGCTAGGTAGGTCATCAATAATTTTACTCAACCGAACTTTCCGATGTTTAAATGATGCAACATCCATATTTCTTGTAATGTTTACCATGTTTGGAAGTTTAAGCTATTGCCGTACATATTTTGTTGGTGAAACTGAATGGGTTAACGTTTTCTTCCCGTTCCATGTTAATGCTATGTAAGCGTAATATGACTTTCAATTTTTATGAAGATGGGATGTGCACGGAAAGAATAACCATGGATAAATTTCATGTTATACTCTCATAATTCCTAGCAAAATCAATTAAACTTACACAAGTCGTTTCTACAACCGTAATTAGTTCCTGATAATTACCAAAACTAACATCAGGCATCTCGGTTTGAATATACATGCAATTTAATCATCCTCATGTAACGTGTAACCTACGAATAAGGAATATTTCTTTGCTGGAGGTGTAAAGGAAATCGTAACTATGAAGAAATATACTTTAGAGCAGGGCGGAGAACTTCCGGCCCGCGGGCCATATTCTTCCAGAGAGACTACTTGATCCAGCCATGGAAAGTATTTGATAAATGTTATTCTAGAAACACACCAAAGTTAATTAATAATCATTTTCAAATCACCATTTAACCTGCTTAATATTTCCAGAAATTTTAAGTGAATACGATGCGCAAAATCCTAGGTGAAAACTATTTTTCTGGGCACTGATTGTTTCTCGGGATTCCGGAAAAGTATAGTTCTGAAAGGAATAAATAATCGTACGGGCCAGAGGAATATTTTCTAGGACACCAGTTTCATTATTTTAGTAACGATGTAGAACTGAGCTAAGTGGACGAAAATTTAACAAATTAAAAATTAAACTTATTTCTCGACTACCCTTCAGAAAGCTTGCTGATCACGTTACTCTGCGATGATATGAATATTCAGTAACCACACAAACTTTCTCCGGACGGGTGAACGATTCAGTCTGTCTTTTAAGATATGTTTATTAACCTTCGACGGCCGTTATTTCCCGCATGGCCTCCGACCAGTCGCGTTCAACTTGATCTTGACTGTATCATCCTTGAGATTAATTGCAGGTTGCTAGTAAAGAATTGCCTCTCAACTGATCGAGAAACTTTCCCCTTCCCCTTTAAGGCGGGTCTAAAATGTTTAACCTTTCCCCGAAGGCCTTGATGCACAACACGAAACAAGTGACGCGACGGACTAGATACATCACTTCTAGAAGGGAAAGTGACCGAGAAGGAGAAATCAATAAGAAGAAGCCATTTGTGATAGTTTGATATGCAAGTCAAGAGTCGAGATTCGAATAGCTCCAAGGCAACCAAGAAGCCAGGCAATGAAACAATTAATTATTGTGACGGTAGGGTGGTACTAGCGAAGGTCTCTCTGAAGGATTAATTGCGTTAGTGGTTCTCCTCAGAAATGCTTCAATCCAACAGTCTTCGTCATTGACATTCTAAAATGATTGTTACTTTTAATATAATCGAATTAGGAAATATACGTAAATTGGAAAGAAATTCCAAGGTAAATAAAGGTATGTTGTTACAAAATAAGAAAGCACTCACGGAATTGTTTTGATTATCAAATGAAATTGAAAATTAGGTTTATTGCCAGTCGTTGTGTTTAATAAATTAAAGTAGTTGATCAAATTCGATTGCCTACTGGGAATGTTTGATGTGGGGTCCTCGGTCTTTGGTAATATTTCTTGCGAAGTGGTTTTATTTCATTTCATTTTGCATTATTCATCGGACATTCCAGAACGAAATAACCGCCGTCTAAATCTTTCAATTGTTAAATTGGTCGAAAAGGCACTCTCCGTGATTTATAACGGTTGAACCTTGGTTTGAAAACTTGGCTCTTGTTGTTTTGTTCAAACTGGAAAGACCTGGGTGTATTCTTATAGAACGATTTTATGACAGCCATGTGTGATTAGCCCCATGAGGCAATTCAAAGGAATTCATCCAAGTTACTACTTCGTTGTATTTCACCTCCACTTTTCACTTTCCGTTATTAATGAGACCCTCAGAGAGAATCTCTGACGATAATTGCCCTTTGTTTTTCATTATTTCAGCATTTGCACAACATTAATAACGACCTGATTTTTTCCATTTTAAGATTAGTGAACATTTTGTCTGTTTTTGTCTTCGAATCACTTATTAGTGTATTTACCAGAGTTAATATTACGTTGATTTTGTATTGACCAATGAAAACTTGATATGATTAACAATTGTTTACACCAGATCACGCCGTATGATTACTATCACGCATTGTAAATACACAAGTTATAATGTTCTGCAAAAGGAATCTCAAATATGATATTTGAAAAACGATTGGGAAGGCAACAGCAAAATTTTGAAGGAAGTTTGTACGTACTTGATCTGGTAAACCTATACTACAGTGTATACATAGCTAGTCTTTCATCTAAGCTTTATCATTCAACGCTTGACTAGTGTTGAAGGGTTTTTAGATTGGGAAGGGGCTGAACTTTTCAACTCCTGGATTTTGAAAGTTCTGAGGTAATATTTGGCATTTCTAAGAAATATAGCTAATTTCGAAGTTCGAGTTTTTCGAAGTAAACTTTCAACTGAAAATTATCGGGAGTCACAGCCCCAAACCGTCATCTCCCCTCTACAGGTTCCGACGACCCTGTTCATGACATGGAATTCCTCTTTCTATGTGTATCGTTATTGTGCCCGCATAAGCCAAACGTGACTTTAATTTATTATGGCCATGTTGTTAAAGGCCTGAAGAGGTAAAGTCACTGAAGTTAGAGGGCTTGGTCCTCCAAACTTATGCCAACCCATGAAAATACTATACAGAAAGTATCAAATTCCAGACAGTAGCTCGTAGCACGTAGGTTATAGTACGATACTACTCAAAATTTGTAGCGCTTCGCACTCTTCTGGTCCCTCGAAAATACTAACCCGACTGTAAACCCTTACTGGGTTTCATACTGGTCACTCAACCAACACAAGGTTCTGTCACTTGAGCTTTTATTATGTATTCCACTAAGTTTAGAGAGAATGACCGAAGCGGGGTTTATGAGGAGGGCACACACGCAAGTCTTCCCCTCCCCACCGTCCAGGCTGTATGATGACACAAGCACTGAAAAAAGTTCCCTTGTATGTAGTGTCGTTCAACTAATAAAGAAATGCAGAAAACATTCTTCCATTTTATTTGCAGAAAACATTCTTCCATTTTATTTGCAAGATAATTTTCAGACAATAGGAAATCAACATGTTATCTTTACCATGTCGATGGTATCACATTGTAAGATTTCTCTGTTACCATGGTAACCGAACAAGCAGGGCCGAGCAAACAACGAAATCCATTCTCACCTGCAAAGAGAGAATAATTGCACAATCAAATTACAACATTTGCCTGCAAGAATTATGTCACTAGCCAATCGCATTATCGCGTCACAAATCACATCCAAAAATACTGCATTTTAAAAGATAGAGCGAGAGAAAAATACTTATTCTCTGGTGGCACAAGGCATAGGGAAAGAAAGAAATATTAAGTCATTGGGTATCCCGGAGACAACGAGATAGATAACTTTGATAAAAAGTCCAAATGGATTTATCAAAGTGTCTACTTATTTGTCAAAATGTAAGAGGTTTTTTGCCTACGTCTCTTATCTCTTCACTCATCTGGTTCAGAAAGCTCTGTGACGCTCGACATAATTTGCCGATTGAAACGTACGCCGGATATGGGCTCTCCAATCGTCAGTGCTTGCTCTGGTTTAATGTTAAAGCGATGTAGTTATTAATAATACATCAAATGTAGTTATTCATAAACATGGGAAGGTGATGGTTTAAAGGGAGGATTTCAGAAAAAAAAAACTAAGTTAAGATATGTATGAGCGGAACTAATTCCAAATATTCCGGTGAAACTTTCTTTCTAATCCTATTTGTTGAGTTCGAGATATTTTTGTACGAAGTTACAATATTTGTTACCAAAATTGCACTTAGAGTAAGCAGGAGGACATCTAAACACATTGATAAGGAATGTCTTGTTTCTATGTTTTCCAACCTTTTCCAATTGTTTGACCTTATATAGAAAGGAATATGACTTCATCCATAGGGAATCAACAGTTTATAAATTTTGTATACCTTTCATGCATTCACGTTAGGAAAGCACGAATTAAGATGGAGACAAATTGGCAGTAAAGTCAACTAGTCAACTGGTCAATTGGGGCACGAACCGGAATCTTGTCAAATATTTGACAAGATTTGTTTCAAAATTGACTAGAAATGGTTCAAAAAATGAAAACTATTCGTTTCATTTATGAGCCGAATCTATAGTCAAAGATTTGACAAGATTCCTGTTCGTGCCCCTATTGATTAGATTCTATTCAAATTTGACTAGGACATTTTTAGAGTATAGCTCAGATCAGGGTAATTTTAATGAATAAGATCATGCTCATAGGTGATTAAAGTAAAGTACACTTGGATGCAAACCATAACTTATAGGTTTCACTTTCCGACTGAGGTTCCAACACTCTGCCATCCTAGCAGCTTAACTCATCATTATACTTCAGATTCTACTATGTTTATTTCAGTAAACGGTTTGCCATGAAAGTGACATCAAACTGTGAGTAGAATCCGAGGCCACCGAGGCACTTGTCCAAATAGTTACTATAAGATTTCTCCCACCATTCGAAGACTCCCGTCACCCCCACTCACTGGAACCTTTGCCTGGATTATAATCGTGGCAGTCTGGGTGATTTTTTCTGTAATACAGGTTGGTCGAGGTGGGCACGGGATGTCATATGCACTAAAAGTTGACCTCATTTTAAGAAACAGTACAAAAGCTCTCGTTAATATATGCAACGATCTGTGACACAAGTAAAGAGCACCTTTCTTACCCTCACCTATAATTATATTGGCTGCACTTGTAATACCAAAGTCCGCGAACTTTCGCAAGAATTCGTCGATCTGAGTAAAAAGTATTCGCTATTAAAATCCATATATACGATCACAACATGCACAATTCATAAACATTCAACGCAAAATCGACTAAAGCAAGTCTGATCACCATACATTTCACGCGACCAATGTCAATGGGTATTTAGTGTGAAATTTGTCTCTCTTAAGCTCTACCAATGAAGAAGTCCCATTGACTTATCGTATAAAAGTAAGAAGGTCGTAGAGCAGTTCACAGTTTAAGCTTTGTCTTGCAATATGAATATTTATACATTGAAAACGATCAACAGTCGAGAGATAACTTCAGATTAAGCTCATGAACATCATATAGCGAAATTGGACGATCTTTGTCGTTGTTTGCAGGTGTTAAAGCCAGTTCATACTTCCAAATTTTTTAACGCTATAAAGGTATAAGAACAACATAAACTATAAGAACCCATATATGATCATCCCCTGCTCTTCCGGGTTAAATCACCGACATAGCTCAGAGCTGAACAATGTTCAACTGTCTTAGCTTAAAAACGCTATGCTGAAGTTTGAATCGGCCTTTAGAGTGTGTTCGTGAAAAAGAGGTGAATACATATTCGACACCTGATACGAAGGTGACTAACTTCTTAAGGTTCGTATTTTAGTGGGAGATCAGACTTCCCTATATATGAGCTGAGGATGGCATACTCGTTATACAAAACGTGCTAGGTGCATCAATCGGCATCCCGTAAGTCATTTTAATCATCCAAAGTCAGGCGCGTAGACAGGAATTTGCCAAGAAGGGGGCGAAGCCTGTAGGCAAACTATCTAAGCGTAGGACCACCATAGGTTGGGGAGAAGCGTACAAGAAATTTTGGCAGAAAATGCCTCCCAGATCTCTGGAAATGGCACTTCCCAGGCCTTGTAAGTTGCATCTAAACATTTTTTTTATTTTTAGTTACTATTAATATCATAAAAAAATCATTATGAAATGCAAAAATATGCTCAAGGAGGGGTGGCTGCCCCTTCGCCCCCTTGGTGCCCCCTTCTCCCCTTGGTGCCCCTTCCCCCTTGGCTACGGGCCTGTTCAAAGTTCCTCTAATAATCTTTGTAAATAAAAAAGTGAACTTACCGAAGGGAAACATGTTTGAAGAGTAACACTTTCGGTGACTCCTTACAACTATCCAGTGTTAGTAAAGCTGGTATGAGGTATGACTTGCAGAAAACCTGTAGACATTTTGTTTTCTTTAATGTGAGTTTTGGCAATCTTTTACAGTTCATCAACTACGAATATTTATTATAATATATTGCGCATGTCATCTGCGAGATAAAGATCAAGAGACAATAAATACATCGAGGAGGCTGCATGTATGTATATCATTAGCTCATTAGACTTATTTGTAATACCGAACAGTTGAAGGAGGTGTCACCAAATGGAACACAAAATGAAACTACTGTAACCTAAAGAACGACGAACAATATTTTGAATGTTTCACCAAAGCCGTATATTTATAGGTTATGTTGACTAGTAGCAGTAGCTTCCAGGGTAGAAACATACACAAGCAAAACAACGCGATAGGGAAATTGTTAACGTTACCTGTCAGCCGAGTTAATTATGGTGAAAGCTTGGCCAGGAGTCGAGTGACATTGAGGGAAAATTCTTCATCAATTGGAGTCGGAGAATTTTAGGCTTTTAGCCGAGGAGAATTGAAAATATGAAAAAGGGTAGCTGCATCGATAGCCATAAGCAATCGTATGATTTTAAAAATGTATATAAACAATGCTCGCTATTGTATATACCGCATCTGCATTAGCGAAACGATTTCTTTTAGAATGCGCATTTAGGACCAGTCACAGATTAATCAATCCAAGAAAGAGATGTTTTAAGAGATGAAAACCTTGCCATGTTACACTATCATGCTAACATGAAGCCAACAACGAAGGGTGATTGGTGTCGTATCACGTGATCTTCAAGGGATCATCTTCTTTGGAAGGCAAATCGCAGATAAAAAGAAAACTATGTCATGAGCTAAACTCTGTGTGGCCGCATCTAGTTTTCGATTGTTTCGTTAATAACTGCGGAGAAGGATTTTTTTAATTACTCGCTGGAGTTTGGTTATCCACAAGGGGGACGGTGTTACATGTTGCTACAAAGAAAGACAAACTGAGCTGTATACGCACAGATATGAGAAGACATTTTTCATATTGCAGACATACATAGCCTTTGTAATCTTTACAAAGTAATGATTAACGAAACTTGAAAGTTTTGATTCGTCTTCTTTACAGTACCGTACGATAAAGTGAAACGTACATGAATTAGGGAGTTGGTAGCAACTCCCTGTATGAATAAACAGTGACCTTAATGGGGTGGGGCACGGGCGGGGCGGGGGGGGGGGTGTCAGCTGAACATTGAATAAAGGTGCAACATGGGAAGAAGGAAGAGGAGGAAAGGCAGTGAAACAAAGAAGTGAAGAAGAGAATTTAAGAAGAGAGATTCAAGTCAGCGTACTATCAAGATTACGATTCAATATCTGACATGTCATATATTGTCATACCTAAGAAGGGTGCAGTCTGGAAATACTGTACCCACAGGCTTACTGAACTTTTTGTGCCAAAATGAAGGTTGCATATGTATTCATTAGACAACCACGTCATCTAAGTGCCTGTGTGATGCATTAAATACTGAATAGTTACCAAACGAATACATTTGTCTCGAATACGACTATTGGCCATTTCTAACTACTGATAATGATTTCTGCATGGGCATCGTGCGCACAGTATACACTCCTTTAAAGACGTTTTAATTTTTGGCTCTTCAAAATACAAGGACGTATTTAACTTGCTCCACTGAAGTGGAAGGCAACACCCTTGCCTAGGTGATGCTATCAGAAATTGCACTGAGAGACGCTTTAAGCGCTCTGCAAAACGTTAAAGGGAATTCAGAATCCATGAGCTAAAAAATGTAAAAACGGGAGGTACTTACACAAAGTTATTCTACTCCTCTCGATTTCAAATTTATGTAGTCAAAGACAAAGTTCAGATGACTCTCCAAGAACTTCTATTTAGAAAATTCATAAATTAGGATGTCAATTGTTATCTGCCTGCTATTGGACTGTTGGAAAGAAGTCGTCCCAGGTATAATGTAGAGGAACTATGACAGTAAGTTAATTTTCTTCACAGTCGCTTTAAATGACATGTGCAAATGGTCACGATAACATCTACCCTTCTCCGCCATACAAATTTCGTTTCTGGAGTTTCAAACTGATCTTATATTAAACTTTTGTGTGGCATGTTTAAAAATTCAAGGATGCTTTTAAAATGAAAAGACTCACGGCAAGAGAGCGGCGTCAGATTTTCTCTGAGATAAAATGATTCTTTCTCTTCATCTGATTCTCTTGAATTTATACTGCTCGTGTAAAGAAACTTCAGTTGACAGAAACGAGACAACAATATCCAGGGAATTTGATCTTTGAGAAGACAGGGAAAGTTCCATTAATTATTAAACTTAAAAATTCTGTTTTAAAAGGTGCTTACATCACAAAAAGTACACCTGGTGCCTGATAAAATATTTATACCTCAATGTTTTTATATATTTCAACTAACCTGCGAGATGTACTCACAAATCTCTCTGTTTTGAGAGGTATATGCCTTGCTGATATTTCGGATTTCCTGTCAAATGTAACACCGTCGAATATTTGGCTGATTTATGAATAATGCTACATAATCCGATAAAACGTTGGGAATAGCCTTTTATCTAAAGCCAATTGATACCTGAAAACTACTCCTTTATGAGGCATTTCGCACTTTCAAAAGCTTATACCTGTCAACTCTTTTTCTGCATTTAGACAGAGCGAAAATTTATGGGATTTTACAAAGTCGTATGCTTTATAGGACTGCAATCATGTTTAAGAAGGTGGTTATAAAAAGCCGAAATCATGTCAGTATTGCTCCATCCCCCACCCAATTTTCCGATGTGTAGTCCTGCCATGCGTACGAGGCGAGGACGGCTACAAGCCCCATACGCGCAGAAAATCTACCCTTTACTTGACAAATGAGCTTAAAATTTCGGTCAAAAGTGGTCAGCCCACTTTTGGACAGGTACCCCTTTGCTTTAAAAACAACAAGTATAACTACATTTCGCTTATTGTACTGTATGCTTATTGTACTGTATTCTTTAAGTCCTTTTGTTTTTTATTTATATTTCCTCTGAAGACAGAACCTTTGTTTCAGGGATCAGTCGAAATTACAATTGGACCGTTCTCATAGACCCTTTTCCAAATAACAATTACAAAGGATTGTGGGATAGAGTTTGGTATGCGTCGTTTTTGTCAGTGGCATATTACTGTGGCGAAAAACGACGCATACAAAAACACTGTCCCACAATTCCTTGTAATTGCTATTTGGAAAAGGGTCTATTGATAGAGTTAGAGTTACTCGAAAAACCAGTAGTAACGTTTGACGACTCGGTGGGCACTTTTCTGCCAAGCCAACAACATGTTCCTTGCGAGGGTTAGGGGCGTTAAACGTTGGGCTTCAGTCGACAAATGTTAGTATACATTAATGCTTCATTAATGCAAATAATGCTATGACATGTACACTTTAAAACGTGAAAGGACAGCTTCTCCCAAGATTCCCACCTGAAAGATTTTCCCGGAACAAATCCCCCCGGGGATCCCACCGGGGCATCCCCACTCCCGGGGCAATTCCCACTCATGACAATTACCCCTCAGACAAGTCCCCCTCCTGAAAATTTGGAATTGTCCTTGGGTGGGAATTGTCTGGGGGACCTTGTCCGAGAACCACTCCAAAATGATGGTTACTTTTGCCTCCTGTGTTTTCGGTTACGTGCAACAGACTGGCAAAATGTAACATCTCTTGAAGATGTTGAAGACAAGACCAGCCCGTGACAATTTAACTAATTTCGTAGCGTCACTCTCTGTACCTATAAATTGTCAACGGGAGGCTTTCTATAGACCCTTCATATATGGATACAGAATTACCACACCACTCTCCGAATCCGTTGCAATCATGTAAAACAAGAGTAGTAATTAACGGATAGGTGTCCTGTTATGCATGGAACCAACCCCGAATGCACATATATCTTTGTTTTTCGTTTGTAAGAGATACCTTAACTTAATTTGTGAGAGGGATTTAATTCCATCCACTCTCCTATTTTTGTAAGGAAAAAAGGAATTAAAAAAACAAATATGAGCCACACGCCTTCCCCAAAAGCCGTCTAGAGGTCAAATCCAACATTGTTAGGTTTGAGTTACACATATACATCATTCCTTCATCTTCAATATACTCTATGACACTCTATAACCTCATCTTTAAGATGTGTTTCTCCCCAAATAATTACTCTCCCGTCCTCTCAAGTGATATGAACAGCTCGAGCAACGCCATACTTCTACATCTAAGAGTCCGTTCTCTGCATCTCCTTGTGTTATTTCTCCTTCCTCAATTTCGTTTGATTTCTCTTCTATTTCTTCAACAAGCCACGGTTTCTTTTACAGAACGGTATCCCGAGAAAGGATCGCTAATTGATTTCTAGTGTTTGATCTGCCCTGGTACAGAAACGTCGAAGTCTCCACACAAGTCACTTTTTTGTCTCTATTAGACTTTTCTTCCTCCAGCCGTATCTAAGAATTCTCTCACCGTCGAACGTTCCTTTCCCTCGTAGTAGTCAGACCCTTAAGTAATCTACTGACGAGTGATTTTTGTTTTGTCTTCCACTCTTGGTATTTCGAGAGTGCCCTCAATGAAGAGCTCTTCTGCCTCTTCCCATTCTCCCATTTTACTCATGTTCCCCTCTCCAGTAAATCTAAAGATATCTCGAGTGTTTGCACTACGCATGTTGCCGAACAAGCCTGTTCGAAAGAGAGTGAAAACCTATACCCCATTCACATCTTTCGAGAAGAGGTTTTCGGCCTGTCCATTTTCATCCTCAGCCCGACTTTTACTTCTGCTTATGTTCCCGATCGATTTTAACGAAAAGTGATCCACCAAATTGGCGCAGAGGGATAATGGAACAGGCAATGGCACAGAAGGAAGGGAAACCCTGCCCTAAAGATACGAAGCTCTCCATTTAAACTGAGTGGATGCATTTTCCTTTGTCAATCTCTTGTGCAAAGTTTGAATGTGAGATTAGGGCTTTTCAGCTTTTTCGTTCTCTGAGGTTTTCTTTCCTTTTCTTGTCTTCTTTTTTAAGTGAGCGGTTGAGTTTGTTTTGACGACTAACGTCAAACTTGAAAATGGATTTGTACAATGGATAGTATTCACTCAATGGTCTCGGGCCTGTCCCAAGAGAGACGGACTCTTTACGAAACAGTCAGCGTAAGACTCACGATCTACTAACACGAGACACGAGCAAAGCTAATTAACTCCGTACTATTTACCCGTTACAAGACACGTATGGGGGCTTAGGGATGCAATTAAGATGCAATTGAAGGAACGCTGAAATTGATAAGCATTGATCAATGCCGTTCCTCGACCGTTAATTGCTTTTGGGAGACAACGTCGATAGCTTTAGAAAGCTGACGAAACCGGCTTATTCTCGAAGCAGCTCCATTAAAATCTCATCCCCTTCATCCGCTTACTTTCAAGTCGATTCTTTGTAACACGAAAGTTAAAGTAAAAAAAGAGAAAATAACGTGGCAAGGAATCATTTTTAACAACTACTTGAAATCTGTCTTCGTGTCAACCGTGGGAATGCATCTCAATTTCTGCAGATTCGTGCAGAGGCATTTGCCGACGAACCAGACCGTCGAGGGTTGAGTTCTTGGTCCAGGTAAATAATCTTGCTGGGAGAATAAACCTCTCAATATCTTTCCATTAAACAGGAATAAATTTGGTTCAGGTGACGGTCTGCCGCTGTAATCATATGGTACTTGTTACAGTAACTTTTACCGCATAAATTTTTCGCTCCGCAAGATTAACTAAGCTTCAAACCCACCTTCATAAACAGTATTTAACGATGTCGAAATTACATATTTTGTAAGGCGGGGCAAAGTTTTAGTTGTTGACTTATAGTTGAAATGTTACCCACTAATGAGGGGTGAGACACCTGTGAGGGTTTTGTAAAATGCGAATTTGATTGTATTAAATACTAAAGTATAACGTATTCCTCAGCTGCTGCATTTATGTTTATGTTGTCTCTGGATTCCATATACCTTTAAGGGCGTCGCACTCTCTGGCTCCTCATCTGCGATGAAGGAAGTAAGAAACTTGGGGGTGCCAATACACCCTCTTGGCACAGAGCACTAGGATTCAGCTCTGTGCCTATTTTTGAGTCTACAGGTGGGCGCATGGAAGTACAATTGTATTCAGTGAACTCCAATGACACAGGTGTAGCCTAGTTATATACCATATTATATAGGTTGAGTGTTGTGGAGGACTTGGAGAAAACGTGCGCTTTTAACTTTTCACACTTTCCTTATAAGTCGCGCCACAGAAACACTCTGTTGAATTGTGGGTTGTCTTCTAGATCAGAATTGTATTAATTAAAACGCCCGAGTATAAAACGCCCGTACCTATGAGGTTTCTGCAATTGGTCAGTAGCCATTAAAAAGTCTCATCCCCTTATAAAGAACCGTTAATATACGTATACATTGACTCTGCGTGGCCCGAAAGTACATTAAAGAGAGATTTGCATCACCCCAAGTATGACTTTTACTTGGTGGTAAGCCCCGCCCATAATTGTCTTTACTGCTTCTCCTTGAGCAGACACATAGTTCACTGCTCAAGGCCACATCCTGGTGAGTATAAAAGACCCCATGTGTAATCAAAACATTCTCTGTGCATGCTGTGTAATATGAGCTGCTCTGCATCTTTTGAATTTTGTATTAAACTCTGATGTCAGTCAAAGAGAAGTCACCAACTGCGACTTCTGCTTACCACCTATGTAAAGTCATACTTGGGATGATGCAAATCCGTCTTTAAGGGGAAATTCCCCCCAATTTTATAATTTTCCCCTTCCCAATATTTGTCACAACCATGATTTCCATGTGTTTATCACGATGCTATATTAATGGATTCATGCAAGTAAGGCCCTCCAAACTTAGATCAAGATTTCCTTTCAAACATAGCTGGAAATCCCTAAGGGATGGTGGATATATCCCCCACTTTTTGGAAATGCTTCCATTGACCTTCACTTGTTCAAACAGTAACGTTAGCCTCAAGGGCCCATTAATCCCCCCTGCCCCTTCCACTTTTTCACACAAATTTCCTCTGCTGCTTTCAAATCTGAGCAGCTGACTGTATTGCTTACGTAGAAGGTTGTATGGCACATCCTTGTTTATTCATATCCGTAATTGTTTGGGAAGCCTCAAAGAGGGGCTGAGCAAACACAGTCCGCCACTTCGCTTGGTAGGCCTACTGACTATACGAACCCGCTGTGGCTATAGAGGGATTCAGAGAAATCCTAAGCTTAGGATTTTTCTGGAGGGATTTCATGTGACGTCACGCGAGTGGCCGATTCCCAGGTACTGAAGGGCAAAACACACACGCGGAAAGCGTATAGAGGGATTTCATGTGACGTCATGCCCAATGGATTCCCAGGACACTGAAGGGCAAAACACACACGCAGTAAGCGTTTTACAGCACACGCGCACGGAATAACCATAGATACTACTGTGACACAATGGACGCGTTCTCGTCAAAACAAAAAAGACGCGCGATCTTGCCCTTCAAAAGTGCGTCTAGTTGGGTAAAGTCACGTGACTGAAATCCCTCTATTTACAGCACACGCGAACGGCATAACCATAGATACTACTGCGACACAATGGACGCGTCCCCTTCAAAACCACTAAGGACGCGCGATCTTGCCCTTCAAAACCAAAGAGACGCTCGATCACGTGACGCAGTGAAACCCCTCTATACATGTATAGTACGGTAGTTAAGTACAGAATACTGGGGCTCAAGAATTAGGCTTAACTATGATCACACGTATTTTTGTCAAAGATATTATAAGCATAGATATGATTCCAAAATTAAAATGGCGCATTGTCTCTCCATGCATGGCCCTGAAATATCGGGACGGAAGTGCTGAGCACTGTCACTCGTTTTGACGACAATCAGGCAAATTAAGGCCTTGCACAAGGTAGTGTTAGCTACTTAATAATTCGGAACATTGTTAAATTCTATAAATCATTACTCCTCAGTGTATTCCATTCACAAGAAGTATGTTTCTTCCCCGTGGCATGGCAAGCAAACACTCCATCATGAACACACAATGACTGGTTTGAAGTCCATCTATTTTTAGGTCACCATGGTCTCGTCAAAAGACGCAGTTTAAAATGTTTAAAATGTGCGTCGACTTCGTACACGGGAAAGCAATTAGCGCGTTCGTTTTTTACGCTAGAGGTAGTGGGCGTCACATATTTTGGGTAAATACACAGAGAAATGTATTGTGCGGGTATAAAATGCGCTTTCAAAGCACAAGCCCGCCAACGTTATTTTAACAATGGCGTTTTTTAACGCGTTCTTCCCTTTGTACCCAGATCGCCGAATATAACGGCGGACATGTCAAATTCACTCTTCCACTCCGATATTTGCATCTCCATGAGGAGTCAATTTCATAACAGTGTAGGTATAGGAGTTTGGAATCTATGCTTATAATATCTTTGATATTTGTGATGGATCATTATTGCGCCCTCCATCGACTTATACTGTGAACTAGACGGGTCACCCCACACTGTGAAATTGAAGCAGATGAGCAGGGCCACATTACTTGTTTCGCCTGTATAAGTACAGTAGTCGCAGAGTAAAGGAGCGTTCAAACTTGATGTATACATCTGAATGCTCGTTCATAATGTGTCCACCATGCATTGCAATAGACGAGTTGGGGAATTCGGTACTTCCGGTCAGGTCACAAGGTCAAGTGTACCATGACAACGGTAACGTATTTAGCTCTGCGTGCTCAGCATGCAACACCCGCGCTGGGACACTGTAAGCGTGGTACACTTAACCTTTGACCCATTCCCATATTGCATTGCGTGGAAACATTTCCCAACTCGTCTATTTGCGGTTCCATGGTTGTCGCGAAGACTATTGTTAAGCCGCGGTCACACTACAACGAATTCGGATCGGATTCCGATCCGATTTTTGTGAGTTTTTATTAAAATCTTCTCCATTTCGAGTCGGAAAGAACCCAAAATTTGCCAACCTGTGTAGTTATATGATTTTTATCGCAGGACTACGAAAATTAAATTTATACGAATTATTTCGTGACGTCACATCGACAGAGAGCTTTTATCGGACTACGCGTGTCCGATAAAAGCTGTTTGTCGGTGTGACGTCACGAAAAAAATCAGTAAACATTTTATTTTCATAGACCTCTGATGCAAATCATATATTTACACTGGTTGGCAAATTTTGGGCTCTTTCTGAACAGAGATGGAGAAGATTTTAATAAAAACTCACAAAAATCGGATCGGAATCCTATCCGAATTCGTTGTAGTGTGACCGCGGCTTTACTCGACTGGGCGGCGCACGTCCTACCCGACGTACACGCAGTTCGCAAACTTGGGGTAACGCCGCATAGGCCTAGCCTTAGTCCAATCGTTGGGCTTCTTGGCTTTCGGTACTTTCACTTTACGTAAGAGCAAGATAGACCGTTTTAGATATAGTACTGGACGGTTATAGTACTAAACGGTTAGAGCTATGCTCATAGTGGTAACCTACTTTTTCGTTTATCTATCCTTTCGGCACTTTTTAAAAGAAACTTTTGTCAGAGTTGAGAAGACTTGAGTAAGTAGATCAGGCCAGTGGGGTCACCATGTGCTTCAAATCAGCGTGTCTTTGGCAAGCGCGCGTGTGCGTCCAGTAAGTGCACCTAGTCTGTTACCTTTACTTAAAAAAGCTGTCATTAAAATTTCACTCAGTGAACGTCTCCGAGTGTCAGGGATAGACTACAATGATATAACTTAACTTTGATAGCTGCGTTTTTCGTTTCTGATTGTGACAAGTCGCTTTAATTGCATTTTCCAAATTAAGTTTGATATCATATACGGGCCGAATACATACTATGTCATTTAAAAGGTGTTTTCTTCAATTTCGCAGGTGGCATATCCCATGATGCTTTATGTGCACATAGGCTAACTACAAACAGAGGCATTAGTCACTGATCATTTATCTAACATTACATCTCGACAAGTCTGTCACACAAGTCCAAAATTCCCTTAGCCCTGAAAACCAGAGACCGCGTCAATTTGACAAGTTTGTAAGTAGGTCATCACGAGAGACGAAAAAAGAAAAAGATGGCTGTCTCTGCCAGAAAAAAGCGATACAAAATCGTCAATATGCACACAAAATTAGATATGAAGTGTTTGTGTCATTCGTTTGCCCCGGAGGGCTTATTTACAACGTGTTAAACTTTATAATTGAGTCGTTCTTTCCAACGCACTGAACATTTTGGCAAGGAGTCGGTAGACGGTTAGTTGGGTTTAAATGAGGCGCGCTATTCGCGTTGCTGCCGCTTGATTTGTGACTACTGGTGAAAGAATTTAAAGGAACGCTGAATCATTCGATCGATCTAAGCTTAACAAAAAGGAGAGAAAATTTTTCATGAGTCTTCCCAGTTTTCAAAACTTTCAAGCAATAGCTAGTTTTTAAAACTTTAAAAATGAGATTCCTTTCAGTTAGACTTTTTCTTCCAGTCGCTCTCCCAATAGTAAAATTTATCCCTCATGTATATACCCATACAGAAGCGATATTCCGGAATATATACGCACTAGAGTTTGTTACATGGGGTATTTCTTTCCCCGTAAACTAAGTATCTAAAGATGCATGAAAGGTCCATTGTAAAAAACCTTGGATGGCCTATAACTCAAGTCAAGTAGTTCAATGACTGAATTGTTTGAAATGTGTGAGTGTTGCCATGGAGCTGTCATTACTACTAATATCAACTCAGTGATGTTACAAAGGGTGCACCTTAAAACATAACGTTTAGTTCTATTTAACTTCTGTTAGCCTATACACCTAGTTCTGATAGTATGACTTGGCCTTTGAAGTTGTACTTATGTCTATTTCCCACTCTCATTCATGCTGCGCGTGCATGTGTAAAGCTGGGTCACACTTAAACGACTTCGGATCGGATTCTGATCCGATTTAAAATGGTCCCGGCAAATTTTCTCTAAAAATTAGTCGAGGAATCTCGAATTCGGGTTTTAAACACGGATAGCGAGTTTCTTGAATGCTGTTCTCGAAGAGAAAACGTCGACATCAACGTGACGTCACGCCGAATAACAGCTTTTATCGGACAGGAGTGAAAAATCTGGTAGCTTCCCGATAAACATCGCTCTGCTAAGCGTTCGAGGAGGAAAAATTCGATCCGATTTACTTGATCGGAGAGCCATCCGGTCCGATATTTTTGTAGCTTGATCGCACTATACCGAAACCACACTTTCGATTTTTGCAATTGAGAATCGGATCTGAATCCGATCCGACATCGTTGTAGTTAGTTAGTTAGATGAGGTTTAACGTCCCAGTTTCCAACCAATTGTTTCAAGTCGAGACGACCACGGCTTTTTTCCAGTTGTGGCTCACTGGCTTGTTTTCCCTACTCCATTGCTTATGCTGAGCACCAAGCACAAAGGCAGTAGGTTCCATTTTTAAAGTCTTTGGTATGACCCGGCCAGGATTTGAACCCTAGTTGTAGTGTGACCCCAGCTTAAAGGGTAAACTTAACAACCCCCTCCCCCCGCAAGCTAAATGCACTCGGTCATCTTCCTGCTGCGTCAATTTAAGCAACAACAACACTCCGTGAGGTGTTGGTCATGGCGCAATGAATTTTTACAACGTATTTTCGTTAATGAACCTTATGCATATGACGTCACAGAGCAGAAAGTGTTCCCTAGTGTGGAGGCAAGCAAGTTGTCAAGGTCATTGCAAGTTACACCAACAAATGCAGACAGTTGATTTGTGAACCAATCGGATACGCGCGCAAGTCTACTACACGCGCGTGCGAAGCCTACGTTGTGCGCGCAGTGTGGTTCATTGTTGTGCCTCTTAACGACGTTGCGTGGTGTTAGTGTATAAGGTATATGGGGTCGGTCGGTCATCCGGGTCTTTCTGTTACCTTAGCAACTTTGGAGTGAAAACAACAACTGACTGCAGTATGAACATAATTATGGAAACACTTTACGCGCGACACTTCTGGAGTGAAAACAATCCCTGGGGCGGGATTCACTATCATTTGCGTAAGTTCTTGCGTAAGTCAAAATACTTACGAACTGCGTAAGTACTTTCTTAAGTGGTATTCACGAAAACAACTTACTCAGTTCGTAAAGATACGCAACGTAACTACAATAAATGCACAAGAGTCAATTGTGTGTGCGGTTGAATTTTGCTTTGTTACATTTTGAGCCAATCACATTGACTTTTATTGTTACAACGACACACACGGTCTTCTGTTGCTACGCACGCGGTCCTATGCTCTACCCACCGTGTGCACAACGCGTACTTCTGCACGCGTTACTATAGCTGTTTTGTACTTACGACAACTCTGAAGCTTGCGTAAAGTTACGCAAAATATTAACGAACTTTTCCCTTCGTGAATACCGACTAAGCAAGATACGCTTCGTAAGTCTGACTTACGCAAATTTTTGTACGCAAATTTTTGTGCGTAAGTGAATTCTTTGTGAATCCGGCCCCTGGACTACACTATGTGCCGAATACACGCAATAGAGCTTATGCACGTGACGTCAGCGCGTTTCAATTTGGCTTACTGGATGGAACTGCCATACGTAGTAGGTGTGTAAGATACGCACTCACGATAGCACCTTAGTAACAATTGTTGCACAATGTACGCTTGGATGGAAAAATAGAGAAACGTAACGTAGGTGCATAAGCTCTATACATTGCTTTCACTCCAACATATTGTTGTCGTGGGGAAGTGACGTATCACCGCCTGACCCCATGTGAACAGAGGATCCCGCAATAACGTAGAGTCGTCAAAGTACGTACGCCTCAAGTAGTTAAGCCAGCATAGCTGACTGCAGGGTAAGACTTCCCAACAAATATCCGCCTAAGTGAAGAAGACTGAGTCCAAGTTGCGTTGTTTTAAATATTCACTAAAAATCAACCAGTCTTAGGCCACACGTTTCTCTGAATATTCAAAGAATTTGTTCGATGTTCACTTGTGCAGGCGTTAAGGATATGACTGAACTAGGAATATGCTGTATACATGCAGGTAAACTGTGGCTTGATAAATGCCTTCTGTGTGAAATCTCGACTTTCTCTCGTGACCTAGTATACACTGACATTCGATACAAGAGATAACAAACTTGGAAAAGTTTCGAATAAATACGAGACTTGGTAAAAATCAGCGATTGATATGAACAATTTTGATGTCATTCCATTCATGTTGTATTTTGACTGAAACTGCACATCACTAAATTACACAAAAGACAATGGCCATTTTGATAGGCCTAAATTTGTTCTTACATCGGCGACCTGGTATAGGGCCCTCGATGAGCCATGTGGCTTCCTGACCCTCAAACGTTAAACTTAAACTTTTTCACGTGACCACACGTGATCCTCTGTCTAAAGTTTTAGGTTTGTGATTTGTACAGACGTTGCCCGTCAAGACCACTTTTTTGAATAAATTCCTTCAGCAAACAACACTACATACTCCAATGAAAATAGTAAGTATAGCATGGTCACTGGTTGGTCAACAGCGAAAATATATAAATTACTACTCTATTTACGTAATCCTTCTATTCATGGATGAAACTAGCCAAACGAGCCATAATTTCTCCAGTTCATGCAAGCTATCGTGACATATAATTCTTCCCGGGTGTTAAAAAGCATTACTCTTTATTGTGATCTTCAAAATGAACTGATTAAACCATATTCATTCCATTGTTAATTAACGGGAGAAGCTTTACAAATCTGGGGAACTTTTCAGGGAAAATAAAATAGCGCTTTTTACATCAAATTTTCACCGCCAAAGGGGACTTCTTCACGCAATAATGTTTTACTCAAGTTTATGTCAAATTAACCCAAATAACAAAATAGGTTGGGTAAGAAATGTCAGCCAGATTTTCCAATCGGCAGATGAAATTGCAGCTGATACTGCGGTAAGGGATTTGTACTACTATGTATTTCATTTGCCCTCCTGTTTATTCCAAATCAAATATTTAATTGTCTTGATGCATGTGGTAATAACAACTTCGGAGGTTAGTTACAGATATGACAGGAAAATTATTTAATAAAAATAAACCATTTTTGGATTTAGCACGATTACCAAGTAGACTACTTTATTACATTATTTAAAAAATACTGTTGATACTGTCAGTTTACATCTGGGAATGGGAAGAGAGGTTACTTGATTGCAAGAAAGAGGGGGGTTCTTGCACAGATGCTGTCCTTATCTTGGTCCATATTGTTGCTCTTAATCGTGAAAGCAGAAGCATATCCAAAGTCCTATTCCCAGCTTTTCAAGTACTTTGCTACCTAATAGTCACTGGCTGGCTGATTTCGTAAAAGCGTGGTCAAGGCAAATTCAATTGGAAGAGGGTACTGTTTCCAAAGCCCACTCCCCGACTCTATGGGTTTTGGCGAAAAGCCGAAAGGCGAAAACCAAACATACCTTCCGAAGCAGTTCTGCTCCCTCAAAGAGCTACGTCCCCAAGGGACACTTAGACTTAACGTGACCAACCTCTTGCCCTTGAGAGAGGGTTCATCCTACAAATCTGAAATAAGCGTTGGTGTCCTCCAAGGAGACCCATTACCAGCGCTGTTGTCTCCAATTTATTCTAACGAAAAAAAGTTCGCAATCAAATTGTTCTGACATGAAATATGCAAATGAAATTGTAATTTATGCTACAGTATCTAAATCTTCACACACCTTAGATCAAAGTGGGGAGTTATTCAGTTGGCAAGTTTCTGATCAAAGAAATTTTGCATTTGAGGTATCTCATTTTGCTACTGCTTGTAACAGAGAGAACCTACTTCTGCACCGAAAGAAATCTAAAGAGATGATTCTTTAAAAATCTTACATTAATGTGAGGGGCCTGCTCATAAGCAATCTGAAGAAAACTGCAATATGTAAGTTGACCATACTGGACAGATAATGTAAGCCTATTTAGTGGTTTGTATAGGCAAGCTTCATTTTTTGTTAGGTTTCAAGAATTAGAAAAGTGCTTATCTGTTTATTATATCATTTGCCCCATATTTTAAGTAGGATGTCAAGAAGGGAGTTTCTAATATAAACATTTTGTATGTGGTGGCCCCAGGATTTGACCGACAGGAGGGATAGAGGGGGAGGGTCAGAAACCCGAAGTCCCGTCATCGGCGAAGAGTGTTCGCGGACGGCGCACCCAAAACTTTTCGGCGAAGACTAAAAGTAAAAATTTTGAGTGTTAGTTGGAGAATATTTGGAAATTTTGGTTTCTGTTTAAATTATGCCTGGCAACAGCAACTTAGTAAACTGTCTGCGCGACTTGTCGCCGTCAGGGATTACTTACTTTATCATACCAGTAAGACTCCCCTACAAAACTGGAAAATTTCCTGACGAGGGGGCGAGCCTTAGTCAAAGGGGTCGATGGCCCCCTTTATATCCCACCCTCACCTGGTATTACACCTTATTTTATCAGTCCTTACACCACAAATAGATTTCTAAAGACTTAAAACCTCCTTGCGTTACTACTGTCTGACTGTAGCCATTTTTTGGTCTAGGTTTTATCACCTGTATATTGACCAAAAACAATACAGCCATGTGAGATATTAAGTCTTTCTCGACTCCACAAGGAGCTGAAGTTACTTCTTCATCAAACTACCTTTAATTTTAATCAAAGGACAAAAAAAGCCAAAATTTCGAAGTTTTAAAATTTCTTTCGTTTTATAGAGTTCACTAACTTTTGATTTATTGTGTATTCATTCTATGCTATTTTAGTGCTTGTAAACTCAAAACTGTTTTTAACATTCTATTTATAGCAAATTGTGCTTTCGTGTATTTAAATGAACTGGAAACTTGAAACACTTAAAATAAAAAGCTGCTTAATTCGTGTTTTTAACAACTATTAATGTGCTGATGTTGTGGTGAAAGTCTTTTCTTGTATTCATACAAATATACTTCAAGGTCAGCTTAGAGGGGCATATTGTGTTCACATTGTATCAACATGACAAGGTTATTTTATACCTTTACGAAACTATTCAGCATCACCCAGAAACTCTGACAATAGCTTACTTCTTAAATGTATTATACACTACAACAGTTGCGATTGTTGTATCATGTGAAAATTGTAAACTTTGGGTTAAGAAATCATTCCTGAGCTGTAAACAGTAAATATATCTCTGTGAGAAGCTGATTCCGTTAAAATAAAGATTTCCTGCTATCTATTTTTGAATCGCTTATCATTGTGTTCACGTGAATCATGGTTTTAAAGGTATCAAAATTTTCTGCACCACAGAGATAAATTTCGCAATTGACAGCCTTGCTTCGAGAGGTATTTATTGCCATACAAAAAAGAAAATAAATAAAAAATAAAGGGTTTCCAAATGACGTCATTGCGTTTGTCATGCTGGCTGTCACAGCTCATGTGCACATAGCAGGAACTTTGACGGTTAACGTTTGGCAGCTAATATGTCGAAGAAGTAGGATTATGCATGCAACGACTTACAAAAGACTATTTTGCCTTGATAAAATGGCGATATGGCTGCTACCTTTTCTTCGACGTTCTTTAGCGGTGGTGTAGCGAGACCTTGCTTTTGCAGGCTGGCAGGGGCAAATAACTCAAGTTTCCGACACGTCACCATCCTCTGGCAACAATTTTGCTACTTAAACAGTTAACAAAGGCCTCAATTTTGCTTTGAAAGTGTTTTGGAGTTAAAGCTTAAAACTTGAGCACTATTTTAGGGAGAGATGTTAAGGGGAGGAAACCCCTTCCCTGTTGAGAAATATTAAGAAAACCCTAGAGCTTAAAAGCAAAATGGTGCTATGTATTTAAAAAAGGTTAGGATACTATAGTATGAACCTTTCAAAGCAAGTTTTCTTAGTTACTGTTTCATGGTTCAACGGAAGCTGCATCCTCTTAAGGTGTAGCCGACGAAGCTGTTACCGCATGTGTCGAATGTACGAAACCAGGAGAGGGGTATCTGTAAGGATCCTCCCCGGGAATATTTGTCAAATAAATGGCTTTTGCAGTTATTCTGGACCATTTCAAAAGAAAATCCTGCGTCGGCCATTTTTAATTTAAAACGCTTACGAAATACTTTGGCTGACGATGCCGCAAATAGGTCCTGACCGAAAACCTTCATATGCAGTTTGCAAAGGGCTGCTGGAACGCCCCCCTGCCAGCGTGCGAACCAGGTACACCTTACTTGGTGGTTATAAGGTCACGGGCCAGGTGCGGTCCAGTTGCAAAGCCCGTGAAACTCTGGGTATCTGAAATATTGTAGCCATTAGAATGAAGCTACCAACATGGCTTTGACAATGCACTGGTCACAAAGAGCATCATAACTGATCATCTGTTGAATTGAAATAATACGTCGGTCGAGTGGTAGTTGGTAGGAGCGTGAAATGCGGGAGCGGTTGCAGGAGTTTTGGAGAAACTGTTCCACTCAAGTTGTCGTACAAAAATGAAAGCTATCTCAGAGAAATCTTCCATAATGAGACACCATATTATACTGGGTGCGTGCGAAGCGCACTTAAATTTTTATTTAGTATTTGGTTTTTGCGCATGTACAGGTAGGTCTCTCAATGCCGTATGAAAGGACTATTGCATTCCATGACCATCGATGACCATGCGTTTCAAGAAATTTCAAGGTGACAAAAATTCCCACAGAGACTCTTGAGGCTTTGTGCTGGGGAAATCGTTCCCTTTACCCCCTCCTTTAGCTACCCCACTGTTCTTTTGTGCACGTTTAAAGCGTTGCTATCCCATTACTGCATGACAATGAAACGACTGAGTACAATGACATTACGGGGGAAGGGGGAGTTTGGGGACAAAGGAGAAGGAGAATATTTCCACTTTATTGACACATCTGCTTTTTGACTCCTTGCCGGAGGCGAAGGGAATCTATGCAATAACGCTGACAAGTGTATGTGTGTGTACGTGCGTGTTTGTGGCGGTTAGATTGTAAACACGATATCTCAAGATAGCAATGATTCGCACTTTTCATACTTGGTATCTAGATTTATCATATTGAGAGAAAGAAACCTAGTGTTTTAGTGGAGATCAAAGGTCATTTGAGGATACCTGAGGTCAAAAACCTAAAACCATGTACACACGATATCTCTAGGCAGAAATCACAGATACTTTTCGTACGTAGAATAGGGATAGATCATGGTCAGTGAAGGAACCCTATCATTTTGGTAGAGGGAAAAGATTATCTGAGGTCACCGGAGGTGAAACTATGAAAATATTGATTGATTTGTAAACACGTTATCTCAAGATAGGAATGATGGGTACTTTTCACAATTGGCATATAGATTTGTAATATTGAGAGAAAGATATCTATTGTTTTCAGGGAAGGTCAGAGATCATATGAGGTTACCACAGGTCAAAAACGAAAACCTTGGGAACATGATATTTGAAGATAGGAATTGTGAACTTTTTCGAACTTCGTATGTATATTTTCCATATTATTAGAAAGAAAAGGATTGTTTTTTGGTGGAGATTAAAGGTCATCTGAGGTCACCAGAGATGGAACTTCGAAAAACTTGCAAAACGCTTGACGAAACACGCTATCTCAAAGATCGAAGATGGATACTTTTTATACTGGTTATGTGGATTTGTAATATGGCGAGGAATGTTCTTGTTGTTATGATGGAGGTCAGAGTTCATTCGAGGTCACAAGAGGTCACAAACCGAAAAAAATAGTAAACACGGTGTTTCAAGATATAAATAGATGGATACTTTTCAGACATATAGATTGGTCATATTTTGAGAAAGATCCCTATTGGTTTTGGTGGAGGGTCCAATGTCATCTGAAGTCACCAGACGTGAAACTACGAAAATCTTGTAAACTGCTTGTAAATACGATATCTCAAGAACAGAGAGTGGGACGTACCTCCAAATTGTGTCGTGTCGTGACTAACGAATAGGGAGGGTTGACTGTTTACACCACTCCAAGGATAAAATTATTGAGAACAATATATGTCTTTTCACAAGCATAACTCTGGAATAAGCATCAGAAATTCCAATTTTATTTACCTAATGATGGACTTATATGGAGGATGCTGTTACCATGTCTTGATTAAAACAGCTTACAGTTAACGTGTATGTTGACGGTGTAGCGAAAGTGCTCGGTTTTCTATTCTCCCGGCCCGGGTTCGAATTCCATTCAAGCTCTATTTCAGTTTTTGCACTTCAGTTTTGTCTTGTTTCTTATCATACTTGAACACTTGGGATATAGATTCTTCATTTGTGTGGAAGAACCTTTTTGTTTTGGTGGAGATCAGAAGTCATTTGGAGGTCACCAGAGATCAAAAACTGAAAACCTCTTTAAAACCATATCTCAAGTTAGGAATCATGAATGCTTTTCATACTTGGAAATGGATGCGTTGTACTTAGAAAAAGACCCCTCTTGTTTTCGGTTGAGTTCAAAGGTCATCTGAGGTCACTGCAGATGTAACTGCGAAATCTTTTGTAAACTGAAGTATTTCATATTTGGCATGACACATTTTAATTACACTACCCCTTTTGTTGTTGGTGAAGGTGAAAGTCAACTGAAGTCACTTGAAGTCGTATGGTAACAACCTTCAAAACACGAAAGATCATAAAGGGTACTCTTGGTGAATCTCATAGTTGGCATGTGGGTGCCCCATATTGCGTTCACAATTCAGTTGTTTTTGGTAGTGGCCAAAGTTCATTGGAGGTCAAAAGAGGTCAAACCGTGAAAACCTGGTATGTAACTGTGAGGGATCAAATACGCAGCAGGTGGAAGATCCATGTTGTTTACAAGAACCCCATTGTTTTGGTGAAGGTCAAAGGACATGTGAGGTCACCAGAGGTCAACTTGTGAAAACATCGTAAAACATGATATATCAAGAAGGATAGCTGTGAGGGATAAAACTCAGAGCGACAAATCATTTCCTTCGGTAAGGAATCATTGAGCCATTGGGCTTTCTGCATGGTTAGTTTTGCAAGTACCTTTTTACTTACAAACCATATTTGTAAATTAGGGATCATTTTATGACCGTTTTAAAAGTTATTCATTTCAGGTTGTCTCTTATTGCATCCCTGGTGGCTGAGGTTTGAACTGTTGTTCTGAACTTTTTGTATCGTAATTTTTGTCGTAGTTGGGTTGTGACAAAAACAAATTTTCAGCTGCAAACATGGAATTACCTTGCTTCAACGTCAGAAACTTACACAGCAAAGTAAGTAATCAGAAAATCCACAAGTTGGTGATATTTCGTGCACCTTATAAAACATTCAGAACAGAGGCTGTTTAACTGCTCCGGAAACTTGCGCATGTTATCAACACTTTTAATTACGTACATTGACTATAGTGCAATGTGAAAGATGCATGAAGTGTACAATATTTATGCCTGTTGTCAGAGCGTACTTGAGGGAGGAGGGGTAAGGGTCGGAGGACGTGTCCTTTAAGGAATAGGTTTGCAAAGTTATAAACTACACAGGGGCCATGACAAGGATCTTATGTAATTAGAAACGTGCCTACTCCCAAGATCAAAAGACCCATGCGTACTAATATTAAGATTACAGAGTTTAAATGTAATCACCCAAACTGACAGGTTTGATTGTACAATCAGGAAAATGCAATGTACATGAATTTTAAATTACGTCATGTTTGTTAACAAATCGTTAAATTCATAGGCGTAGGAAGCGGGGACTGGGGTGGGGCGGAACTATGCTTCTGCCCCTCAATCCAAGGACAAAATCCCTTATTTGTTCCCTCTGTAAGAAATGTCAAAAATTTGCCGTAATTTACCTTAAAATTTTTTCAATATGTTGCACCACATTGCATCTAAGGACCCTCAAATATTCAAAAATTTGCCAAAGGGGAGGGGGAACCTCTCTCCTTAGACCCCTCCCACATTACGGCGATCCGAAACGACGTTCAGCCCCCAGTCTCGAACAGTTCCCTACGCCTATGGTTAAATTTATGAGAGACTACTCTTAAGTTTATCTGCGATGTGAAAAGTCTGTGTCATATGAAATCAAATATAAATTAAGTGACATAGGCCTACCCGTGAAAGACGTAGCATTCAACCAAAATACCGTGGTAGGAGTACGGCTTTACACAACAAACAGGCAGTAAAATGAAGCCGAAATGCACATTCTCGTGGATAATTTGGTGAGCCCATTTCGTCGTTGTCCAGGTGTTCCCTAGTGTCTGCAGGGAAGTTTACGTAGAGTGAAAGTTACCTCATAAAACGCAACACTTGGTAGCAGGACCTGAAAATTATCTGAAATTATTTAAATAAAATAAAAAGAAGTTTTGAACATTTGCTACATATTTAATAAAGAGCCATAGCATCGGCCGACAAACGACTTTTTGGAAGCAAGATGGAGACAGATTTGGTGGTGACACTTTCTACGATTCAGTATTTTTCCATGGAACTTCATTGACAATAAGAGGGGATGTAATAATTTTAACTTATGCTTCAAAGTAAGTTGGGTGTTTATTTGCCCTTTAATGAAAATCTGGGACTGTAGTTAATGAAGCCTAAATGGTGTAAAGATGATTTCACTTTTGACCAATACAATTAAAGTTTATTCGCATAATAAGATACTTTTTCTAAAGTCCACTCCCCACTCTGGCGAAGAGCTTAGGGGCGAAACCAAACATTATTCCCCAAGGAGGCCTGTTCCCCAAGAGAGCTACGTCACCAAGGGACAACAAACTAAACTGACCAACCTCTCGACCCTCAGACCTCTACATCAAGGGTCTGTCATGCGTGGTCCCATTCTTAACTGGCTGAAAAGAACAGATACTACACATGATCTTAGCCAAAAGGCCGAGAAGCGATCGATCACGGATACTCCTTCGCCAGGTAAGTAATAAAGAACGTATAATAACTTAAGGAACTTTTCGTTGTCCATGATGCCTTGTACTACAATGTTTTACTCCCACTTAAAGAAAGGGTTAAAAATTAATTTTCATATGTGAGAGAGGAACTACATCTATGCAATTTGGTGAAACTTCCATTCAAATCGGACATGTAGTACTCGAGATATAAGCAAATGAAGTTACAATGTTTGTGACCCAAAGTGAGCTTGAGGCAAGCAGGGGATATATCACTTCCTCACATTGAGGATAAATGCTTTGTTTCCTTTGTTTTTTTCAGTCTGTTGTGCTGACTTTAAGTTAATAGGGATAGGACCTCCCTATGGGGAATGTGACGTTTGTAAAATTCCCAAGCCTCTCACGCAACAGGCCCGTAGCCAGACAAGGTACTGTAGGGGGGCAAAAATTTTTCCAGGGGGCGAAATTTTTTTCAGGGGGGCCAAATGTGTACAAATATATTAAGTCAATGGTAAAATTCAAACTCTCTAGAGGGGCCAAAAGAATTTAAGGGGGGCTCCGCCCCCCCGGTCTTCTCTTGACTACGGGCCTGTCACGCAATCATATTCCCGGGCCGATAACATGGGATTCTGGAGGAGAAAATTGGTTGTAAAGTTTAAAGAAAATCAAACGACTGTACATTAATGTGAGGCTATGACGTCATATGTGCTTGCTTCAAGTTCACTTCGTTCTGAAAATATGACAAATTTAACTGCTAATATCTTGAGAACCACACATCCGATTTCAATGCAAACTTTACCAGAATGCTTAGAATAAGTACTCCTCTAACATATCAAAAGTTGATTTGAGCTTATACTCTTGTTTTAAATATGTACAGATGTGAGCATTAGATATAATTAAAAAAGGGCAAAAAGGAAATAAATGGTAACTAACTTTAGCTGATTAGATTATGTCTTTGACCATGGTGCTTTACATGTTTAGCTTTGACTACAAACCAACAAAGTTATTAGTGAGTCTTCCCTTATTCTCTGCCTCCATTTTTGATGTTCGGTTACACCAAAGTAAATCAGTCAGAACTCATCTGCGCCATACCGTAAGTTCTTCGAGTCTAGTAAGTTCAAGGCTTTCACTTCGAGTCCATGAATATTTTATTTTCAACCTTCGTTCCTTTTCACACAAAAATTCACACAAAACCTCAGGCAATGCTAATAAAATAATATTTACAAGAAAGAAAACACTCGAGGGTCTTACTATTCCGGATCACTGAACTTTACAGTAATTACGAGCAGGGTGTTTTAATAAGTTTCATTTCCTCAAGTATGAGAAACTTGTCAACTGTATATATCTGTCTCTTTTCTAGATACTTTGCAACATATTTTTTCCATATTGTTATCACCGTGACATAAATTGTCGAGTCTGTCATAGCGGAGGTAGAAGTGTAGGGGAAGGGGAAGAAGGCAGGTGGCTAAGTTTCTTATTAATCGTTAAGAATTTATTCATCACCATTTGCCCTGCACTTTGGCCCGATAATTTTAGTTGATGTTAACCATTACATGTAAAAGCATACTATACCCATACGCATAACAATGCATTTCAAAAAGAAGTCAGACATGATATTTTTCTTTCATATGACATACAAAGCTAGTTATAAACTTAAAAGAACTTCAACAATATTTCATAATTTTCACATAGGCTAAGCTAGTCACTTATATTTACATCGCAGTCCAATGACACAACGACAATAATAACGTCGAGGAATATAGAAGAATACTGTTAATAACTATTGCTCAGAGATCGTCATAACTTAGAAACTTCAAATTAAGTAATGAATTTGATTTAATGTACTATTCTCCTCGTGTAAATCAAAGACCGATTTAAGGTCGATTAACTCTCTGCTATAAATATTCCAGACGATAACGGCTTCGAAAAGTCTTTGTTAATATATCTTGCCTAACGGTATAGATATGTGTAAAATTCGGGGGTTGTTACAGCATCTAAAAATATGTTTTGTTTCAATCAAATCAGTCTCTATCATTTAAACATCAAACCTCACCACGCCATTCTACACCACTCCACACTACATTCCACAAAGCCACAAGAAGCCACACCACCCCAAACAACCCCCACCACACCCCAAATCACCTCCATGTATTAAACTATTAATGAATAATTGCACTGAAAAGACAGTTTTGATGAACGGAAACTTTTATCTACAGAAGGATGTAACTATGACGATAATTAGGGTCACTGTCAATGAAGGTCCCTTTCTCCATACATGCATTTTTTCAAAATTCTAGAGAAATTCAGTCTCGCAAGCATTTAAAGAACACTAATTCGGTCACTTTTATCCCTCTAAATAAGTTGATTGCGTGATCAGGGTAAATAACGTCGGGGTCGCATGTCTACCCCCAATGGTACATCGTTGTCAAAAACTACACAGACTCACAAAATTCAGATGTGCCATAAACAACGGTAAATGACTAAACCGGGCTTGTTGCCAGGAAGTATAGTCAAGGACAAAGCAACTCTACTCACTTCTTTTCTTTCTGAGTTTCACTAATATACCCTCGTGTTTGACCAACTAAAAGCCTCTTCACAAGTAAGTTCTCCCCCTACTGCCCTACCCATGTGAGCAGCTCACTACGGTGTCTCGCATGGTACTCAACTGGTATACTCAGAAGTGTAAGGTAAATGTCGAAATTAATTTATCTAGTAGTTATGTAACCTGGAAAAGGCGGCCGGCTTTGCTGGTAGAGGGTGGGCCCTAGACAGGTCCCCGCCCTACAGAACTATTGATGGGCCCACCCTCGCTGCTCAGATATTGCTCACTTTATAGGTTTGGTGGTATTAGTGATCCTTCTTCACCCAGTTGGTTTTTCATTCCATGCATATGCATCACATGTTACAAAATGCATAAGATCCCTTGGCAAGGTTTCGCATGTGTGCAGTGGGCAATAGCCGGCTGGAATTTAACATGAAAGAGGGTGCACATAGCTATATGTTGTCAGTTGAACGATTGGTTAGACTTCACACGACCTCCACGTCTTTCGTTCTGTCCCATGTTGCTTATATCTCTCGTCTTACCCCTCCTAACCATGTAGCTAAAATAATGACCAACGCAAGTTGTTGTCCTTATTTTGGCAGCTTTACACACAAGTTGTATGAGGGAAATCGCTCATAGTTATGATTGTAAATATACATTATGATATTATCTCTAAATTCTCCTGACGCCATCATACAGTTACCCTTGAAAATCCAGCCATCACTGAGCCTTTCAAGTTTATCTTGTCCTGTGGCCAGGTGTAAACTATGACACTGCTGTCCTGACGTGTTAGTTATGTATAACAAATTATTTTTGCTGTTATAAATAATACTGTGAGTAGGGTAAAAAGAAAGAAAGAAAGAAAGAAAGAAAGAAAGAAAGAAAGAAAGAAAGAAAGAAAGAAAGAAAGAAAGAAAGAAAGAAAGAAAGAAAGAAAGAAAGAAAGAAAGAAAGAAAGAAAGAAAGAAAGGAAGGAAGAAAGAAAGAAAGACAGAAAGAAAGAAAGAAACAAAGAATGAAAGAAAGAAAGAAAGAAAGAAAGTAAGAAAAAATCGCAACTGTCTCTGGTTTCTCATTACGAAGCTAAAATCTCTCCAAGCGTATGACAAAAGTTGATATAGAGGAAGTGTGTAACGTGTCGAGAGCATTTTTGGTATAGATACTTAATGTCAAGGCGAGATATCTCTCATTTCGCTCGATTTTTCAGTCAATATGATGATCGACTAGTGTTACGACTTTCCAAAAGGAGTTTATCAAGAGAGGAAAAAAGTCTGTATGTGACGGGAATAAGAGACATTAAAGGCCTTTTCTTTCCATCAACGAACTCCCTATTATTACCCCATCAATATCGTAACATACACAAAATGTCTGACTGTATTATGTAGCAACTTATTAAGCACTTAGCAAATGCGACGATGACGACGTATTCTTTCAAAAAAAGTTGAGTAGAGTTGGGAAAAGGAATGACACCCTGACCCCTCGGGTTTATACTTTGATTTTAACACGTCGCATGAAAAGCTTTTCTCTTGCCATTCTCAAAGTCTTAAAATATAATAAGGTGAGCTAAACTGAAGCCGATTGCCTCATTAGACTCAATCACGAGGTTTCTTTAAGTACGTGAAAGGCGATGTGTTACCTTGGTGCCAAAAAGCTGACAAAGTGTTAATGGTAATTGGTCGGTACCCTGAGCTTGGTGACAGTATTTCTTTTAAAACCAAACAAAATTAAGAGAGATAAATAAAACATCACTTAGCGTGAGAGAGGAAAAAAGGAAACAACCCCGAATAAAAGAAAGGAGAAAAGAACGTGATTTAAAAGCGTGAAAGGATGCTAAAATGATGTCATTAATACGGTAAACTTGCTGCAAGTCGTGATGAGAAGGATCTGTCTTGATGAATATAACTCATGGTTTATAAAGTACAGAAAGGGTTTGGTTTATTTATCGCGATGAGTTGGCGCAGGAACTTATTGTAAAAAGCTTCGTGACATTCACACTGATTGTATATAGGACTATGCCGCTGCACTTTGGCAGTAATGTTGTAAACATGACTACTTACATCAGGTTGAGCAAGAGCGAGTCATCATTTCTGTAAACTTGACTTCCTCATGTTTGTTTCTTTTTCGCAACAGTTTCGGCTTATTTGCTTAACACTTCACACACACTGATCTGCTGATAGGTATAATGAAAGTGTAAAAAGTGTATGGAATTCTACATGAGGTGGAAGGGAGTGCATCGAAACCCTGCCCTGGCTTGACTGAGTGTACTGCCTGAAAAAAAAATCCAATAAAAAAGTTGAATAACGACAGATAAAGGAAGAATGCAGAGCCATCCACAACGAAGCTTGATTTAGATATATTAAACATATAGACCATTTCAACCCTCACCTCCTCATAGGAATCCTCACCCTTCCCTTCAGATAGTTTAGCTGAACACAATGTAGGGGCCATATACGAAAAGCCCTGGATTAATGTTCTTTATTGTAGCTGAGTAATAAGTTTAAAATATAGGCTAATGGACATCCATGAGGCCACATCGATACATTTAAGACTCATGAATTAACACAAGGAATAATTAACTTGTACTGTACAACTTTATGACAATAAGGAGACTGAGACTTTAAATTTCGTAAAGGCAAGAGGTGGGAAGGGGAGACTCTACGAGAAAGGAAAAAGCTGTAAATTCTTAGAACTCCTAGGTGATAAAAAATGGAACACTTTCGGTACGTCCTTTACCTTCTGCGCGCCAAGTACGTACTGTTTCGAAGAAACCAGTTTGGGCATAGGCGTAGAAAGCTATTCTCGACTGGGGGAGGTTGAATGCTGTTTCAGACCGTCGTCCTGGTGGAGGGTTGAAGGAAAAGGGGTGTCCCCCTCCCCTTTAGAAATTTTTTGAATATTTGAGGGTCCTTAGGTTCAATCTGGTGCAAAGTATTAAGCAAGTTTTAAGGAAAATTAATACAAAATATTGACATTTCTTTACAAAGGGAGTAAATAGGAGGTTTTCTTACTTTAAGTGAGAGGGGCCAAAGCATACTTCCCGCCACATTTTTGAAAGCCCGCAGCCCCCCCCCCCTACGCTTCCTTCGCCTATGAAATGGGGCACACTCTCAGGCACGTCAAAAATGACATGCCATACCCAAGCTCTTCATTTACACAATCTCCTCTTTTTGTCGACAGAGAAGCGGGCTAGGCTCTGCGGGCAAGGCTACTTATTGTTGTTGATTTACTGCTAAATATAGTATTTTACCTATCAAGTTTCTCTTCTTATGAAATTCATATTAATGTTAACTTATAAAGAAATTTGTTCATATGATGGTTCAAACAAATTGAAAATGCTTAAGTAAATTTAAATCGCATACGGGACTGCCAGGCAGGCTTTCTTGAGCGATGCTCTCAATCCAAGTTCTAATACGCCCCTCACAAATGTTGGGCCCGGTCCTGTATCTTTCATCCGAGCTTGCACACAATAACGGTTGCTTGTGGTTACCAGGTCATTGGTAAAAACAAGGTGGCAATACTGTCAGCCCATCATGTGACTTAATAAACGAGTAACGACTGTAAGATGTTATGTTTAAACACTGTGACGATGTCGAGCGGTATGACCAACGAGTCGAATAAGACGACAGGTTTAATGACTGCGTCAGTAAAGACTCTGCTGACGACATTGACTATCACGATGACGATAATGACGATGGTGGTCACAAGATGACAGTAAGGATATGACGACCATTGTGATAATAACCATGACAATGGTAAAAAAGGACTTGAATGGCTGACGAAAGACAACCAAAGACAACAGTTGACGATGATAATAACGATTACGCTGACAATCACGATGAGGAAATTGATAACCCAGGTGATCATAGCAACGACGACGACGATGTTAGACAGGACTATGATGGCGATGACAACCATAACGATGGCCATAGCTGACGATGATGACGACGACGCACTTGACAATCACGACAATGAAATCGATAACGCACACTATCAAAGCGGCGACGACGAGGATGGTAGGCAAAGACTATAACGATGGCGATGGTTGAAGAGGATAGCGACGACGCTGTCGACAACCACCACGACGGTGAAATTGAAAAAGGTGATCATAGCGTAAGCGATGATGAGGACGGTAGAAAGGACTATGATGACGATGACAATGATGAAGATGATGATTGTAATCATGACGACAGTAACGACGAAAATACTACGCACGATAATGAACTTCCTTCGACCAGTGGAGAGAAAGGTGACAGTCGATTTATAAGGTTATTATCTGCCTGTCAGACTATTTCCTCTTATGACAACTGTAAAAGTATGTCTTTTGAACAAAAAACTTTAATCTGAATAAACTTTGAAAGCCAGAATACGGTATTGCTGAGAACTTCATCACCAAATAACGTGACGTCTTTCAGATATCTGGTCAGCATTTGCTGAAGTCGATCAAAGATTTTTACTCAGATGAGCAATATTCAATAGGGGCAAATTGGCTTCAATAATTATAATAGGATACATACGAAGGCACTCAACTGAAGACCATGTAGGCTTGCCCGACCATCCGTTCCGTTACTTTGTTAGAACAACTTTGGCGCCAAATGCTGTAAACGTCACATGCTTCAATTGAAATGATGATCGTGACAAAAAGCTGATGGACGCTACTTTCGAGCACTGAATTTTCCGCCATACTTGGCCAGAGAACTGGTTGGCCTTTCGACATAAATCGAGACAAGAAGTTATACCGTACCTCACTACTTATAAGTTGGAAAGGCAACGGATCTTCCTCGGCTAAATGAACCTGGTCTTTCACCTTCAAGTCCCCTGGTGTCTACAAACCTGTACCTGTGAAGCACTTTCATAACGCCTGGTTAGTCGACCAGATGTGACTTTCACGACAGACCTGAGACATTCTATAACCATAGAAATACACATCACTCTAAAACAAAAATCTCGCCCAAATCAGGCTTCTATCATGAGAGCCTAACTAAGGTGTATGAGTTCACGGTTTATGCCCCATCTCCTTTCAACCGTAAAGTGGCAAATTGGTCTTTCTAACTTTTTCTACAGCGAGGAAAAAAATGGCAATAATGCAGTTAACACGCGCCATTACAGACCCGTATAGTTAATCATACGATAATTCGAGATAATTTTCCAAAGTGTGCAGTGTGACGTACGAATTAAACAGTTAATGAATTCACCGTCTGTCATATTTTTTTACCGACCGGTCGGAATCAATTCTGGAAAAGGAAAAAGATGAGCAAATGTTTAAATGACTGAGCACGATTTTTGAAGAGCTACTGATTTAGAAAATTAACCAGCAAGGGAAAATACGTGAAACTAATGCTGTTCAATTCCTTGACAACCTGCACTAATAAGTCTATCACATAATGCTGTGATTTGTGCTATGTTCTTGTTCGAAATGCGATTATTGTGATAAGTATTCTTTAGGACTTCATTTCCTAAATGAACATTTCACGAATTAGAGTTTAGGAAGAAGAGGGAATGTTCCCAATGCGATGGTATCTTTAAATACTACATGCATCTGAGTCACAGTACAAAAACAACAGCAAGCTGACCCACTTTTGCTGTTTCTCGTCTGTTAAAAATCATCTTTGAATTTAAGTTTGGACGGTGCTTTTAAAATGTCAACGTGGTGACGCTGATGAAAAGTTGATCGAAAGATCGTCAGAAAGTTACCAAGTCACATTCGACCAATGAGATTGCCCCCCTACGAGTAAACGAAATGATGGAGGCATGCCACATAAAATTTGCCCACCCGGCGGATAGAAAAAAATAATATCCCTAAACTTTTTGTTGGTAGCTTGCAGATGAACGTCCGAATTGTGTACCTTTGCCATATGTCATCACTTGTAATGTTCAAATTGTCCCCTCACTCCTCCTTAGTTTCCCGTAGTACACACCTTAATTTAATACACATAAATGAGAAAAACCTCTAAAAGGTAGACTCGAGGAGTTCTAACGTAACTGTAAGATGGAAAACATGTTGACAAACCATTGGGTGATTGAATGATAAATCGGTATTAGGTAAGTTTTTGAGAACCCTGGACAGGGCAGTAATGGCTGGTAGAATAATTATTTAGGCATAGGCGACGACAACACTGCGTCGCGCGTGAGGCACCTTACAGCTACCGTACATTACATAATTTTTGGACTATATGTTACTTGCGAGTATCGGTAATTAAATGTTTTACGGTGGCCTTCCTTCTCATTGAATAAGACATATGTGTTAGGTATTTTATAAAAAAAAAAAAATCTGAAGGACGCCTTGACTGTAACAGCTGGGAAGTTTTGGCACTGGGACGTTTTGGTGTAGTTAAGTTTTGACTCACAGTTGAGAAGTTTTATCAATGGGGACGTTTTGTTATAGCCGCAGGTAAGCGGCCGAACCATGGAAGGCCACCATGATATAGTTTGCATTATTTCTGTCATTTGATTTTAAAGTTGAACTCGAAGGGCACCACAACTCCCCCAAACATAGAAAAAAAAAACATGGTATGGCTGTACGAAAGTCGAAATAAAACATATTGGTTCAGCCACACCCAATCTTAATATCCCATTCCACTGCTAAGATAATAAAATTTAAACTGTTTTACTATCGGTTGCAAAACATGATCGCATGATCGTAATATCATAAGTTACTTCTCAAATTGACAGGGTTTGTTTCTGTTGTACATCGTTGGACTGTTATAGGTTACGTTGTTCGGTGTTCCCACCTCTGTCACCTGCCCCTCCGACCATGGAGCTACTACATAAAGACAACTTTTACATTCGTTGAAAGTGTGGATAACTAGCCAAGCAAAATAAGACATTGATCCACGTTCGACTTGTGCAATGTATGAGAGTAAACAAAAAGAGAGATGGGACGTTTTCGCGGTTTCAAATATCATAATAACATTTAATTGTAGAGATTTCTAATATTGAACTGGATATTTAGGTTGCAAGTTTTACTATTATACCTTCATAGATAATTTCTCCTTTTTTTCTTGTCTTGAAATTTACGAAGTTTGTAATTCAGTAAACATCAATGAAACAGTTTTGCTGGACTGTATAAAAGATCTATGAAAGTATAATATTTTATCTTGGCTGCGTGACAAAGATTAAAAGCCCTTCGTCAAAATTTTATGAAAAAGTCTATAAGGAACAGAAAATTTTCCAATCGAGAGAATGGTATTACCATAAATAATTACGAATGTGCGACAAGGCTCTCGGACAGAACAAAGAAAGAGAAGAATAGACCTGTACACGGGGTATATGCATTTAAATACATAAAAAGGCTATCAGTTTGAAATGAATAATTGCTGGCAGTTTGTTCCAATTTTACAGCGTATACGACATGAACAGCTAAGCACTTCTAAAAGGTGTGACTTTAAAAATTTAAGAATTCATCTACCCGCACTTTATTTCAGGCGTGTCATAGTAGGCATTTAGAACGTACCGTAAGCCAACTGATTGACTTCGGTAAATCCGTTGCTAGGGAGAAATTAATACTTTTTGTCGCGGGATATACTTCAAAATTGATATGCCCGCACAGCATAAAAATTTAATTTACCTTTCTTTTTGCCAAAACGAAATGAGATTTGCATTACAGCATTAGAATTTTGTCCAGTCGTTTCTGTTGCCTTGTTTCGTTCTTTCTTTTCTCTTTTTGAAAAAAAATTGCCGAAGATAATTTTAGAGGTGTTATTCTGGCAAGTTTAGTTATCATTTCTTACTTCTTGTATTTGTCGGAGGGCAGTTAAAAACTTTATACAATTTTCAAACATAATTAGGCCAATATATTCTAAGAGCCTACACCTAAGAGTATACACATGTAAGTTCGCGGATTGTTCGTAACGCGTTTTTATGTAATACTTTAGCATTTGCTTCAATATACATGTAAATGCAAAGAGTGAGATTTAATGAAAGGAATAAATTAAAGAAAAGAGAAAAATTGTAAATTTGATTTGTAAATGTCATTTTCGATGCAGTAATTTTGAATAATGATGTATCTTTTGTAGTAAATGATTTTTGTTCATTACAAGATTTCTGTGTGAGGAGAAGAAGTAAGAATGATCAAAACTATAAATTCAAATATAGCTGTAAAACACTGGCTCACATTTATTGGAAATATTCCCTCTGTATATAGCAATTTTTATAGCGGGCTAGTTAATAGTCGGTAAAACATAGGCCCACCGAATTAAGAAATGTAAGCGTTTTTTCCTGCAAGGCTTTTACATCAGGAAAAAGAAGCCTTATTAAAATCTAGTAAAATAGTCCCACTCAACGAATCGTTTGACCCACATTTATTGTAATTTAATTCCCTTTGTTTCAACTTGTAAAATCTTCCAATCAACTGTTCGCAATGTGAGTGTAGGTCTGTAGACTATCGAAACATACGCTCTTTTCTGGGAATATAAAAGTAATTAGACCATTTCCAATTTAAATAAGGGTATGGTATTCTAGCCTTGTGGTTTAAATACATAGTTAGGTCTATCTACGTTATCAAATACCAGCACTTTTCCTTCAGCCTCGTCGATTGAGTAAAATTGGCTAAATATTTTCATAACAACACACATGTGACGATGTAAGCAATGGAGAATAAATTAATGAAAAGATAGATCTTAGTGTAGTTGTCAGTTTGAGAATTTCAATTTCGATGTGAAACTGTTTTGAAATAATGATACGAATATATTAAATTGGTGTACTGTTACTCCTTCGAATCCGTAGAGCAATTTAATTAGTTGTCCGCAATATATACGACTTCTGAATACAGTAATGTAATTTTACAAACCTTCTCTGGAAGACATAACGCATAGAAGTAATAAAACCATTTCAAATTATTTCAATTACAAGATTGTATTGTAGCCTAATTGTTGATGTCTTAGTACGTAGTGAACCTCTTTGTTTTTAATTTTTTTTGTTTGTTTCTAGACTGTTGCTATTGATATTGAGAACGCCCTCTTTCCCTTTGCCATTTCATTAAGCTTCTCGCAGATATGTCTCTGGTGGTAATAATGAACGTTCCACCGTAAACATTTCTCACTTTTAATGTGCGTCTTGGTGGAAAAAGGGTAGGACATTGTAGGCATGTGAATAAAATTATATATTTATAATATAAGCAGATTCGTTCAGAAAACGCTACGCTTTCTAATTTTTCAAAAGAAAAAAGGAAAAACCTTAGTGAAGTTAATCTTCCGTGCCGCCTACCATGCACCTGCCTTGAGATAATGGAGAAAACCTTTCTTTGAACACTCTCAAGTGACACGTATGTCAAGATAATTTATACGTCTTTTAATATTCTGTGCAAAATGTTATTAGAAGCTCTGTCAATTACTCTTGTCCACCCGTTCGCGCCGCCCAATCAGGCCTTCGGGGCAATTTACAATCAAAAATGATTCAATTTACTGCCATTAAATTTGCCTGGTGAATAAATAACAGCACGTCGCTTATATCTTATTTTTCTCTTTCCTTGCTCCCTTTCTTCCGAGTCCGAGGCAGTTTGGCTGAGGTATGTAAAAGGCTATGTACTGCGTATACAGATGATATTGATTAACTGCGTTTTGAAGATTGGCCAATAACATCACGGCTTTTCTTTGTTTTTCTTGAAGACTATAATGAAATCAAAGAAGGGGGACAAAATACAGAAATGAGAGACTTTGAGGTAAATTATGTTCGATTGGAATTTAGAGATAAATGGGAACCTTAGGGTTTAATAAAGGAAGACAAAAAGTAATAACGATAATTCTCACTTAAATCTATACGTTTGAAAAGATGACTAATTAATCGCGAACAAAAAAAAAACGCACCTTAGCTGGAAATTAATTACCTCAAGACACCAATTTTCACATTAGCAGATATAATAAAAGCGATTTAGACAATTAAATCATCGGGCTTTGTTAAGCAGTCCACATGCGTGGCTTCCCGGTGAGCTCGTTTTATTATGGGTTACAGTTTCATGTTTGTTATTTCAGGAGGTAACATGATTATGCATGGCTCTGTAAAAGCGTGCTTGGTTTTAACTGAAACGAATTCAGTCTCTGTTGTTGTAAGTCTCGTGTTTCCATGAAAATATGAAAGGAAGGATAATAAAGTGTATTATGATAAATGACAAAGGAAAGCTGTAGTTTTCATTTTGGTAACCAATTATCGTTGGGTCAGTAGATGGCGCTGGTACGTGACATACTTATGGTAATTTATCGCTGGTTTAATTTGTTCAGGTCATAGTTATGCCTTCTTATTCCCTCGATGTGTTTTTCTTTAATTAGACTGTTAGATACTGAGGCTTAAAGGAATTGCAGTTAGTAATAGTGTAATGGCCGAGGAATTTCACACAATAACGCTTGAAATCGATAGATGGTAAGCTCAACTGTCCTAGCTTGGGTTAAGCAATATAGCCTGGGAAATTCGGGGTCAAAGTTTTTTCCATCTGTCCTAACCACTAAACTTCACGGAATTTCTTCGTAAACAATATATTAGTAAGCAACCCAGATACGTACGTTTAAGTCCTCCCCGCCCTTCCTCTTCCCACCTACTCTATTTTCGTCCTTCAGTGCTTTTGAAAGAATGCTTACGAGGATGTTTAATGAAAATACTTGTGTCCTAGAGCTCTCATGCAAATTTCGTCATTGTGCACATGCGCTCTTTCAATAGTCGTTTAAAGAGGTCAAAGCGATAAGTGCATGCAGAAATGTTTATTGGGAAATGATTGCTACGATTTATGCAAAAAAGAACCCCTGAATTCATCCAAAATACGGTCGAAAGAAAGTCAGTTATGTTGGCTATCTTCCCCACTCATACTACTTATACTTATAGGTCTTAAGTATTACAGCTAATCACGATTTTACACTCTATACCATGTATCTTTATGTATTGTGGCATTGTTTTCATCAGAAACTGGCAGATATTTTCTAGCTGTGGATCAACAGTTTTGGAAATATTTCATAACATGTAACAATTAGTTCGATTCTACTTGAGTGATGTCAAGTTATCGAGCGATGACCGGTCTTTAAAATTCTTTTTTGTGGCCAAAACACAAAATCAAGAGAGAGCACAAACAATCTTGGAACAGCAACATTGATTACTCTTGCCTCCCCCTTGAACCATGCCTGCCTCTTTCAAATATAAATAATTCCATAAAATGAGAAACATTTTTGAAAAAGGGGGAAAATCACTTAACTCGTCAACTTCTCGTTCCCGATCTTCATCAAACGTCAAAAGTGATATTCGATAAAAGCGCGGTCATCCTTCTCAGCTTTTAAGCGAAACAAACAAGGCGATACGAAGAAGCTCTCCAGGAGAATAAAGATCGCAAAGAAACTCGACACACTTTTCAAACTTTATTAATTACATTTTCTTTTTTCTTTCTACAATGAACTGAATTTGTTCCAACCGACCGTGGTCCCCAGAAGAACATTTATTCGAGCTTTAAGTTGGGAAACTAAACTTTATGCGAGGGTTGAGCCGAAAACCTACATCTGGTCATGTTTAAACACATAGCCTATAGTACTCCTTAAATCTTATGCCTCTGACGTAGACGAGGGTAGTTAGGAAAGGTCGGATCGAATCTTGATGTTACCTGACCACGTCATAGCTAACATGGTTCGTGAGTATAACATAATTACTCTTCTGATTCAATTATATTTTCATCGTTCAAGCGGTCTTCACACATTTGGCAGCCTCATAATGTTGCAGAACGGTCGGGAGCCGCTCCGTTGGAATGTTAACTGCTTTTAGCTAAATGAAAGGCGAAGTCTTAATGAAAGTCGCTACCGGTGCAAACTTTATCTCTTAATTGGGCATATATCATTACGAACAGGGGTTCGTTCACTTAATTACCAACACTTACGGAAAAAGTTGAAGACGCCATGCAAAGAGGGAGCGTCTCTCGCTCAGCCTGTTCCAATAGCCCTAATTTACAGTGACGTCACGAAAATGTTTGCCGCAATATTTCATGAGATCTATTAGGACAGACATAAGTCCAGGTGACAGATGTTTTTATGTTGTTGGAGAATGCTGTGCGTAAGATGGAAAGGCATTTCAAATCCAAAGAGAGATTCTTAAAGCGACGCTTAGGCAAACTCGAAGAAATGTAAGTAGTCTGCTATAGGCAGCCTGAGCTTTGCAGAGACCGTTATGGATCTAATGTAGTTTTCGGTTCTTCCTTTCCAAACTAAGAACATTTCAGGATTAATACAGATGACGTTAGAACGCTTTAAAATGGTTCTCGCCTATTATTTTGTTCTGCGAATCGATTTGTCATTTAGACGGTACATGAGTTTACACCGCTGAGCCACATGCTACAACACAAGTTTGTCAATGATTGAAAACTGAGTTCCGAATCGTGTCTGTTAGCTTCAGTTGCACGAAAGTGATTATGGTCCGTCTGGAGGACTTTCTCATGGGCTTCTGGACCAAGCCACGTGACAGCCTCTACTTTGCTATTCATTAAGCTACAATGAATTACAATCAAGTAAAGTTTCCTTCGATTTTACGCTTTGAACATGACTTTGATTAGGCTTAATCAAGGCACCGTACGGAATCCTCTACTGAACACTAAATAGTACTTAATCGGCCTACACTTTGAACATTACTTTGTCACGGTAATAGAGGCATCCTTTCGATGATTCCTACTGCTGGCAGCTCGTCCCCCACGAAACACTTTGCTCAATATAACAAATAAAGTTATTTTAATCCAAAGAGAAAAAGGCTGGAAAGCTTAAAGGCAGTAGGCAGTCACCCCAAAATTTTCTTTGAAAAATGACCAAACTCTTGCAAATCTACTCTTACTGCATTACAAGCACCTCTGAAGACATTTTAAACATAACTATTACAAACAATATGCAAAGCAAGGAGAAATTCTCCTTGAATTTCACAATTCACTAACAAAAATATTGTCACATGATCAAAATAGGCCAATCATGAACTCGAGTAACAGGGCACAGTCACTCTGTTTGGGGTGACTGCCTACTGCCTTTAAACCAAACTGTACGTCTTGGAGCCCAGCCTTAAACTGTAAAGTAAAGAACAAAGAAAGAAATAATACATTTATAACTTTGCAGAGAATACGAATCTAAAAGTTGATAGATAAATGATTAGAATTTGTAAGATACCCAAGATTAGCATGTCACTACGACACACACACACGCACACGCACAGTTGTGCTTTACATACTGTTTGAGGACCTCATTGTTTTCCCTATTGTGTTTGCTTCCTTAACCCTAACTTTAACAATAGACTCTATTGTTAAACTTCGGAGGACATGAGAAATCTATTATATTTCCTTCTAAGGACCTGAAATCTATTGTTTAGGTCCTTAATCTGAATGGAAAGTAAGTGCGCACACACACACATATACGTGTATATCTTTAAGAATGCCGAAGTATTGATCTTGTGAATGTGAATCTTTTGTTTCATACAATGAGTCGCCCTCCTGCGCAGTAATGAGGATCTGTCCGAGCCATGACGGGAATGTTTGAAACCCAGGATGATGCATCACCCGTATTTCGTTCCCTCATTAACAAAACAGGCATTGCCGACATGCCTCTCCGTTTGTAGCAACTAAAGGCAAACTGCTTTGCGAAACACACTGTGATTTGTCCATGCACTTTAGCCCTTTAATTTTTAAACAATGGATCGGGACCCGAAGTAAGGCCGCTGGGAGGAACTTTGAAAAGGTAAACAGATTTTTTTGCAAAATAATATTAAAGTTCTTATTTTTATTTGATAACATGGACCCTCTGAGTCAAGCATTACAAAGTTTGGGGATTAAGTTCCCAAAAGTGGGTTGCGGTGGGAAAAAACCCTTAAAACCAGTTCAGGTATGGCCTATTAAATGACATGACGTCATTATAGCCTGGGCTATATAGCGTTAGGTAGCTAAATCTCAAATCCGAAGAATAGTTTAACATAGCAGAGTAAGAATAATTGCACTATAGTGATACAGGAAATTTCATACCTTTAAAAGGGTCATTTATGGGTGTAGAATGATAGGCAATCCTATGTTTTGCATTTGTTTAACTTTTATATTTTCGAAAAATAAGGTTCTCACAGAAAGAAATTCACTAGATCAGTCGTTGCTTTTGAACAGTTTGATCGCCAAAATTTCCGACTTGTTATGTGATGTATAACACTTCTATCCCTTACTCCAAATCCAGATATAGGCCAGATATGAAATTCCATATATGGGCCAGATATGGATTTCATATCTGGGCCATATCTGATGCAGATATGGGATTTATATCTGGGCCAGATAAAAAATTGGGCAGATATAACCCAGATCTAGGCCAGAACCAGATCTAAGCCATATATGGCCAGATAAAGTTTTATCTGGATCAAGTCTTTATATGGCACAGATAAAATTTTATCTGGACCAGATATGGTCCTTATATGAGCAGAATATATTTCCATATATGGCCCATATCTGCACCAGATATGGAATTTATATCAGATCAGATAAAAAGTTGGGCAGATATAACACAGATCTAAACCAGAACCAGATCTAAACCATATATGGCCAGATAAAGTTTTATCTGGATCAAGTCTTTATATGGCACAGATAAAATTGTATTCGGACCATATCTGCTTTAGTTATGAATCATAGTAAGGACTTATAGTCCACACTCCTAATGGAGACATTGAACTTTTTTTTCCAAAAGTCCCCTGACTCTCTGGCGAAGAGCCAGGGGCGAAAACCAAACAATACTCCCAAAGGAGGTCAGCTCCCTGAAGGAGTAACAACGTCCCCAAGGGACAAACTTTGACTTAACTGACATTGAATACCTTTTTTCCAAAAGTCCCCTTAACTCTCTGGCGAAGAGCCAGGGGCGAAATACCTTTTTTCCAAAAGTCCCCCGACTCTCTGGCGAAGAGCCAGGGGCGAAAACCAAACAATACTCCCGACGGAGTTCTGCTCCCCGAAGGAGTAGCAACGTCCCCAAGGGACAAACTTGCGAAATACCTTTTTTTTCCAAAAGTCCCCTGACTCTCTGGCGAAGAGCCAGGGGCGAAAACCAAACAATACTCCCGACGGAGTTCTGCTCCCTGAAGGAGTAACAACGTCCCCAAGAGACAAACTTTGACTTAACTGACACTACCCGACAGTGGTCCCGTTCTAGACTGGCGAAATACCTTTTTTTCCAAAAGTCCCCTGACTCTCTGGCGAAGAGCCAGGGGCGAAAACCAAACAATACTCCCGAAGGAGTTCTGCTCCCCGAAGGAGTAACAACGTCCCCAAGGGACAAACTTTGACTTAACTGACACCACCTGACAGTGGTCCCGTTCTACACTGGCTGAATAGAACAGGTCCCACCTGGGAGCTTCGCCGTCGTGATCACGGACACTCCTGTGCTAGGTAAGAAATACCAGCAGAAAATGTTTAAGAGCTCTATGAAGAATTCAATGTAAGTATTGGTTTGAATGGACTTAAGTACATAAATTCAACTTATTTTATAACAGTGAACAGAAAAATGCCTTGAAATTTCCTATTTTATGTAATCAAAGTGATATAGGCTTCTTATTTTAAACTTTATTAAGTATTTGACTCCAAATTTTGTTTACTGCGTAGTGCATATTTCACTGTCAACTTCCTAAATCATGAAAAATGTAGGTTTAGATACAAGCTCCGCCAGAATATGCAAATTATTTGCATAAGTTCACTTAGTATACTGCGGTATTAACAAAAGTGTAGCCACTAAACAACTGCAATGTCTGGGAAGGTGATGCTGAATCCAAAACATGTCTTGATTTGTAACAAGCATAATCCAGGAATCAAATCAACTAAAAAATAAAACAAACTAACAAAATGCTTATTTGTATATCTAGCATATCAAGTTATATCTGGCTTGATATGGCCATATAAAACTTGATTTGCATATCTGGCATGGATTTTTATCACGTTATATCTGGCTTAATATGGCCATATAAAACTTTATTAACATATCTGGAAAGGCATTTCATCCGTTATATCTGGCTTGATATGGCTATATAAAACTTTATTTGCATATCTGGAATTGCATTGTATCAATTTATATCTGGCTTGATATGGCCATATACAACTTGATTTGCATATCTGGAATTGCATTGTATCAATTTATATTTGGCTTGATATGGCCATATAAAACTTTATTTGCATATCTGGGCTGGCATTGAATCAAATTATATCTGACTTGATATGGCCATATAAAACTGTATTTACATATCTGGACAGACATTTCATCAATTTATATCCAGCTTGATATGGCCATACAAAACTTTATTTGCATATCTGGGCTGGCATTGAATCAAATTATATCTGGCTTGATATGGCCATATACAACTTTATTTGCATATCTGGAATTGCATTGTATCAATTTATATCTGGCTTGATATGGCCATATAAAACTTTATTTGCATATCTGGGCTGGCATTGAATCAAATTATATCTGGCTTGATACGGCCATATAAAACTGTATTTATATATCTGGACAGACCTTTCATCAATTTATATCCAGCTTGATGTGGCCATATACAACTTTGTTTGCATATCTGGAATTGCATTGTATCAAGTCATATCTGGCTTGATATGGCCATATAAAACTTGATATAATGTATCAAGGCACCTAAATCTGGTTGTACATCTGGCTTGATATGGCCATATAAAGGCTGTATTTAACCAGATATATCCAGATATCAATCCATATCTGGATTTGGAGTAAGGGATCTCTTGTGATGTTAGACATTTTGGGGAAGTAAAGGTGACATAATATGTTGGTGAAACTGTCTATGCGTTCCATGATGAAACTTGCCCCCTCCGTGTCCGTTTCCAAGCAATGTTAAGACAGCATGCCCCTTTAGGAAGCACTCTTCCGTTAGTCTCCTGCAATTGGCTGTCGTTAACCAGAGTGTTACTGGAGAATTGCGAGAAAGAAAGTGGGGTAGGGGAGGGGTAAAACCTTGGAATGGTACTTTTCGAGCGGGGCATTTTTACTTTCGAATGGGGGCACTGTTTGTTTGTAAAAGAAGCGACGCGATTTGTCATATTTGGGAACGGTGAAATACACGCGCCCAAATATCCCTAGAGCCATGCCCTCATTTTCCTCCGTAAAGGCACAACGAAGTTCAAATGATTTTCATTTTTTTAATTTATTTTGTGAACATCGTACGATTGCATGGCGGCATTCTCCTACTTAACAAAAACCGTCTTCTCCTCAATTTGTCGTCTTTAACCGACTATTCCTTACCTCTTCCTCCCTTTTCCCCATCGCTGCTCTTGATAATTTTAAAGGGGCATATTGAGTTGATATCAGTAACTTAACGAGGGTGTTGAAGGGTACTACCACATGACAATGGTTATTATTAGCATACTAAGTCAAGTTTCACATCCAGTAGTTACGCATAAAGTTAAAATTTTGAATTTTTTGGTATCCTGGCTTGTAACGGTTGCGTGCATAATCTGAAAAAGTGTCTGGTCACGAATTTTTGAAAACTGAATTGAATTGTTTATAACTCACATTTATTTGTATGCAAGATGTGGGGATTGTTTGAGTTTGACCATTTGTCATTAGTATGTGAAAAAAAAAACTTAACAGGTTTGGCAAAATTTGGTGAATTTCATGAACCAACTCAATGTGCCGCTTTAATCATAGTCTCTACAGGACAATTTAAAAGGGGTGTATATCTATCTAATAATAGCACACGGTTTTCACTCTCCCACCCCTCTCTATTACAAAACGTATTATGAAATACACAGTCTAATACCAAGCAACAAACATGGTGCATGTCCTCTCCAACCGCACGGCCTCATTAAGCGACTCGTTGCCCCCTCCATGTTCGGATCGCCCATATAGTCATATCTTCCGTGATGGATCAAATTAGAAAAGGACTATGTTTGCGAGGTGCCGTGCCCCCCCCCCCTTCCTCCGTGGAACCTCCCACCGATACCTCAATTACAGTGCAAAAAGAATGTCGACGAAATGACTCCATCGAAAAATAACGTCAGCGTTGCAGGTGCTAGTTTCTGGACAACTAAGCTTCTATACCCGACTTTATGTCTCATTGCCGATTTCCGAAGAGATGGGACTGCCAGCGATGCAGGCAATCGACGCGTAAGGAATCACACCAAGTTGGGAATTGCATCAAAAACCCCTGATGGTAATGTAACTGAAAGGTAGACGCCTCTCTATGAATATTTTGGATCAGTCTCTGCTCAAATCTGCTTATTCGCCAAAAGTTAGATTGTGTGAAAATCACATCACCCTCCTTCCTTTCCCGGCAAAGTTTAAAATGTTTAATCGAACTGAAATGAGTATCACCTACGCTTTCGTCCCACTAACCAGTATAAATGCAGTAAGAATTGAGAAAAAAATCTTGAACAAAAATACAAATCCCAATAAATTCGAACGAGTTATTGATAATAAATATGTCAGGCCTTTTATTCATCAGTTCATAATGGATGAACTTACCTCAGCGTCTCAAGCAGAATCAACTGTTATTCCTGAACTATATTCTGTTAATACATCTTGTCCTCATATGGAAACTGTAGCATTTCTTATCACATATAGACATACAGGGACACCCACGAACGCAGCCCCATATCAACCAGAAGTCGTGTTATCATGTTCACAATTTAATATCTCAACCACCCGTCGAAAAAACCAAGTGGGTCTGAAGTACCTTGGTCAGAGAGTTGATTTAAATTTTTATTAAAAAAAGCTAATTGAATCAACGATCAGGCTCTTCCAAAGGCAACAAGTTTTCAAATAATGCAGTTGACGAAGGGCCTAGCTGCTTGCAATAAAAGACCGCCATGATATTGCCGGGCAACGAAGTTTGGTTTGGAAAATCGCAATTCCCTCGACACGAGCATGATTCACAAATGTAAACTGTATTTTATCAAATCCGTGAGTCTTGCAACGTTACTTAATTTGTTTTTTTCTCATATTGGATTTTTCTACGCCGTACAAATGCCTTTATTCCTCGGGGCCTGGTTTTGCACACCCTTTAATTTCCTGTGAAGTCTTACTCGCCAGCTGTTTTTTTCTCTCTCCATCGCGTATATTCGGGTAGTAGAGCGATCATCTATCTAGGCCTATAACGAGATACTGTCGGACTGATACCACGTAGACTCCTACATCAGCCACTTTTTAGAAAGTCTCCCTTAATGTTAAACTTGGCGTGTTACGGATTATCTTTCGTAATTGGCTTGGAGTCTAAGCATCATCAATCATATCACACTGAATTGAAAATTTATTTCCTTCGGGGATCGACTTCAGAATCTTTTACACTTCAATTTGATCATGGTGTGGACGATAGAGGCCAAGTTTCCTCATCTTTTAGCTCTCTCTCGAACTTGAACCTGTCCATGCGCCTTGCTTGGCCCACGTTCAGCTCCCTAGGATTGAATACCAATTACTGATTTATGTTCCTAGAAAACACAAGTCCTCTTCTTTGCATATTGTACCAGTCATTATATTCTTTTTATCATCCTTCCCTTGATCCAAAATCAAGCTAACCTCCTTACGTTTTCTTCTCATTTTCGCCGTTTCCAAACTGGACTGACTGTAAGTGAGCCATGGGTATTACTGGCCAATATCCACGTCGAGTTTCCGTTATGCACTGTGATTAAGATTGATACAATTAAAATGTTGCGCAAAGGTTAGCTTGGTCGAATAGTGTTATAAAACCATACCTCTGTTACCATCAGGGGCACTGCATCAGTTGTCAAAGCTGAGGCCAGTGAAAATGATTTCCAAAAGCATCAACAAAGATCTCCCCAAAGTTTCGATTATTTTAAAAGCTTCTGCCGGTCTTACCCGATGTAAATGACATTAGAAAGATCTTAGAGAAAGTATTTAAACGTAGAAAAACACAGTTAAAGCTTCGCTCTCGCTTTATTGATAACTTCTTACTCAGTTAAAATAATGGGTGCACTGAAAAATTGAGAGGCTTAAGATTCAAATCTTATGCAATTTTCGTTTTTTGGAGCTTTCACGGTAATCAGCTCAAGAAAAGGATTTCATTTAGTTTCGGTTTATATCATTTAAATTAAGTGCATGGGAGGAGAAATTACGAGCTGAATAAGTAGCGAGGTTGACTGTGCTTCCATATAACGGTTTATCCGCCATGTTTAACTAAAAGTGGAGAAAAGCCCAGAAAAATTCGCAGCGAGTCACTAAACGGTAACAATGAAGGGTTGTCGAAATACTCTATACCTACCTTCTCTAAATGGGGGAGAGGAAGACCTGAAAGTATCTAATCATAAGTCAGCAACTTGAAAAAAAGAACTTATGAGAAGATTATTTGCTCCTTCCCCACTCCCAGCTCTTTTCCCCGTCTCCCATCTGCTCCTAAGGAAAGGTTGGTTATGTATGTTACCGTATTCCATACATGGCAGTGAACACATCGAATGTTCCTACCTATCTGTATAAGGTGGACAAAAAGAGCCAATGGAAGAGTCGGGGAACAGATGAAAGACTGACAAGTATAACTCGGTTCCTGGAAATCTCATCTTTTAATCGAACTAGGCTAAAGCAGGTCTATGTAGAAAGTCACGACTTCTTGTGATAAGCTCAATATCGTGTATGCTATGACTTTTCTTAATCCTGTAAAAAACTTTTTCGAATAAATTGGTAAGGTTATGGAAGATAATTCGAAGTTAACCTATTGATGTAAAAGATGTTTGTAAGTTGAAAGGATACAATTGCTTATATGCATGTCCTATAAGCTTTCTAACTGAATGCATTTGCATAAAGGTAAAATATTTCTTTAAGATAGTTACAATCAAATTATAAAAAATCTGAAGGGTTATCTGGTTATAATGACTCGTTGTCTTTGTGTAATTCCTTCTGTCTGTTTTCCTTTCTTTGTCAAGGTAATAATCATTGCTCCTATATCCTAATTTGATCTGACAAACAAAATGAAACCAGAATTGTTCTCTTCAGAAGAAGTATCAAGCCTACTAAACTCCTTCTCTGGTCGCGTGGCTTGCCAGCCGCAGAGATCGTCCAATTCCCCGAAGTTTACGGTAGACGCGGAAGCAATATTTGCCGTAACACTTTTCGCAATGTATTATTTACACAATGCGTTCTACAAATTTTCAGATCATTCATATTTAAATATGATTTGACACGTCACAGCTACACAGCGAATTACCTCGGAGGCGCTGGAATAGAACAGTAATAATCAATCGAAACGCAATCTCATTCTGATATAACATTTTGAATAAAGATTACGCACCGTTGATCTTAAGAGGGGTAAAAATAATTGCACCCGAACGGCAACGTCTGCCGTCTTTAACTCGGTGGCAATGTGGTCTGCTCATCACTGGATAGAAACTCTATCGAGCCGAAACGGTGCGGAACTTATTTTCGCTCTTAGGATAAACACTAGGGAAATATCGCAGGCCTGGCGAGCATTAAGCTATCAGAAAAGTTAATAGAAAATACGCGCTGTGAAACCCAATTTTTGTTGTCCGAGACAAGGTGCCTCTTTCTCTGTTGAAGAGATCAATGGCATGGTGAACTTGCTCAGCTCGCTCCCAGATCACTTTATTACATGTTTGATTGGATTCACGCCTCCTCTTTTTGAGTGTCCGAAAATGCAGAGAGAAACTTTCCTCATATCGTGCGCATATTCTTCCATTTATTATTGGGAAAGGATAGGGTTACCTGAGTTCTTAGTTTTTTATTGATGCTTTCTTTCCTTTTTCGGATCGAAGGTTTGACTGACAAGAATGCTTCCAGTCGCGTCGAGTTGCAGATTATTAAGCCTCCGGCCCATCTGTTCTTGCTGGTCAAAAGAAATTTTCAAGAAATTAGAATGCACGACTTCGTCAAAAAAAGTTGAGGTCGAGACCTACGCTTTGCTACTAAACAGGGGCGAATGTTAGGGGTGCTGACAGTAGGCAGTTATTTCAATAGCTGAGAACGCCCTCTAGTTATGAAGCTGACATAATCGATTTTGCGGCATGACAGTTATATACTTTGGCTAGTTTGGAGTGACAGTTTTTGTTTGGTTAAAACCCTGAGCAACTTGCACTTAGTCCTACATTCCAAAAAGACAGGTCAGAAAAAATTAAAGTACGAAAAGACATTCTTGACTGCAACTTGAATTAAAGAACGCCAACATGCAAATATTGCAGTAAGTCCACTGAAAAAAAGAAGGAAAACTAGGCATTCGCAAAAGAGCTAGGGCTTACCTGTGCTACCCATAAAACAACAGATTACGTGTTTGATTGTCAGCTTCAAATTGAAAAGCCCACTAATTATGCATGTTATCGTTAAAATATCTGTAACTGGCCTCCGTTTTAGGTAAATATAATATGATTTGCCAGGGATTAAATTCAATGACTTCAAAAATGCAGAAAATTTTTCTGCTTTAGGAGATTAAAACCGCAATTAAATAGCACGTGGCGTTTGAAAGAGAAAAATTTTCAAAGTAATGTACATTTTTCTAGAGATACGGTGCATTATGGGAAATCTGTAATGCCACAGCGGTTAAGCATATCGTTGTATATCTACACGATATTGACACCACTGTGGAAATATTTAAAAACAACTAAAAAAAAGATATTCAAAGATTCCAACAGTATCAAATTTCAAGGACAAACAGGACATTCAATTGAAGACAAGCAAAAGGAATCTGAGGCGTTGTGCCTACTTCACATTACATTCTGTGACCTTGATGAAAACCGGAGGTATTTTTTGACAGAAATACCGTAACTAATCTATAAACTGTGATATCTTGAGTTAGGATCAGAGAAGGGCTACATGGTTTAGAGGACATGAACTGTTTTCTTTTGCTTTTTCACATAAGTCCATGATACACCTTTGGAATATACCTTTAACATTTTGTGTTGAGTCACAAGTATCTTCTAACTTTCCGTCACTGGCACGGTATGGTAAGTCATTCATATTGATACATGTAATCATGGCTGGTTCTGAAGTTCTAAGTAATGATTCTTGGAATATGACTAGTGGTAGTTACAGTATATATATATATATATATATATATATATATATATATATATATATATATATATATATATATATATATATATATATATATATATATATATATCCAAATCATCCGAGTATGCAGGGTTTTTCAACCCGTAGTGTGTGACTTCAATTTTGACAAACGCTGGTTATACTAAGCTACCTAAAAGGGAGTTTAACAGCTTTTTTTAACCCGAGGAGTACGCGTCTCCCAACTCCCCCTCCCGATAAGCGCCTGACGGCCTATGCGTTTAAAGAGAAATGTTGCTTTACGATAAGACATCTTGCTGATTCAGCACATCATTGTTTGCAACTTACAGGCTGAGGGAAGTTAACGAAGTCCAAAGAAGGCCTTTTGCAGCAATTTAAAACCTTTCTTCATGCCCGCTTATACCAAGATGCTGTTAAATATTTTAAAAATTACGACCCTCCAAAACATTTGAACCTTGAAGTGTACTGGTGGAGGTATGGGGTGGGTTGCTATGGCGTGTTTCAGTGTCGTCTGCGACGAGGACGGCTTCTTCAGTATAGGACTGAAGCGACCCCAGTCAAAACTGTGGGGGACATAAGTATATGCTTGTCAACCCCAACTTTTCAAGGACGAAAATAACTTCTTTTGTTCCTGAGTGAAAAAAATGTCAAATCTTTGATGAAATACCGTTTTCAATAAATGTAGGCTACTTCAAAATCTGCTCAGAACGTAGAACGTTACTGCATGCATGAGCAGCCTAAGACTATCATGCAATAATACTTATTACACTTAGTCATTTTGGTGTAGGAATGAAACTTTTTCACAAAAAAAAGTGAAGGAGTAAGGAAAACTTGAATTATTCCTCCCCCCCCCCCCGCAAAATGTCACTAGCTTCGATCGAAGAATTGGTACCGTCAGACAGGTTCGAGGACAAGGGGCAGCCGCTCCCCCCCCCCCCTTGAGAATATTTTTGGTATTTTTAATGTTTATTTTTACAATATTGTTAGTGTGTCTCCTATTTATGTGAGGAAATAGGCCAGGGAAGTGCCATTTCCAGCGATCTGGGAGGTATTTGGGGCCAAAATTTTCTTGCGCTTCGCGCCAACCCATGGTAGCGCGGAGCGCTAAGAGTCAGTCTATAGGCTTCACCCCCCTTAACAAATTCCTGGCTACGCCCCTGCCGTCAGAGTACTGCCGCAGCTTGGTTGCAATTACTCCCGTACTAATCCGACAAGTGATGAGTATGCTCCATGTCCTAGCTTTGCTATAGAGGGGTTTCATCTCGCGTCTCTAGTAGTTTTTAAGGGCCCGTGTCCATTGTGTCACAGTAGTATCTATGGTTATGCTGTGCGAGTGTGTTGTAAATACGCGAACTGTGTGTGTGTTTTACCCTTCAGTGCCTGGGAATCCCATTCGCGTGACGTCACATGAAATCCCTCATAGAGGGGTTTCACAACGTCACGTGATCGTCACGTCTCTTTGGTTTTGAAGGGCAAGATCGCGCGTCTCTTTGGTTTTGAAGGGCAAGTGTCCAGTGTGTCACAGAAATATCTATGGTTATGCCGTGCGCGTGTGCTGTAAATACGCTTACTGCGTGTGTGTTTTGCCCATCAGTGCCTGGGAATTCCATGCCTGTGACGTCACATGAAATCCCTCTATAGGGCTATGTATTTACCCTTTACTTAGGTACGCCTATACATCCATTTATAATCTGCAAAAATGCGGCTTTAGTGTGTCAAAACTTTACGTTGCACGTTGGTCATTCAACCCAGAATATACATATGAAAAAACTTAAACTTAAATCGCACTGACACTGAAAATAGCTTCAGAAGACCTAATTCAGTTTAAAAACAAGAAAGAAAATAGAAAAACCCTGCACCGCTATAATCACCTATTCAAGCTAATCTTGGTTAAATGTCCAAGCAAAAAAAAAATGATGGTGTAAATGACGTCAGTTGAGATCTCTTTATTTAAGACTGATGTTCCTAGAAGACATACTCCTAGATTTTCCGGACCGTTCACTAATTTAACGACTAGAGCAAGTCTAATAAGTTGTAGGTATATCACATCTCCTTTAATCTTCTCTTCTCGGGTAACCAAGGCTTCAGGCTCCTTTAGTCGTGGCCAAAAAGATCCATTAGCCGAAACAGTGATTTGTACAGAAGCAATCCGACGGCAGGCCCTGTGTGTAAATTGAGTGTCGAACCATTTCCATCAGTTCCAAGTCACTAATTCAACTACAGCTGCTTGAGCAAATTGAATCGTTTCCCAACTCCTTCTGATTGCTTTGTGCGCTTCGAGACATCAAAATACAGGAATGAAATCAGCACGGGCAGAACAACTGAGAAGTATACACTTCAGGAGAGATGATACCAAAAAAAAAAAAAAAAAAAATGAAAAAAAGTGAAGAAAGGGCAGACGCAAAAAAATCGAGAATACGTCGAGAATAAATTGAACAAAAACAAATGAGACTCTCTTGAATGAAAAGGCTTAAAATTTGTCAAAGCTGCCCAGTATGGTTTGCAAAATGTTCGAAAACTATCCTTCTCTAAATTGCATTAGTGAACCAAGCTGGGGCCACAAGTAGCCAAACATTATCACATCAACACTTCGTGTGCGTCTTTTTATTGACGATGTTAAGTGAAAAGCTCTTTTTGGATATTGCAGCTGTCCCAGTCGACACTTCTTTTTCTTCCCTAAAATGCAAAGCTGAAATTAACTTTGGCTTCATTCGCGAAGACCGCTCACTGCGTAAATTGCTTAAGAGGCAGAGCAGGACGAACTTCTATTGACAAAAATCCCCACCATGCACGGTAATTGATTAAAGAGAAGAAGTATCATTGAATGTACGACAAGTGCACGGGTGCCTTGTTCCTTCTCAAAACTCATTAACGGTTGTGTTTCTTTCTTTACAACGCCGAAATGCAAACACAAGATTACAAAGCACTCAACTCATTTCGGTTAGAGGTACTAAAATATCGGATGCAGAAGAAACTGTCCCCCCTTACTGATCCTGACTCCACGATTTTGCTTTTAATGAGTTAATTAACGACGAATCTTTAAATAATATTTCAATCGCAGACCATAATTGATTTTCTAAAGTCCTGCACGGATACATTTCACGGGTTCTCACTGAACACCGTGGGAACTCAGATAATCAGAAACCCCTCGTAAATAATCGACGAGTCCGTTCTTAGGATTGGTGCGAAAAGCCTGGCAGCCTAATATATCAAACGGCCTATTTATTAGTTGCCGAAAATAAGCCATTGTCGGTTGGGTAAACTGCCATGTGCTAGCTACGGTGATATAGTCTGGCAACTGGAAAGCGGTAGACAGTTACTACCAAGAGGCGAGGCGAACTACACACGCGGGGTGAAAGCAGACAAACGCACAGTGAGTTCGGTACAAGTCAAATGGTGTTCTGAAAACTTTATGAATGCCGGAGTTTTAAGGATCGATCGCAGTGCACAGGAAAAATAAAAACATTAGTTATTTACTTTCTTAGCGATGTATTCAATCTTCCACAAATAGAACATTTACTGGATTAAATTGCCAAGGAAGGATTGCAGTTATTCTTATTACGACAGACGGAAAAGTAAAATCATTTCAAGGCTTCTTGGAACTTCCTATCGATAGGCCTACCCTTGTGAGAATCCAGTTAAGTGTAGGAGGAGCGTACCGTATATTTTGCTAGGAAAGGAGTTTAGATTGCACGTGTAATCTGGGACTGTTAAAATACTTTCATTGGTAATTTTGTCTACTACTTGGAAGAGTAGGTCTAAACTGAATTGTGTCACTTGGTTTTCTAAACAGTTGAGTCTTATCCAAGGAGTAGGATATCAACACTTTTCTGTGACGACAAAATATCTTGAAAGGAATCTTTCACCTTTCCCCGGACAGTTGTAAAAATATGAGGTGACACTATAACTCGGCCAATGTTTCATGACTACTCTTCAGTTATCATCGTACATCGTAGATCTACAGCCACGCAGTCGCCTGTTATTTTGCATTATTTCATTTTACCTTTATTTCATAAAACTGGCTATACATTGACTATTTGTATATTACTTTCAAATGTTACACGAAACTATACTTTTAGTTCCGTACAATAATCGTCAACAGTGTTTATCCGTAGCTGTGCACTACGAGACATCTGATAAACTTCATCATTGCTTACTTAGTACTACTAGCTACAATTCAGTCGTGTGCCCATACCGAATATACGATAAGAGCATTCACGGCATCGAGCACTGCACGTGTAATTAACTGTTTCACCCGTGCGATATACGTCCGTCAGAGATTGTTGTATTTTCGCACGTGGATTCATGCTGTTCATAGCCCTATAAAATCTTCCTGCCTGGCAGCCGTTTTTCAATTTGTTGTGATTAAATTGCGTTTCTATTTCAAGGGTTTTACAGCGACATTGGCACATACCACCCGATCGACAGATCACTGCTCTCTTCGGCACATAGAGTATCTGTGATAAGATCAACGTGCAGTTGGATCAACTATCGCAGTGCTTACTTTTTCTTGACCGGAGTGGAATATATCTGTCCAGAGAATATGAGAATGACCGGAAGTGTCGAAGATCAATCATCAATAAACAATGGTAAGATTTATGATTTCATCCTCAGCTTCAATTGGAGGGGCACAAATTGACAAAATTTCGCCCCACCTCCATTTAAGTGCATGTTACTTGGCTCATTTATCACTGAAGATGCTGTACGAACCGTCTTGTACTGTAGGCAGTAACAGTACAAACCTTTATTTGACTTCAGCAGCGTGAAGTAGGCCTATAGGCATAGGCAAAGCAGCAATGTCCTGGTGTCAGAGAGATGCCAAGGATCTGTCTTTACTGTAGTTCGTCCTGAAAAGCTACATCATTCAGTAACTTGTATTTAATAGTTTTCAAGTCCGTCCTAGGCGACGCGAAAGCAAACTGTCAGTTCCGCGAGAGTGAACCTGAACGATCGAACCAATACACAGGCAATCACGTAAAGCAAATTGACTGCTGGCAGTTGTGAAGTCAAACTCTCAGTATTTAAAGATTCACATCTTGACCAAGAATGCACGCTGAACTCCTCATGTAGTAACACAGATTACCTTTCATGGGTTTTCATGCATGCGTACTTAGTACCCAGTACTTGCCAATTCGTGGGCATAGTATGAACTTTCATTGAAAACCCTAAAGCGATCGTTATAAGAAACATCGTACACGACCTCTCAAATTTACTTTTGCTGCCGTATATTACAAATTGAACCGTCCCTGTAAAAACAAGATTTTGCGTACAAGGAATGCCCTTGTATAAATGTTACTAGTATTGACCCACCGATAGGTTACATCTAAACCAAGTTACCAGGTTACTGTAATATGTGACCTACAGCGATTCTGGCGTTACTACTCGCATTGACTCTATTCAGGGTGCACGGGTTCGTTGCACAACCCTCTGAGTTTGTCCACGAGGTCATGCGTAGGGCCCTCTGTAGTACATGGCAGACGGTGTAGGCCTACACATTCCAGGCTGATAGAAGTTCAAGTACAAGGCTGCAACAGGGAGCTGCCACCCATCTACCTGCATGAATCTAGTGTCTTTCCGCCATCGGTACATTCCGCCATAACATTCCGCCATGGGTTTTGCACCATTCCGCCATGGCGGAAAGGTGCAAAACCCATGGCGGAAAGGTGCAAAAGCTATGGCGGAAAGGTACTTTCTTAAAACCTGAGAAACAAAAGGTCCTGTTTTCCTTGCAAACATATTTTCAAAGGGTTATTTTGAAAACGACACATCATTCACTATTAAAATAATCATAATTAACACTTTACTGCCATGGCGGAAAGACATGTTTTCTATGGCGGAATGAACACATTTTCTATGGCGGAAAGTACCTATGGCGGAATGGCACGGCCCTCTACCTGTACATGCCTATAGACCTCGCATCCAATAGACCTATCAATTGCCGTTCATCTGCAGCGAGACAGCTCTCAAGGTCAGCACTGTGGCTACTTAGGCTAGACTAAGTCATACTTTCACTGCACGAAAAGAGAGGTGATGTGAGTCACACCAACTGGCTGACGTTTGTACATTTTTCATAGTAAGTAGAGAGTCTCTGAAAAAAAGAAGTTGCTAACTCTTGAAGGGCGACGTCATTGATGACAGATACGTTGTTACGTTATGTATGTGCCCTATCCGCTGACCGTGATTTATGGGTATAAAATAGCAGCATGACGTTCAACTTTTATCTTTAAACATAACCTCGTACATTCATGAAAATATAAGTTGAGAGCCTTTGTGGGGTCGAAGGATTCTCGGTGATTTGATGCAGTATAGGATACACTGTAGGCTATAGGATCATGGACACGAATACTAACACAACAAAACCTGGAAAACAGCCTAAATGACTGTATCAGTCATGATAAATTCCTGGATGGTTTGTTTCTCATTCCAGGAGCTACTGTACTTTAGGTTCGATCAAGAAACAATTGCAAGCTGAGGTGCTTGTTCCAACTCCCCCAACCCAATCTTGTTGCCAGTAATCTAGTGCAAGTGTAATAATCCAAGAAATTCTACATGGCAACTCCACGACCTATCAGAATCCAAACCGATCTCTATGGTGCGGTCTCGATAATACCATGGCAGTGTCACCATAGTCCAATCAGGGAACTGCCACTCTAACGTGGCAGCTCTCTGGTCCAATATATCCGTCAGTACAATAGTACAACGGCACCCCTGCAGTGCTCATTATATACCTTACACTTTGGGAAAATAGAAGCAAACATTCTTTGTGACAGACTAATAAAGGCTTAATTGCAATCATTCGGCCATGGATAATCATTGAATGACCCTATTTTATGCCCTAACTGGAAAGCTTTTGAACCAAAGTGATATCGTTTTTGCCGATATTTCAGTAAATTGTTTCTTTTTTCCAAAATCACCTTCAGGCGAAGTAGACAACGAATCACCGCATGTTGTCGATAGTCGTGAACTGATTTGCTATAGACCTACTATAGATTAAGTTAAAAAAGTTAAATTTCAATCCAGACTCAAAGGTTGTGCAGGGAATCTTACAAATGGATACCACCAAAGTCATTGCCATAGTTACATATCAACAAGACGGCTTGATGGTCATCGATGACCCTTAAATCTAAAGAGCAAACGCAGCAGTCACCCTAGTTTGAATTAGTATAGTTTACCGTAGTATCTCAATTAATTTAGCCTATTGTACGGCTTCTTTTAATCGTGTGGCAATATCTTTGTGACTGAATTGTTAAATTCATTCGGGAAAAAAATTAATATAATTTTTCCTTTAATATGCTGAAAATTCAGGTTCTGAAATATCATGAAAATCACCGGTAAGGAAATAAGAGAATGTCTGAAAGATTTAGATAATGAACCAAAGTAGGGTTGGGGTGGCAGAAAGAAAGAATAATTAAAGTGAAATTTGTGAAACAAAATGTGGATTACACATTTCTTCCAGCCCCTACAACAAAGTTTGGAGGATGAAACAAGACGATTGTCGATGTTGTGATCAGTGTAATTAATTATCCAGTGAGTTGCAACCCCCTCGGAAGTTTGTTAACCGTTTCAATGTAGTTCGGATTCTGTTCGCTCATGTACCGGTATGCGAACGAACCCTTAGCCTAATTGTATGCACGGTACCTATGCGATTTCTTCAATGTGCAGTAAAAGGACTAAATGTAGAGATCAGTTTTGAGGTATACACGCCAATGTAAATCGCAAGCCTCTCAACCAAAGACGTTAGGAACATTTCTTTGTACGTGGGAGAATATTCTTAAGAAGGTAAAGAGGTTTGTTCAAAGCAGAATATATGTTTTTCCGAATTCGTAAAACTAAACCAAAATTAACAAATGTATTCAATAAAGGCAACTAAAACTATGTTTAAAAGGGAGTGTCAGAAAATATTTCCAGGTAAGGATTTGGAAGTCTGGTTAGTACATGGGGATAAAACGAAAATATGAAAGAAAGATGATACGAAAATATAAGAGAAAGCAAGCTTTGATATAATACCGTGGTATTGTGTTTAAGGATTGAGGACAGTTTGTTATCTACCTTCCTTTCGGGAGGAATCCTGTCAACTCGAAATTCCCTCCGATTCCTTTGTTTTCTCTTCTATATTTATTGATAATAGAAGAGTCAAACTCACACCCTTTAATGCCCCGAGGGAGGGTTCAGGGCTTCCTGTCATAAGTGACCCATTTTAAATAAAACATTTTATAGTGGAAGATCGATTATAGACAAATAGGCGACCAGACTGATATCTGTCAACAAATGCACTTCAATGGTCTTCATCGGTCTTCTAAATTTTTTGGAACTCTGAAATTTCTCCTTCTGGCTGGGCGTCCTAAAAGAAAGGTTGGACCTGACAATGCATCCATATTTGAATCCCCCTGCGTCAGTTGACAGAAAATGTGAAATGGAAAAAAACACACGGATTGATAAAAATAACGCAGCATCCCAGTCTTAGAGAAACAGACGAAACGTTGGTTTCTTCCCAACATTTTCGTAATTTTGGTCGAGTTTTATCATGTGGGAAGAGAATAAAAATGGGTTACGAATATGTCAGTGCATCGAATCGATCACGCACTCGAAAGTCTTTCCGAGTCGTTCTTGTCAAAGAAATCATCGCCCAAACTTGACCGCTTACGAAAAGCTAACCAATTTCTCGAAGCGTCATCGTTTTATCAACCAGACTCGGAAGTGACAAGATATCCTGCTGCAGAAGACACCATATCTGCATTGAACTTGATAGCATAGGAGAGAACCGTGTCACGACCACGGTTTGGAAAGGCTTGCAAATAGGGGCAGAAAAGGGGATGGCCATCCCGCTTGTATCATTAGGTGCCGACTGGCCCGAAGGACTATCATTCATGTGATGTTTAAGAGTGGTAAAAGAGACACGTCTTCACTATCAGTGGGACTACATCGACACGCAACCTTCGCTGTCAGGTCTTGGCTAGTGTACTCGAGCCAAGGAGAGACAATTTTATATTAATAGACAATCATGGAACAGCTTTTAAAATGTCAGAACCAAAATGAAACTCCTTGATGAGAGAACGCAGCGAGGGTTAGTAGTTTTATTACCATGTCACCTGGGAAATTCTTCGCTACTAGTGGCGACATCGAGGAAAAGAGAATCCAGAAGCCGTCCTCATTCCGGACTTTATAAAGTTTGTACGTCATATCGCACAGCCGTCTTTGCAATTACATTTTGGACCACTGTCGACAGCTCAAGGAAGGTCATATTAAATTAAACACAGAACACTCCAATGAGCAACTGCTTATTAAAAGCCGCTACAAACTCGATTAGCGTAATAAAAGACTTCAATTAAGCTAAAGACAAACGTGGCTTTGTACATCTTGCAATCAGGGATCATCATTATCCAAAACCTACAAAATTCCTTGAAATGAAGAAAAGTCCTGAAGGTGGACTTTGAGGTGGATGGGGTCCCAGTGGGTAATTTGTGTTGAATATGCAGTGTGCGTGATCTTATTGGTAGAGCCGAACATTTCGCCCTCTCTCTCAAAAAAAAAACAATATTTTTCTCTAGGTCTAGTCAATGCTACCCAAAAATGAATAGACTCGACTACTTTATGAGTTGACTTTATATGTTGGCATGTCTGGTTTTCTCCATTTAGGCCTAAACAGCTAAAGGAGGAAGGCTTTATATAAAGAACCATACTCTGTACTGAAGAAACAGGAGTACCGGATGCCTCCAATTACTGTTATCTTCACAATTAATTTACTAGATTACTGTTTTAACTCTTAGAGACTTTATTCTATGCATTTTAAGGAGAAATACGAGTGTATTATCCGTCTCAATAAGTAAGAAACACGAGCATGACTCCGAACTGAAGATCATGCATGGCCTGTTTACATGCTTGCCCTACAGCTTCCACGACCTATCGCTGTGGAAGTTATGGGAAGAGGGAGGTATTTCTTTTCTCACTTTTGTGTTGGAGTTTTACCCATGCAGACTAACATACGAAACAAATTGACTTTTAATTAGCCACGAAGTATTCCCGTGAAACTTTGCCTTGGTATTTTCCCCTTGACCAGTGAGCACGCCCATTAATATCTACCTGCTGATCAGGGTGGTGTCTTTTTGTTCACGATCTTCCTCAAGTGGAAAGCTATCTCCCAACCCCCTTTTCAGTCCTGTTACTTATAGGTACTGTAAACTTAACTTGACCTCTTAACTAGCACGAATGAATTTTTGTAAGTCTGGCACTTCGCTTGACTTGTTCCACTGCGAAAAGTAAAATTTATCAAATCGAAATCTCTCTTGGATTATGACTAATTTGTTGCATTCCATTGTCACTTCATGCTTTAGGAAGGCATGGCAAATAAGCAGAACACAGTGAAGTTTTTAAACAAAAGGGAGTGGACTGGCATATATTTTGGAATAATAGAACATGGATGAATTTCTTGCACTATGAAGAGAAGTGTGTCTGTCGTGATTCCAGTTTGCAGCTTGGCATGATATATCTTGTCTGGGACTTCAGGATCAAAGAACCCATTTTGGTTCCATTGAATAGAGAAACCTATGCATTCAGATGGCGTGTGTGTATACCGGTATTTGCGTATGTCCTTTTGGGTGTGTTTGTGACACAACTTATTAACACGATGTCTTAAGAAGGAAACTGACAGTTCTTTTTCCTGGTATGTAGATGTCCCATATTGAGTAGAAGAACCCTGTTCTTTTTGTGGAGGTCAAATGTCATCTGAGGTCACTGAAGGTCAATCTCTTATTTGCACGATATCTCACCACAGAGAGCTTCATGGACACTTTCCATACTTGGTATGTCGATGCATTATATTGAGCTAAAGAAACCTATTGTTTTACTTTACGTCAAATATAATGTAAGGTCATCAGAGATCAGACTGTGAAAACATTGAATAAACGATGCCTCAAGAGAGAAAGGATGGATACTTTCCATACTTGATATATATATATATATATATATATATATATATATATATATATATATATATATATATATATATATATATATATATATATATATACACACCAAATATGCCCCAAAGTAAGTGAAAGAATTAGAGCGGCTAATGCTTTGGTGGATGTCATCTGAGGTTACTGGGGGTACTACTTTCCACAAAAATTCTCATTAAAGGTCTGTGAACATGTAAATGTGAAACCTGTCTGTTTGGTGTAAAAAACGTTAACAATTTCAAAAATAGCCGCACTTCCCAGTAAAATCCATCAGATGTTGACATTTTACAAGACAATTAACGTTTTCACTTACGTCATGAATAAACATGACCCTTAAGCAAATTTATGATGTGAAGAGAAGGACCCATCAAATAGGTCTTATGTTATCGTTTGTTTGTTTAGCCATCATTCCAAGGACAGCTGCAATTTTGGAATGCCCCGAAGGTTTTGTTTTGTAAGTAGCTATTTACTTCTTTGAAAATATGCACGTTAAACACCAACTAGAAACTAGCTAGTAAATAATTAACCGATAATTCATAAAGGACTAAAAAAAAAAACAAAAACAAAACAAACACTGTGCAGTACTCCACATCATTTTTTTGCATAGCTAACAAGCAATCCCAGAGATGGTCAAACTTTGAAGAGAAATATCTTTGGAACGGTAAAAGATAGGCCTATTCAAATTATTCCAAGGTATTTTTCATTCAGGGATCTTAATCTAACTTTGTCGAGTAAAACAACTGGTTTGGTTTCATGTCCACGGACCTTTGACCCGTTTTAATCGAAAGGAATGGCATGAAGCACTCTCGTTTTTTCTTGATTTTATGGACTGTAACCATGGAACACTAGCTCGGAGGTAGTACTTCCATGCTGTAACATAGAACCAGCATGTAAATTTAACCATGGAAGTACTAGTACTGTGTAGGTGATGGGAGGGGATGGGGGGGGGGGGAGGGGTAGGAACCTGACAAAGGTCTTGAGTGGGGGAAGTACACTCTTTCGGGCATTTTGGAGGTACTCCTTTATGCCCTCATGATGTCATATTCTGGGTTTGGTTTGTTAAACCTTTGAAGTTTTAACAGTATACATTTTCAAAAGCCCACTCGACTCTCTGGTAAAGAGCCAAGGGGCGAAACCAAACGTTACTCCCGAATGAGTTCTGCTCCCGAAAGGAGCTACGTCCCAAGGGACAACAAACCTAACTGACCGACCTCTCGACCGTCAGACCCCTACATCATGGGTCTGTCATGCGTGGTCCCGTTTAAACAGTAACCGCCAAAGGTAACTGCCTGGTTTAAATGACTATGTTGGGATACAAAAATGGAGCTATTCAGAGCTAGATGTTGGGCACATAATCAGCCGGTAGTTATATTCGTATCGCGCAATTTTCTCCATTTTTAATACAGTTAAGCAAAAAATCCTAAGTCATAAAATGCCAAAGTAACTAATGTTCAGGTTTTACAACCCTGCATGGTTTATTTTTGCAGAAAAAGGTTGACAGCCCAGGTGTCGTTGCGAACTATTAACCTCTAGTCATCGCTGTTTGTTTGGTGAACAGCAAATTATTTTCGCGTGCTCCGACAATAAAACTGTATGCCATGGCTGACTGCTCGCCATTAAAATGAAGGAAATGAGATTTATTCATAAAGTAATTAAACCCGGACTTGTTATCGTATGGTCTTTTGATGGTGCTGCTTACAAAAGTTTCAACCGTCGGCCCTCTGTCACCGACTCGCATTTTCGTGCATAGAGTTGGAATAAAGACGCGCATGTCCCACAACAGAGGATCTATTTAAACAGTTTTTAATTGAATTATAAGTTCAGTTACCTCTGTATGACGTGCGTGCTGTTATTGAACTCGATCGAATTGAGTTCAAATTGAATGTTTGAGCATTTTAGTCACGTGAACCTTGCGTTTTATAACTTAAACCCCTGTCACGTGCCTGGCAAATTCGTGCAAGGAAATCAGGTAGGGGAAAAACCTTCAAATGCAAAAACTTGTGTAACTATAGAATTTGAGATATGTTATGAAATAACTCAAACTAAACAGAAAATTCAGGTGCCACATTTTAATATATGCAAGAGTGAATTTATATCTGAATTTGCTCGAAAAGGTTTGCTTTCCAGGGTAGACCTACTGCAGCCCTGCAGGCCCGTAGTCAAGGGGGGCCAGGGGGGCGAAGCACCCCGTGGAAATTTTTTCGCCCCCCAGAAGATCAAAAATTAGCATTACCGTAATGCATTTTAGTATGTTTCGCCCCCCTCTGGAAAATTTTTCGCCCCCCAGAAGCTTTTTTGCCCCCCCCTTCAGCATCTTGTCTGGCTACGGGCCTGCAGCCCTGCATAATCGCTTTCGGTATGTAGGTCCTTTTGTAAGTACATTACACTGCAAGGTGAAAGGACTGTTGAAGGCTATGGTACGCCGTTCTAAACTTAAATGGGTGTGGGAAGACATTTCAAAGCGAACGAACGGTTTTTGCCGAGAATTTCATTGCTTGGCAAACAATCACATTCCGCCAGCGGTCAGTATCTAAATTTAACTTCATTTGGTTAAATTTGCTATGAAAAATAAAAAGGGGGGAGTGCCCTGAAATCGAATTCTTTTCTCCGGGAGTGTGAGTGGGGAATTATTCTCCAGACTTCGTCTCGCACGCCTTTGTTCAAACCCATGCATGAATCTTTGTTAAGCAAAAACATATGAAAGGAATAGATCAACGAATAACCCACGTATTAAAATATGTGTGCGTGCCTGGACGATTTATAGTTCTGCACTACAGCACATACAGCCAAACAATTGCTGCCTTATATGAGTTCCCTCCTTTTAACAAACAGCTTATTAAGTACACACCTGTCTGTTTATTCATTTCAATAATTGTCAGTGTAAAACTTATTTTCAGCAGAGACACTTCTGAGAAGTCAACACTCTACTAAAAGTTTTTACAATGTGATTGCAAATTTGCAATCAGGCCCTTTAGTCATAACTGTATTTAACTGCAAAATAATAACAAACTGGGAATGCCATTTGCCCGTGCAGGAGTCATTGGCCCAGCCCACAACCTCTGTTTCTCTACGTTGCCCAAAGTTTTTCTGTGCAAATTGACCCCTTACACCACTGTCCCCCTCCTATGTTATGCATCAGTTAAACGAAGTGAAAGAGGACGTCCATGTGATGTTTCACTGTATGGACTGTGGACTACACCGTACTTCTTGCAATGTCTTTTTTTGTTTGTTTGTTTGTTTGTTTGTTTTTTTAAGGTTCCCAAAGTGTGGTACTGGTGGCGTGTGAAAAATACTGTTCGTATCCAATAGGTACGTCTTTTGTAAGTAGGCCTTGTCAACTTAGCTGTGAGACGTTATTTTGACTTCGTTTCTCAATGACTTTGTTTGGCTCTGTTTTTGAACTAGATATAAAGTTTGGCTTTCTAGACCTCATGCGCTCTGAAACTTCTGTACACGATTTACTGTTAGCTTGAAGTGAAAACAAACCCCTTAAGATACGCTTTTGTTGATTTGGCGTCATGATATCGAGAAACATTGGGATGGATCTGTTTTCTACCGTCCACCGCGACCACAACTTCCTGTGCAATATTTTTCAGAGGCGAAGGTGGGGGTGGCAAGGTATCCTAATTATTTGATGAGACTGATATCTTTCTAATTCTTCAGTGTTGGAACGGCTGCATTCTTCCATTCATAGATATTTAATCAAAACTAGCGTACCATCTCACACACTCAGTCACAAGTAGTGTACTCTGTACTGCACGAACGTCACTTCCGTGAAGTTATTTCTTTGGGACGACCTTGGAAGATTGATTTCATTTTTCGTTCCAGATACCCAAGTCTAACTACGAAACTTTGATGCAAGTTGTGAAACAGAGTAATAGTCATTTAGACGGTATGGTCCTTAATTCACGTATAACTTATGATATCAAAGCCTACTGACCACTCAGACATTTAACTTCAGGCGATCAAGCGACTTCCAACAAGGCCGATAATGACGGTCGCCCTGGGGCTGAAGGGGACGGCGGATGAAAAACACTGACCAACTGAGACCGTCGATTTCAAGTTCATGGCTTTAACAAAGTGACCTATAAAGGGTTCAAAACTTTTTGTCAATTAGATGTTATCTACCTTATTGTATTATACCCGCATTGTTATTTTGGACCGCAATGGTGAGTCAAGTTAGATGCAGCTTGATTCCAATTATCGGCCAAATTGGCGTGCCATAACCTCCACACCTGACAGACGGATTCGTTCTGTTCCAGTGCTATCTTCAAAACAATATCTGATATGTTTGTTTAGCTTTGTATTTCCTCGATCTGACCCAAGAAGACCCACGAAGCACCTTTCCCGTTGCCTGGGTCAAGTTGGAGGGCACGCTTAGACCACCCTCAGTTTAATTCCCTCTATGGATTCGAGAAAAGGAAACACACGTGTGGTTCCCGTGGCGTGCGATTTAGGCGGCGTCAGCGAAAGGCTCCGTTCCGAACTAGCGGAGTTGCCCACATGAAATATATGGAAGGTGAAAGAGCGGTAAACATCCTCATCGTGCGCAGATTTTAAGTTGAATGAAAACACTGTTTTATCAGGTATTGGTAGCCTATACGCTAGCTCTGCCTTATACGTATTACTGTGTACGCGATTGGCAGAATGTTTATGTTCACATATATTTTTGTCAGATGTCAGCCTGGGTATAGTTATAAGCAGACGTATAACAACTAGGCAGTTACATGAGACTGGAGATTTTGTTAACGACAATGTGAGAGATAAACCAGGCCCGTGCAGCTCCTTCCTGTGTAAACTATATGTCCACCCCACACATGTATCAAGTACCGTACTCATCAGACAAAGCACTCACCAGTTGAACAAAGAATGTAGGCTTTGTGGAGACCGCTTCCTATATGACCAGCGATTCACTGACACTGTCACTACATCATCGAGAGGGGTATAATGCTCTAGACAGCAAAAAGGAGGGTTAAGACGCCAGTGCTGGGGAGGTATAGAAATACATACAACATCAAGACTAAGTGAAATTAATTAGACGCTGTTAATGAGAGAAGGAATTCCTCAGTCTTAATACTGAAAATACTTAAAAAATAAAAATGGTTTTACCCTAAAACAAAAAACAAAAGAAAAGAAACAAAAAAAAAAAACCAGAACAAAAAACAAACACATATAAATAAATTTTAGTGCCCTGAAATCGAGATTTTATCGGCTGGGTGGGGATTACGCCCCCTACCCACCCACCTACCCAACGCCGATGCCCACAGTTCTCTTCATGCCCCTTCCTCTCACAACTACATTGCAACGTCACCGTTGCACATAGCCACACAGATCCAGTTTTCACCCTTCCTCTGTCACTAACATTCTAGAGATTATTCGTGCGTTTGTTGTACTGTATAGACGATCAGTCGTCAGAACTTTTTAGGCCTAAATGAGAAGAAATGAAACGTGTGAGAATTCCCTTACGATCCCGGATTAATCTTGTTCGGAATGCTTTTAGAGACAATAATTTGTCTCTTTTCGAAATCAAAGCCCAGTCACGAGTCATTAGATTCTCCGTCAACCTATGCAATTGGCAACTATATTGTGCACCGATATATCTTTGAGACAAAATTTTTACCCTAGAAATGAATAATTCCTCCATTACGGTGATTTCGTCAGCTAAATATCTTTTACCTTTCAACGGTTAGAGGCAAGTTATGTAATTTTAGAGTCATAAGCTTTTGATTTGCTTCTTTTTTCGATATCTTTTTAAAATGGGTTTCATGATCCTAAGTAACTCAGAGATGAGTGTCGAGCAAATCGTTAAACGAAATTTATCGGTTTCATCATCTTTAAAGAAAAGTGGAAACGATAGGTTTTCTTTAATGCCTTTAGTGAAGAGAATTATCACACTAAGAAAGTTGAAAAAAGTTTCTTCTAACCTTCGAAACGCCAAGCGCATATGATGAGAATGACTCGACATCATCCGCATCTGGACAAAAAAAAACTAAACAGACCAGTTTAAACAGCGTTTCCTCCTATTAAAATTCTTCCTTGCACTTTTTTTTTAATTTGTGGTCGGGTGTCGTTAAACAGTCATCCCCAAGGCCCATAAATAATCGTATAAGCAGAATTTACTCGTGTCCTAATGGCGAGATGTCATTACAAGGTTAAGATTGGTATTAGCTCTATGACATTTGGACTTCAGAAAAACGCTTTAAATAAACGTGGAGTTAAAAAGCTGGCGTATATTAACAATTGATAATAGCTTGGAAGAAGATAGGCCTTTCCAGCTCGTCGGATATGATTAAGTTGCTCTGTAATGGGACATGCGATCTCTTTTATTGTTATGGCACCTTTTGACTGATAGTAGACGTGTTTTGCCGATTTCCTTTTAAGCTTGCTTTCAAACTGATCTACGCGACTAAATCTCACAGTCAACATGTCTCAGGCGTCGCAAATTGCTTTTCATAAATTTGTCATGGTAGTAGTAAAAGTCCGAATTTAGATTTTAGGATGCCATACCCGTAACTCGTCCAGTAGTCTACACGCTATCACGGCAACGCTGTTGTTTAGTATGGGCCTTTATACAGCCTACGGCAATTGATCACAGGCTTGGCATATTTAACAACTTGGGGTCCTAGTTGCGAAGGCCTTTAAGCAAGAGATAACAAGGCAAACAGTATACACATAATACGTATCGTTTGCCATTCTAGCCACATTACAACAGCACAATATTAACCTCGTGGTAGAAAACATGACGTGATGTTGCAATCACATCAGGACAGGGAGATTCCCATGTGTATAGAGGTGCCATACTGTTGTCACTCCTTGATCAGCATGCACTCTTATTAAGTTGGGTAAAAAATTGAGCAACACATGGGCACGTATGTCAAACTACTGAAAATTGTTAAAGTTTGCTCAATAATTGTATTTTAACAAACGTACCGAGAGGCTGGTTAATACTTAATTGGGTAACCAACTTCTCTATAAACCCATTAATCAACAATTATTGGACAAACTTTACCCAATTTCAGTATTTTCATATACGTACCCAGTTAGTTCATGAAAATTTTTCCAACCTGTTTAAGAGTGTGGTGCACCGCTGATGACGTGTTATGTGGACTTATACTGTGACAGATAAACCTGGCGGAGCGGCCCGCGGGACTCTGTTTACTCAGCCCCTATTTAACGCTTCTCAAACACCTAGGATACGACTGAACAAGGAATATGCCCTACAGCCTGCTACGTAGGCGATGACAAATGAGGCACATATAGTTGCCTAAGCTTTTAGTATAAGGTTGAACCATTAGGGTACCGTGTCTTTCACAACTGATCGGAAGAACTTGTCTCGCTTAAACCACTTCAATGATTGTATTTTTTAGCACATCAAGCTACACCGGCAGTGGGTCATATTGTATGATTGGCCATCACGGCCGAGCGATCCGTAGCTTCGCGAAGAGAAATTTAACCTACGCGAAGCCAAATTTAACCTACGCGAAGCCAAATTTAACCTGCGGCGAAGCCAAATTTAACCTACGCGAAACCAAATTAGCACACGAGTGACCAACTTAAAAGGAACAAACAGTAGCCCAAAACTTAGTTTGAAACAACAGCTAAATCTTACAAATAGCCTATTCTCTTATTTCACTTCAAGGAGGCCTATCTTTCATGAAATGTCAGAACATAAATATTACATATTCAAGGTAGGCCTAGGCCTATACCAAGGAGTTACTCTACATGAATTTCACAATCCAGTGAGAAAAATATTGTCACATGATTTCCAAGATCCATTCATGAAATAGGATGCCCGGTACTACACTAATGCAGATTGTGGTGACTGCACTTTCTCTTTAATCCTACGCGAACACAAGCTCTGGACAAGGGGAAGCTAGACGGCTTCGCGTATGCTCAATGTTATTTTTCGCGTATGCTAAATTATGCTTTGCGTGAAGATACAAATTCCTTTGCGTAGCATTTGTCGCGTTGTGGACCCGATGGCAAGCCATAGATTATCCGACACTAGGCTTATTCGATACTCCCATTATCCCCACTGCCCTATGAAAATTCCTCTCAACACGGATGCCACATAGATATGTGGCATTTAGAAGTACTAAAAAACTCTGACACCATTGGCACCAATGTCCTTGACATATAGGTCACGAAATGACCATTGTGTAGCAAGTAGGTAGAGGTCAACAGAGCGTGCATACATGGATATCAGCAGGGTGAGAGAAGGGGGTAGGTTATATTTCCCGACATTTTGGAGACGCTTCAATGACTTTCACATTTTCACACATGAATTTTGCTTCCAGGGCCCTAGCTGTATCCACAACTTTTTCACACAAATCTCCGCTACTTAGAGAGTGACACGTAAGCTGATTCGGGAAACCAAGCCTAAGGAAAGCACAATGTACGTCTGCACATTAATTTCAAATGATTTGTGAATCTAATTTCGATGACTTTACGTGCTTACTCCCTTCGTGTTTGGGCAGTACTTCCCATGCTACATCACATGTGGGCACTGCATCCCATGGGCACTACATTCCATGCAACATGATATGTGGGCACTACATCCCATGCAACATGATATGTGGGCAGTACATCTCGTAACATGATATGTGGGCACTTCATCCTATGCAACATGATATTGTGGGCACTACGTCCCATGCAACATGATATTGTGGACACTACATCTCATGTAACATGATATGTGGGCACTTTATCCCATGCAACATGATATTGTGTGCACTACATCCCATGCAACATGATATTGTGGACACTACGTCTCCTACAACATGATATGTGGGCACGCACAAAATACCATGATACACCATATACCCATCATTCCTGGTGCAAAATGCAGAATTAATGGCATTGATTAAGATTAAATAACGGCTAGTACCACCAACGTGTGGCCCAAAAACCATTGACAGAATGTAGCTTACATTACTTCTTATTTCTCACCTGCGTGTATGCGTGTATGTATAAAACGCTCTTAAAATCAATTGAGGAAACATTGGGTAGTAAGCGGCAACACGTAGCCTAATGTACGAATGATGTATGTGTCCTTCAAGGCTTGCAAGGACAAACTAGACACAGTATAGTCGTATTTATTACACCCATGGAAGAAATAATTAGATCTTCACGGACGAATTAAAAAATACACGGGCTGTACACTTTTATTAAGATAAAAGATATCGTTTCTTTATACCTTATTATAAATCGTTCTTTATTAAAATAATTCCATAGCTTATTTTAATTACCTTCTTATTTTTAACAAAATCTTTAGGTTTCTTATTATCGAGTTAGGCCTAATTTCTTTTAGCTCTGTGGGAGGCATATTTAAAATTTTGCCATTTTAACGTTCACTCATTCTTTTCGGTCTCTGTCGCCGTATATATTCATTACCTTCAATATTTACGTCTCCATTGTTGTTGACTGTTTGTTTTCTGTTTTCTTTGTTTCTTTCGGTATAATTAGCTGAGACCGTTGTCCGTTACGCTTTTCAACATCTAGTAGAGCCTTTCCTCACAATAGCCACGTTTTCACACGGAGTTAGCACCAATTCTTCTGTGTGTATTAGAGACGGTAGTCAACTGAAAAAGACTTATTTAGTCAGTGGAGATTTGCTTTAAAATGATTTCAATTCTTGTTTTACATATGTTAGGCCTACTAATTAAATTCTCTGAAATTGGTTGAACCGGTTAGCTGTTGACAGTTGACCTACACCTCCCAATTCCCCCAGGACCAATTAAGAGAGCAATTGTTCTTTGTGTACTTATTTCGTCATTAACTTTTCAGCTATCATGATTATCAGTATATATGTATATATATATATATATATATATATATATATATATATATATATATATATATATATATATATATATATATATATATATATATATATATATATATATATATATATATATATATAATACGAAATTGAGATATTATCTAAGCGAAGAGATGTGTTAGCTTTTGACAGAGAGGGACAAGGTGACTAGGTTTGGTCGGTTAGCAGGCAAGGCCATGTTTTAGATAGGACATGGTAAGGTGTGATTCTGAGATAGGATGCACAGGGCAGGAAAGAGAAGGGCAGGGTCTAGTTAGGCATGTTAGGACGTATGCTGTGAAGTACTGAATATTGTATAGGTCAGGGAACGTTTCGGGCTAGGAAAATGAGGTGAAGTTATACACCATTCGTCATCGATACACCTTGTACGTACAACGGATGTTAGTTTCGTCAACTCTGCGAGTGACTCGTAGGTTGCTCCCAGTAAAACAACAAAACAAAGCATCTACATAATATGAAACAATGATTTGTGTACTACAAGGCAGAGACTGACTGAAAGCTAGGATCATACACTAAAAGAACGGACGAAATTTATAATAGCGTGTTGTATCTAGCGTAATATCAGACGCACAGGCTTGATTGCCCCCCCCCCCACACCCACCCTCCCCTTTCTTCCATGAGGCATGTAAAAAGAATTCCTTCTTGTGAAAAGCTGCGTTTTCTTGGCGCGCCGATCGCGGATCGCGGATAGCTGAAACCGAGAGGCGGAACGCGGAAAGGATCCGCGTGCCCAATAAACAGCCCACGCGGATCGTTCCACATTCCGTTATAGTAAAACCAGCCAAATAGTTAATTCCAGTAAACGACGCTCTACTACCTGAGCAAAATGGCGTCTGTTCTGTCCACGCGGTCACCAATCCGCGCTCGGAACGCGGAAAAATTCGACATTAAGAGTTCGTTCCGCGTTCCGCCTGGGGTTCCGCGTTCCACGATACGCGTGCCAATATACAGTTTCACTGAAAAAAACACAAGAGAATTCTTTCCGCGATCCGCGCGTGTCTATTCCGCTATCCGCGATCCGCGCGTCAAGTAAACGCAGCTTAATCGTTAATATGCCTCAGTTAAAGGCAATAGGCAGTCGCCTCAACATTTTGTTTGAAAAATCACCACTCTTGCAAATCTCCTCTTATTGCATTACAAGCACGTCTGAAGACGTTTTAAGCATAACTATTACAAACAATACGTAAAGCAGGGAGAAATTCTCCTTGAATTTCACAATTCACTAACGAAAATATTGTCACATGATCAAATTAGGCCATTCATAAACTAGAGTGACCGGGCATACTCACTCTGATTGGGGTGACTGCATTTTCCCTTTAAATCAAAACAACTGTATTAACATCACCGTAAGCGTACGAAGGAAACAATTTGGAACCGGGTTTTGTTGATTGTAGATTGCAGATGTTGCTATATTCTGAATCTGTTAAGTGTGGCATTATTAATGTAGGTTTTAAGTACAAAACATTCTAGCGAGTCGGCAGTCCATTCGGATATTATTGTCACGTGAACATATCCTTTGGCTTTGTGTTTTGGAATTGTAAACTTGTGATTTTCTGTAGTCTACTACTCTTCAGTATAGCAGGATTCTAGCTAGGAAAAATGTCAAACTGGGTGGGAGTTAATCGACATTGCATCATTCTTACCTGATGTTGGCAATATCTCAAGAACTAAATGACAGTGTCTGTGGTCAGTTGCATGATTTTGGTTGTTTCCAAAACAATATTCAATTGAATGATGTTTAGTGTCTGATACTGCACATATTTACAGTTAAGAGTGTGATAAAATTTCAAACTTGGTAGTGAGTTTCAAACTGGGTGGTGAAATTTCATACTGGGTGCTGAGTTAAAAAAGTAATTCAAACTGGGTGCAGCACCCAGTTTGAATGGCCTGGCTGGAACCCTGTATAGGAAATGCTAAGATTGCAATACAAACTGAAAAGGGCGGTTTTGTAATATGTTTGCTGACGTGACATAAGCTGGTTCAGCATGGAAGTTCTACCTCGGACTTCCATGGCTACATTTTATAATATCACTGTCGGTATTTCTGCCCTAGTAGTATACATCGTATGCATAGTTAAACAGGCTGTTACATAACCCCAAACCTCTTTCGAAACCTCTCCTTATCTGTATTCACAATTGCATGGTGACGGCAATTCGATTGCCTCAAATCCAAACAATACCCTTCACCATGACTAGCGCTGATCAGTGATAATTGATGTAGGCTAGTGGGAGTGCAGCCCATTGCATTGACAGGTCAGATTACACTGCATTAAAAACACACATATCGAGCTAGTGTACTCAGCAGAAAATGGCCATGAACAATTTAAACTCCGTACAGGCTTTTGTAACTTTGTCTGGGTGGTACAGAAGACAGTTCTTTTGTCAATGGGAGGAAGGACAAGAAGCAAATTGAGTTGTCTAGGACTAGATACTTTGCCCTCTAAACTTCACCAATCATTCTAATGATTTGAGGGGCTCCCGGACAACTCCTCACGGACCACTCCTAACCACGGGCGGGATACTATACACTATATCCCCCCGCCCTCCCATGAAATCAACCTGGCAGATTCAGAAATGATGTAAAAAAGTTAAAAAAAAGAGGTAAGTTAGTTATTAAGAAAACTTCTTAATAGAACTGAAAAATTAAAAGATTACAAAAATTCACACTTTAAAATGTAACATAGGTCTACAACCATTTTCTCTAAAAATAAGTTGCCAAGCATTGAAGGGGCCATTTCCGGTGATCTCGGTGGTATTTTTGGCCAAAATTTTCTTTGTACGCTCCGCGTCAACTGATGTTGGCGCTCCGCTTAGACATAGTGCCACTGACTATAATGATCCCCCCACTTTCAAAGACGGATCGCCGCCCACGCTCCTCAGGGACAATATCAACCCGGAAGTTTCCCCCCGGACAACTACCCCCCGGGCAAATACCAAAATTTCCCCTTAAGACTCCCACCTTGGACAATTCCAATTTTCTCGTAGGGGAGTTGTCCGGGCGGCAATTTTCATGAATGGTAATTGTCCAATTTGACCAGGTGGAAATGGTCTAGGTGGAAGTTTCCCCTAGTGATTGTAAGGGGGTTATCAGGTCAAGGATTTGTTAGGAGAAAGTACAGCAGTCTGGGCATAATTGTAAATCTGGGCAAAATATTCTTATGCCCTTTCCGACAGCCCACATTTTCTCTGTAGCCTATGCCACAGCACATGCTAGTTTGACTTTTCTTTTTCTTCCTTTTTCCTTTTACTTTTCTCTAACTTTTCCACAGTATGACGTGTTGACTGCACTAGTTCCCCACATTTGCTAACCAATATATAAACCGGAGAGTATCTTGCATAACCCTCAGGTCGGGCCCCTGCAAAACATAAATGTAGGTTACCAGTTATAGACTCCATATGTGCATTGCGACTATAATAACCTGATAACTTTGCCTAAGTACGCACACATATATACACCTGTTCGGAATAACCACTTATTGACTACCGCTTGTCTGTCGTTACCTAGGCAACTGTCCACTTTCATTTAATATTTCTACTTTAATTAGCTCATACATTGTCTCATTTTGTGTTATTACTGTTTACCTCTCAAGCATCTATTTGAAGTATGGGCGAAGCATTTCAGGTCGATATTTTTCTTAATAATCTTCGATGTACGTTATCAAGGTTGCCCGATATTACCTCATTAATCCTGCCAATTTTGTTCGCAATATCGATGGTTATTTTGATTAAAATAATGAATCGCCTGGAACCAAAATCCATCTAAACGGAGTCCACCCAGAGACAGCTAATGGGAGCAGATGAATTCACAACCTTTCCACAATTTCCTGTCCATCCTTTTGTTTGATAATGGACTGCGCATGCGTTCAACTTACCCTAACAACATTCTTTGAACCAAACCGAGGCCATATGAAAGATGTAATTTTCGAGAGAAATATAAAAGAAAGGTATTATTTTCTTAAAAAGTTGATTGGATTCGCCAAACAATTCTGTCACAATTGAACATATTAAGTCTCAAAGGCATTCATGCAATTTGTGGTATAGAGCTTTTATTGGTTATGAGGTACCTGTACATTACGTGCATTCAAATGAAACGTCCTTTAAAGCCAGACCAATCGTTATCATTAAAACCATTTTATTCAAACAAGGCACAATCGATAATTTACATAAATTACGGCTTCATGGAAAAGTTCGATTTGAGAGTTTTAATAAACGGTTAGATGGAGTATATTACCTATTAATAATCGCCCGATACAATGTAGCAGAAGCAAGGTTAGATGTCCTGTGTTCATTAGACTAATGTAAATAAATACGAGGCTACAGATTAATATATGGAAAGAACATAATTTTTCTCTGAACATCAAAATAGATGCATTTTGGACCAAACAGTAATCAATACATATTAAGGAGTTACAGCTGGATTGGTTTCAGACACGCTTGAGAAATTAGCTCTCGAATATCCCCATTGTTGAGCGGTATTGAAATTTGAATAATGAGCGATATTGAAATGGAAATGTGAAAAGGACTGAAATAACTTTGATTTCATTTGGCAATAGTAGAAGATTTCTCTCATTATTACTTTAAGCATTGGATAGTCAAAAGAACTTAGATTTATATCAAAAGAGCAATGTTATAAAATCGTGTAAGCGGGTTTTAGGAATATAGGATATGCGAAAACAAGGTAACATTGCAACTACAAAGTCTTTAAAGTGGACCTAAAGTCTAAAAATTCAAAATTATATATTTTAGAGGTTACAAAATTAATCTTATTGGTCCAACTCCCATTGTCATAGCTTATTCCATTGCTGAGGTATTAAATGTTAAAATTTATTCACTTAAATCCAAACAGTTCATTGCGCAATAATTTTTGACATTCTTGTTGTACAACTCACATGAAATGCTTTGTTTTCTTTTAAAATTAAAAATGTTTATATGACCTTGACCGCTTCCTGTTTTCTTGCATGACATGCTGTACAGAGAGGGCTTATATAGTCAAGTCACCCCAAAGCAGTAAGAACGCGATCACATTTTGGCACAAGGTGCGGTGGTTTTCAGAAAAACAAAGAAATACAAAGATTGTAATTTGAGTAGTACAACAATGACATCACAAATTATTGCGCAATCTACCTTTTTAAATCGAGTGAATAAACTTCAACATTTTATATCTCAGCTTAAGAAAGTCCTGTGAAGATGGGAATTGGACCATTGGAATTCAGTTTTCATGCTCTGTAATATATATTTTTGAATTTTCAGACTTTAGGTACACTTTAATTTTTTCAGCATTTCTCTTAAATAAGTGGAGTGTTGGAAGAGATCACAACCTCAAGTTGATGAATAAACGTTCCTTTTAAGCGTTCAAAGTCGTGACCAGAGTTATAGAAATTACGGTTTCGGCACCTTATTATCCATCAAAAACGACCTTATTTTGGGAAGAATATATTCATCTTTAGACTTATTAAAAACGAACTCAGACAGTTGAAATCGACCAGGCCAAACTAGACTTTGTAACTTACTCTCATGGCAATAAAACGGTCACAACAAGTAATTATGAACGAAGAATCGAATTAAGGCGATTTATGTGACTATTTGACTTTATGAGCTGCTTTTAATCATTTCATAACTATGAGCGACACTCAAGACTCCTGGCATTGAAAATCATTTTCACTTGTCCATCTTTCGAATTTCAACGCCTTCTACTGAACGACAGGGAGTGGACAGACAGTCAGATAGTTTTTTGAGGTTTTATAGAATGATTGACAAAACTGGAGAGGACTTTGGACTTTCCTGGTGGGGAGCTTTCACCGGATTTCTTGATAGCTTTGACGGAAGAAGCAAAATCTCCATCATTAACTCATGAAGGAAACGTCCAAGCAGATTAACTCATGCAGGTAGACAGTTGTCATCTCCAACGTTGAGAACTCGCGAGTGACGCGGTTGGCGTTCCTTATCATTGAGCTTTTGAAGACCTTGTCGAACGCCCGCTGTGCCAAAATGATGGAAGGTTAGGTAATTACTTCAAGGTCTCCATGTAGTTCAATATAGAAGCACGTATGAAAGTAATATTTGCTGTTAATTTTAACTTTCAATTAGCGATTTAAATAATAAAACGTGATGCAATGTACGGTATATCTGTAGCCTAAAGCTTCAAGTCGTGGCCGTAAGCTAATGCGCTTAACATAAGTACTGTAAAAGTTTATACATTTATTAAACGATTAACTAAAAATTAACAGATTTTTAGAAAAAAAATAGAAACGGGTGTTTAGATACATCCACAGTGCGATGAATCAGGGAGCTCCCTACATGAATTCAGGATTCCGTGATTGTTAATTAGATATTTTTCAGTATTTTGTTTTACTCAGTGGCGTAGCTAGGGGGGGGGGGGCGGTGGCCCCCCCCCCACAAAGCCTTTGAAGGCCTCTGTCGGAAATAAATTAAAAAAATTCATTTGAAACACTTACAACACTTGTTATGTTTTTAAGCAGAATTACACATCGAAATGTCAACGTGAAAATAAAAATTCGGTCTCAAATTGGCCGAAAAGCAAAAAAAAAAAAAAAAAGGTCCCCAAATAATTACGCATCGAAATGTCAACGTGAAAATCAAAAATCGGTCTGAAATTGCCGGGAAAGCAAAAGAAAAAAAAAAAAGGTCCCCAGGTAATAATCTGTCAGAAATCTTTTGCCTTTGCCCCCCACAAAAAATGTCTAGCTACGCCACTGGTTTCGCTCGTTGAATTGTTAGTATGAAGGACAAGAAAAGGCTTGCCTACTAGTCGACTGTTCGACAGGCAATTTACCACCTATCTTAAAGCAACCTCTGAACTCTGAAGTAAGCTATGTTATGCTATCTGAAATGTACAGTACTCAAAGGTGTGACGTTCAACGCAGTTTGATCTTGTCTCTTTCGTCTTACTACTGTGAGATCCAATGCATGCCCGTAACTGGGGAGGGGGAGAACAGGACGGTGCACCCTAGAAAAACTTTTGCCCCTAGAAAATTAAATATTACTATCGCCCTTCTGCATTTTAGCACATCTCGCCCCTAAATATATTTTTCCCACACTGGAATTGATCTGATCCCCCTTAAGTTCCTTGTCTGACAATGGGGCCCATCTCAGTTGAAGTCATGTTTGAGTTGTATTTGAGATTGATATTTCCATGAAGTTACGTATACCCTTGGGAAGCTTAACCGTCAGATATATTGCAGATTAGTGATTACTGAACAATTCTTATCCCAAATAATTGTACGCAACCTGATCCTTTTCCCATCGGGAAGCACACGTTACGCATATGCACCATGGCTGCGCAAGCCAGTTCGCATTAAAATTTATACTGCGACCCATATTCTCATGGGTCCAAATGTATTCCCAGCTGCGTTGTTACTTCCTGGAATGCGTTTAGTGAGGAAAGGAACTTACTTTCTGCAAAAATGAAACAGGGCATTTGCTCGTAAACGGCCGACGATTTTGGAAAACCGTGATTTAATAAGGACATCGCGATAGCTGCCTGGCCTCTTATTCCAAATATTTGTATCATGTCACCCATGTTTACGTAGAACGGCCGCAAATGGAGTTCAGTTCAGTATACTAACGGACCCAATCGCAAGTTGCATTGTACCTTTGAACCTTTCAAATGCATCGTGGCACCCCGTTAAAAGCATGTTCCCCCTTTTCCTCTATCAACAATATTTTTCAAATTGTGATAAGCACTTTTCCCAGACGAAAAGAGTTCGATCCATTTCGCAAATAGTCTTCCGGACAGCTTTCTGTGTGATTAGTACCCGTCACGGAGGCTACGTGCAAACGCGCGATGAACGAGCATTTATTCCTAGATCATCAATCATTGAACGACTCATATAGCCATGATAGTTGTGGAATAGTTTTCAAGGTTAGAAGAGACTGACATAGACCTATCGAAAAAAGCGCGATCATGCATTTCGGAGACGATTGTTGTGGACTAAGTAACCAGAGCACATCGTGATGTGTGCGATTCGACATCACTGTAGTTTTCATGTGATAACAAATAAGATTTTTTTCACGTATGACTCACCCGGTGCGCTACCCTATGACATCATCTTAGTATCGTGCACATTAGTCCACAGACCTAAGCGGTATTTCCACCAAATCCCCCCCCCCCCACCCCTTCTCCGCTCAACACTATCGTCATGTTCTTCACGAATACGTTGACTGGTTGAGTGGGCAGCTGTTTGGGTATGCTTCGTCCTTACGCTAGTGATACATCGTTTAAGTTGAAAATTATGCATGAAAACTATAGCTTTACGTCAATGTAACTACACTGAATGTCAGATTACGTCAATGGTTCCGACTGGTATTTTGCCACCTTTTTCGTGGGGCCCCTTCTTTGATTTTGTGTCCAACGGGAATGTACGAAAAAAACGGACATAAAATAATTCGACGAGGCAAAGTATTGGTTTCTTCGTCGTAATTTGGTTATCCGATATCGGTGCTACGTAGTACGACAGTGATCTGGCACCGGTATAGATGGGGACTTCTGTCATCTAGAGTGACACTATGTCCGTTGCCCTGCTTGAGACTGCCAGAAACAGAAAAAGCCTCTAAAGCAAATTATCGGATACAAGTTGCAAATACCTCTAAAGCAAATTATCGGATACAAGTTGGTGATTTGCTTTTTCTCTCAAAATCAAATGATATATATATATATATATATATATATATATATATATATATATATATATATATATCTATATATATATATATATATATATATATATATATATCTATATATATATATATATAGGTCAAAACTCTTGTAGCCTGTGCGACTGGTTGAGGTTCTTTCAGCTAAGGCAGGAAGATGACAGTTAGTGTGTGAACTCAGGAAGACGTGTCTTAATTCATCTCCGTCCCGTAGGACATAAATACTGCCTAAACGCTAAAGATGCAGATCCCTTGAGTTTTTCAGAGTACTGTACCTTGGAAGTAAAAATTCCATGTTCGAAGGCTACATGGAGCCTCATGTTAGTACCTACCCCGACCCTTAAAGTGTAGCCACCATACGATTGATTGTAATTGCTGTTCTTGTTGTATGTGTGTCCGATGTTTTGACTTAACAATGTTTCACTGCTGTGACAAGGAACGTGGTTGGGTGGAAGGCGCACTGCTTGGATCCGCAGTCAAACGAGATGTTAAGGAATCTTCACCCCGTTTGTGAAAATGTTGTACGACTTATTTTTTAAAGGACATATGCAGTCATCAATTAGCAAAATGGAGACTGTTCAGTATGACGTCACGTTGTAGGAGGTAGAGTGAAAACAGCCAGTGCTTGCACACTGAGCCAATACAAGACTCATCTTGATTGTGTTTTCACTCTGGAGGCTTTACGTCACACTTAATAACCACTTGGCATACTCTGCCTCTCCGCAGTAACAACCCTCGATATTAAAGGTGAGAAAGACCGTACAACACACCAGAAACACACAAGTGCATTATCCATTGACAATCTTCACAAACTAACGAACACACACCGACGGAGGGGGGCTGACGGGGCTGCACCTTACCCCCACCCAGTTGTATGAGATTAGAAAATTTTTCAAAAAGTAGGGCTACAAACTTTCCCTAAATTGCTCAATTTGCTCCCTGCTCAGAGAGCGCCAAAAATCCAGGAGCCAACCGGTTTAGCCTCTTGTCGTAGCGAGCTTTCTTTGGCCCGGTTAAATTGCTAGGGGGGGGGGGGGGATCTTAAGAATAAAGCGGCATCAGTCTCATTATTTCAACGTTCGGGCGTTTGCATATGCTGTGAAACTCTTTAATGTTTCCTTCCGACAGACTTGAGTGATTCTAACAGCTGTGACGTCCCGACGCACCTCAATTTTGTTGTCTTTGATTGATTCGACATTGATCATGGGTCGATGGAAGGCAATTAAGGCAAAATTTAAATCAAATCTGACGATGAACGTGTCAGGTACATATGCTATAAACAATGAGTTAATTGAAAAATATACTTTTAAAGGGACGGGCGGATGCTGAAGAATTTACCTAGTGTCTGTATGCCGACTTTTCTACATACGTTTATCGGACTGAGGCGATAAGGCTGTAAGGAGAGGCATTGTACACAATTCAGGGTCGAAATCTTGATCAAAAGTATATCAGTTGGCTACTTATAGTAAAAATCCTTTTAAAGTAAGACAGACAGACAGGAAGCAATTAATGTTGAATATACGGGACATATTGACTTCGTCACTTTATCTTGTGATCCAGAGAATGAGCGTTCAAGCACAAAGAAATTGCAGCAATGAAGCACTGAGACTCCCCTCAACTTAGCGGAATTAATCACCCTCAAAAGTACAGAAGTAGAGCAATCTCAAAGATTAGTGGGAATGAGTAAGTTCCCACACTTATTTTCGGCATCGGAACAAGTTTAAAAATTGGAGCTGTTCAATTTCCAATAGATGCAGTTGTGGACCAGGTGTTTGAAGCGGCCGAGGCAAAAGACAGGCAGGTAGGTGACCGGCCTGCATGGGAGAGGGTTCACAGATCATTGGCACAATCTGAACCGCCCCAAAGTGCCCTTAAACCAAGCGGCCCGGGCGGCGATTGCCACATCGCCAAAACGGCCAGTTCGCACAACATTGTATATGAAACACTTTGAATCGCCGACGCTTATTTGCGAACCATGTTATATCTATCAATGTTAAATCGATGACGCATGTGCTTCGGATCGTTACTACTACCCCTTTAAAGGTTGAATCATGCGTTTGCTTCTGAAATAACAGGGAATGCGTGTTTTAATTGCAAGATGATCATTCATTGCAGCTTCCCAAATTGAATGACGAGATTGATCAAATTGAATATTGAAAAATGTCAAAGTCCAACAAAAAAGTTTTTTTTTACATTTCAGTCGCAATGATGAATTAGAATTTAATTGAAAAATGTTTGGTTTGCGGCAATAATTTGCTCTTAGCTGTCAGTTGTGCATTAGTGTAGAACTCGTAGCAGCTACTAATCAAAAGTTATTTCTTCCACCGTTCAGAAAGGCGGTTGGTGAACGATTAACTTCGAAACTGTAAAGGAAACCCTTTCCTAACTGTTTGAGACTGTAAAATTTAAGTGCGAAGTCTTCTACATAGTGACATAATGAAGAAAGACTCTCACGCAGATCTTGATAAGCTTTTTTCAATTTTAAGTTGTTAAATTTTGTTATCTTTGTAAACGGTAAAAGGGACTTCAGCTTGGAACCTGTATCTGCTTATTTCGGCTTCAGACCTGTGTCTCCACGTTTTGTCAAAAGCAGGACTGAACACCCGATTTTGGACCCAGCCTCAATTCCGAACTCGAGTCCGTTTGCTACTGAAATCGAAATTGGCCCGGAATGGGAGGTATCGGAATGGGCTGCAGCTGGACTCGGACTCGGACCCGATTCCAGCCTAGTCCGTAAGAATGAGCTGTACATAATGCTACCTACTTGTTACTTTGTTATTGATGCACACTTTAACACATAAATGGTCTCACACAGTCATCTAAATTACAGGGAAGGCCAGTCTGTGAATTGACTCCTTAAAAGAACATTTTTAGTTAACTGAATTTCCAAAAATTGTGGTAATACCGCGTGTATGATATGCAACATTGTCGAATGGCCAAACTCGGAGTTGACTCGGACTTGAGGACACTCGAATCGGAACTGGTTCAAAATCGGAGGGCACTGAACTAGGAATTGACTCGGAACTTAGTGGCCACTGCATGGAATCGGAATTGGCTCCGAATCGGTTTGTATGGACTCGGATACAGCCCTGGTCAATAGTTAGTCTACCGCATCTTCTAGTCACAGAGGTTGACATAACCCAGTACTTTGACTACTGGTATCCAAGAGGCTTGCAGCACTACTTTCAACTTGGGGCTGAGCCTCTTTTGCCCAAAATTTTAAGCACGTTTGTCCGAAATTGCTTACATGTTGCCGAAAATAGCATATATTTGCCCTAAAATATCAAATTTTGTGTTCGAATGGGGCTCCAGCCCCTCGGCGGCCTTCCTCGTATAGGCTACTCCTACTATGTTGGTATCCATTCACCGAGGGCAGGCCTGGGCTAGACGTGCATTTTGAGGCTTTGTACAGGCTAGGAGGCCTATTTCGCATAAGGATAAACTGGTGCATAATGAACAGTAGAAAAGTAAGTCCCGAGACATTGCGTGCAATATGTCGAGCGTTGATTTTGTAATAGCCTGCATAGCGGCTCTCTGACTCTGCCGCCACACGCTTTATAGAGATGAACTAAATAATAACCTTCGTTTTTATGCGAAATATCTTTATTTTACGACTTGTAACCATCATCTCCAAACACTTCATTTTGAAAATATTTAATAGGCCTATTGCCCATTTGATGTGTCCACTTTTGTGTGGTTGCACATGTACAGTTTAGATAATGCGCCCTTTGTGGCTTTTTGCATGGCATTAAAGAATAGTTGTAGCCTAAACTAAGTCAAGGCTATATCACGGAGGATTATTATCGGTGTAACCTCACTCTCAAAGGCCTGGGATTTGGGATTTTGTCTTACAGCACAGGCATGCCCAACCCTTTGTCGTTGCAGACAATAGTCTGAATCATCATTGATAGGATAAGATGGTACTTTAATAAAATAAACGGATGAAACAGACCGTAACCGAGTTTTCAAAATCACCGAGCTGCGACGGTTAAGATAGTCTTACTGTACCATCCTGCCTTTCGCGAGATCTCTCCGTCAACAAATGGGAAAGATTCAATTTTTCGCTCTTTAGGCATATAGCTGTCACTTCACAGACAACCAGAAGAGACGGTAGCAGATAACAAAACCATCAGCCATTCGAGTTTAACCAAACGCAGGTGCGATTGATTAACTGCACCTTTTCCGAAGAAGTGCGATTATCCGGTCAGCTTAATTCTCTTTTCGCTGTCAATTATAGGGCTTAACACGACAGCTGCCAAAGACAACACGCAGATCGAATAATTCGAATTCGCTGGACAGATATTTGAAACAAATCTACTGGCGAAAATTAAGGACAGAACCCGCCTGCATCAGTATCTTAGCAGAGACATCCATTCATTCCACAGGATCGTAGGGTGGCAAGCATTTGGTCGTGTTAAGAAGGTTTTTCGTTCGTTGTGCTCGAAGTTTTCGGTTGAAGTCATCTTCTTTGACAAACTACAGGAAAATTTATGAGGTATATTATACTTCTGACAAAATTTGAGTTCGGACTTTATCCAAAATGATTCCTACAGTATGGGACTCTATAGGCTGTGATTTTTTCAGCATTGGTGTGTGGGATTTATTTACAGATGCGCTTTGGCCAAAATAGCCAGTTTGTCTCATTGGTACATTGTTCTTTTCGTTGTCCTCAACTGAGGCCAGACGCCCATGGTGAGCGCATGAGCAGAATGGATCTAATTCAATATTCATCATGCACGGACTTGGAGTTCTAGCTTGTTGGTTATTTCCTCTTCTAGGCTGGCCCTTTCATCAGCAGAAACGCAACTTAATTGGCTTCGAGAAGGAAGGTTCTAAAATAAATAAATAAAAACACGGACCAGGGTCCAAGGGAACCTAAGCGTAATGTGGGCATACATCTGACTAGATCATTTGCTCAAAATGAAACTAAATTGGTTCAATTTTGAACCAAGTCTAGTCAAATATTTGAAGAGTAAATGTTTGGTGCTCCTCGGACCCCAATTGGTTCAAAGTTGAACTGACACTTGTTACCTGGTTACTGTGCGCAGTCCTCTGAAAGTAATTTCTTCTTCTCGTCCCTCTTTTAGAATTTCACAATCAAGTAAGGGACAATTGGTTATATTTAAGTGATAAAACTTGTAGTAACTTAAGTTTTGCAGGAAAGAGCAAGTAAACGAATTAAAAATCTCATATCTGGATGCTTGAATTTTTCCCAGGACGAATGAATCTAACTTCACTTTTTTTTACCCTTACCCTAACCTTGACCCTAACCTAAGCATTATTTTTCAATTTTCATGATTCCTATGAAAGATTTCAAAAATCGCCCCACATGTCCTGGGAACAAAACTTTCGCAAACTGAACAAAGTCGGAATCGCTGCGTTCTAGTTGGATAGGTTTTATTGATTGTCAGTCTTTTTGTGGTTCGTACCGGTAAAACCATCTCATCGTGATCTTCTTATCTACTTTACAGTCTTGATGGATACTACAGACTCAAGGGCGAACATCGAAAACAACAATCTCCCGCCAAAATCGACGATGACGTCATCAACAGACAGCTCAGAAGTTCGTTCATGTGCCGGTTGTGGCGGAAAAATCAACGACAGATTTCTGCTGAATGCAGTCGACAGATATTGGCACACGGGTTGCCTTAAATGTTCATGCTGTAGTGTGCAGCTCACGGAAGTCGGACATTCGTGTTTCTCAAAATCGGGCATGATTCTGTGCAGGAAGGATTATCTCAGGTGAGTGTGGCCATCTTCTTGACCCCTTTTGACATACACGGCTGCTGACATTTTGCACTGGGCCGGTTGGGGTGAATGTCTGACATTCGGTTGCGCGGTGGGAATAAAAATATGACCTTTAGTGATAATATGATAACCGTTGTTCAGTCTCAACCATGAGACTTGGACACATGCAGGTCCAGTCAGTGAAAGGTGTGGGTGGGGAACAGGTAACGATTCATGGGTTAGGCGTGGTTAGCTGAGCCCCAATTAACGAAAAAAGAAGCGACGACAAAAATGTTAAGAGAAAGCCGACGGATGCAAGCATATGATGTCAATAATCGGGCACACTAACGTGTAGCTATTGAGAGACGACTTCGGCCTTGAGCAAAGTTCACTAAACCTGTCAAGCTGACCACTTTAAATTTGCAATATGTGTGCCAAACCGATACCCTGTTTATGAGTATACTTAGCCTTTATAAAATATATTCTCTTCTCAAGGAACTATCCAAACTGTAACATACCTTACTGCACCCCCGTCCCCCACCCCCACCACCACCACTTTTCTTATTTTGCAGGCTGTACCGCATATTCCTTGTTCAGTCATGTTTGTTTGGGAAGCCTTAAAGGAGGGACTGAGCAAACAGTCCGCTCCCCGGAGTATCCCACGTCCAATCGACCGTTTTTTAATCTGCTATAAAAATGTCAAATCTTTGAAGTGGTCGAAATAACCATGGAGTTGCTAGAGACTCCCTGAAATAACAATGGACGTGCTAAATTTGTGATAGCCTTTGCAAGATCCCCCGTCATTTTATATCTATACAAGAAGCCTTTTTAACCACCTATACCGTATAGATATAGGAAGGATAAAAGGAGTGGGCTCTACTGTAACAAATATGCAAGTAGGAATCAGTGAATCACATGTTTTCCTCTTCCAAAGTACCTTCATTTTATCGAAAATTGTGTCAAGATGTATCGCTCTTGAAGGTACACTACATGAGACGTAAATGAAGTGCACTGTAGTGTAATTACCGACTAACATCTCGTACATCAACTTTAATACCATGCACACAAAAACCTTGCAGTGAGTGCAGGCAACGAGAGCTATCATCATCTTAGTACACGTCGTTAGGGATTATTTCTGGGCAAATGCCGTCACGAAATTTACGATACAAATGGAGTCTACTTTTAAGAGCAATTTGTCGTCTTCTTTAATGCATAAGACTCGAGGAGAATTCGATCCGATCGCAATTAGTTGCATTTTACGGTTCGCATTCCTCCCCCGAAGTATCCCAAGTTAATTGATCTCAGCACAAGTGATTCCATCAAGTTATTTGGGGGGCTTTTCAGTCATGGTTCTATCTGTTACTGTTTCCCGTCCTTTAAGTAATGCGAGGCTTTTGTCCGAAATGGCGGTCCAACAAATTTAATCCAGCGCTAATGAAAAGTGGCATATAGTGTTGACTGCCTGACATGTTCTTATAGATTGTGTGTTTTGTTGGGTGCGTCTGTTAACAGCTTCATTAAGCCACGCGTTCTCCCATTGCAAATGTAACCGTTAATTTTATTCCATTCTTGTCGAGCCACTGATGGGTCTAATCCTGAAAGGGATTTGCCCTCCGGATCGATAATCCTTCACGCCAGAGTTAGCATTGCTCAAGGAAGAACCTCTACTTTTAAGATTTCACCTGTTTGAAATGTCTTCCAATGTTCGAAGTGCTTAATTAAGCCCTCTCTTCAGAAAAAAAAAAACTCATTTTCTATTTTATTTATTTCCGAATTAAAATGTTGGACAAAAAGTGAAGGTATTTCCAGTTGTCTGATGACATAACGGAAAACTCTTTTGACAATCAGCAACGGTCGATTGGACTTAGGGCCTCGTTATGATCTGTGTTGCGGAAAATCTTGATTGTCGTAAACCGATGCTTCGGATAGAAGAATCCGGAATTGCAACCCAACGAGGTCCCAAGAGAATACCTTCGTTAAGAGTCACTATTGTATGTTGTGGCCATAAAAACAGTCAAGAGGCTGCGTATTCAATATGTCCAGGTTTATTAGAAGATCTGAATCGATGTTTGTAGTTACTTATGGCTTCGAGTTGGTATAGGTTTATTTATCTGTGTTTGTGAAGTTCTTTCCAATTTGAGTGACCATCAGGCCTTGGGTCTAGCGATTCCCTTTAACCAGTGGTCTTCTCGAAGGACATACTGTAGCTCACGAAGTTTGTTGTTCCGCTAATCAATCCGTGTGGCAAAAGCCAAAGAGAGCGACCACGCAGGCTATACACCTTTGCCTGCTTAGTAACGCAGTCGGTGCACCAGCTACACAGTCAATGATATCAGGGAGGTGCACTCCCTGATAGATATTAGGGATTTACTCCCTGGTAGATTTCATACAATAGTTTGAGAGAACAATAGGGGATAACATCTCAAGCCCTACAAGGATAGCTTAAAGAAAACGGACCTATGTGTTCGAGAAGCGCGCTAAAACTTCTCTTCCCTGACGGCAATTTTCCCCTCCTCTTGCGACACAGAGACGTGGAAAGTCTTACAAGTAAACGGAATAAGGTTGTGATGATGGTGATGCTTCTTCAGCTCCGCAAGCGTATATGCAGAGTTGAGCGTTTTTCGGACGGTGAGGGGACCATAGGCTATCATAAGACCCTGGTGTGGTTCAGTATAATTTTGAGGGATCCAGACTGAGGGAAAATCCCCGAAGTGACTACACTAACATGGAGCTTTGAGCGGACCTCCAAATGACACTGAGAGTACACCAAACTCTTCACACTTCACAATTCAGTTCACAGTTGTATTTTAAATTTTTACGAAATTTTGAATGAATAGCTTGCAACAGGATGAAGTGCAAAATCATCGAGGGACGGAAAAGTATTTCTTGAATAAATTCATGGTTCGAGTAAATTCAAACCATAAAGTCATCACTGGCATGTTACGAATGCTGCTCAAAGTATTAGATTTCTACGACACCCATTGATGCCCGCTTCTGACTTTGGGTGTTCACCTAGTTTGTGCAAGAAAAGTTCACTGATTTTGTGCTAATAATGTTCATAAGTGATACAACGTCGGTTTTTAGAATTTTGCGCCGAACTTTTGAGTGAAAATCATTGCCCATGGAAGAACCTGCATGCAGACTCAGCTAGGGGTGGTGTTAGGATTTGCCGATGAGGGGAGTGGGAAAGTGCACTGGCTGGAGGCCAGTTACCCTAAACTCCGACAAATGGGTTGCCGAAAGGATGATGAACTCGAAATTTAAGGCGCGCGAAACGCGTCGAAAAATTTGGGGTAAGTTTTGGAGAAGTGAAAACTTTTGTTTTCATTGAGAAAAGTTGAACAACTTTGGGTTTTTATCAAAGAATCTGTCCTAAGAAAGAGCAAAACCAAGAAATTTGGCGACTGCATGGTCGTCGTCGGGATTACACACTTTATCTTACCTATTAAGGCCCCCCGACGAAACTGAAAAATCCTTTTTTCTTACAAAATATGTTTGCCAAGATGGCGAGTCTGAAAAAGAACTTTTCAAAAGATAGGAAAAATAGGACAGAACTTCGCATCGATGTATTTTCATGTTCTTCCAGAATCACGCCTACACGGAAGAACAATACTTGTCGGTAACCTTTACCGTTGAGTAAACTCAATATGTTTGAGACGGCGGGCGTTATCGCAAGATATAGGGAGAAAGATGAAAGCGCGCGTAGCGCGCGAAAATTTTTTGGAGGTTATAGAAAGAGTTGTTACAGAAAACAAAATAAGTGCATCTTTAAACGCCTTTTGGGATCATTTTAAAATTTTGCTCAATAATCGCTCTGCGGCATACCGGGCCACTGTTCACAGTTAGAAGTTTTATTTTGGATCGATTTTTCAATGGGGGCACAGTAGTCCGCGGGGGCAGCCACCTGACTACGGGCCTGAACGTAGGTTAGTAATGCTCCCATGTTCAAGCACGGAGCTAATTCCCCTCGGAGTGTTTTAGCTCCGTGGTTCAATGGGGAAGGGGATGGTCGGGACAGGGTAAAACTATACATGAACCGCATTCGTGACAACCTTGAAACAGCATGGAATTTGAGATATATATATAGTATAGGTTCTAATACGTACGTGTTACGTGCATTGCGTAAACAATGAATCTTTGGAGCGTAGACATGTCACAGCACGTCGTGACCATTTCCCGCCACCGGATTACCTCTTACCCGACTTCCCTTCACTTGTGGACCTCTCTGCATCACACATGCCATGATCAATTTGCACGTTGAGCGTAGGTTACGTTGTAAGGTTTTGCCTCGACATTCAACAATGACGTTTTCAACTTTTCCTTGCACACTTATGGCAAACGCAGTCACCCCAATTTGAATTAGTGTACCGGCCAGTGTTGTAGTGTGAGAACAAGACCATGAGTACGGGTACGCGTACCTGATCATGAGTGCTAGTACCAGGTCATGAGTACTGGTAAGGATACGGGCACTACGGGTACCAGGTTATGAATACTTGTACGTGTACGAGTACGGGTACGGGTACTACAACACTGGTGTACCCCCGTGTACTAATTCACAAATGACTGTTAGATCATGTGACAGAAGGTTTCTTAATGAACTGTATAATGTTACATGCAGAACAACTCCTTGTTTTTGCTTATGTTCTGACGGGTACTTGGGGAGGGGGGGTATGACGACAGTTGTTTTAGTTACTGTTTCAAAAGGTCTTGGTGACTTGTCATCCCCTTTAATTGACGTCCTACTGCTCGTGTATGAGTGTAAACAACATAGTGCAGCGTACATGATACTCTATAGTCTAGGGAGGCTGTCTGACGTTGCAGCCTAGAAAATGATTGGTTCTTTCAAAAATTGGTTCTAAAATTAGTATTCACATAATGCATGAAATGGTACCGTATCTACCTTCCATATCAAAGTGACGTATACGTAAAAATGGCATGGTGTTTTAAAGGCTTCGGTGCACGTATCGCCGATTTTAATCCCGCGGTTTCGATTGCCGAACAGTCTCGAATTCTATCTTTCCATTTTAGCGAGAACAAGACAAAAAAAATTCAATCTTTCCATTAAGATTAGAGTGACAGGTACGACAGCACCAAGTGTGTGACGTCATTCTAGAAGCCATCGTTCCCTTATTTCAGCACAATATTCTACCCGTTGTATGAGATTGACTTTAGTCGCTTCATCTGTAAGGCTCTTCAGTTCTACGAGTTAAAAGCTAATGGCTTGTGAACGAGCCACATCGCCTTGAGAAGTCGGCAGATATACAACCTGACCGTCTTATTTCTTTCTGATTTTACCTATTTTAGACCATTTTTGTCTAATTTAGTCATTTTTTACTTTTTGTAGAAGCTAACCTTTCAGACCGTAATGATATGGTGGCGGGAGGCTCTCGTGAATCCAAATTCGGAAAAACGTTACAATGTAGTGAATTTTTCAGGGTGTTGCCACTAGATTGCCTTATTCAAATGCATTACCACATAGCACTGGTATACATACCAGTCAACCTGAAATCAAAGCCTTCTTGTAAGGTAGTTAGCGGACGTAACGAGTTGAGCGATCGCAGGGTGGTCGGGAATGGATGCTACCCAAAGAAACTATATAGCCTATTAGGGGGCCATTTCCGCCCATCTGGTGTTGTCACCATGCACAACGGAAGGCTAGAATTTATGCCCCGCTTTCTGTGTGGGTGAGAACGAGCCTACAGGTGGCCAGTTAACAGAATGTTCAGGCTCACATTTAGGCTAAGTTTTTATTAGTTTGTACTCACCGAAAGTTTTGCTACCTAACAAAATTATGAATGTTCAACAAGGTTAGGTTAGGTTAGATGAGGTTTAACGTCCCAGTTTCCAACCAATTGGTTCAAGTCGAGACGACGACGGCCTTTTTTCCAGTTGTGGCTCACTGGCTTGTTTTCCCTAGTCCATTGTTTATGCTGAGCACCAAGTACAAAGGCAGTAGGTTCCATTTTTAAAGTCTTTGGTATGACCCGGCCAGGATTTGAACCCTAGACCTTCCGGCTGCAAGTCGGATGCTCTAACCACTTGACCACTGCAGTCGGTCAAGGAATCAGCAAGCCAATACGTAATATTCATTGCTGGTATTATTGGTCAGTCTTTACGTCTAGCCTTGGTCAGTGAGAATAAATGTTAGCGTACTCATTCTTAGACTGTACAAGGGCGTAGGAAGCGGGGGGCTTGGGGGCTTAGCCCCCCAGTTAAAAATGTGGGGGGGGCTGAAGTATGCTTCCGTCCCCCAAGATCCAAGGGCAAAAACCTCTTATTTGTCTCTTCTGTAAAAAATGTCAAAAATGTGCAGTAATTGTCCAAACTGTTGTACCAAATTGCATCTGAGAACCCTCAAATACCCAAAAATTATCCAAAGGGGGAGGGGGACACCCACCCCTCCCCTTAGACCCCTCCCCAGGAGGGCGATCCGAAACAAGGTTCAGCCCCCCAGTCTCGAAAAGCTCCCTACGCCTATGCTTAGAAAAATATCAGTGGTAGCCATAGAAATTGAAGTAAGAGACACACAAATCATCCACCTTTTTGTCGTACAGCGGAAGCTCTCACTACTTTCGTGGTTTCACTGTGTAAACACACAGCGATATAGTCTGTCAGCTTTCTCCCTTACTTCAGTTTCTATGGTGGTAGAATATTAAGTTGTTGCGAGGGACCTGCACTTCTATCTTTCGCGACTAGGAAAAGTGATTGCATTACTCCTCAGTGCAGTCCTCCTTCATACAATCACGATATGGGCTTGCAGATCGCGTTTCCGTCTTCCCGTATGCTTAATTTCTTTCAATTTTAAGTCAACTTACAGATTTATGAACTAGTAGAATAAAGCTTAAAATTTCTGGGCTGGTTAGAACATAACATCCTTAACAGACCCTCAAAAATGATCCCAATACTCGTCCCTTCACGCGCTCACGTCAGTTTCTTATTATTTATTTAACGGAAAACGAGGAGAAACATAAAAATACATGTTCTCCGTGTCGTTCTGTTTATTATCCTTCCCGCTCCATTCATTTTAAAAGCACTCATGATTGTGAAAGTTTTCAGTTGGAAATTTGGAGTTTTAATAAGTTCGACTAACCAATCTTCACGTACTCACGAGCGGCGTAATGGACAAGCACTCGCTTTTGCCATTATTTGAAAGTGTGTCTAATTCGCTCTCATCTTAATTTCGAATCTCTTTGGCTTTTACTCATCATGAAATTACCGCTGAAGGGCATTCCCCGATGTAACAATACAGTTTGCCTTTAAAAAAATTGAGGAAAGGAAAAACAAGTTTAAATACTCAAACGCATTTGAGCTATTTTTACAACTCACTTAGAGAAGCTGCCACAGTTATTCGTTACCGTGAAGCAATCTCGTTTTTTTTTAATTTTTTTTATTTATTTGAATATACATTCATCTCACACACCTTGTAACCTGATGGGATATAAAAGAGTAAAGTGAAGCAAGTGATGTTCTCGAAAAGAGATACGCTGACATGAAAGATAATTTCTTAAAAACAGGCTCACGGTGGGTACTGCAGGCTAAGCAAGCACTCCCGTCTATATATGCGATTAATTGCTACAGCAAATTAAAAGCGTGTGCTAGTAACAGATGGAGTATAAAATGGAGTGACGTGGTCGGACACATGTCAGTCAAACAGATGAGAAGGTAAGACGCTGTAGCGTTAGCCGTTGGATGGCAAATAAAAATATTGCATTTCTCGAGGCACTTTCGGAAAATTGGGTAGGCAAAGGAAGGAATGATTGGTCGAAAGCTTCCGCCGAGTTGTGAGGTTAGTAGTAAAGCGGTGGAGGAAGACTCTTATGTGTGTTAGAAAGGAGTGTGAATTTTATAGGGATTTTGAAAATTTTAGTTATCGAATAACGATCTTTAAAGCGATCAATAGGCTAAAGATTCGATGTACAATGGTAGCCTTTTAATAACCCCATGAAAATTAATTTAAGAAAGTGTCATGAAACTGGAGAAAGAATTGCAGGTTGTTCAATCTTCATTTATACTTTGATTTGCCGAAGAATTGTAGGTCATATAGTTGAAGGTCCGTCGTACCGCCTCCGTTGTTGGCATATGGTCTCATTAGTTTCTGTAACGTTCGATAGGTGGTGATATAAGATAAACGACTGGTACGAATGAGATGTTTCGGGATTAGCAGAAATAAAAATAGAAAAAAATATTGAATAGGGACAACCCATGTCAGTCCACCATAACAGCATGCCGAAAGAGTGTTGCTGCCAAGCGTCCAATAGTCAGTAAAGGTTATTTCGTTTCTGTCATGAATAATTCATTTTGGGGTGTGTTCCTGGGTGGTTACTTACCGTGGTGCATGGCACAGATTATGTTCACCTGCGTAGCAAGCCTCATTCCGTTTCTTCATCATTGGTACCGTATCACGCATGGGTGAGGGAGCAAGAGGCAGACTGTCCGAGTTGCTTTTTGGGGGATTTATAGTTTTCGTAAAAAGCATCCAGGCTATTGGTAACGAACATCTGGAAATACCGCTCGTTATCTCAAGTTAACGTTGAGTTGAAATAAAAACGCAACGGCAAAAATGTTGGTCAATAGCCTGTTTGCTACTGTTCATCTTCGCAGAATGACTACAGACGGCGCTGCGCGGCTGCAGTTAGAACTATGTTTAGCTCTGTCAAAGAACCAATACAAAGTGGTTAAAATCTTTTCTTTTTCTCTCTCTTATCCTCATACGGCGCCAGTCTTCCATGATTTCTCTCCCCGCCTTATCAAAATTTATGTGAATCAAGTCATTTATTGAGCATATATACGTTTTCCTTTAACACATAGGCATCAGATATATTAAGAGAACTAAAAAATACAGATCTTGAATAAATGTGTAGCGTATGGCAATAAGTCCGATCTCTGGCGTCTCACCTGCCTCATACGCAACCAATTATGAATGGAGGAAATTGGTGAAATGAAAATTACTTTCCCCGCGGCGAGGTGCCTGCTTGACGGATAATAATGTAACCGAATTATACCAACTTCGTATAATAAATGCGTTTGCAACTTTTAACTTTCTCTTCAACACGAAACTTTCAGTCGACTGGTTAGCTCTGTCTTCCTCGAATGAGTTTCGGGCGCTTGGTGTATAATTTTTGTTGATTGCACCCTGTCGATTAAACGAGGGAGAAAACAAAATTGTTGAAGAGAAGGAGAACAAAACGAGGACGATGAAGCAAACGAATTGAAAGGGTTGATATTGCAATGACTTTTTGCGGTATAGGCTAACGAGCCTAACGCTGTATTTAAATCAGAAAAGTAGTGCACTGAGGCTGAGGACATTACCCTCTGTTCCATACTTTCGTTTGCGAGTTTTGTTTTTTGCAGAAGTAACTTCCTCAATATTTTGAAAACGTTCATACCATTGATGTAACAATTTTACCAGCTGTTTAAGTTGAAACTCACCGCATGAATTCTCCCGCCAGGGAAGAAGTGTATTTCGTATGGAAATACGCTTGTAGCAGTTCTCCTTAAGGGATGACCAAAGAACTTTCAGGCTTATTTCGTTGTCGGGGACTGGGCCTTCACATCACTTGTTATGGGCTGGTAGGTGTAGTTAGTCAATGAAATCGAAAAAGGGTTCTTATCATACAATCCTTAATTACTCACGTACCTAGCGAGGGGACGTGAAATCGTTACGAGCACTGTGTTATCATTCCTCGCCTCGAGAGTTTGTTAATTGCAGTGATTGTATGGGCAATATTACGAGCTGCCGCTACTTGAGGTCTTACTCTCTGTGAAAGATGTTATCGTCAAAACTTCAAGCAGATGAAATTGGGAGGCCCACTAAAAGTGTTTTCGTTCAAGAGAACCAACATGGAATGTGTCAAAGACTGGCCAGCGACGACTCGTGCGAGGTGGGATACCTGGCGGTTGTAGGCCTTGCTTGAAAGAACATAAATATACACAAGTACCTCTACAAACATAGGTGATTCTTTCCGTGCAACTGTCAGCAGCCCTCGACTTCCGACGTTACGGGGGAGGCCGGTAGAGCCATCGCTCCCAATTATTTTCCAAGAAATATTTGTTTTTTTCACATACGCATGATTGGAGGAGATTCATTGTATCCCCACTCCTCCCCTCCCATATCTCAAATTTCTATTTGGAGGCGCCCGCAGTCGGTGTTAGGCTATTCAAAAGAGTAGCCTATCTACGTGGAACTTGGAAGAGCAATCGGAAGAGAACCATCCATAATCCAGGTCTGTAACGAAACTCGCGCATTGTGCACTTTGGGAATGAAATGTTGGGCTCATTCTAAGCTACTGGTTATGCGTCGCTTCTGTAGAGGATCACAATAACATTGCTCGCTGTGCTTCCTCGATTTTGATCTAGCTGAGTAGGCTACATCCTCTTGATTGTAATTATAGTGATAAAAGGGGAATATAGACTGTAGTCATGGTGATGAAAGGAAAAGAAAAGAGATTGATGTAAAGCAAATACGGTACCTGCATAAAACTGTAAAACAGTAGACAACATAAGCTACATGGCACCCAACCCCGGTACTATAGGCGTATGAGAACATACTTCACAAGGGGTGGAAGGTTTTGTCTCGAAGTTTTCCCTGTTTTACAGACAATCATGACATGAACTGTGCCTTGAAAATTTCTAGTTTTGCCCTCAAATTAAAAAAAAAACCGGAGCTGACTGTCCCCAGACAGTAACAAATGTAACGAAGATATTAGTAACGTCTATGGCGCATTGTACACTGCGTATATGGCTCAATTTGTTAGTTTTTTATTTTCTTAATATTCAGATTGATAAAAATAAATCCTGGAAAATTTGAAACGGCAGTGTTATCATTTTGCCGATTTGCAAATGACTGCAGGACGGTAACTACGTGAGTGCTCTAGTAACCAACCCTTTATTAGATTTCACTGAACCCAGTCTACAGCAAAGAAATGAAAAATCTGTACTCGAATCGTACTCAGTCCAGCTATATATATAGGACGTTTAAATGCATTGACTTTCCTTCTTGCCCCAGCAAATTTTAAGTATACATACATTGATAGTCAAATCCATGAAACTGAGCGCAATAAAATCCATCCCTTTGACGAACGACTTTCTCTTAATTGCATCCCCATTTTGCAAAATTTAATTACCGGAATATTCAAGACGAAATGAAGACATGTTCCTAGGTCTTCCTATCCATATTTATATTTCTACGGTTCATCTGTGTCGCAATGAATGCCGCTCACCGCTTGCGCCTCTAGTTCCCTGGTTCCCCCTCGACGGAAAACTTGTCACAAGGAATAATGCGCGCCGGATGGAAATTTTAATATCACCCGCGACCTTCATCAAAAGCTCATTACAAGAGGCGCGAACCGTCCAAATGACAAATGTTGTGGGACCTCTATCACTTTTGTAATTATTTTCATGTAGGGCGCAGAGTAGGTGACAAAAATCGGATATGGCATCTCGGAAAAGGGTATGCGATGAACATCGATTTAGCCATCACCGAAAAAGAAAAAGGAAAGTCAAAATGTCATCTTACTCAGATAAAAGTTGGCAGACGAGCGGCTGTGGATGGGCAGATGATTCGCTTGGCTTCGGCGCAAGAAGTGTTTATAAGTATTTATGCGTGAGTCAGGAATAAGGCATGGCGGACTAAACGGGTGTGACACCGTCGTTTCGAAAGGGCTATTCATCTTTTCCAACACGATTCTAGAGAAAATATCGGTTTTGTGCACTTGTTTTGTATTTGATTTGATTTATTTACACCACGAAACATACAAAAGACACAAGGTATAGGGATAACACGGGGAAGTGTGACCAGCAAATGGCAAACTTATTTCCATTGTGGTCCCTGTACAAAAATACACAACAGTAAAACAATACAAAAAGAAACACCGAGAAGAAATCCAACAAAGAAATCCTAAAACAAAGAGAAGGCTTGAAATGACTCAAAAATAGATGAAATCATCGGATCGGATTGTAAATTGAAAATGGTTACACATTTTGCTATTAGAGGGCGAACGCTATTGTAATATTGCCTATTTTACTTTTTAAGGTCGCCCGTGCGACTTTTCGCTTGCTGTGAGAATGGAAAAATTCCAATAGAGACTGGTTCAGTTTATATAATCACGTTGCATATTTTAATATTATTTCACTTTTGACATTACCCTGATTACATGGGCGAGTAAGTATAGAGAGTTGATTTCTTGATTGTTGTGGGCAGTGAGCAATTCCTATAGACATTTGTCAGTTAGTGTAATCATTTCCCTAAGTGTGGGTTACACATCACCTTATTCTGGTGACTAAACGGAAATCGTGTTTGAAAGTTAAAAAACAGAGGCAAAACGTTTTGTTTAAGTTTTCAGAAGGCAAAACAAGAACTGGCATCTCTACACGTATAGTTGTGAACATATCTGCGTATTTATAGGCCTATCCGTTTCAAACGGCTTCGTCATTCATATCAAAATATGTACAGGGGAATTATCACTGCGACAATTACAAAAGTGGGCAGTCGAAACGGCCCGCGCCTATCTATCTTGAGAAAGGAATCGCCATCCGTCATCCGTAATTTGACCCCGTCGTAGGTTATGTTGCAGTACATTCTATATTTCTCTCGTTAATGAGAAGCTCGGTGAACCGAGAGTGGTGCATTAATATATATGGAAATAATTCTCGTCATCATCTTTGTTTGTCACTTTTTCGTACTTTGGCGTCATTTTTGTCTCGTGATACTTTGTTTGATGACCCGATTTCGGCTGGCGAGAAACGACTTGGACAAGCAGACGATTGCTATGCTGCTCGGAACACGATAATTGGAGTGTAGAATGGATAACCAATACACTTGGGACTCTGTAGGTGGGAAGGTAAGTGTTGTTGAATTACAAGTCTGGAACGGTGTCTGTAGACATATTAGAGTAGACATGTGTACAGGCAATTGGACGATATATCGAACATCGCGACATGAACTCAAGTATTGCGCATGTTAGGACATAGACATCGGAAATGATAGTTTGACTTTTGTACCATAGACTCTACTACAGGAGAAGGCTTGGAACACGCACATGTTAGCGGTGTTTCAACAAAGACTCCCTGGCTCTGCAATTATTCTAAAACCGCCAATCTGCCAATAGAATTTCGATATGTGGTACCGGTATGTCTCCTCGGGGTTGTAAATCCCTTTGGGAGTTAGTTTCACGTTTTCGCCTGCTGGGAGGCCGGGGAGAGGGGTAGCCAAAGGGACTTTTCTTGAAAAGCATAACATTATGACAAATATACTCATATCTGGAAGACACATACATTAGTGACTTTTAGTTATTTGTGCTACAATGTGTTTAAGAGCGATGGCGTGTTTGAAGCGGTGGATGGTTGCGATATATTATTTACACGATACGGTATGTGTCAAAGTCGGTATATCGTAAAACTGGGTAAAAGGAATACAGGAAAAAGAAGTTGAGCCGGTGAAGTACGGTACAAATAGAATTCCGGACAGTGAAAGTGGTAACACCATGAGTTACAAGGATAAAAAACCTGTGTCAGGAAACTGTAGTGAATGAGGTTAATAAGCATTACTATATATACTAGTAATTCTCAATCTTTCTGAGGGCGAGGGGAAAATGGATTGGTTGGGCTGAGGTCGAGAGCCGCAGGGGAGGATCTCAGGTTTAGAGAGAGGACGCTCATTCGCGAGAGCAAGACCATAGTTAAGAGGTCCCGAAGCTGTATCTGTGGCAAACAGTGGTACAGCCTCAGAGGTACGAATTTTTCATAGGTTAGGTAACGGTTCCTTGAGAGGGCAACCTGCAATTCAGCAGCATCTTACGGGACCAACCCGACCTCAGCCCCACCATGGTTGGGGCTGAGGTCTGAAAATTTGGCTTTCCAGACTCCCTAGATAGCAGGAAATAGCACTTCAAACCACATATTTGTGTCAACAATTGAGGGTGGCGAAAGGATTTGTCTTACAGGGTAGCCAATCTCCTCAACGGGAGGGGGCAATCGGAAGCTCCAAAAAAAGTGATGGCTTGCCGAAAGAATGGGCGATGCGAAATGTTTGGCGCTCTGCGCCGAAAAGTTTGGGGTTCCCATTGAAGACAAGTTGAAAATTTGAGTTTCTCTATTGATTAAGAATCTGCCCTACTTAAGAGCAAATCCAGGAAATTAGTCCGGTGGGCTGGTCGTGGTCGGAGGATTACTTACTTTATCATACCTATTAAGGCTCCCCGGTGCATCTCGAACTTTACCGAGGGGGCAGCCTTCCCTGACGGGCCTCATTTTTCCTGTCCCAACCCTTGCATTCGTGTGTCATCAAGTATGATCATTTCGATGTTTTTCATGGCTAGGTTTGCGGTCGAGGAGAAACATTCCGGGTATCCCCTGGTAGACGGACAAGCTGGGCTGAGATCGAGGACCGCATTCTAGAATGTTGGAAAGAGACTTAAAGTTGATTAAATGATTGTATTTCATTTACGCTAACAGAGCTGTGGAAAGAGCAAGAGCATGTAAAACGCCATAAACGCATTGTTAGGTGATGTCACGCAGCAATTGCACTTGATTTAGTGTCTACAAGTATTGAAAGGTGACTTGCAGGGATTTAAATTTCAGTAATCAAGCAACACACATTAAACACGATACGCTCTTGAATTGTACAATCCAGTGGCGGATCCAGGATTTGGCAAAAGGGGGGGGGGCAGGTCATAGTGGTTTGTATAAAAATCCGATTTGGGGGTGGGGTCTAAGGAGAGGGGGTGTCCCCGGGGGACAGTGTCAGGGTATTTTGATAGGGGGGAATGTGATGAGTAACCACCGTCCTGGGAGGGGTCAAAGGGGAGGGGTGTCCCCTCCCCTTTGAGAAATTTTTGTTAATTTAAGGTTGCTCAGATGCAAAATGGTGATGTCTGTGGTATATTTTTTGAACTGATCATATATGGCTGGAAAGCGTTCATAATTCAGTGAATTTTAATTTTTCGTTGGGTGAAAGATGCTTTTCTGGGGAGAGGTCTGAGGGGACGAGTATCCTCTCCCCTTACACTCCTCCCCTTTGAGAAATTTTGTTAATTTAAGATTGCTTAGATGCAAAATGGTGATGCCTTTAGTATATTTTTGAACTGATTAGATATCGCTGGAAAATGTTCATAATTTAGTGACTGAATTTTAAATTTTACCCTAAATTCACAGTACATTCCATTAAAATAAATTAAAAGGCTTAAAAAAGACACTACAGGGTAATATTGCAGCAAGTTATAGTTAAAAGTCTAATGTTGTCGAAAATATTCCTCTAAATATTAAAAGAATTCTGAACTTTCCTTGAAAGTAGAAGCAGTGCTCCCAATGCCGTGGGCCTGGCCGGTAATAGACTGAAGTTAGCAATCCATTAATAGAGCGCTCATGAGTAACTCCTTGTAATGCCCAGAGAAAGTTACTGAGGCTAGTATAAGCCAAAATGTTATCAGCTGAAAGTCAGTTGCAGAGTTATTAGCATAACACTTATTTTCTAAAGGTAGAGAATAATGAAAAAATCTGAGTTTCACTCTGACACATCTCATAGGCCTATTTCATTGGAATAGGGCCTTGTCCTATGCTTTATGAAGTTGAAAAAACTTCAAAATTTTTGGAAGGGGAGCCCGGACCCCCTGGGCCCCCCTAAATCCGCCCTGCAATCACACCACGCAGCAACGAAGAATTCCGGGGTATTTTACGACAAGTATTGTCACCACAAATACACTCCGCAATGCACCACTGCATACCTTTACGCCACCGTGTACAAAACATAACTGTCACAGGCACGGTACACGAAACAAAGTACCCAATCTCGGCTAGATATGACTAAACAAGGAACATGCCGTACAGCATGCTATGTGTAAGCAAAGTACTTCAGGACAGCAAACTTGGAAGAAGTGACTTCAAAATAAATAGTTTAAAATACATGTCAGCATGGGTTATTGGCCCTTATTCCAACTTTGGTAGGTTTATTTCCTGTCGAATATGATTTTTTCCAAAAACGGGCCCGTACCGACAGTGCCCAGGGCCGCATGCTTCCCTAAGGGCCGTGTTTGAAAATCACTGGTATATAATTATCTTTACAATTCAAATTAAGACAAACGCATTACACTATCGTGGCATGTTTTGGCCTTTAACAGAAAATGAAATGAGAGAGCTAGTTAAAAGTAGGTGCTATTGAATTAGAGATGAATCAGTTTCCTTTTTTTTTCAACATTTAGACAGCCTTTTTGAAGCTTCTGTCATGTCTGTTGTAATGCCGAAAACTAGCCAATTGACGCTGTAGATCAAGGATGACGTCACCCTTATTCTGACCGCCTCATAAAGTTGGAAGTATTGTGTGTGATCAAGTTCCACTCAACTCAAAACATTTAGGCCTGTAAGCTAAAATGAAAAAGAAACAAGTGAGAATAGATCGTGCGTAAATATATAACAACATTCTTCCATGACCATATAGAAAAAAGGACAACGCGAACACTGTAACAGTTAAGGGTAGGGGTATAGGTACCGTGAAGTCTGATGTCCCTTTTCGATTGGTCCCTTGAGACATTTTGTAACTCCTATTTATGCCACCCTTAGCCCTGATGCGACAAAAATTTTAAACAGTCTTCAAACTTCTACTTCCACCAAATTATGCACAAAAATAAATTTTACAATTAATGTTTCATACGTACAAAGATATCATCAAATACTATAAACAAAGAATTGCATCGGTAAAAGCAGTTTTAGTCTGGCCCTACTAACTTAATCCATATTCTTTCTTTCGGTTGGTGCCTCAACCATAGACCCTTTTCCAATTAGCAATTACAAAGGATTATGGGATAGACTTTTGGTATGAGTTGTTTTTGTCAATGGCATTTTACTGTGGACAAAACCGACGTACACCAAACCTATATTCCACAATCCTTTGTAATTCCTATTTGGAAAAGGGTCTATGGTCCAAACACGTAAGCTTGCCTCCCTCTTTCACACAGTCAATTGTCGGTTAAGATTGTCCACTCATTTAAATTCATTAAAATTTCCGATAGCCCCCTACATTAAAATTGGATTTTCCCAACGTTTGTAACTCAAGGCAAACGGAAGACAGGGTTCTAAGTGAACCCTTTCTCATCTACCCCTTCCTCGTCACCTCCCCACACCCCTTCTCGAACGGATTTCTTCTTCACTTGTCGTTAAAGGTTTAAAGTGATTGAATACCAACGGAACGGCTGTTTTACTATTCTTAAGATGTTTACCTCAAGGGTGCAGCACGGCAGCTACTGTGTAGCTGTCTCGCTAACATTAGTGTGTCGTAAATACATGATGGAGTTTCTAATGTAGTCCACTCTTTTATGGGGCATTCCGTATTCGTCGTTTCCAGCAACGAAGGAATTCGAACCTGCGCATCTTTAATGTCTTAGTCTCATTAGACGAAACCGTCATCGGCGCTGCGTGGCATAATTTTGTAATAACTGGCAACACGTTACAATCATTTTCACCATTCCATAATTACCTAGGATGCCCAGAACTCTAAGGAAGTGTTGTAAAGTGTCGCAGTATTAATCCCGCGCCAAATGGATCGTGAAATTAAAACCACGCCTCGGGGGACGCACGTTGATAAAATCCTATATGGTGAGCTTTCCAACTTATTTAGGGAGAAATTTTCACGCTTTTCCAACTGCAAATAAACTTGTCGAAATCCATTACGAGATATCAGTTTCACGTATTGGTCAGATTAAGAAAATACTTTTAACATGGATTTAAAATTGACGTAATGTCATCAGATTTTACGATCAGTTACAAAACTTTCATGGCAGGAATTTTTTCCATCTTGTCCATCGAAAAAACACGATGTTAATTGTCAAAGTGCATGGTACTGATCTAACAGGTTATGCATATTCTTAATTGGATGGAATAATATTTACATTTTCATATTGGCAGTGAAAAGTGCAGAAATTTATACCTTCACTTATAATTTTTCACGTCGACTTTTGAGTTCGAGCCGTCAGGTAACCTAACTGCCTAACATAAGAGGGTGTGGTTCTCTCTATGCATGCGTGTCTTAAACAAAGGAGATGAGTTTGTTGGCAGGGATAATACTAAAATAGCCAAGTTAGAGTGAAGATATGTATGTAGTGATGGGGTAGGCCTCTTTGCGTGACAGGTGTGGCCCGCGCAGCCTATATGTATGGACTCCTAGTCAGTGACGTTTGACTGCAAAGCCATGAAAGTGTGAGCAAGCAAACCATCTTCATCTCCGTAGGATAGGATAAATGTCGACCGATTGAGGAAATTGAAGGCTAAAAGAACCAATAAAAGTTATGAACCCTCCATGTACACAAAGATTATAGAAACAGGAGAGAAGATCGTCTCCCTGATGTGAGCTTGTTAAGTTACTAGAAAAAAGAGGAAGCCGTCCTTCCAGGATGTTTGAATTTGGAGTTTGGCTTTATTAAAATAGAAAATCCGCCATTTATAAGTTAATTAAATCGCGTTACATGAATGATATTTCTGCTTATCCACTATCTGATAAATTGGCAGACGGTCTTTTCCTCTGGATCGAGGCCATAGAGATCCATTGACTGACCGAGGCTTGCCCATTGGTCGGCCCTTAATGTTAAACATCAACGGAGAGGGACTCCGGGTAAAGCACCCTTGAAAAGGAGCCATAGAATCCCGCCAATTTGAATCTCACATCTTCAGGATCTCGACACTTGCAGACGACATCCCGTCCGTTCAATATGCTCTTACTTTATGGATGTTTATGAGTAAAATTATCAGTGCTTACGAAAGCAAATGAAATTATGACTGAGGCCGGACGGTTCGTGAGGTTGCAACTAATTCTGTTTTTTATCTTCTTAAGATCTAAAATGGCACTTCGAAGTAAGAATGGCTTTATTTTGTCCTTTTAATGCTCGTAGGCTCTCAAAATTCGCTCTTAATAACATGTGACTCCGGTGTTTTATACCATTTAGCTAATTATCTCGTTATTGAAGACACACGATGTTAAGGTAGAAGACCATAAAGCTGTCTTCTCTGTAAGGAGAAAAAGACGGGGAAAATTTAGGGAAAAGAACATTCGGTAATATAATTGGTTAAGCCATCCATTAAGGGTTGCCTCAAATACCGATCCATCATAGTTAAGATGGTGACTTTCTTGTCGTTATACGATCAGGGTTCCGAGGCGAGATGTATAAAGTTAATTTGCCACAGGTTAACGCAAACTCATTAGGCCTTGTGACATTATGAAAGGAAGGAAAAGAGGACAAGATCAAATTAGAGACGTTTTAAAAGAAGGAGGTACTGAGAGCCGTGAGTTGTAAAAAGACGGACAACATGTTTGTTACCTTCTTACGTTTGAAGCCCCGATCGAGTGGTGAGGGCGCTTGTCATCGAGGAAAGGGAGGTTAATATAGTATGCAGAGTAAAAGTAAATGCAAACAGTACGAAAAAAAATATGAAATTTGGTAAGAAGCTTTGTGTTGACTCTTTAACTTCGCTGTTGGCTTTAGAGGTGAAGTATGGCGATTGCACGGTATGAAAAACGCTGCAAAAGCTGTCCTTAACCTTAGCAAATCTTTGAAGCTTTCTTGTCAAAATTATTGGCAGTTGCGATTAAGAAACGAAAGAGGGCGTCTGTGATCAAGGAAGAGAGAGAGATAAAGGGAGGGTGGGAGGGGAAGCTTTGGTAAAGTGAATCGGGAGGGCGTTGCTATTAATTTAAGGGAGATGGGGTTTATCATTATTTAAGGAATAAGGTACGTGAGAATGGAACAGGACCACTCGTTTCAAATTAATTATAGGGGGCAGACGTTTGAGATCAAGGAAGGAGGAAGTATTAAGATAGGGGCGCTTTTGACTGAATCAAACCGGGGAGAGGTATACAGAGAGTTATGAGGACATGAACGTTATAATAAATGTTTGCTTTGACACTTAAGATGTTGAAGCTTGAGGCACTCAGGAGGTGAAGAACAAGTTTGTTTTACTAGAAAATGACCTTACCCTAGCCCTCTCCTTCGAAGGGACAGACGCAGAGCAGACAGGACGGATTGTGCATGCTGTACATGCTGTTGCACTGTTAAAAATGTAAATTGTAAAATGTAAATTTACAGAAAATAAAATAAAGAAATACAAAAGGAATACAAAAATGTTGTGGCAATTAATTGCCAGAAAATTTCTGCATTTCTTATTAATTTCTTTGTTTTATTTTCTGTAAATTAACAGACATTTTTTACAGTGTGGAGTTTAACTATAGGATGGTTATTATTGTGCGAAAATGGTTTAATTTACTTAGTTATGTAAGCAACACCGCCACTGTGGGTGTCAACAGGTTCTGTGTACTCTGGTTACAAATATCGATCAATGTGGTATAAATTACGAGGGAGTTATATTACCTTCGTCACATAAAAATATGGCAGTTGTTTGGAACATCCGATGGAAGGTTAAAATTATTTCTAAAAACTATTTCTAAAATAGCTGGCACCGCTGTTATACATCTCTGATCGCGTCTGGAGTTAAGTGAAAGTATAATTAAATTGGTTTCAAACCGCACATTCCCTAGTTCTGATGAATGTTAACAGTTATGTTAAAGAGACCAGGTGGTAATGTTTGTATCGATAATGACATGACGGGATCATTTGATAATATCATGTTGAGTTAAACCTGAACATACTTAAAAGTGTACGGACTTGTCAGGGCAAGTTAGCCTACGCAAGAAGTGCACCGTACCCCTTAGTGTAGGTTTTCCTTGTCGCAGATATTTCTAATTCAGTTGTGCGCTCGAGGCAAAGTTCTCTTAAGGTTACTATGAGAAGCAGAGGTAATTTGCTCACTCATTTTCTGACTTTACAGACCATTTGATTTGGGGAGAAACCGCACGGCCAGCTAAACAGGGCCTGTAATACCGACTGAGGGGGAGGGGCACCCCGGCGTATGTAAATAAATTTGGGGTTTTGGAGGATACCCCCTTCGGCTAATCTCGGAGATGGCTTTCCTTCGGCTAAGTCCTACGCACGCCACTATGTACGGGATACTCAGTAAGGTCAGCTGCACAAGTTGCCCTCTTTGTTAGTAGCAGAGCCGTGAAGAAAACAAAGGAGTTAGGTTTACCCATGCAGTTAACGCATGCATAAATGTGCCATAAAAAGCAACGCAAGCAGCCTTAACTGCCAGTAGCATGTTTCTACAAAAGCTTTCAGGTCCGATCGTCTCAGTCTAATACCTACAGGAAGCATAGAACAACACGTTAAAATCTTTTTTTTTTGTACCCTTAAAGTACATCACATGTGCAGAATACGTGCTTGATATTCGTTGGTAAGCCGAGTAACCGAATGAGACTCCGACGCTTCAATTTCATTGTCAATCACCACCGCCTTACCAGGAATTTGAGAGGGCGCTTTATATATCCAGTAGATCACAGACATCATATAGACAAAGAAATATCAAAATGCTTCATACTGTCATACCGTACCGATCGTTGATTTTAACCGAGTCTTTCCTGTTTCCGGAACTTTCCGCATAAACTTTTCGCATAGGCTGTCGATATTTGACCAATTTAGCAGGTCCCAATTTTACACATAAAAAGCTGGAACGCAGCAATATTGGTATACCAAAACGCGTACGTATGGTGGGAACACCTTTCGCATAGGAATTTTTATTGTAGGATGTTCTGTCCATGTTACAAGAAGTCCGTGGATATAATGTCACAAAGCGCCAAATTTTATGTAGTTAGTGAATTAGGGAAGGGTTTATGAAATCACGTTGGTACTTCTCCTTTCAAAAGCCAGAACGGTCACGGCCCGCCGCCGGACGGGCGAACTTGAAATCAACGACACATCAGATTTTTGGAACTACACAGAACGCTACACAAGTGTAGCGTACGTACCACACCTGTATGACGCACTTAACTCATTCAAAGACGTGTTATGCATAGCATGTCTATCATATGAAAGTGACGTAATACGCATCTAATGAATCAGTGCCTCTAGGGTGTTACATCAGGGAGGCTTATATCACCTCCCTGGTTACATTTGGTATTTTCGTTCACAACTTCACTGAATTTTGGGAGCAACAGGGGTCATTCCGAAGTCGATCTCAGTTTGTTCTTTGCGCAAACGTGGCTGGCGCAGAAAATGGCGGTACGTCATTGCCACATACCTAACGAAAGTAAACATAGACAACTGGTTAGAAACTGAGACAGGTACTTAAACCCAGCGGTTTTGATGACATCATCACGCACGTCATGCTACCGTCATGACATCATCGTGGATAGGGTTTCAAATCATTTTAGCATACCTCCGTTTACCTCTCAAATAGTCATTTACATTAACCAGCGGTTCATGTTACGAAAGGGTCACAAAGTTACACATTTTCAAGTTTAGAAGAAGCAATTTGTACTGAGCAAAAAAAAAAAAAAAAAAAAACTACTGAACATTTTTATCTCTTTGTGTTGTTCACTCAAATCCCATGTGATAAGATAGCACGATTATGGAAGTGCTGCTAATGTCTAAGTGGATATATATGGATTCAGTGGACATGACGACTATCTTATCACCGATAACTCGACTTCTAATTGAAAACTTTAACAGCGTCGACAAAAAGAACGACAATCAATCTTAGTTTCAAATGTTATCAGCCGAAAAGCCGTAACTGTGATTCGTTTAATGAAAGCTGGGGATTCGCAGATGACAACTCTCTGATAAAACGGACGTATAATACAGGTAGCGCAAACTCAATTTTACACGAGCTTCGACAAGAAAGTCCATACAAGCCCGGAAGAATCATTCCCGTAATTGGCCTCAAATATAGAACACTCAAACGTAGGAAAACCTTCTAACTGTTTGTTTGAAGTTATAAGTGGATAAAAGCATCATCTAAATGGGGAGGAATTATTTCCCATGCAGTAAAATCAATATAAACTGACAGTTGTTAACGAGTAGTGACTCAAAGTGGTACTGTGCACGACGGCTGAAACCTTCACGAATGATAGCTTTCTATTGAATTCTCCATCTCCTCTCAGGTTGTCTTGCTATTTGTTCTGTATTGTTTTACAACTGAATTTGAAAGCTGACCGAGGCGATCGCCATTCGACCCCTTGTCACCGAACGCCAGAAGGAAATGGCAGATCGTATTGGCATTCAGTGCCCACGGTGGAATTTAAAATGGTGTCAACGTAGAAAGAAATCGTGTTGTGAACCCATAATGATTTGAGCTCATTCCTTTGTTTAGAGTCTCAGCCCACTTCTGACACCATGTGTCGATAGGGCACCCGGCGAATGATATATACACTTACGTAAATAATCAAGTAGTACGTTTTATGTACGTGTAATATATTGGATTTGAATTTGGTTTGTTAGAGCGAATGGGGCCGTATAGATCGAGGTGCTCCCTGTCGTTCTGATCAAGTGTTATGTCGATATATTCTGTTTTCGTACAAACGCAAGAAGCGCAAATTTAGGTATCAAACACATTCGACTGCAGAGAAACCTGTTTATCACAATTTATATGTTTAACTCCGTGGAAAGGGTTATCTTCGTTCTGTCTGTCACACAGTAAAACTACAGATTTGTGAATGTGATAGATTGTTTACATACATTATTATATCATTGCAAACGAAATCATTTTAGGTATTCCTTTTTTTTTCATTACAGGTTATTTGGACCAAGTGGCGCATGCGCAGCTTGTAGTCAGCCTATTCCCTCCAGTGAACTTGTGATGAGGGTACAAAGCAGGGTTTATCACGTGAAGTGCTTCACATGCAGCTCTTGTCATACAAGGCTCGTTCCAGGCGATCGCTACTCCCTCGTCAACGGTAGCATACTATGTGAATTAGACCACACACGGCTCAGCAAGTCTTTGGTCGGGAACGGGCCGGCCTCGCAAGGGATAAGAACCGGACATAGGGTAGGTTTGGATTCTCATACGTCCTTCCTTCCTTCCTTCCTTCCTTCCTAATAGACGGGTTGGGAAATTCGGTACTTCCGGTCGGGTCACAAGGTCAAGTGTACCATGACAACAGGCAACGTGTTTAGCTCTGCGTGCTCAGCATGCAACACCCGCGCTGGGACACTGTAAGCGTGGTACACTTCACCTTTGACCCATTCCCATATTGCATTGCGTGGAAACATTTCCCAACTCGTCTATTTGCTTCCCATTTAAATTTCTGCTGACATACTACCAAAAAGAGCTGTTTTTGTGGGGTTATAAAAAATACTCCCCCTCCCCCCATGACAAACCCACTGGAATTACTTCATTATCTTTACGGTTCTCAAGATAATCCTCTTCAAAGTTTCACGGTTTCTGATAGAACTTAATGCCTATGCAAAAACAATGATATGGAATGTTGCATATCGTTAGTATTTATTTTGTTAACCTTGATAAATTATCTCTTAGTTACTCGCCAGATAATTTACACTTTGATAAGTGATACTGAAATTTTCAAGTAGACAACTTTCACTATCAAGAAAAAAAATCCCTCAGAACATACAGTGTTACAATTGTCCTTGAAATGAAGGTTAAAAAAAGAAAAGAATGATATTAACCATATTTGGTGAGTCCGTCCTTCGACCGTGACGTTACAAATTTGCATAGTTAGCTTATTTATATTCATGATTTAAAGTGTAAAATAGAAATAACCCTATTAAATGGTTAATATTTGATGGATTTTGATCAGAATTGTGGTTAATTTCTAGGTTTGATGCTGTGTGCATGCTGTATATGTGACTGTTGTGCTACCGCTAGGTTACCAGCCAGTGTATAGACCAGCAACAGCGTTCCTTAAACAACATGCCGTAGGCCGTCCCTCCAAATTGTGTCGTTTCGTGCATGATCACCAAAGAGTGAGGCCTGTACTGTTGTACGATCTCAAATGATACAAAACAAAATTAATCCCTACACAACCATGAATCTGGTACATTAATAGCAATATTAATCTGCTAATTTTAAGCTGTAATCACCTAAAAATGTGCACTCTGTAAAAAACTGCATGAGTCAGTATAGGGTCGAAGAGGACTCGTAACGTAATGCAGAATTCCTCCAACTCTAGGTATTGTGGACATCTGCGTTCGATCCTCCTCAGGTTACCCTTGGATGGATTTTGTCATTTATTGTTTTGTCTTCTGTTACTTGCTTTATCGTTTTGCTATAATTCATATGGAGGTGGGCCTTTTGGGAGCACATGTGCTCGGTAGCAACACAGAATTTGGGTATGCGATAAATAAGCCTACGGTACTGCCCAATACGACTGTGTGTACCTTTACCGCATATAGAGATTTTGACAAGCGAACGGATACCGTTCAGTCTTTCAGTTGGGCTTAAGTTGCACAGTTATGACAGTAAATCTAGCGTATCATTATTCCATTATACTCCTGAATTATTTAAATGGCTTCTCTTCACCAGTTTGCACTCTGGATTCGCGAGTGTGAACATATCTGGCATTCTGGTTACATCAAAGAACCAATTACGTCATTTACATGTCACCAGACCTAATGGAACAAACATGAACCCTTCCAAGTATGTGTTACGATATGCAGGAAAGTGTATAGAAAAGAAAGCCCATAAATGCATTAAATTAAAACACAAAATCACCAAATGAATATGTAAACTTGATACGTCATGAATGCCCCTACATTCATGCTGAAACCCATTGCCGTATGGGATAAATGATAACTTCCAGTTACATAAATATATCGCACGTGGCGATTAAGAGAAAAATGTTAACAAAACAACCCCAGAAAACTTTATGCTCAAATTCGATTTTTCGTTCCATTTTTGGAAGTGTTGATTGTATAGCTTGTTATGTTATAACAGGATTCCTTACAAACCGAGTAAAGTTCTGTTATATATGGTAGTATCCTACTCACTGAGCGTTCTTGTTTTGACAAATGACAAATATGACATTCTACCTCTGCAAAATGAAAATTACTTGTCCGGTGCAATATTTTCTGGTAATTACTGCGTTTGCGACGTCACTAGTGACTCGCAAACTTAATTGACGAATAATTTTTTAGCTCAACCGAAACTTGAAAATTGGCATTTTGCGAGGTTTTTAGATACTTTATTAAAGCTTCGTCACAGACACCAGGATGTAATTTTACGGGAGATAATTGTCTAAAACTGACATCACAAAAGTGCAATGCTATGTCCATTGATTTATCTTCAAGTTGATGTGGGTCGAATTTCGTCGTAATTAAACGAGTGTGTGGGCTTATGAAGGGAAAACCCATTACAAACATTCATACCTGTACTTAAAACAACATTCAAAGAACAAAATTCTCGTCATTTATTAGTATGGCTGCCACGATAATTAAGCTTTAATTTGGGCTGCTCCATACACGTGATGGTCGGTATTATTTCATCACAAATGTTTGATGACCCATTTAACAATAATTTTACTTCAAAGCAAATTGCAAAGACCATGCAATACAAGTTAGCCGTGTGTGCGTACTTCAGCGCGCGTTTAGAGGTTGCTGGCGAATTAACTGGTATAATAGTTCTTAGTGACGTCACAGCTTGCGGTTAGCAACCGCCATGTCTGAGGGCAAGCCTGTAAACACATGCCGGGACATGGCTGAAATAATACACGTGAAAAGCTCCTATGATGACGTCACGTGAGAACTATCTATAGGAGGGAAAATATGGAGGCGGAAGCAATGATGTACTTGCTAGCGCCCACTTAGAGAAATCCTCAGCCTAGGACTTCTCTGCGCGCACTAGCATGTACTTCATTGGGCGGAAACATTGGTACCTGTTTAGCTGTTTTATAAGAGACAAATGAATGGCTTTATACAAGCTGCTAGTATAAGTACTTGCTAATTCGGAATATTGTTAAATCAAAGAAGGTATCACTCCCCAAAGATATTTCATCCACAAGAATTAGTTTACTTCCACCACGCTCAATTCTACAAAGATACCTGAGTATGAACGCACAATGACGATTTGAAGTCAATTAATATTATGCACATGACGTCACAGAACAGAAAGTGTGTCCCCGGTGGAGGTAAGCGCGTATCATTGCAGCTTAGTCTACACCAACAAATTAAATGCAGACAGCTGATTTGTGTACCGGTTGGATACAACCTTAAGCGTACTACGCGCGCTTGCGTAGTACCTCGTTCGTGCAGTGTGCTTCATTGTTTACCCTCCAAATGACGTCACATGACGTCACTGCATAAGATCTATGTATGGGAGGGTGCGGCCTGTGACGTCACAATAGAATTACACCGAAAAAGCGGATGAAAGTCGCGTAACATCATCGTAATTGGGTCAGATTTGTTTTCATCAGCAACGCGACCTTTGACCCAAATGCTCGTATGACCCCCCCCCCCTCTGTCAGTTACCGAGGTGTATTGAAATAACGCAGTTTCATGTGCGCGTTGATTTCGCACGCGCTTATATGCATTGACATCACACTGACGTCATTTTGGGTGAAAACAATGAAGCACACGTGCACGAACGGCGTGGATTTCGCCGCACGTGTAGTAGACTTACGCGCGCATACCATTGGTTGACAAAGCAGCTCTCTGCATTTATTGGTGTAACTTGCAATGATAGGCCCTTTTCCGCCATTTTCCTCCAAAAGAGGGAGCACTTTCTCCATTGTGACATTATATGCATAAGGTCTATAACGTGGAAGTAATTGGCGCGTTCGTTGACTAAGCGCACTCTTTTGCGCGTCACTTATTCTTAATAAATACATAGATGTATTATGTATTATGCTCGTTTGCCACGGGCTTATAGTCAAGCTATTCAGCAATGTCATTAACTGCAATGCGTGCCTGGTTGAAAGCTGCATGAACAGAGAAAATGTCCAATTAACGGGGGGGGGGGGGGCGGTCATAAGGGTATTTGGATCAAGGTTGGGCTGCCGATGAAACCAAATCCGGCCGGATTACATTGATGTGTCTATGAACGCGCAGTGTTTGTTTTCAGCGGCTTTTTCGGTGTTTCCCTATTGCGACGTCACATGCCAACTCGCCCATTCACACTTCGGTCCGATAGGTCTTATTTGCGTCTTCGTGATCTTGAGGAGTCATTTTTACTCACCATTTTCCAAAAAGCAATTACAACAAAAAATTATGGGATAGTTTTTTTTTTGGTGCGCGTCGTTTTCTCCAACGACATTTTAGTGTGACCAAAAACGACGAGTACCAAAACCGTATCCCACCATCCTTTGTAATTTCTATTTGGAAAAGGGTCTATAATATTGTAGGTATATCGAGGTTTGGAATCAACTCTTCGCTTATAATATCTCTTCCATTATTCAAAGATCAAATCCTACTACATTGTTCGCTTATTTAATTAAACAACATGCACAGAGTTAAGGATTTTTAGTAGAGAGAGGGAGTCTGCCAATGACGGCGCTGGCTCGTTCTCAGGCAAGGTATTTTGAAGGGGTTGGGATAGCTAGCAGGGAGGAAAATTTTTTAGGGGATGAAAAACACTAAAATGCTTAAAGGCAATAACAATTTTTTAAGTTTCGGGGGGGGGGGGTTGTCTTAAGGATGAGGGGGCTCCGCCTCCTGGCCCTCTTTGACTTCGGACTCGTGATGAGGAGGTTCACTAGCGATCACGAAACATGTTTGTTAAGCGGTGGGTTGGGGTCCTTCCCCAATGAAAAGTTGATATGATGACTCGTATCACAACACATGGGACCAGAACTTTGCGTGCAGCGCGTTCTGGTGGATTAACAGTCTGTCAGCGAAAATGAGATGAGAGGGGAAGCGGATCCTCTGGATCCTCTAGGTCCACTTCCCAGACCATCTCATACCCTCTTTTGGTTATATAAAGCCCCTCTCGGATATTGCAGGACAACATTGGACTGCCTAATCTCATAGACGGACTCGACAGTTTACTATCTGATTCAATCCTCTGTGTGTGAGAAACGTATTTGTCGCCACTCATTAACACATTTTGTTGTAAAATAATATGTGCGTGCCTTATCTACACATTTGAAGACATTGACGACTGCATTCCACGGTAACTTTGATCCGCCATCGCCCTTCGTATAGCTGAACTTGCCCGTCATGAAGTCGATAAGAACTTAATGCGGTGAACATTTGTTGTTTGTACATCCCGTGTGGTTCTCTTTGCAAAAAAGATTTGTTGTTCTGGGGCATGAAAAAATTGAACTGAAAAGTCTGATTAAGACCACCCATTATTTCTATCTGTCATCTTCCACACCCACAACTTAATCTTACGTCAACACAGGTTGACATGAAAAGATGACGGGCACGAAGCTGAAATAACACGAGCTCTTAATTTCCCAGATGCCTCTTCTTTACCCCACACCATTGCATTTATTGGAGGCCTAAATTTGTCACACTTCTAGGGAACTCCAAGTCTACCGCGTTTTGAACCCACAGACTGTTTGTCCATGTGTATGTTAAAGGTGCCTTGGCGACGAAATATATGAGGAAGCAGCCGGACCCCGGGGCCAGGGAGATCGCTTCAGATTGGCATAATTGCATTCTCACGATTAGCTCACAACTCGTCACCAGTCCAGAAGGCCATCAATGTCATTCTCCCTCCCCCTGACAGCTCTCTTCATCCTCATTTTCATGAAGGAGAAGGTTTATCAATCTTTCAGCGGATCCGTCCTGTCAACTGCCTTCTCCCAGACAAGCCCTGTTAATGGAATCCAAATGTATTGCCATCTTTATTTTTCCAAGTGCTCCCAACCAAGCAAGGCAACTCGACCATGACGTTGTCTCGATGCTGTAATGGCTCAAATTGAGTTAGAAGTGATGTAATTAAATCGCCATCGAGCCGTTTGCATCGTCGTACTCGTGTACACTCCTCGTGCCGTCGCTTCGCCTTCGATCTTTCTCTCGAGCCGCCCGAGGGTACCGGCCTGCTGCTATTCATGAAAGACAGTTTTTTGGCTTAAATTGCCTGGCGGTAATGGACGTGTATTTGAAACAGAAATGATGAATGCTGCACGACATGAAACGTCGATAAAAGCAATTGGAAATGGGGCTCTGCAATCGCAAAATGACTCAAGGAATGCTCAACAGATCTATCAACAAAGCCAAAAAACAAAACAAAACAGCAAGCTGGGAACGGGACGACAGAAGAATTTATAAAAGATCCGAGCAGTCGAAAATTTTCTTAAATGCATCAAGACCTGACGCTTTGGTAATCATTATGACATTTTAACCGCCCAAGGTAACCCTTCGTCAATTTCTCTCGATCGGAGGAAGTTCGTGCATGACTAAATGGAATTTTTCGAGGGGATCTCATTTTAAGAGGAATATCGTCAATGAGAAAGGAACATAAAAGATGAAGGCAGCTGGGTTATTCTGACTTGCTTTATCGTCATTTGTTTCCTGACCCGGATGTTCAGGAGGAGAAAGATTCAAGGCCGCAGAGTTCACCCTACGGAGGACAAAGTTTTTCATCTCATGTCAATCGAAATTCGTCAACAAAATATGAGACGGCACGTATACATCAGATCCTAACGGATATCGTCACTTCAACAGGGGCTCTGACGGAGAAAAGTTTTCGGGCATCTCTCATATGATTGATTTAATTAAGATAGTAGCATAAAGTTGGACGAACGGTAAGAACATTGTCGACGAATTAAGGCTTCAAATTATCCTCTTAAAACTGAATGGATAAGACTTTCCGTGGACAAAACGTTCGAGATCGGTCAGATGCGGTTTGATTACACAAGACGCGTGTCGTTGCATATGTTTCATTAGGTATCATTGTCCAGTGTTATCCTATCGAGCTAAACTTGCTGAACTATTAGCTTTCTAAAAGTGAATTACCTGTTTCATACCGAAATGGCATGCCATAGCCTGTTATCGACAAGAATTGATTTAAAATTGTAATGTGTACCCTCTAGCTTCTCAAATAGCTCACTTGGTGTGCTTCTTTTCGATTTAAACTGGAGTTTCCTTGCATATACAAAGTGACTGTTGCCAACCCCCCCCCCCCCGAAAAAAGATGGACGGTATTATTGCCATATGATCATTGAAATCGTTACATGCAATCGAATCAATTTTGTCCAGCAAGGGGGGGGGGGCTAGGGCGGGGGGGGGGGGGGTTGAAAGGAAACTCTAAGAAGTTTGCTTCATGTAATAGTAACTGATAAAGAAGAGCGACTTTTGTCGTTTTGCACCATGATGAGAATTTAGTGAAAGCATCTTACACTGAAAATATATACCTTTCCACGTCACAGGGAAGATTTTTAGACAACTTTGGTAAACAGAACAACGAACTCCATTACATTCTGTGAAAAAAGGTTTTACTAGAAGCAATCTTATAATGAGAAACTTGAAGTGAAATTACTTAATGAAAAATTAAAAAGGAAATCGACGAATTTCCACCAAAGCAGAGTGTCTGTCTGAAGGGTAATATTTAGGAATTACTTATACATTAACTGACAAGAGAACCATTTCGCTCAAACTTCTTTGCTCGCTTCACGCGTGGCTGCTTCTCCAATTAAAACTCCAAACAAATAAATTTCATTCCAAGCCCTTTACAATCGATACCGTTTACCTTCCGGCAAGGCACGATGAATTGTCCTTTTGATTTATTTCCAAAGCAATATCCGACAATTTTTCCCGATCATGCGTTGGTATCACGCGCGAAAGAGTGATGTCGACAACATTTTGGGCTTTTCTTCGTAATTATCGTTCTACTGGCTTCGTCCAATATTAATCGAGTGACTTTCCCTGTCGGGGATTGTTAACTTCATGATTTATGCGGGTATTTACGGTCCCTTCGTGATATGTTTCATTAGTTTTAAGTTTCCAATGTATTTGTGAAGCTCCTAATTGAAGCACGGCCATTGCAATTATTCCTTCCCTCTGTATCCTCTCTATCGAAATTAAAAAGTCATAGGAACCACGTGGGTAGCGGTTGAAAACGTGCTGCTTAGGAACAAATGGCGTTAATTACGTTCTCGCCTGGACATGCCTGGCATTATCTCGCGAGGCGCGCGTAATTAGCAGTTTTCACATTTGGTAAGCACACATGCTCCCAATAACGTGCAATTAATTGAAGTTTGAGCAACTCCGAGGTTTAATGCCAACTGCAGAACCAATCTTCAGTTAGTTGACGTCCATCCAGACGACGGGTGACCTTAAAGTCTTGCAAGATGCAGGTTACTGTTTTTGGACGACTTATTTGTCAAGGTCTAGACGATTTGCTCCGGAGCGTGGTTGTGAGGGCGCTCATTAAATGGGCTGATATTGCTACATCGTATACAAGAAGTGTTACAAGGCCGCGCAAAGACTGAGTTTGCAGCAGAATTTCAACAATTAAATTATATGTAAAATTTAAAACGTGGCCTCATTATCTCAAGCGTCAAAAAGTGTGTCTTGGAAGTCGTGTTGTGTTCAGTTCGATTTGCAGCTAGAAATGCGTTTTCCTTTTAAATGTGTCCTTCAAGTTTGCTACTAGCAGATCAATTTTGAAAACAGAAATAACCCAGCCATAAAACTATACTTTATTCCGACTTGTGGCAAGTTTGAACTCGTATTCTCACTTTCACATGCTTGCCAGTACTAGTACCTTGAAGGATTGAATTGCATTCGTACTCTTACCCATTTTTTAAAGAAAAGCATTGTTGCTTATGCAAAATCGTGTACTCGCACTCATTAAAAAGACCTACTTGTACTCGCAAGTACACATATCCTAGTGCTGATGACATTGTCCTCGCTACGTCTGCTTTTAACACGGGTAATGTTGCATTGTGATCTGCTATTCCAGGTTTGATTCGCATTTGTTCATCCAAATACAGTCGATCTTTCCTACGAGAGAGAGAGGGAGGTGAAATATTTCTTTCGTTTTTCACCAGATACTGCAGCAAAAGATACTATTATAAGTCATGCAGACTTTGATTCTGTTCGTTTCCTTCTAAATCGGCGAACAATTCAAGTGGGCTGTTCATCACTTCAGCTGCCCCTCTGCTAGCCAGTGCAGCCATTGCATATGTTTTTGCCCCACGTTGACTAACGTGATAATCATTACTTACCTTGAAGGACCACCTCTCGAGATAGGCTGTGCCGAATTGTTATCATTACGAGTCCAGACATTTTAAGCACCAGGGCGACCATTAGATCAGTGGTTACCAACCTTTTTAGACATCTGACACCCCTAGGTAACGACGAGTTATAACGTGGCACCCTGCTAACACTATCTAAAGCGGGGCGCCACCATCGGTTGGCGCGGAACGTACCAAAAACTTTTGGAGCCAACACGCCCCCTATATGGCAGGAAATGACACTTCTCATGTCTTCCTACTTAATAACATATGCATTTACTTCATCTTCGATCAATAACAACGGAACAGTTTATAATATTTTTAAAATATTTATTTATTTAATATTATGTTGGTACCCCTAGAGAATTTTCTGGCACCCCTGGGTGCCACGGCACCTTTCTTGGGAACCACTGGTCTAGATGATGGCCATAGCAGCCCTCCTGGCTGCTAGTTAAACCAGGGAGTTGCTATTTGACAAATAACATCTCTCTGGTTAAACACGGTTATGCATAATTATGACCCAAATGAACCCTGGTGACCTCTGGTGGTTGCCAGGATAGTCAACACAATGTTCTTCTTGTTGATCATTATATTAATCACCGCCATCTTGATGACCACAATTACCCGGCTCGATAAGTTTTATAGTATGGTCAACGTCCGTACAGTGTCTTTGCTAGCTTGTACCGTATGTGATTTTCTTGCCACAATCGATTGGATAGTCCATCATCATTATCGTAATGATAACCATCATATCAAAAACATGATTTTCATCACGTTTGGCCTGATAATTTTTTATAATAGGTACCTCCATCAGTTCATAGCCCTCTGGAAATCCAGTCAGATCTGCTGAAAATGGTGACCGTCCTTTACCTAACTCCACGTCCACTTTCTCTCCCTCTCTAACTAGTTTGCCAACAACACACATGCTCACACAACTACTGAACAAGCTCGCCAAGCCTTCCCAATTCTCTGCCACATCCCAATCGATGATGTCCAATTTTTTACAAAATTGAATAAACTTAAGAAGAAATCCTCGCTGCTATCAAATTCGATCGAGTGAGTGGAGAAAATTATAGAGTCATTCCAAAGTCTCAAAACAAGGTTAGGACTGACGTCGGTCTCACTCTGTAATCTTATCGACATGTGAGCGAAGAATGAAGTCTCTTTATCCACCAATTAGGTCTTCAAGAAAACTTATTGATAGCTCAGGCGGCTGAAATGTTCGTTGACGTCTTTAGCCTCTCAGCGTTGCGTACACAAGCTTTCGATCTGTTCGCAATTTTAAAGTATACCTCATCGGTGTCCATCTCTGACTGAACCCTCTAAATTGGGATTGAATGCCTCAAGATACTGCCTTTCGAGGACTTGAATCATATTTCTACCATTGCCGGCCCGCTTTGTAAGACGAGAAGAAATATTGGACAGCGATTGTCAATTTTTTGGGACAAAGTTACCGTTTGAGCAGCTAACGGTGAGGTCGCTGTCGACGACTCCTCCATTTTTACAATCCTCCAGAGCAGCTTCATCTGCTGTGTCCCATTTCTGTCTGGAAAAATGACAGCTAAAAAGTTTCGCGATCCAAATGAAGGGGGCTTTTTCGTCAAATGAAGTTCTTTTTTTTTTGGTTTTTCTTTCGGCAAATCACCACGATACCTTTTAGCTGTAATGAAAGATTCGTTTCTTCTGCCCTTATCACGATGGAAGAAGCTCATCAAACTTGTCTAGTGCATTTGAAACGTCCACACCACACATGGCCCAATTTAATACAGCGATGCTGCATCTCAAGATTGCTCCCGATGAAGACAGAAATAGCTGAAAACAAACACAGTCGCACTTCCATTTCGTGTTTCCAGCAGTACTTTAGTAAACTGTTTTCCGTCACGGCACAATATCATAATGTGAGGATGAGGAATTTGGGTTCGTATGTAATCAAGCAACGTAGAGGGTACTTTGGATGTTCCCTGCAAGTTGATTGTCGACTTGCTTTCCTTTCATCTCCTTCTGACTTTTCATTCCCCTTTTCATTCTCGAATGTTGTGAAGCTTTAAGGCAATATTTGGCCAGGGAATTTTGAATACTTTTTTGGAAGTAAAACTCGGTGTTGCTATGTAATTTACTCAGTCATAAAGCATTCGACGGTGACGTCAAAAATTGGAAAGGCCTGTGCTCCCACGGTGCCCCTATTTTGTTGACTTCCCTCTTTCAGGTGGTATGATGCACGTGGAACTGGAATACATGTCGACAAGTCATGTACCCTCTACATCCCGACATCATAAAGCCAACGTACCCATTTTTCAGTCTGTTCAGTCCAGAAAATTTGATGTATCGTCGCGGCCACAGGGACAATTTCTAAGACATTAGTTGAAGTAACATAATTAATTGATAAAAGGCTCGGTAATTTCAGTTGCACAATGCTGCCTAGTCATTATCGAACGAATTATATCTCATTATCGATTTGAAGATACCAAAATGAATTTCTTTATATTCGGTTGTGATAAAAAGTTTCAGGCCTAACAATTCGAAAATAGAAAAGAGCAGAACTCCTGTCTTCCACGGTGGGCCAATGAATCAGTCCCTTTCTTTTCCCCGTCAAATCACTTCGACAGTCTCTAGTTTGATTTATATGGAAGACGGTGATTATACCGCCAAAATGCTTTTAAAACGAACAATCTTGACATTTGTTGGGTCATTCTGTTCTTTTGTGGTGCGGTACCAGAGTTGGCACGGGTTTCTTACAGTCTTATCAGTGATGTCTTAACGTGCATCCGCCAGTCTTTATAATGTCAGTCATCGCACATTCTGGTCTGGGTTTTCACAACAGATGTACTCCTAATGAGCCGGAAACAAGATACTACAAAGCTTAAATAAGGCACAATTACTTGATAATGACGGAAAGAAAAAAAATTTTCCTTAGTTAATAATTCCGGGGTACATTACCTTGTCGGTGAAAATCATCCACCAATCAGTGGAGGTCAAAAGGTCACTGGTATTGCCATTAGATACCTGGCGTCGCTGTCACTGAGCCTATCGGGGACTAACCTAAACCTCGCTGACAATCTAATTGTGGTATCGATGGTGGGGTGATAGGTCACAAACAAGGGGTAAGCAACTCTGAATCGGAAGAATGCAACCGTAATTGAAAGTCGTCCTATTTCAAGATGCGAGCTGTTTGGCTTATGGTGCATACAGGGTAAAATGTTGAAAAAAGACAGCAACACGTCTCACTTTGAAAAGAGCTGGTGAGAGAAACAGTGCATGCCGTGAGTGAGTGGAGTTACTAAAAGACAGGTTACGGACCTTTGTGGCAAAAATGAGTAAATGTCCAAGCAATGCTAAATTTACATACTTGAAAAAGTTGGCGCCGTAGCGTCTGAGGTGTCTGAATGACGGTTGACCTACTAATTTGGGTCGACAGGTTACGAATTGTCAAAATGAGAAAACCCTGAGAATGTAGAAAGGCTTGCACTTTGGTCGTTGACACATGGCGTAGGATACTTTGACAAAAGATTGGTGTTCGAACGAACACCTTACAAATGTAAATTTAAGTTGCCCTGAGCATTGACTTGCTCTCATCATTGAAGTTGTAAGTGTAATCAAAAGGCGTAAGAAATGGAGTTTGGGACTACACTGTCCCCTGGAGTTGAGGCAAAACCGAATTTCTGGGGCAGATAAGTGATAGCTGGAAAAAAGTCGGGCAATTTTCTTGGGTAGTGCAGATTCCTTCTGATGAAAACGGGTCAGCACCCTCAGCGTATAAAGGAACGCTACCAAGCCCGTATTCAAGAGGGCCAGGAAGCGGTGTTCCCTTGAAAATGAAAAATTACAATTGCCTTAATGCATTTTAGTACATCTCGCCCCCTAAAAGTATCCCCCTGAAAGCTGTTTCTCTCCCCCTTTCAGCACCTTGTCTGTCAACGGGCCTGTCCACTACACCAATGAATCTCAAGATCCGTATTAAAACTCCTAAAGGCAAAGTATATCTTGGCTGAAAACTCTTTGATGTTTGAACCTAGTGATGGAAATTAAAACTACCTCATTGATTCTTTCCTTCTCCACACATAGAAACGAGCCCCTTTAAAAAGTTACCGTGGTATTGGTGTAACCAATTTATAGGGAAAATATCCCGCTGAGCCTACAAATTTTATTACACTACATTCGAAACAGGGGTTCATCTTTTGGTTCTTTTGGTTAACCGAAAGAAATAAGCACCCTAAGTGTGCTGAGAACTCTTGCTTTCCAATTAGGTTCGCATTATCAGTCGTTTGATTCATCCAAACTTCACTGAGCTATTTCTTGCTGAACCAAAAGTCTAACCCTTAATTTCATCGACTCAGATCTGAATGAATTTGAATTATGAAAGGTTACTGCCATTTTAATTCCCGGCTATTAATGATTCCAGAATATCGAGGGCATTCACCTTTGAATCTAATTCTTCTGGCAACTGTCCACTTCTGACCACTAGGAATGACCTCAACAAAGCCATATTCATTGGAATTTGGAAATCAAATTTTGGGCCGTAGTAGTTAAAACCCCTTGTGTAAACCAAAGTCAACGACACTGATTGAAAAATAATATACAAACGATTATGGGTAATTTTCAGTTGCGACCAACTTGGTTGTACCTTCGGCTTATAGGAACGAAGGCAGAGAACTTCTTTGCAGCAACGGATGTATTGCGAAAGAGTCAACTCGGGATGACAAGGAAACGTATGTCTTACCAACACGTCAAAATGAAAAATTGACAGTTTAAAAGCGTCTGGACTTTCAAAGTCGGCAATTCATCAACTCCCCTGTCCTAAGATCAGCCTCCGTGTCGAGATAATGAATCGATTGGGTGTCTTTTAGGCTTTTAGTGGATGTTTTTATGTTTTAGACTTGATTAAGTCGTACTCGCGTGGCATTTTATTGGTAGAAAAATATGTCTAATTTGTATGATGTATCGTAAGCAGTGCTGTGCTTTTTACGGGCTTTTTCATTTATAATCTTTAACATTGAGTGACAACCCTTCAGATTGTTTCTGCAATCTCGCTGCTTCGATTGCTCCATCCAGATAACTTGTGCTCTTCTGATTCGATGTTAAAGTGATAACGCGAAATGATAGTCATTCCTTTGACAACGGGAAAAAAGAAAAAAGAGGTTTTAGAAAGTAATGTTCCTTCGTCAGAAATATTTTCGTTTCTCCTCCCGATATTTTCTGTACAAATAACTTATCCTTTCATTTCTTTTACACTAGTGAGCATTCGTTAGAAAAATAGCTCTAGCACTTTCGCCAGTGTGTGCTTTCTTTTCAAAACGTTTGCCTGTCCCTTTAAATTTTATGTGCCTTTTAGGTGTGCCATCAAGTAAATTGAATTTAACTAGCATCCAAAATGGCAGCTGCCTGCTTTGATTGTCGAAAAAATAATGAACAGAAAGAATCTGATGGTTCGAGAGAGTCTTCTCCAAAAAGTTTCTGCTTACAAAAGAAGACCGGTAGATCTTTCTAGCAGATAAATCACTAAGGTGAAGATTTGTGCATGTACACCGGTTTGCATGCATACCTTGTGAAAACGGTGTATCGATATGTATCATGTTGGTGGAGATTTGCGCATGTAAACCGGTTTGCATGCATACCTTGTGAAAACGGTGTATCGATATGTATCATGTTGGTGGAGATTTGTGCATGTACACTGGTGTGCATGCATACCGGTACCTTGTGAAAACGGGGTATCGATATGTATCATGTTGTTGAAGATTTACGCATGTACGCCGGTTTGCATGCATACCTTGTGAAAACGGGGTATCGATATGTATCATGTTGTCATTAGGCTATGTACCAACTGACAGTTTGGCATGGCAGGATCATGGGAATGGCATACGATGTTGCCTGCCCGACGGACGTGTATTGCTCTTGCACCTGTATTGGTTACCAACGTGATAAAGAGACGTACATATACAACGCATGCTACGAAGGTAACAGGCGTTGTACATATTGCACTGTTGATAGTATTTACGGGGGTTCAGGTGTAAACGATGTATGCGCATATATGTGGACAAAAAATGCAACCTGCTGGGTAGCTACATGACAGGATAAAGACAAAACTTCAAAGCCACATATGACGGAAAACAGGCCAAACATATAATTGGACAAGTGTTGCGTAAGGTGAGCCAAAAAGTCCAAACGGGGACTACAAGTTTGCATAAATTTATTGTGAAACTCAGACATCAGTTGCAATGGATGTAGGCATCTTCTCTTGGAATAACTTGATAGGTATCCTACAATCTTAATATTAAGTTATTTCAACTTTTGAAGGATATGCTTTGGCCTAACCTAGCGAGTACGAAGCCTGTTATCATCACCAAAGTATGTATTTATTATTTTGTTTTTATTTCTGCAAGACGCATGTTATGTCTCTCAAAGTAACCGTCTGCAAACCAATTTAAGTCGACACAACTATGTAAAGAAAGTGCTGTGCTCCAACTTGAGGGTTGGAAGTAGGCTCAATGGCAATGGGCAGTCGCCCCAAAGTTGCTTTGAAAAATCAGGAAACTCGCAAATCTCCTCTTATTTGCCTTACAAGTAGGCCTACTTGTGGCGACGTTTATGAACTTAACTATTACAAAGAAAAGGTAAAGCAAGGATTTTCTCTCAATAAATTTTACTATTCAGTAACAAAAATATTGTCACATGATCAAAATAAGCCATTCATGAATTAGGGAGACGGGATAAAGTAATTCTGACTGGGGTGACTGCACTTTCCCTGTAACGTAAGTTTTCTGACTTTTGAACCTTATTTGTAAACTGGCATGAACCGTAACGTCATCAAATAAAAATATACATGAGGCTAATACACCTGAGGCTATTATTTTCCAAATGTAAATAGCCAATATGGAATGATGTAGTAGTACATTAGTACTTTATAATGTATATAGGACAAGAGAAGAATTTGTGTCAATAATAAGTCTTAGATCTGCACTTATGCCAGACGTGTGACGTTTCCAATGTTGTTGGTTATGTCGATGGCAGCTTTGACTTTTCCCCGGAAATATGATTGTTACTATACATTCACACGTACAAGTCTGCTCAAGGTAAGCACAGTTACCACCACTTTGGGGACAACTGACAGTACTGTGAGTGGAATGTAAGTACAATGTTTCGTCGGCCATTTTGTGGGCGCACATAACAATTTAAAATCCACCCGCTGGGACAACTAGAAATTAATATGTTGACTCATCATGACCCAATTAGCCCTCATAAAGCAGCGTAGAGAGTCATTTTTCTTTCGTTGACCTCCAATAAAGCACCTGTGTCTAACCTACATATCTGGAAAAGAAATCAACTGAGAATGAAATAGACCAGCCCCGAGGGTGCAGGTTGATTATATTTTGCCCAATGAAAACTCGTCGTTTACACCAACAAAGGATTAAACTCGTTTTTATTCGGTCTGTTTGAGACAGAGGGTTAAGTACATTAGAAACTAATTATTGGTTGAAGGACACTTCTTGGGGGGAGCTCTGGATAATGTGGACTAGCTCATCGAACGTGGCTTAGAACAGTCCATTGGCAGTGAAGGTACAGTACTTTATCTGTAATAGCCGGCAAATAGTGTATTTCATGAGCGACGAAATATATCCTCTGGAGATACTATAAAGGTAACAAGTTGTTTGAAGAAATACTTACTGATTAATCTGCGCATGCCCAGAATCCTCGCTTAACGAGAGACGTAGCTCCTTTTGGGAGCAGAACTTCTGGAGTAACGTTATGGTTTCGCCCTTCGACTCTTCGCTGGAGAGTAGGGGGGGGGGCTTTGGAAAAACGAGAGACGGACAGACTGAGGAAAGTGATTAGCCAAGTCTAAGTTGATGCAAGGCTGTAGTAAATTTATATATATAAAAAAAGCACCACCAAAAAAGCACCAGCTGCGTAAGTTGAGATGAATGCTCCGGAGTCGGAACTGCTCATGCGCATTGTGTAATACGACGCTTGTGATGCTGTACTGACTATTTTAAATGGCTTTGTCGCGAATAACATTATGCAATTCCACGATTGCCTGTGGGATGTTTTTGGAATGTTTTGCTCAGGTATATGGACAGTATTCCATCTAGACTGCTGTCCATAAACCTTTTTTCTCTCTTCCTCATTTTCGACACTCAATCAGACATAATTGTCTACAGCAGTCCATTTGCTAAGTACTTTGCCTTTGCGCTGTTTGTCTTTATCCAAAGTTTTTCTTTAAGTTTGTACCATTATCACTCGAAAGTGAAGAAGCACCGTTTTAGGAAATGTAGTGTGCCGCCGTTTTCCTTACTTGGATGATACCATGATTTTTCATTGGTGTTCATTTCAAAGAGTGCCAGTAGTGTTATGTATAATTTCGCATTACAGAAAGCGACTGTTTATTTTATTCTAAGAACGCCCACCATGTAAATTTAGGTGTGCTGCTTATCTCAAGAGATCGCATTCTTTTTAGTTTGCTGTCCTTTTTTAAATCTTGAAGGTTGAGTTTGTGTACTTTCACAATATAGTTATCTTAAACCGAACTTACAGTGAGATGCGGTGTGAGCAAATGGCAGGCTGGATGTTGAATACCTAACAAGAAATGTGAGAGCGCCCTCACATGGTTACCAATCTTAGCAAATTGTGGAGCAGTCTTCTCTGTAGAAACAGAAAAGTGGAACTACAAAAAGAATTTTTTTTTCTCGCTGCTTTTCAAATAGGAAATTTGGCCCATGTAACTTGTGTTTTTAGGGGGACTAGACGGTCGTGATTTAGACAGTATAGGATAGGCCTTCTACTACTGACAGTATTTAAAAGCTAAGAGCAATCACCAGTGAGGCCTAAACCGACCCAACCGAACGATGAGCATTATCAAAAAAGTGGAATGTAGCCTACCCTAGGGTTTTTTTTTTAAATTTGACAATAAACTTCTAGTGAAAGTTTAACTTTAACTCCAGGTTCCAATAATGCTCCCGATTTAACCATAAAAAATTAATACAATCTGATCCAATCTGTCGAAAATATCTGTGAAATGAAAGACAAGTAGATGTTTACCTTTATCTCTTCGTGTCTTTATATGGTACGTTTAATTTATGGCATGTAGGCGTAATGCAATTTTGGACACAAAGAACTATGCCTCTCATGTTTTGATAAAGACCTTCGTCATTGTCTTCTTTTAATATAACCAGTGAAGAATATTCTCCTGGCCTTATAATTGCAATCTTCGAAATGTAACTATAGAACTTCCTGCCGTCCTATTGAAAGCACTATCAAATTTTGGAGAATATGAAAGGGATAGAACATTTTGTAAGGAGAGCCCCACTTCATCGCTCGCTCATCAATCCTCGCGGATCTATTTCGTAGCCCATGCCATCTTAGTAAGTGGCCTCGTTTATCAATCCAACCTTTTCCTCGCTCTCGAAAACAGATATGAGCCGGCCCACGGACCAAAGTCGCCGACTTATTTAAAAGTAATACAATCTCACTTCTACCGACACCCGATCAATCTCACGTTCATCAACTTTTACCCTCCATTTCCACATTTCCCGCCAAAAATACGACAAGAAATTAAAAATACTGACATGTATCGACATTACGGTTGGCAGACGATAGGTGGACGCGTCGACTACACATTCTCGAGCGGTGAGATCCTGTCAGTGATCTGTGAAAACCTCTAAATGTATGCTCCCATATTCTTACAAGTTTTTCCCCCTCTTGCCATAGTACAAACAATTTGTCGTGGTTCCGAACCCAATTACTCGATCATCAGGACATATGAATAAACACAATTATGGCGTTAATTAAAGCCTACAGTGGGTGGATGACCTCAGCAGGTTATTCTTGTGCGCAGTGACAAGGAGGGCACACGGAAAGCCTCAGAGCAAATAAAGAACAAAACTACTTATATCAAGCAGGGGAAGCTTGAGTTACATACACGAACTCTTGGAATTGTGAAGCATGGATTCTTCGTCTTATTTGCTCTCAACACATACTGCAATTCAAAAGGGCATTATATGGGTTTAAGAGCTATATACCACGATGAATTTTTGAATAAGTGCCGGATTTACTTATGGAAATGGGGGAAGCAGTAAACACGTCGTGTCTCCGGGCGACTTGACACAAGCTCATGGATAATGGGAAATTTCTATTAATCTACCGAAGTGGGGTTCGTTGTAGCCTGCCCGGGGTGACAGCACCTAAATGGTGCGTTCCGCGTCTTGTTTACTTAATCGCAATTGAAATGAAAATGGAGACCCCAATCGTAGGGCTTTCAAGTAAATTGTGACTGTAAGAAATTCCCAGTTGAGACGAAGGAGGTAGGGTCGTAATTTGGGAGCAAATTGTCCCCGTAGCCGACGGTTTAATCAAGACTGCAAACGGGGATTGGCGGAATAATATCGTTAATGGATACCAGCTTACTTAGATCTGGTTGGACGATCGGGTTACCGTTGAAATAAAGAGATTTAAGCCGTCAAGATAGTAACATCAATGACACGTGCGTCTGTCTGTGGTAGATTTCTACAGATTTGATGGCTTATTACAGAAAGAGCTTGAAAAGGAAAAGTAAAAACGAAATATAGAAACAGAAGAAGGAAAGAATACTTCAACCAGATTAGTAATATGAAATGAAAGTTGACAGCTTAGGCTTGGGAATATGGCAGAAGTAATGGACTTTATGCAAATTAATCTCAGTATTTGAGTATGTCGTATGGAACGCATTATGTGTCATTCTTCTGTCGACTTAGACGAGGCAAGATGACATCTCCTCTATTGAAACCATCCTGTCTATTCTCTGGTCATTGACAGTCTCTTGAACAACTTACCTGAACGGTGTTGTGACACGAAAAAGTAATTAAATTTATTTCCAAGTCCAATGGAACCCTAAATCAAATTGTTTGTCGACTTGTCCCCGCCCGAGCTGTCAATTATTTGTGTGGGTAAATGGAAGATTTTATTAACGCAATTGTGGGAGGGACGAAGGGATTGAAAGAAGAAGTGAATCCGAATTGTCTCTGTTCGGACCATGTATGTAGGCTTCTACCTTCGAGGTAAGTCTTCCTTAGTCGAACGGGGTGGTGGCATAAGAGGTTTTTTATCGCTGTTTCATTCATCTCTGTTCCCATATCTTTCAGTCCTATGTAAGAAGACTGAAAAAATTCCCGATCCCGAATATAGTACATCCCGTCAAGGAGCAATTTCGACGCATCCTTTTGCCTCTCATTTCTGTCCTCCTCACTTCCGTCCCCACCCTCAGCACAGCGCCTTTTGTAGTCATTCAAAACAAATCGAGCAGTTCATTATTACTGTCGGTCTTAGGTGACAAGGACTTACTACAATGTATGGTAAGCGAGGAAAGCCAAAGCTGATAAAACGTGAAGTAACTCTGCACTTATCTAGTACTATTGTTTGTATAAATTAAATGTTTCAACGATTAATGGCCTCATGAGCTCTCCCACACCCTTCTTGTCACCTTGATGTCATGCGCCCACTCACCAGCCTTCTTGAAACTCCACCGCCAATGGCAGACCTCCGACCATGGAAGTTCTGAGGTGGTACTTCCATGCTCCGACGGTGTTCCCTATGCCTTATTGACAGACTAACTTTTGTCTTCTCGTCAATTCTTCATCACTGTAGTAAGACTTTAAAAAGTGTAGAAACCTCTTGTTGTTTGGCTGTCGTAATAACCTGGCTGACAGAGCCTAAGTTACACATACTTATGAATTTCAAATCAAATAAACGACTTATATTAAAAGCATTTTTAATGATGACTGTTGCCATCATAATGAACTTTCAGATTCACCGCGAACCTTTTAATAACAGACTCTCTGTTACAGTTTTTACGAATCTTTATTTATGCCTTTACACTTCCAATGAGTCCATGATATGGTTGGAATGGATGTGTTCTTATTTTTGTTTGCCTCTGTCCACCGTGATGGAGTAACGTTCGCCTGTTTTGTGCCATTGTGTACATACCTTTCTCTGTTAACAGCGCACTTTGTGCTGAAGCCTTTCATGAAGTAGCAATTTTAATAAAATGTATTTATCCGAAATGTGACCGCAACTTAAAGAGAGCAGGCTTCGTCTCTCCATTCAGCTGCGGCTGAAATGCACTATTACCTGCGTTCAATTAGAGGAACTCTAAAGCTTTATCGAGGGAACGAAATTGAAGCACCTCCCATTTTCATTTTCATTACATGCGCAAATTAATTGCTTCTTCAGATTAAACCACACTTAGGCAGACGCAGTTGCTGTCAGGTGATTACTTAGGCTGGATGTGTAGTATAGAAAAAACTGCCAGCCAAAATGAAGAAAATCTTTCTCAGGCACCTACATTGAAAGGAAAAAAAGAGGTTGATTAATTAAAAAAAGCTAGTTCTGATTAGTAAATTTGATTAAACCACGCGTGCTGTGCATTGCTTTCATTACACTGGGACTGTAAATTACCACACGTATAGAGTAGCATAACGATTGGTGGCGCTATTGTGAATTTTATCTCCCTTTTCTCCTTTCCCAAGGAACGGAACTGATGAGGTTAATACAACCTCCCTGATGCAACCAGGGGCTGATCCTCCCTGACCTTGATGCAATGAAAATAGTTCCAACCGTATTACAACATTCAAAGCTACGTCACTGTAGGAGAGCAGGGAGTTGCTATTTGACAGCCACTCCCTGCATAGGGCATGCTGAAGATCATATGCATGCATGTGAGTTTGGCGCGTGTAAAACGTCGGAGCGATTGCACACACAGAAAGCAGACGAATTAGGATTTACTTTTCATTGTGACGACAGTGTAAGCGCGCCTTAACAACTCTTTTGCCAACCAGCCGTGACGTCATTTGTTTGTAAACATGAATGTATCGATTCTACTTTGTATCTCCCCTAGAACAGGGAGCTGGTCTTCCAGCTCCCTGCCTAGATTTGGTCTATACGGTTACGGTTTTCTCCTAAGTGATCGGATGGTATTTTCCTTAGGTTTTGACAAATCTTCTGTGTCTATGGCGGACTGTACCAGTTGATACTAGTACTTGTTCAATTCTTTGCAGTCACTGACTTGTTCAATAGTAATGTGCAACCAGGCGAAAATAAACCTTTTAGCAATTTCGACTGCGCAGGCGCACAGGATATGCAAACACACTGTCGTACCTACAACACTTGCCAAGAAACGTTTATTTTAGAAAATATTCAAATCATCCCTTTTTAGATCAGACCGGAGTGTTAGAGGGGTTCTTACCCGTGGTTTTATGCCTTAAAAACATGAAAATCGTCTTTTTAGTCTTAAAAATTTCCTTATAATAGGCTGTCCCAAATTATCTGTATTTTGCATAGTATGTGTGGACAGCGTAGTGCATCTTACTTGCATCCCACAATTCCTTGCGGCAATCGTAATTGCGAAAAGGCTTATCGAGATTAAAAACAAGCGTAGAAAAATTGGCAATCAAAATAAGAATATTCACACAGAATTTTTCTTATATTTCCCCAGGTATGCTGAAGAGTGTCCAGAACACATGTTGACGCCATTGATGACGCGAACTTGAAATGACTATTGAGCAACGAAACTTATTTTTCGACTTGTGTCGTCACAAACTTTGATGCTCAGTCGAAACGAAACAATTTGGAAAGACACGTAATTAGTTCTCATAGATTTATCTCTATGGATATATAGAACAGACAATTTGTTACATAACTGTTTACTTGTGATATTCTTTCCTGTGGAATCTATTCGTTACTAGCGTCAATGTGCCAACGTGTTACTCGGCCTCATTATTATGCTGAAATATAGATGGTCGCCGAGGCAGGTCCTCGTGTTATTTGTATGTTACCATAGATGCTCGTGTCTGCACAGCAACGACCGACGCCACCTTGTTCATGGAACTGTTGCCTGCCATGATGATTATATGGGACTTCACCATGTAGCTATTGATGTATAATGTTGTATGGAAACTTGCATCGTTTGAATGATGGGAACTTGATTTTTTCCTTTTTTTTACAATGAAGCTGAATCCATTTTATGAGATTCATGAGATTTTTTGTGATATTTCCGTGGAAACTCACGAGAGCCATGCTTGGACAATGATATGGAAGTTGTTTGCTTCAAAGTTTTAACAGTCCGTGGTGATCGTATCATGACAATTCTTACTATATTACTGGAGACATGTGATACTATATTAAAACATGAAGCACAAGTTGCTAGGGATACTTGGAAAGTTTCAGAACCAGACACTTAAAAGTCGTCTTTTACCTGTTTAGTTACAAAACGGATTGAATATTCCGCCTGCTGTCAGGTCTAGGATCATACAACATTGAGGAAGAACTGATGGCGTCCTTTCTTATTCTCTGCTAAGCGAAACACTAGTACGTCTCTCGTGTTCATAGGTTTATCCCTACCACCTGCAAAAGTACAGTACTGACGGATACTTTAAACATTATAATATTGCCGTATAATAGTACTGATGTATGTGACACAGAACAATGGGCAATCTTCGTACCGTTTCCCGACATGAAGTTATATATAGGCCTAGGCTTATGTCACATTGTTTCACTGTCACGTGCGATTAACTACAAGTGTAAAAGGTTGTATCTATTCTTGCGCAAATAAAATTTAACCACCGACCAGGGAGCCTAACACTCCCTGCACTGACGTACGTAAACGACTTTCGGGTTCGTGATTGCGCATACGTGTGCTATGTGTCTGTTCGCGCTATGTACATGTACTACACACATGCAGTGTATGATTAGATGACGAGTACAATGATGCTTTGAAAAGACATATAGCTTGCTCTGTGGACAGTACCTACAAATACAGACATGCGTAGATACTAACCTTTACAGCTGCAGTTGTTCGCATATGTTTCGCAGTCACCAGTTGATCTCCATTCTCACCATCACGAATATGAACCGCAAAGTTTTCCTTCAGTCTTGCACGATTAATGAAAATATGTGCAAACGGATAACCTGGTAGATATGGTTGGCAACTCTATTGTGACAAACGAGATCATTGATAGATATAGCCATGGGCGTCATGAGGTGGGGGACAGGGGGACATGTCCCCACCCCCACTTTTGAAAGTGGAGGGGATATCATATTGTTTGTCCCCCTCACTTTTTTCCAGAACTCTCACAAATTTTTTTTTATAATATAGCTGATCCAAGGGAATCAAACTGGAAAATGGTGGAAACAGCCGGTTAATGGCTTAAAATCGTGGAAATGCTTCAAATTTCACCACTGACAGATGACCTGAGATCCAAATTTTCCCGGGCACTCAATCGGGCCCCGGATCCCTCGTTTATAGCGCATCGGGATTTGCATTTGAATTATTTTTGGTCAGGGTCATCCCCCTACTTTTGAGAAACTGTTGACGCTCTAAGATAAAGCGAGTCTGTAGTATTAGCTTTATTTTTGTGACTGTGCCGTGAAATGAAGGTCCTTTCGTTCTTGCAGCACTTTATCAATTTTGGGTCTAGGATCCGTGTAGAAGTTTTTAATAAGAACAAGTGATATTTCCAAAGAAAGTTTAAGCTGAACCAAATCAAGGTGTTTTCATGGTTCTGTTTTGACTGCCTTGAAGTTTAATTTAATATACATGCACGAATATGCGCAAAAGAAGAAGCATACACGGGAAACGTTCTCAAAAACAGGGCCCGTAGCAACAACGTCATTAAGGGGGATCCCCATTAAAAGAGTTTTTGTTCCGAATTTTTTTTTTTCTGAGATTTTTTTTCAGTTACCCTCATGACGGATTCGTGCACAAAAGCATTCCTCCAAGCATGCGCCCTTCGCCTCCAAATCCGAGCAATTACACTGGCTAGAAGTACCCTCAATTCATGAATAGCGCCAGGATTTGACTAACCAGGGTCAAGCACCCCGACGGGAGTGGGGGAGGGGTCAGTCATCCGTACCCTGATAGTAGCCACGGATTGCGACAAGGATGGTGAAAGCTACATTTTTGGCCCGCTTTGCGCCCCCCAAATTTTGAAATACCATTTAAGAAAATATGGGGATATTATAAAAGAAAATTGTTGGGAAATTAAAAGAAAATTGTTGGGACATTATTAAAGAAAACTTGAAAGTTTTGGTTTTGTGGAAAATAAGTTTGGGTTTTAATTGAAGTTAATTTAATATTTTTGAGTTTTTATTGAAGAATCTGCCCTTCATAAAAGCAAATCAAGTAAACCGTCGGGTCACCATCGGGGTTTACGAACTTTATCGTACCTATTAACCCTCAGCGACAAAACTGGAAAATTTCCCCGACGGAGGGCAGCTTTCCCCCAGGGAAGGCATGAACCCCCTGCCTCCCACATGACGCTACCTCTGCTCCGATTTGCCAGATATTGACGAATAGTCGATTTTGCCGTGTGCAACTCGTTCGTTACATATCTCATCATTGACTTTATCACGTGTTCTGCACCGATCTTCGAAACAAATTTCTATATAGAATTTTTCAGATGTGTTTTGGGCGAAAAAATAAACACGAATGTCTGTCGCGTTGCCTCAAAGGCTGTAGTCATATTGCAAATTTACGAAAATGGTCAGACTATTACTTTTTATCAGATATTCGCAGGAGGATAAATTCAATTTGTGGAGGCTCCATATTGTTTAGGCGCTTAGAATTCCTTCCTTTCGCCGTTTGAGTATGAATATTCATTGTACTTGAGATGTATTTAAACAATGGAAGATATCAGTATGTCACATGCTTGGTAACCACTGACTAAGTTATTCATTACTATGTGCAAACTTCTACATACTAATTTCCTTTACGTGATGTCTGTATATGAGCGTTGACTAAAGTACGTTTGTCTTTTAGTCATGACTCTTGTCAACATTTTGGAGGGTTAAAATTACAATTTTAAGTTCTGTTGAACATTTCTTGAATATATGGGAACATCAAAACAGTTGATGATGAACTCGTAGAATGATTATAAAGTGAGAAGCCTGCATTCTAGAAGATTCTGTACAAAGCAGTGTCCTAACAGTCTCGAGACGATAAAATACTTGTACAGTCAGTTATGACTTCAAAGTTTGATTATTTCCATGGTAATAATTGTTATGACATATTGCGATACAACCTTATGTTGAACAAAAACTGATCTTAACGTTAATGATTTTTCATGTTTCCGAAACCACGGGACATTAACGATCAAGTGTCACTTTAGCAGACAGTCCTCAATAATCCATGTTGATTAATCGACAGTATATGAATATGCAACGTGTGGATATGTGCTCAGATTCCTGTCACTGCGTGCATGTTAAGTATAAAGCTTCTACACACATTCTTCGGTCATATATAGGATAGTGTTTTGGTAGCCTGTTGCGCCATGTAGGCCCATACCAGATTTGGATCTTCAGTTAGTCAATGTAATATAATTCCAGTCGAGAACCTCAGTTCTGCTCACAAAATGTATACACAGATTCAGCAACAAATGAGGCTGGGGACGGGCTGCAACACTCCTCCCAAGCGAAAATTAGCAATTTCAGGGCCAAAGTGATGAATGTTTGCCAGTAAGGGGAAATTTTAGGCCACCACCTTCTGCATGCTCTTTGAGAAACATCCTTTCATAAGCCTAGGTGTAGGGCATTTACCTGAACCAAAAATTTCATATCGGCCCGAAATGTTTTAAAAGCTGATCGCAGGAAGTATAATCCATACTTTTTTCCAAAGTCCCTCTTTGGCTAAGAGCCGAAGGGCGAAAGCCAAACTTATACCCCGAAGGAGTGCTTCTCCCTCAAAGGAGCTCCGTCCCCTGAAGGGACATCAGCCTCTTAGCCTTTAGGAAGCATAATCCATGGACGGTTACTTCTGGATTCTCAGTCATACAACGGAATTTTGCAGAGAAAAGCATATCAGACGGATATTTTGTGAGCAGAATTAAGTTAGCTCAAATCTGTCTGGAGTAAAACGTTGATTTTAGGGAGAGAACTTATAGGGATAGCTATACAGAACAAAGATTCGTCAAAGGTAGGAAATAACTTTTTCCAAACGAAGAAAAAAACACAAATTGATGTTATATGTTAATCTATGAGAAAAGGCTCCTCCTTGTAAAGTTGTTTTGTTATTTCCCGCAATGTCGGGAGGATGGGGAAGGCTGTCAGATATGCCATGCCTGCAACTTTTAAGGTTTCATGTGAATTGAATGATGTCACTGTGTTCCATGTGAATGTGTTCGGCATGTCAATCTTGGCCGTTATTGTTTTCTGTATTGTTCTCGCAAAAAGCTTTTTGCGTTGTGCGGGGAAAGCAACGTACCATAATTCGTCGAAATTATGTCATCTTCAAATTAGGCCACGCCAAGACATTGTTATGTTTCATTCAACAGTACTGTATGTTTTTAGGGTGTCGGTTCAGCGAGTTTGGTAAAGATTTTAAGACCAAGACATTAACTTGTATGGTACATTTTTGTCACTCATTTTAGACTCTAATACGTTCCATTTTTAAGAATTGTATTTATAATGGAGAATTAAACAATTTTACTTAGGAGCAAATTGTTTTTGATGTGAGATAGTCCAAGATCAAAGATCTATGTCAATCATGGTAACATTGATTTATATGGCTGATTACTGAAATACACTAACTTTTGAAATTTGATAAACGATAAACTTTATTTTTTCCTATCTTTTTATACTATTATTGATAATAGTTGGCGAACCCTTAAAATTCGCATGTTATACCTTCTGAAAGATAGAGGGTAACGTATAGGTGAACTACAACAAACTTTTAGCTAGATTCTTATCCAGACTATGTTCGATAGGAGTCATGTTTGTACTGAGCGAGTATCCCAAGTAAAAATGGACACAATGAGAGATGGGGTGGTTGCGACATGGAAAACCGTGCCATAATTTCTCATCTCGCATTACTGTGTTCGTGTGTCGGCTAGGTTATTAGGTGGAAAGGTTTAAAACTGTGTTGTGATACACTAAGCCAGTAAATGATTTGACTGAAGTTACTAGGTATTTCGATTGACTCCCATAAAGAGACAATGTCTGTACATCGTGAGCCATCCAGGTAGCTATGTTCATATGGCTATATTACTAACTTAAAGGCCTGTGGTATTGATGGACCAATACCCAACGACCAGAAAATCTTTGTTAATCGAAATGTTGATACACATTTTAATGGAAGGAATTGTTACAGAATACTCACGTCTAATGACTACGGTATACTCTATGACTTCGTTTTCTGAATTTGAGCGAGACAAAATGGCGGATTGGATCAGGTCTGTGGTCAGTTACGTTTTTGTGCAACCACTTTTTGACTCAAAAGCTCAACATGAAAAATGTTTGATTCTTGTCTCCAAGGATGCGGGATTTTCTAATACTCTACTATGAAGTTATTTCTTCAACATGTGTCTTCATTCAAATGAACCCCCCCCCCCCCCAAAGATTGTTAAGCCACTGTTTGTCAGATTACTTCAATGAGATTTACATTGCATCTTATGGTTATCGAAGTTTGAATTCAGTCAATATTATTTGTATATTTTCTTAATTAAGACCAAAATAAAATCCTTCAAGTTTTGGTTGAATGCCTTCAGCAGGAGAAGAAGATTTTCCTAACCTGTAAGTCCACCCCAACCCGAGAAAATGAGATAAGGGGGCTAAAAGAGATGAAGAGATGATGATGATGCTACTTCTCCATCTGTTTCAGATCCCTTTTTCAACTTAACGTTCGGTATTGCATATTTGAAAGCGAGGAGGTGAAGCTTACTTCTTCGTGGGTGAAATTTTACGTGGAGACTTTAAACGTAACGTTATTCTTTTATGGTGTATACGACCTAACCTAAAAGAAAATCTAAGAATCCAAAAGTCACTACAGTAATGAGTGTTGGATGGATAGGCCAGAAGAATTTCACGTGGTAGTCATGTGACAGAATATGCTTCATAGAAATAGACAAAACACAGCGATGTTTATTGCATGTTCATAATGACATCACATGGTGATTCATGTACAGTTGTTTTGGACCTTCAAATTCTATAGAAACTCCAACAAAGTAATTAGCGTGGCATAACAGAATTTCGATCGTCAGGATCGTTTGTGAAGCTGGATCAGTCGACTGGGCAACTCGAACAGTTCCTATACATTTTACAATTAAGTAATTGTTCACCACTATCTTCGACTATCATTATTCTCAAATTTGTCAAAGTCAGATATCACGTGAAACGAGAATCTGTCTGACGTCATCGTTCATTGGAGGCTTCTAAGCATCGTCAAAAGAATCTTGTCAAAGTAATTTTATTGAACGAGAATGGAGTAAAAGAAGCCCCATTTAATCACGTACTGTGTTCTTTGTGGCTTCTATTGATTGAAAGAATGGATAAATTGTTATCTCGACTTTTTCGTGCAAAGGTTTCAAACGTTGTGCTGAACACAGAGTTGTCTCGTTTAACAATGACAATACGATATTTTAAGGATAAATTATGGTATTTTGCGGTATTATGATGATTATCGTTAATTAATGCTGTGAATAGTTCTTGCCTTGCGTGGATAAAGCACGACAATTTTTCGCTGCACTCCGGTTGTATATATTTGAACATTGAAATGATATTACTGTATATCTGCACTTGACGTGAGAAATATCAACTTTGAAGAAAACTGAGAAAAATCACGAAGTTATGTTTGTTTTTTGTCTTTTACCTTTTCTTTGTTCTTTAATTTTTTTCATTTGCCATCATATGTTCTTACCCTCTTCCTTCCCGACCCCCAGGCTCTCCCATTCCTCCAACTCTCGTGTTTACGCTCTATCACTGGATAAAGCGTAAACACGTATCACTGGAGCGTATCACTGGATAAAGCGTATCACTGGATAAAGCGTATCACTGGATGTTGGCCGTGATAGCACTTGCTTTACTCAAACTTCCCATTTGTTATAGTATAGCGTTTGCTTTGCTAAATGTATAGGAAAACTTATATTAGGGATAATTTATATATATATATATATATATATATATATATATATATATATATATATATATATATATATATATATATATATATATATATATATATATATATAGATATATATATATATATATATATATTTGGGGGGGGGGGGGTCTCAAAATTGAAAAAGAAAAGACTCACTCAGAAAACATTTAGTGAGATTTTTTCATTGTGTCCAGTTATATTTCACGCTAGGACAATGGGTGGCTTGCTTTTGAGGTAGAGTACGCATTTGTTTTCGATTCGAAAATCTCTGCACCATCTCTCGGTAGAAAAGTATAGAAACACCTGGATTTTTAGGGACTATAGATAAGCAGAAATGTTCGCATTTGCTAAAGGAATTTTATGCTTACCGTCATGGGCGTCAATCCTGGGGGGGACGAGGGGACATGTCCCCCCCCCACGTTTTGATGGGTGGGGGACACAATATCAAATGTCCCCCCACATTTGCGTAAAAGAGTAGTGTCGTGGCTCCATTTGACTGGCTTTTTGAGTGACATGTAGGTTTGTTGGGCAATTGTTAAGTGTCTCGATGAGGATTCTGAATGTAGATTTCGTCAGGGAAATCTTATTTAATGACAAAATTTCGGCGCGCTTCGCGCGCATGCGTCACGGTTTGTACTCCCCCTCATGACCATTGAAAAGGAACCGTAATTATACATGGAGCTATTCTGATCACAACACTTTCCGAAAACAGAAATACATCTCCAAACATCTGTAGGGGCCTCACATCAGTATGGGATCATTCAATCAGTGGCGTACGCAGAGAGGAGGGCCATTCGGCCATGCCCACCCTCACTGATTCCGATTATTTTTTAAGTTTCTAAAAATAGGTAAATTTTTCAACACAAATTTACTTCAAAAGGTAGCATATTTGGCACCAGATTGCATGTAAGGACATGAATTTTTTAAAATTTTTCAAAGGGGATAGGGACACCCCATTGGGCCATGTTCCCCCTCACTGATGCCTATTTTTTAGCTCCTAAAAATACGTAAATTTTTTAACACAAATTTTACTTCAAAAGGTAAAGTATGTGGGACCAGATTGCATGTAAGGACACCTAATTTTTCAAAAAATTTCAAAGGGGGAGGGAACACCCCTTCACCTTAGACCTCTCCCCAGGCCAGCCGTCTCACAACATACTGCATGCCCCCCCCCCCTTGTGGAAGGTTGAAAGTATGTTGTTGCCGTTACACACTTTTCAAAAAAATGTACCCAGCGCTTCGCCGAAGCCATTATCGGTATAGATGGTGCAGGCGCGGATCCACGGGGCCTGGAGGCCCGCCCCGCCCCCCTCGCCACGAAAAAAAAGGAAAGGAGAAAAAAGGAAGAAAAAGAAAGAAGAAAAGGAGAAAGAAAAATTAAGAGCAAAATATTAATAAAAGTGTCTAAGAACGTATTCAAAGTATATATTTCTCTAGGGGTTGGGTGGAGCTATAGCTGGATTATCTCTTTAGATATCTTTCACAGTGGTTGGCGACGAAAGGAGAGCAACAATGTTCGAAAACAGGTGAATAGCTGAGTAATGATCCTTGACTTAAGATCTAAATAAGTAAACATCGTGACATATGCAGTATGGGCCCTGCTAGCTGAACTGAAATTAGTAACAATTTTGTGTTAAAGAGTGAAAGTTTTTGTAATCTAGAGGGATTGAGAGGCAAATTTTTCGCCATACAGACCTTGCAGAATGAATACCAAAGACAAGCTGTCAGGTGACGTGCTATTGTGCACAGTGGCACCAGCTGTTGCAGGCAAAGTAGCGGCGTGCATACTCTATTCGATTTCGAAACTGTCTGAAAAGTTTTAAAATGAACTCAAAAGGCTTGTAAGCTACAGAGAGTGGTCTCGGCCCAGTGGGCAATGGGTGACGTGTGTCCCCCTCCCCCTTCGATTCTTGAAAATTTTTAAAATGGCCCCAAAAAGTCGTTTATGCTACAGATTCCTGTGGAAGGTGAAGGGTGAGATGTATTTTTGATGATTGGTTTATCTGCCCTTACCATTTTCTTTCACAAACTGTTCTCAAACTATCATAAGTTTTGGAAATTCTTGACAAATTTCAAATTTTCGCAGGCTCCGCTAGTGTCAAACCTTGTGTCAGAGTTGTCCTTATTATCAATAGCTTTCGGTAACTACTCACGGGGGAACAAAGGAGCAAAAGTGCTTTTTAAGAATTCTCAGTCAGAGAGTTAGTTAGTTAGATAAGGTTTAACGCCCCAGTTTCCAACCAATTGGTTCAAGTCAAGACGAACACAACCTTTTTTCCAGTTGTGGCTCACTGGTTTGTTTTCCCTACTCCATTGCTTATGCTGAGCACCAAGCACAAAGGCAGTAGAAGTACAAAGGCAGTAGGTTCCATTTTTAAAATCTTTGGTATAACCCGGCCAGGATTTGAACCCTAGATCTTCCGGCTGCAAGTCGGATGCTCTCAGTCAGAAGATTCGTTTCTGAATAGCATAGGTTGGTGGGAAAGTGACAGTGTCCGATGCAGGTTCTCAATGCAGGTTTTGTCATGGACTAATATATTATTCAAAATTTCGGCGCGCTTTGCGCGCATACGACAGGGTTTACACCCGATTTCATATACCATTCACAAAGCTATGACGCAAGAAATTATTCCAATGCAAACATTTTTCTAAAAAGTACATCTCCTTCTCTGTAGGGCTTTCATCATTATGGGATCTTTGACTAATCTAGTCTAGCACATGGTTTAGAAGATTGAAAGTACGTAATTGTCGTTGCTTATTTTCCAAACATTTTACCGCAACGTTCAATAACGACGAAAATCTTTTTTGAAACGAATTTTGCCTGTCCACCATCCCTCTTGCTTTACCTAAAGAGACAAGGTGATATATCATATCTCCTCCCACATGGATGTCGGGTAGTGAGAATCCCGTTGGTCCCTCTTTTGTATACTGTAACTAAATCAGGGCTCCCGGGAGGCTCTGTACTGTTCTCTGTCAACCTTGGATATCAGACTGCAGATAACAGACTGCAATTATGCCTAGGAAAACGAAATTTTTAGAAGAAAAATAACCTAAAATCGTACACTTTTGTTGCACCAAATCGCACCTGAGGGCATTCAGTTCTAGAAAAATTTCCCTTAGACCCCTCCCCCATACACGACTATCACAAAACTTATTGCCTCCCTGTGACGCAAACTCTGGCCACCACCACTGCTTCTTCCACCAAGACGGCGATTCACAAATGTGGAAAAGTCCCCCCCCCCCCACACACACACACACTTTTGGAGATGGATCCACTCCCATGATTTTTCCTGGGACTTAAGGAGGTTTGAAGACAATATATGGACCGTCTCTTACTCCCCTTTTTCACCCGAACGAAAATTATAATTCACTAAATTGTGGACATTTTTTAAACATACAATCACTTTAGAATGACCAAAAGATACCACCATTTTGCATATAGATTCCCTAAAATTAACAAACATTTCTCAAAGGGGAGGGTAAACCCCTTCCTGGGATTGCACTCTCATGTACTAACGAGAAAAGGCTCTCCCACTCTTGTATATAGCGTATACAAAATCCCACTGTCTAAAAACGCACGGTTTAACAGTTATCTGCTGTTCCCCCACTCACCAACTCCCGCCCGCACAATCGGTCATAGATTCTGAAGGGTATACCCTTCAGAAATCCATAAAGAAGGTGATATATCATCTCTCCTCCCATATGAATGTCCGGTTGTGAGAGTTCTGTTGGTCCCCCTTTTCAGTGTACAATTAATAAAGAGCTCCCGAGAGGCTCTATACCGAAAATTTCCGGCGCGCTTCGCGCGCAATTGTTTTCCCTTACGGAGAGAGGTACGTTTTTATTGAGTGATGGATTTATTTTTATCACTTTTTACCAAAAATCAGTTGAGATCTTTTACGATTTTCGCAAAGTCTTCTCAATATTTCTTGACTTTTGCTTGATCTGCTCAGCTTTAGCCTTGAATTGCTCCTTTTACTATCAATAAGGTCCCAAAAGTATTCGCATTACTTATCGGTGGGGTTCTACCATTCGTGTGCATAAACGTGATTTCAGAGGAGCCAGCATTGTAAGGATGTAAGCAACTGATAATCATTTTTTCACACTCCTCTTCTTATGAGAACTGAAAACTTAGTATCGAACCCACCTTTTATTTGATAGACACACATAAAGGGAATTGACACCATTTGTAATAGCAATAGTTTTAAATGTAAATTTAAATTTTCGCGGGCAATTGTTTCATGTGACGTCCTATACCTGAATACCGTATAACGAAAATAAAACACTCATGGCAAGAATCATTTCAAGTTACCTGCATGGGCTTATAATTTTGGCGTATAAGTTTTAAGATAACTTAGATTCTCCGGAACTTCTGCAGGTACATATAGTAACTTATACTGAGCCATACACATCAAATTCCATGCAACATGAAAGGTATAAAGTCTCACTGACATAAGAACTGGAGCCGATTTCTGTGCTCTTAAAATGCAATGCTGCGAGAGCTTGCGGGGGCTTCGCCCCTGGACCCCGCAGGGGCCCTATCGCGGATCCCTGGATACCACGCTACGCCCCCTCTCCTTAGACCCCTTTCGCAGGATGGCACCTTTATATAGTGACAAAGGAAGGATCCCCACTGCTGTATACAAACGCAGAGTGAATAAAAAGGTTCAATTTACACGCCGCCACTGCAGTTAGTAAAAACATCCAGCCAGTCGGAAAAATTAGAATTCACTAAATTATGGACATTTTCCAGTAATGTTCGATCAGCTCCAAAAATATCCCAAAGATAGCACCGTTTTGCACCTAAGCAGCCTTAAACTAACAAAAATTTCTCAAAGGGGAGAGGACTCCCCCTCCCCTTAGACCACTTTCCCAGGACAACACATTTATGTAGTGACAAAGGAAGGATCCCCACTGCTGTATACAAAATATAGGGCACATAACAAAGTGCAATTTAAACGCCACCACTCAGTTGAAAAAAAAAACATCCAGCGGTCGGAATTTGGGACCTTCACACCCCCAAATATATCACCCTAGCAACGGGCCTGGTCGGGTCCATGATCTCCGACAATGATCCACGCTGCGAAGCGTTGTTTCAGCTATTTTAAGACATGATGAAAATAACATCTTGAAGTAATTCCGTGGACTCCGTGTATTTCACCTGGCAGATCATAAATGATGGTCATGTTAACTTTGAAATGATAATTCTCATTAGAATAGGACAACGTCAGTCATCATAAGGGGGGGGGAGGGCCTATAGGAAGACGCCCCTCTTCAAAACCAAAGGGACTGGTTTGTGCTAAGTCATGTATGTCCCCCGTCCCCCCCCCCACATTTGAATACGGATTGACGCCCCTGCTTACCGTCGGGGGACGTACATGCTTCACGTCTTTGTTCCTCAGTGCTTTGCACAGCTGATGAGCAGTGAAACAGCACAAGGGTCCTCCATTTTACCCCAGCTTTTGGGAATCTAGTAGTAGAGGAAATTTGTGAGAAAAAAGGGGGGAATGGGGGACGGGGGAGAATGGGGGATAGAGCCATGGAAGCATCTCCACACTCAGGTACGAGACGATGAAGACATTCATATTTCCGCCTATGGAGTCTAGGAACAGAATACTTTCGTGTCTGTGGGATGGAGACTCAAATCATACAACTGTCCAGCAGAATTTAGAAGGGATCACTGTACGTCATCGTTATCCGCTAAACACGTCAGTTGAAACAAAAAGCGGCCTTGCTCGTGTTCATTCATGGTCATCTTGATAGGGCCTTTCATGAGCCTGGCTTCCTGGCTTCCTGACTGCTTGACTTGGAAACAAAACAAAAAGGTTATGCTGTACCAAATTATCTACAATGTTTAGCTGCTCGGATGAGAGCATCTTTCAAGGACTTTTCACCGTGTACCATTGTAGGAGCAGGAAGTTCAATTAGCAACTCCCTGTTACAATTAATTTTTGTTATGTAGGTAAAGACCTTGACATTAATCAGTGCTCTCAGAGTCATTGAAGTGTGTATACCAACTAGTGTTTCCCACTATGCACCAACTTCGGTGTACAGTCCGTACCGATAAAGAAGAGGCCTTGCCGTAGAAGTTCGCTTACCCATAAAAAATACGTTGGCATGGAACAATCCCTTGGAAATCTTGGAAATTATGAACCCTTTTTATGTACTTACGTAATGCAATATATTTTGCATTAGCATGCCAAGATGATTACATTTGTAGTGGTGCACCTGTGGGGCTTATTGGGCTCCAGCCCCCACTCCCTCCCGCAAAGGGTTGTCTGTCAAAATGTTGACATTGCAAGATACAGTTGATCGACAGGGTATGGAATGTGTGTTCCATTGGAGGTGAAAAGGCCTGGGAAGCGCCACGTCCGGTGATATCGGAAATTTTTTTGATGTTTTCAGCACTTTAATGGGGGGGGGGGGGGGAGTTTCATGAAAGTATCTGAGGTACGCTGCGTGCAAGCTAATGGTGGCCATCCATTGAAAAAGCCTCGCGGAGTTTGAAACCCCGAGCTCCACTTTGGGGGTTAGTGACTGTAACATTTCTGTTTGGCAAACAATCAGGGCAGCGTAATCGAAATTTGAGGGGTATTTTTCCCGAATACATCCCGCGGCTACGGGCCCCCATGCTGCTTAAAAATTCAGCCAGGCTATGGGCTCGATAATGACATCCTCGCCCCAGACCCTCCGATGTACTGTTCTTATTTCTTAAGACCTATCTCTTACCCCTTTTCCAATTTTCCAGAAATGCCCCCTTCCAAAAAGGTGAGGGGACGCGCCCCCGTTCCCCATGATCCGCTCCCATGCCCTCTATAACAGCCCATGTGTATATATGGTCCGCATTTGTTTCATCGCTGAACCTCCGTAACAGTGCAATGCGCCTTTTACTAGAGAACAATCATTATACCAGTTTGATAAAATTAACGATGGAGACAGATACAAATTACTGCTGCAAATATTGACAAACGAATATCTGTAAGAAAGATTCTGTCCAGTTCATTTAGTTCTCTTTTGTTGGTCGCTAAACAAATAAGACAGGGTTCATATTTGCTGGGTCAAATTACACGGAATGACCTAAAAATATGAACTGAATAACAATTTTTGTCTGCATACACAGAATGTGTATCCTGATGTTATTCAAGAGACAAGTAAACGATCAGAAATATGTGACATAATTCACACAAAAGTTAAATCGTTAAAAATAAATAAGTGAACATTTAAACGGCTAAAGGCAGAAAGTAATTTTACGTGTAGAGCCGTAAATGATCTCCCTGCACGTGTAGTATTTCAATCAGAAGACTGATCGTGTGAATATTGTCATAGGCGTAGGAGGCTTCAGCACCCCAACCAGATATTTTTGTGAAAATTTGGGCAATATGTTGAGAATTTTTTGGGCACCTACTGAAAGAAAAATAATGCAATCATGTAGCTAAAGGTAATCCATAGTTAAAAAAAACTTCCTTGGTAATTAAAATAAAGCTCTGATCTGAATTGCACCAGCACCTATATATTCGGTATTAATTTACCAGTGTGTTTTTTAATGGTTAAACTTATACTATGATTATCAGTGGTGTATTTAGGGGCCATTGGGCCATGCTCCCTCTCACTGATGCCGATTTTTTAGTACCTAAAATACGTAAATTTTTAACACAAATTTTACTTCGAAGGTAGCATATGTGGCACCAGATTGCATGTAAGGACACATAATTTTTCAAAAAAAATTTTTGGACCCTTCCCCCACTCCGGCGATCACACAACATAATGTATGCCCCACATCCCATGAGAGAAATCCTGGCTACGCCACTGATTATTATCATTATTATTGTAACGACTTCCACCAAAATTATAACCAATATGGAAGGGTAGTAACACGGCAAATGTAATTGGCATGCCGTGTGATAATCGATGCATGCCTATATGATGTGTACATTAACATGTTGAGGCGCGCGGGAATTTTGGGTAATATTTTCGAGCAAGTCGTTACAGCCCCGCCCCACCCCCACCCCCCCCCCCCATCAACTTGGGCTCCTACACCCATGAATATTATTGAAGTATAGGAAGAGAATACAGGTTGCAGAATGATGGAATCCTTCCAAGCTGGGAGTGATGTACGTAGCGTGGGTCATGGTTTGGACCATACCCTCTTCATTCAAAGGCCCAGTTTATACCAGGGATGTAGTACTCGAGACCGGTCTCGGTCTCGATACGGGTTTTTCCCGGTCTCCGTCTTGGTCTCGGTCTCGGCACCCTGTGGTCTCGGTCTTGGTCTCGGTCTCGAACCCTTGCGGTCTCGGAATTTTTTCCGGTCTCGCTTCGAGACCGGCAAAAACTTTGTCGTCTTTTTTTTTCATTTTTTAAAAATAAACTGATTGATTTCAAACTATTTTTTAAGTTCATTTACTTTCATTGAGAAAAAAATCATTCGTCCAGCGAGTCCATACTCATTGTATCTATGGGTTGAACTTCCTTCTGTGAGCTATAACTTAACTTGGTCATTGGGGATAATAGTGCATTGGACTAGCACACACGTCAGGTTACTCAGTATACTCAGAAAAGTGGCAGTCTGGTACTGCACTGCATTGCGTGTTCACTGTGTGTGTGTGTTGAAATCACCTTATCAGTGTTTGTTCAGTGCTATCCATTTCTAGCTCTTCGGGGTTGCCTGTTGACCTTTTCTTTTTACCATATTTAACCAAATCTGGCTACTTGTGATCATTTGGCTATTGAAAAAATAGAATGAACTAGGCCTAATATACCAGTTCCATATATAAATATCTTAAGTTATCAACCAGAATTCTTTCTTAGATGGGAAAAGTGCAACTGCAAAACATTTGGCCATCATAATCAGACATGATACTACAGCTATCTGGCAACACTGAAGGCTATGAGTCTAGGCCTAAGTATTACACAGTCAACTGTATATTATATGCTAGGCCAGGGGTGGGGAACCTTTTTCCCTTGACGAGCCGTTTTGATAGTCATAATCATTCACAGGCCGCAGATAGTAAGGGCGCCAAAAGCTTTTCCCAAAGGGCGCAGGCCAAGGAGCCCCAAACAGGCCCTGGTGGGGTTAGGGGGAAAGCTCAGGTACTAAGGAACTAGTGCGATGTCCCCAGAAGCTATTGAGTTTGTGCAAAGTTGTAGGCAACAGAACCCTCATCCACTTACTTTTAATGGCATTGACTGTGCAAGGCTACTCAGACCAAGAGTATCACAATATGACCATTTACCTTCTTCTTTATGCATGAAGCAACAGGGAACGAAAAGTGCACCTAAAGCGCGCCGAAAAAATTCACGCATTTCGGAACCAATTTTATTTTTCTTTACTTTAAATTGCAAAATTATCTACTTTTTAACGTTGAACTTACTCTTCGGAGGGACGTACACTTCTAGCCCCCTGAATCTACCGGAATAAATACAGTGCCCTCTGAGTTTCGTACTGTAATAGATAGACATATATGTGATATATGAATTGGTTAGAAACTGAGCCGTAAAACCTCACCTAACTAACTAACTAACTAACTAACTAACTAACTAACTAACTAACTAACTAACTAACTAACTAACTAACTAACTAACTAACTAACTAACTAACTAACTAACTAACTAACTAACTAACTAACTAACTAACTAACTAACTAACTAACTAACTAACTAACTAACTAACTAACTAACTAACTAAATCGGCTTAGCTACGGGGGGCCTAGGCCCCCAGATATTCGTCAGCCCCCCCCCCCCAGATTTTTTGTGTCTGAATAAAATGTGTAAGAATTAAGAAAAACTAAATGTTTGAACGGAAATAAACTCTGAAGTATTTCCTTCAAAAAATAAATAAATAAAATTTGTAAGAATTAAGAAAAAGTAAATGTGTGAAAAACACATTTTGCGCACGTATGAAATCAACTTTGAAATGTCTACTTTCACTAAATTAGGTATATAATCTGCACTGTCCTTTAATTCTCATATAATTCACTTGGACGATGAAACGAACGTCCCGACGACTAATTCGGATGTGGCATTGACAGGTTTAGACACTTTCTGCCTTTCGGATGACTGGTTGATTTACTGAAAACATGGCAACCATACACTGAAGACCATTCTTCCACGACCATTCCTATACGGTATCATACACAAAATATGCCGTACGGTAATGTACTGCGTTCGAATTATTCTTCTATTTTTAACAAGTATGTTCTGTCTCTTTCCTTGCCAATGACAAGTGCACTGTATGAACTATTGTTTTCGACAAGTCCTCTTTTAGTAGTTCGCACTGGCGTCACGGTCCGGACGGATTTGTAAAATTGCCAACAAGGTCCGGATTTCATGTGTTTCCCACATGATCCCTACTTCTGCTTTGCGGGTTAAATAGTTTGAAAGATTTACTGGTGGTATTATAGGTCTGACCAAGTAATATGCCGATGACGTGAGTCCGTGAACAAATACAGCACCATTTTGCATCTAGGCACCATTGAAAACCGGAAAAATTTCCAGAGGGAAGAGGACACCCTTAGACCCCTACATCAGGACAGTGATCTATGTCCTCCTTGCTAGAAAATAAATATGGTAACCCTAGGTTGGAGACAAATGGTATGATCTAGGGGATAAGAACTGAGTAGTGGACATGTAGCCTATGGATAGGGTGATGGACAAATGTAACAGAGATATACTAGAAGGTGAATATGGGAGAATTGCAGGCAGAATAATTGAAAAGGGATGCATAATTCAGTATGATTCTTTTATTATCTCAGCTCAATATGATATCCACGGCCGTACACAGCGGGGGGGGGGGGCAATTACCCCCAGAAGTTTTCAAAGTGCACCGTTTCCAACTTTGAGAATATACAGAGAAAACGCAGTAAAATATAAGAAATAGCTGTGATCGTAATGATAGAACTTAAACAGTTTCAAAACAGGCAGATCAATATTTTCATGTCTATATCTGTACACATCACCAATCATTTACAACTCTATTAGAATGTATTTCTAGCCTACATTTCTAAAATTCTCGCGCTACGCGCGATTATGCATAGCTACAATGTTGTTGCTATAGGTAGCTTCAATCATCAATGGCTTAAAAACGTTTTTAAACCGTGCCAGTTTAGTCATAAAAACGTTTTATAACCAATAACACTCCCTCCCTTCCCTTAAACCCTTCCCACAACGGAGTTCAATGGCTGAGGTCATGCTTCACATCATATCCACCACGCTCTCAAAAATGACTTTTGTCGCACTTAGTCACAACTGAGAATCGGGTGCACAACTATACGTTTTCCTTTTAAAGCTGAAATCCCTCAAATATTGCACCATTTGTTATCTATACGTCCTCCGGAAATTACAAATTTTCGCCAAGAAGGAGGGAGACACTCGTTCCCTTTAGTCCCCTCCCCCAGGCCACAGATCAGTAATGCTCACTCTTTGCCCCCTAGCAAAAAAGTGCATGTGCGGCCTTGTGTATTACCATTTTTCATGGATTGATTTTTTCCCCTTGTTTAAGAAATGGCAGACATGAAATTCGAATTTCAAGGCTGGGTACATGCAGCTTAAAACACGTGGGAAGTGCCGTTTCCCCCCATCTGGAGGGTTTGTAAAGTCAAAAATTTTCTTGCACGCACCGCGCCAACCGATGGTGGCTCTCCGCTTAGATAGTCTTGACAAGCCTGACCCTCGGCGGTGCCGCCCCCACATTTGTTACCTAGGCCCCCTAAAATTTCATCCTAGCTACGCCCCTGCTATATATATATATATATATATATATATATGTATATAACATGATGGAATCCTTGCGTTGGTGAAGTAGAAATAAACGAAGAGCGTATATATATATATATATATATATATATATATATATATATTATATATATATATATATATTATATATAATATATATATATATATATATATATATATATATATATATATATATGATACTGCAATTCTGTTCAATGCTATGTAGCCTACCACTAGAAGTATTAGGGTTCTGTACCTGGTTTGTCTAACCAAACAGTGGGCGTGTTATGTTGTACATACTAGGGTTATAGTAGCAGTATTACGTGAAATATCCAGAAAGTGGTACGTGCAGGTTAGATGAGATTTACAGACACACCAACACAAATGTGTTATATAGTGTCAACTAGATAAAAAGGTAAAGTTACTAAAATACGCTTTCAAATACGGTTCAAGTTCATGTCTGGTTTCAAATACACCTCATATAACGTGCAAGTCCTTCCTTTTAGTCGTCTCTCACGACAGGCGGGAAATACTGTGGGGATATTCTACAACCCCCAGCCCACAGAGGGCGGTACGTGCAGGATAAACTTGGACACCATGGACTAAAGCAGGATAAACGATGGGAACTATAGGCTAAAAGATTATTATCAATTACTTTTTAAAATGATTCTGAATTTGAATTTATGAATTGCCTTGCAGGTTGGACAAACTGTCTCGCGGGTAACATGCGGCCCGCGGGCGGGAGGTTCCCCACCCCTGTGCTAGGCCTACATAGTTATCTGCAATCCTATCCTAGGCTCGAAAACAAAATGACCGGTAACTGAACTAATGGTCATGTTTGGTGCAAAGGAAAGGTTGGCACTAACTAGAGTTCTGTGATTCATGTTTCTGTGGGATAGAGGAGCATAATGGACCGTAAGACAATAAAGTCAGGTAAAAAAGTATTCAGAAAGTTGGACAGTTTGTTTCATTTTCCTATACAATATGTACAGTCGGTCTCAGTCTTGGTCTCGGTCTCGGACTTTGTTGGTCTCGAATTTCTGTCCTGGTCTCGGTCTCGGTCTCGGTCTCGGATATGCTGGTCTCGACTACAACACTGGTTTATACATATGATATACAATTGTTTTTGTAACAAGTAGGTCTATCATTACAGAAGTTTTTTTTTTTCATTTCAAAACATGTTACTCACCTGTTTTGTTTGCATAAACTGAATTTTGGAAACAAGAGTAGACTATGAAAACTGTGGCTTCGGGGACTGGGTCCCAGGATCTCAGGAGTTTCAATTCATGAGGATTATTAGAGCTAAGAGTACCCACTTCTTTTGTCCGATCCTTTTCAATTGATACCATGAAAGACAAGTAAACCTTATATACACCTACTTATACACCGTATGAATAAGATTAGGAGGAAAAATGCTTTCATCCAAACGCTGTTACAGACAGCCAAATAAGAAACACTGTCTAATAAATCAAAATGACTGCTAATCTCTTAATAGTCTAGAAAGACTAACTTGTAAGACTGAAGGTCTTACACTGACACAATGCGTAAGTGACTAAAGAGAGATGTAAGCAGGGGCGTATATACATGAATTCGCAGGGGGGGGCTGTACTATTTTCGGACCGACTACATTTCTTGGAGACCGACTCCCGCTGACATTGTACGACCCGAATTTTCAAAAAACTTTTTTTTTGCTTTTTTTGCACTTCAGTCGTTGTTCATGTCTAGTCTGCTGTTACAAAGGCACACTGAACTGGATTTGAGACCGACTTTTGATTTTCACCGGGGGTGTCACACCCCCACAACCCCCGCATTTACCCCCTGGGTGTAAGACTATAATTTTTTGTAGTATTATATTAATTTCCGCAAACTTTCGCAATTTGCAAAAGGTGTGTGCGTGATCAACATGTTATATAAACTTTAACTAGCTTATTGTGATAAGCGTTGGATCGCTTTGGGAGCTGTAAATGACTAATTTTCAAGGAAAGCGACTGACAATGCTATAGCATATAGACAATTATTGTCTACATTTCTTTCCAACGTAGCAGACGACATAAACCTTTTGTTAAATAATAAAAATAGTAGTAAGCCCATTATATCTTCAACTGCTAGACAAAGCAAGTGACCTTGGCGGCAACTATATAGGTACTGTTTACGAGGCACTAACTAGGACAACCAGAAGGTCACGACGCTAGTAGAGGTTTGAACTCTGGTCCTGTAACCCAGTTCCAGTAAATTCTAGACGGCGTATAAAAGGAACATTACGTCATGGTACATTGTGTTGACTGCTTATACGTATTCTCGAGTCTTCTCGAGACTTCTACGTCATTCTTCGAATGGAATGTTCTCGTCACACAGTGCTCAGCATATAAGAATTCTTCCAAAGCTGCGGAACTAGACACAGACATACCAGCTGAGAAAACCTACTCGAGAGTCTCAGAAATTCTATAACTTAAACTAGTATCACCAGCCAGCCTCGTATCGACAAATCTTACGGTGTTCGAGAGGAGAGTGACAGGCCACCTGAACGCTGTATTTTACCTGTAACAGCTGTCTATGCTTCGCCCATTGCTCTCAGGGAGGGCGGGGGTTTTTGCCCGACTCCAGACTTCACTTAACTGTGCAATTTTTCCCCGACTAAGGCAAAATATCCGCCCGATTTAGTCTGGTTTCTGACATTGGGGGGAGGTCGCCCCCAGCACCCCCCGGCCCGTACGGCCATGGGTAACACGACCACCAGCGTAGCCTTTACCATCATTGAATAGCCGATATCACCGTCGCCTTCGAAGACCATCCTGGCACGAGTGCCTCTGCCGAGTAAAGACTATTATACGGATTAAGTACTGTTAAAATAGGCCTAAGTAAAAATTTTAGTGTATTTTGTAGAAATTAAGGAAAGGTGGTTGAATAATAATCAGTTTGAAATCTTAATCTCATTCTTCTGCATATTTTCGCTGTTTCGGTTTTGTGTATTGCACATAGCCGTAACAGTACAAACAGGGAGTTGCAAGCCCTGGTACAAAGGAAAGAGCTGCCTTTTTACCTCCTTCTAAATAACAACTCCCTGACTCTTCTGCCGACTGCTGGAAGTTTATTTCAGGTCTCAAACCCTAACAACTAAAACCCTGCCTTCTGCCAAAAGAGAGGATAAATCTGGCACAGATTAATACAATAGAAAGCATGGGCGTGACAAGGCTAAAAATAATAAATAATAATACATCTTATATAGCACTTTATGTCAAGGACAAAACTCACAACGCTTTACAAAGTTCCACCTCATTCTTTTCATTCCGAAACGTTCTCACGCCCCCGGGAACTATATCCAGCCCGGGCTGTCGTTTGCTTCGCTAACAATGTATTATTATTATCCCTGCTCCAATCTCTTATGGCGAGCACCAAGCGAGCAGGCAACAGGTCCTATTTTAGTCTTTTGTTATGACACGACCTGGATTAGAACCTCGGTCTCTGGCTGAAAGCTTATAATGGAAGCCTATGTAATATTAGAGCCAGTAGTTAGCGAACGCAGTCTCCCTACTTGTTCGGAAAGGGAAAGCTTGGCCTAAGTGAACAAAATATGCAGATCTATAGGATGAGTTAAATGCGGCGTTCCATTCGGATCGTAAAGTGAATTGACTGCGTTTTTTTTCTGCAGTACTGAGTAGCAGATAAGATGTTGAGCTATCTGTGCCACAGAAAAAAGAAACGCGGTGAATTCACCACTTTACGACCCTTATAGAACGCGGCATTAGACCATGATCGGACAATCCCCCCTCCCCGACAACAATTCAACCTGGGCGATTTTCTCCCGGAAACCACCCGGGACAATTCCCTTTCGACAATTTTTCCCGAGGTCATTCCCACCCCTAACGACTCTTACTCATTACACTTACCCCTCAGACAATTTCCCCACCAGAAATTTGGAGTTTCCTAGGTGAGAATTTTCTGGGTTGAGAGTTGTACTTGTTGGGAGTTGCATAAGCGTAGGAAGCTTTTTGAAAGTGGGGGACGGACGTGGATGTTAGTGATCAGTGTCCTGGGGAAGGGTCTAAGGGGGAAGGGTGTCCTACTCCCCTTAGGAAATTTTTTTACTATTTAAAGTGCCCTAGATGCAAAATAGAGCAATGTTTGACAAACTTTGAAGTAATTTCATCTTATTCAATGCCAAATTTTGGCAGCATGTCATCCAAAGTGGGAGGGAGGGGGGTGAAACAAGGTTTCCTCCCCTCCACCAGGCAGAGTGCGTGGGCCGTCTCCCCCGCTGCCCCCTCCCATTTTCCTACGCCTATGAGTTGTCCAGGTGGAAATTGGGTTGTACGAGAATCGTTGAAAATAATGATGATTTCAGACCATTCTTATTGATGATGTGGTTCCATGGATTTATCGAACTTAAATCTCAGAAATTTGTGTTGGTGATTGCAGACGTCCATCGAAAAAAGGGTAGCTTAATAAAGTAATAGCTTACTTACAATCTTCAACATCTTGACAAAAGTAAAAAATCTTCAAAAAGAGATATCTTGATTTAGGAATGGAGTTCTGGTAACGGGTTTGGACGAAAATATTTTTCTCTTTCATGTAAGACCCCTACAAAATGCCATCCGACAATACCTTAAAGAATTGGTTGGTACCTCACTGCCAAATCCGCAGGGTGGGAATAAAACTGATCTACCTCACGGCCAAATCCGCAGGGTGGGAATAAAACTGATCTATGGCTGAATATGGGAGTTTCAGATCTCAAGTGACTGCATGACTGCACGCATGCAATCGACAGATCGAGGTTTTCGCACGCAACCACTATCTCGTGATATTTGATTGTCAACTCCTGATTGGTCCATAGTAAACAATTAAGGTCTACCGTATATGGATATCACTGCATGTACTCATAGGGCTGGCGAATTGGAAGAGGTACATAGGCAAAATTCCAGGGGGAGGAAGATGTATTACCCATTTTTCTCAAGGGTCAGGGGGATGGCCTACACAAACTCACCCCCTTTCCCCTTGATTTCAAAACTATTATAATAGTACGCTATGCATTATTACTTTTGGTTTTCATTAAGCGATAACTTTTGCAACAGCGTAGTATAAAGTCTTCAAAAATACTATTTTTCGGCACGCTTTGGGCACACCCATCGTGAATAGTTGTTTGTCAGCTTGAGAGAGTTACCAAAGCCCCGTGCAACTTCTTGTACCACCTATCCTCTTGAACCACAAGCGATAGCCATCTGCCAGTCTGCCGGGGAAAGTCATCGACGGTTTTGACTGAGAAGAATATCTCGAATTACTTCTGGGCAGGGCGAATGGAAGAAGAAGGAGAAGAAGAAAGGACATTTTGACACTTTAATATAACTTGGATAACTTTTTTAATGCAAGATGAAGTAAAACATTCTAAATTGTCTTTAAAATGCTATTTTTGCGCAGTTCGCGCCCACCCGCCCAGCTTTAAGTAGTATTATCGTTTTAATGCGACTTCTGTGTCAGCACCAACCTCCTCCGCCCTCCACAATCCCCTTGAACTATAAAATCCATTGGTGCAAATACTATTTTAAAGATTTTCTGGTCTGTTTAGTGAGCATTCAATTCCATTTTCGAGACCGTTGGGCCATTTCAACTTGAACCCCCTCCCCCCGTAAGACAAAATTCTACGGCCGCAGGCTGTATATAGATTAATTTATGTTCCTTCTCCGAGTGTAACATATACGGATCTGATCACTGTAGTGTTCACAGGAAAACAAAGCAGACACGTAAGGTTATACACACCACTGCCCACTCTGAATCATCTAAGTGACTGTTTGAACGTCCGATATAGGTCTACAAGAGAAAGGGTAGAGTAAAAGTATCATTTTTGTGGTCTTTTTTGTGCACACCCAATGTCCTTTGGAAATAGTTAAAAGCTGCATTTTAATGATCAGAACTTAAGTTCGTAATTACTCCCGGAATTCCGAGGCTTCGCCTCCTAGTCCCCACCAGGGAGTTGTCCATCGACCCCATTGACGTATGAAAAATGGATTATCTCTTTTGTGTTCAGTTTATATAGTGCGCATACAATGTCCTTTAGAAATAGTTAAGTGCTTCATTCTAATGCCGACAGTTTTGTAAATACTCCGGAACTTATCAGGGCTTCGTCCTCTGGACTCCACCAAAGGCCCTAAGACGGGCCCGTGGACCTCCTACCGTCGGGAGACCTCGCGCTCCCTCGGCGCTGGCGTCGTTGGCTTGTTCCACCCTCCGGTTTGCAGAATAATTTTCCTTTAATGGAGGGGGTTAAACGGTTTGGAACACCAAATTTGGTACGCTGGCGCGAGGGCTATGAGATTCCATTCCACGTTTGGCAGTCTAAGATATAGCTTCGAAACTTCCTAAACGTCGGGAAGGAGGAGGCCTGTGAATGTAGTTACTAGACAAGGAAATATGCTGGTGAGCACTCGGGGTCTAAAATATGTCGGTCATCTTGAATGGCATAGATAACTAAACAACACTAAGCTAGGGAAATGACACCAAAGGCATACATTGATATTGAAACCATGCTCAAACATCTGACACCCATATTTTGGAAACTGCCCAGTGTTTCTGCCTTTAAGTCACCCCAGTGCAAATTTTACACATGCCCCACACTAGCTTCTCCTTCATCTGAAAATGAATTAACTACATAGAGTTCTCAAGTGTTTTCGGCCGAGGGCTGCATTTTCTAAAGTTAATGCTTTCTCACTGGTGTAGTAGCCAGCAGGTGAGAAAGTAAAGTTTGGAAAAAGTAGTTTTGATAAAGTAGGTTTGAGGGCGAAGCAGTGGTAATTTGTGAGTGTTCTGTATTTGAGTAGTGGTTTTCTCAATTTTCACGCCGTCGGTATGGATTAACAACCGACCTCAGTCCCACCATGGTTGGGGTTGAGGTGAGAAAATTTGACATTCTAAACTCCCTAGATGGCAGGAAAACGCGCTTTAATTGGCAAGGGTGGTTCCTCGTCTCCCAGGTTTGTGTGTCGCCATTATATGGGGAGAAAAATTGACATCCTAACCACCGCAGATTGTAGGAAATTGCACAAATTTTTCATTATAATTCCGTGAGTGGGTTACCAGTTCGGGAGAAAAATTGGCATCCCAAACGCTCTAGTTTGGAGGAAATTGCACAAATTTGTCATTATAATTCCTTGCGAGGGTCACCAGTGTGGGAGAAAGCGGTATCCCAGACGCTCTTGTTTGGAGGTAATCCCACTTTAAGCATAAACTTGTAACTAGACTTTTGTGTCAACCATGTATGAATCACCAGTTTACCTATGGCAACATGGGAGAAAACGTGGCGTCCAAAACCTCTGAATTAAACTCAAAGCTTACACTTCAAAGTATTTTCTGGCTCCTTTGATCTTCTGTGGGCCGCATTAATGGATGTCGCGGGCCGCAAATGGCTCGCGGGCCACTACTTGAGAACCTAGGGAATATAACAATTAAAGAAGGGCGAGTCTACAGTGACTGCCTCCGATGACTCTGTTTAGGCGCATTTCCTATGACAGACTGGCATATAAGGGCTGACAATCAATTCCCTGCCCCCACAGGGCGAAATGTAGGGGCATCGGGAGGATATATCCCCCACTTTTGGAAATGTTCCCATTGACTTTAACATTTTCACACAGCAACTTTCGAAGCTTTTGACCACCTCAAACATTTTTCACACAAATTTCCGCTACAGGCTGTCTCATCACAAAGTGTTAACAGTCTTGGTCATACAATAAACGAGTTCCATAACTCGTTATGGAATTGTGGGAGACGTTCGGGATAAGCAGACAGAGCTCAACACATAGTGTCAGCGTTCCCCTAAAAATACTGTCACATGATTCTCAAGAGCCATTCAGGAAATAGGATAGTCTACTATACAATTCTTAATTGGGGTGACTGCATTCTCCCTTTAATCTAAGGGTGGCCAGCCTAACTGCACGAAAATAGGGGTCTCTATACCACTTTACGGCAGATTAAAATTCAAATTCTTACACCAAATAGAAGGTAGTTTATATGCAGTCCACGGGGAGGTTGGCAGATTAAGGGCAGCAGGAGCCTCTTTTGGGACCCGCCTGATTGCTCAATGAAAAATTCCTGAATCCGTCACTGCTGTTAATGACAAAAGCACACTTTGTACATTATCAGAAAGCTTCACATGAGTACAGGGAACTCCTTGAATCTCCTATTATAATTACTTTAAGCCTACGATTAAACCAGGGAGGTGTTATTAGCCTAATACCACCTCCCTGATTAAACATCGAGACGAAGAGCTCAAGGCGGCGCCTATAATCAGGGAGCTGTGAGCTAACAGCTCCCTGCTATAATAAACTGATACGGTGACGAGGACATTTTAAATTATCATACCGTGACCAGACTATTCCCGCCCTGGCAATTCCCACCTACGACAATTACCCCTCATACATCTTTCCACACAGAAAAATTTTGATTGTCCTGATTGGGATTGTCCGGGTGGGAAAAGTCCTAGCTGGAAATGATCTGGGTGGAAATTTTCCCAGGAGGAGGGGTAGTTGTCCGGGGTATTACAGGGGCGTAGCTAGGATGACTTTTTTAGGGGACCTAGGTACCAAGGGGGGGGGGCACGGCATTGACCGTGGTCCTTAATTCTTAAAGATTTTAGTAGGACACACATAATTTCTGGGGGGCTAGCAAACATCTGGGAGCCCAGCCACCCCTCCCCATTGCTACGCGCCTGGGGTATTATCGGAGTGGGTATTTTCAGAAGGTTGTTGTCCGGGAACCACAGTTACCACTCAAAAAATCTTAACAAATAAGGTGCGCTTTACGCGCCACTTACTAGAAGGACTTTGGCGATAGTAGCCAATATAGCTGACCAGAATTTGTCATGAATGCTTAGCAAAATGTTTGGTTGTCACGACATTAAGCCCTTCCCTGCCGGCTTGAGGTCTATAGGCTTTTGTTTGGGGTCCCTACTAGTGGGGTACATGTGGCAATATCCCTGTGCCAAGTTCCAGAAGACAGAAGAACTAGAAGCACTGAACAGCTGAAAGCTTATGAAATTGAGAAGTATTAAACTGAAAAGGCATTCAACTGTGCACCAAGGAAACCACAAATCGCAACTTTTCAATAAAAAACAAGTTTTCATAGTCATTCCATTTGAAAAGAATAGGTCGGTGGATGGGGAGGTCGGATGATGGAAAGAGTTGAAAAGTTCTAAAAATGTTTCAGGAACAATTCCGTAGGAAAGTAAGGCAAACATCAGTCGGTGAATTTGTTATGAATGCGTGCAAGCAGGCCGAAAAAATGAATGCTGAAATTATTAAATGGTGCCAGTTTACATGAACTTTCACTACCCGAGCATTGCACATTAAATCATAATTAAACAGCTATCGTCTTGAAGAGGTAAGGCAGGTTTGCAGGGAAGAGGGGACTTTACCAAATGAGTCTCACTGAACCACGAAAATGTTTTCGGAAAAATGCGGTCCAGGGAAACGCCGTATGGCCCTTAGTGGGGCCCAGGGGCAAAGCCCCTGTGGGGAACCAGAGGCGAAGTCCCCAGAAGCTCTAAGGTGTTTACATAATTAAGACCACATAACTAAGCATAGGCTATCTTCAAACGGCATTTAATGCCTACTTACTAGACCACAAAAGTCACATTATTAGCCCAACTCGTACTATTCGATAGGTCAATTTAAGATGCGGGCAGGGGGGGGGGGGCTTGTTAGCAGGGACAATAACATGGTAGGGTTTGCAATTGGTTATAAATCCACTCAATACATTCTACAGGGAGTAAATTAAAGCGAAATTAATATTTTAAAAGGACACCAGCACTGGGGGCCGAAAAACAGCTTTTTAGACGTTTTATCCTTTTCCTTTACCTCAATTTTTTAATTGCAAAATTATCTCCTTCTTTCTCCAGCCATCTATTCTCTCTTTCATTTTGATCATTTTTCAAAGGTCTGAGCAAAGTGCTCCCCCGTTTGCTTATTTCTTTGAAATTATTATTTTTTTTCAAAAGATAGGTTCCAGTAGGCCTATAGTTTCCTCTGGATGGTCAAGTTCAAAGGTTAGGTAAACTTCTAAAATCAATGATGGGAGTATTAATTGTTATGGATAGTTCATAGAAGTGACCATTGTCGTAACAAAAAAAAACAGAACGTTCGTTCTGTGATTCTTTGCCGAAAGGAAATAGTACACTTCCACTTCTTTAATTCTGCTTTGGCCTGGCGGTGCTGGATGTTGGCAGGGCGAAAGACCTTAACATGTACTACAGTACTTATAATACATGAAATACAAAGTTCCGGTGCCCTCAAATGACCTTTGACCCCCAACGAAAACCGTAGCCAGACAAGATGCTGAAGGGGGTGAGATTGCTTTCAGGTCGCGAAATATCTTTTAGGGGAAGAGATAAACTAAAATGGTAATTTTATTTTTAGGGGGCACGGCCCATGCCTTTCTTGGTTACGGACTTGGAAACGATGACGTCAGGGGTTGCAAGAGTTTTGAAAATGATTATTCCATAACAAGGGAATACCACTCAAGCTGTTGAACAGAAAGCGGTAATCTGGAAGTAACAAGGTTAGCATTTACGATGGGCAAGCGCGAAGCACGCCGTGAAAATTTGGATTTCCATAAAGAGATAGGTTTGTGAATATGCAGGTGAGGATCACGGTGTATGCCATGACTTACATTACAGTATGATTGTTTAAGACCTAAGAGTTTTAAGTTACAAAAGCGTGTGTGGGTGGGTGGTGGAACCGACGCCCATGCATCGAAAGAAACTTTAAGGAACCAACTTGAGATTTTCTGACAGCAGTCGCCCCCTTGTCGACTCCTTAAGCTACCCCAATGTGATAGATAGTAACAGCAGGGAGTTGTTAATAACAACTCTCTGGTAACAGTTTCTATGATGGGTGCGATAGAAGCTCGCAGAAATAATTTAAAGACATTTTGTTTTTCCATGAGCGTAGGAAGGTTTTCTCGGCTGGGGAAGGGGGTGAACGTTGTTTCAGACCCCTTCCTGGAAGAGGGGTGTAAGGGGAGGGGTGTCACAAGGTCCCTAGGTTGAATTGGTGCAACTTATTGGGCAAATATTAAGGATAATTACTACAACTTTTTTACTTTTTGTACAAAGGGAGCAAATAAGGGGTTTTCGTCCTTGAATGGGGGCGGAAGCATAATTCCGTGCCGTCACCACATTTCTGACTGGGTGGGGCTATATCCCCCTCGCCCCACGCCTTCTACACCTATGTGTTTTACTTCATTTTACATTGCAAAATTTATACATTATATTAAAATTGCCTCATATTCTTCTCTTCTCGTTTTCTGTCCTTTATGTTTTATTGTTTTCACTAGTTTTTCAAAAGTCTGCAAATACTTTTGCGGCCAGAGATTGGTGATTGGGGGCAGCACAGAAGATAAATCTGTAAACCCACCCTAGATAAACCCAAAAGTCGGTGTAAATCGTCCATATACTTACCTGTGATAGTTTGTACTCTGGGTGGATTCTTCATTTGTCACCTAGTCTGCTAGTGCAATTGCCGTCCTCGGGGAGGGTTTAAAGGGAGGGTTGTCCCGCCCATTTGAGAAATGTTTGCTCATTAAAGGCGGCTTAGATGCAAAATGATGCTTTATTTGGCAAATTTTCAAACTGATAATATATTGTACAACTCACAATTTAGTGAATTCTTATTTTTGGTTGAGTGTATGGAAAGGATGTGTTGTCAAAGTATAGGTGGTGAAAATTCCTTTCCGAGGATTTTTTTTTTATGTTACGTGAGTAGGATACAAAATGGTGCTATCTTTTGCAAATCTTTCAATTAGTTATATGCTCAGAAATTCCCATTATTTAGTGATATTTTGGCATGGTACCCATCATACAAAAAGTCTATAAAGACAAATACACAAATATTGCTACTCATGATATTAGATTGCCCTACGATTCTCTATTGTGTCTAATATGTCTTAAGTGTTTTGGCCACAATCATGTACTTACTATTGTCCCAATAATGTTTATGAGACAATGGAGTGCAAACCGTGACAAATGCGCGCGAAGCGCCCCGAAGTGACAAAGGTTGAGTGCAGACTATCCAGTTGGGGAAATTATGCAACAGTCGGCAAATTGAAGGGAAGAGGAAAAGAAGGAAAGGGAGATGAAAGAACAGAAAAGGAGAGAGAGATAAAGAGAGAGAGAGAAAAAAAGGAAAGTGGAAAGAAGAAGCGCACGCGCGCGTGTGCAGACGGATCCAGTTGGGGATATTATGCAACAGTCGGCAATATGAAGGGAACTTGAGGGGACGGGTGCGAAAACTATGGCGGAATGTACCGATGGCGGAATGACTACTAGGATCGTAACATATATTGCGACCACTCCGCCATAGCAATAGTGCTTTACCACCATGGCGCAAAGGCACGTTTTCTATGGCGGAATGAACACACTTTCTATGGCGGAAAGTACCTGGCGGAATGACACGGCCCCCTGTGCGATCGTCCAAGGTCACCTAGTAATCTTTCGATTATCTTGCTCGTTAGATTTCTGTATGAACTAAGCTGGATTAGCAGATTAGCAAGGTAACACAAAGAGGTTCGTCGTCTGATACATCTTCAGCAGAACCATAGAGCTTTTATCTATTGCCACGGCATTGCCAGTCGCCTGAAAAATAAGTCTATTTTCTCTCTGGTATCGCTTAGTGGCGCAAATGAGACCACACCGGCTTGATTTTATGTAAAATTGTGAACATAAATTTAAGTCCGGTTATTTCAGGAAAGTTGAGGAAACTTTTCAGAATGCAGTAAAAGAATTAGGCTTCTGTCTCTTTAACTTATTTGCATATATAGTCTCTTTAGATGGGGGTGGGGTATTTATACTGATTTATTTCTATTAAACAGTCGTCTTAGGTTTAAAAACCCTGTCATTACAATTTTGGCGTTAGCAACCTACACATCAAAGCATTGTTCATTTTAAGCACATTGTTAAACTATTATCAGAGGTAAATGATGACTCAAGGAGATAGAAATCAATTTGAAAGCATTACATGCAGGGCTTAAGTCCTTAAAAGCCTTATCACCAGCAAAAAGTTGGGAGTCTTTCCACTCTTAAATAGGTCTTAAAGTAGTAGCATAAATTAACTTCTCGTGCTATTTCCATTTGGATAACAACTCCCTACATCAAGAGGCGATTATGTGGCAATCGTGTACTGTGGGCAACATTTGTATGGTGACGTTCATGACCTGAAATATATTACTCATTTCACGAGCCTATTCAAACGTCATTAAGTACATTTTCAGAGAAAGCATTGTGAAACATGCAACTTATTAATCCTCTGTATCACTGTATCTACCTCTGTATGGTATACATCTACTCCCCTCTTGGTCATTCCTCATTAGAAACTGTACATTATTGGTGTGCATGGGCGTCCGCAGAAAAAAAAATTAGGGGGCAAAACTTTTAATAGATCAAATCAGGGGAAATTTTTACTCCCAGGAAAGAGCTTAATTGCTAAATGGTTAGCCCCTTTTACAGGGGCGTATAGCCAGGAATTTGCCAGGGGACGAAATCCTTAGGCAAACTATCTAATCGTAGCGCCACCATAGTTTGGCGGGATGCACCAAGAAAATTTTGGCCGAAATGCCTCCCAGTTCGCTGAAAATGGCACTTCCCAGGCCTTGTGAGTTGTATCTAATAATTTTCTATTTTGAAAGCTCATGTTCTGGAAATTTTTTGGCAATATCATAAAAAATGTTGATGTTACTTTTTCTTCAAGTTTTTTTTCAAGTTTTTGATTTTCCAGGGGGGGGGGGAAGTGCCCCCTTGCCTCCCCTTCGGGACGCCCATGTTGGTGTGCTCTCCTGATGTGTCATTTGGATGTTAGTTAAAAGCATCATACTGACGTCCCCATTTGTAATTACCCCAGAGCTTTCAGGAGGCCTTATGTCGGTCTCATGTAACCGCCATAAGAGTGCCACACCAAAATGTTACTAAATAATGGACATTTCTTAACATAAAATCATTTCAAAGCACCATTTTGCATCTAAGCCACCTCACCTAACGAAATTTCTCAAGTCGTGGGAGGAGTTTCAACTTCTCCACTTAGAAATCACTCTTCCCTTACACCATCCCCCCGAAAAAAAATTATCATCAAATAACCAGTTCAAAACTTTGCCAAAGATAGCATCATTGTGCATCTAAGCCAGATTTTAAACCCCTCCCCGTAGACCCCTCCCCATGATGGTACCTTTGCACTAGGTGACAAAGGAAGCACCCTATACCAATATGCAAATTTGACACCGACTTTCTGGGTGAATCTGCATGGGATGGGTTACAACATCGTCTCCTATGGTACCCCAACATCATCAAACCCTGCGGCACCACTGGACAGGGGGATATGTCGAATCCCATAAAGGAAGAAGTTTCCTATTTTGCTGCAAAGTCTTAGTGTGTGCGATAAGTTGGTTATCTCCGACGGATGGTTTACCTGTTTTTGCTCTGAAAGAGGGTGGATCATACCCTTACAAGTTTTGTCGCTCTTCGTGCTCTTTTGGGTTTCGTTGCTCCATTTCTTAAACAGTTTAGTTTCATGTAGCTGTTCTGTGCACCAGCCTTCTCTACATAGTAACATACAGATAGTTTAGTTTACACGAGTTTAGTGAAGATCAGGAATTTAATCCCCAACCGCGTAGTTGTTCTTTTTTCATTGAACGCAGTTTACGGTACACGGCTAGGACCATCATCAGGCAGGAAGGGTCCCTGTGCAAAGTATGTTATCACCGATTTGGACCAGCCACCGACAGCTGATTGATTTTATTCGTAATGTGAACCGAGAGCTTTTGGGGTGCCAAATTTTCGCCATGCTCGTGCCGCACGTGAGGAAGGTTCAAAATTGAAGTGACAAACTTGTATTTTCTGACGTACTAAACCCAAATCCCTAACAGTAGTGAGACCGAGGTCGATTTTGGTCCCGCATACACGGCATGAAATTCCTGGATCCGCCACTGCTAGTATGATTTAATCAAGTTGCTTTCAAAGTGACATACAAACAGTTGTGGTACTACGGAGTCATTTCCCCTTCCCCGGTTTTCCCAACTAAATCTGTTACTTCAGAATATAGGCTAATCATTTTTACAAGAAAATGAATCTTGCATGTAATGTATTAGACTCTGCACTTCTAAACTCTCTTGAAAATGCAACACTTTTTCGACGCGCTTCGCGCGCACCAGTCACTCCTATATACTATCTGTATGACAGCTTTTGAGATAATATTGTTCCAAAGCCTGAAACCACCCGTTCTTCCCTATCACAATTCCCAGTCGCACCAAAAACTCGACCGTCAGTTAGTCCGAAGTAAGAAGTAAAAAATTTGTTCAAATCGTGAATTAAGTGGTCTACTTATTGATCATTAAACACTTCGAATATAGTAAAGCACTTCATTCTAATGCCTATAACTTTTAAAATGATCCAAAACAATTTCCGGGGGCTTTGCCCCGGCCCCCACCTGGGCATTACCTCTTGTCCCGACCTGGGTCCATGAGTTATGTACGTCATTTTTCTGTCGACATTTCCTTTCCTTTAGTCGGCAAAACATGGCACTCACCCCATTCAGAATAACCTGACAACCCCCCTGTTAGTGAAACGGTATTAATAATAAACCCCCAGCGATGCGGTTAGACTGAAAGCGCACGTAACGCGCAAAAAGTTTCGTATTTTGCGATGGATTTGCGAGAATTTTGATAATCTAATAACGACTTGTGACCTGACATTATTAAATCAGGGACCAAAGTTTTCCGCTTTATAAATGCTGAATTCCCCTTTCTTCTACTTTATAAACTAGAAAATGTGGTTACGAAAATCGTAACCACTTACTGTCCATGATTGTTTCTGTGCTGGTATTTGGAAACGTCCTCAGTGGTTATGCTAGCTTTAGAATATCGCCCTTTCAATTTTCAGTGTTGGCACAGTGATGTGAGAATGCTCGACTAAATCCGTCAGACAATAGGCCTATATGTACTTTAAGATAATTTAATCCTCTTCATGTACCGAAGTTTGAGTGACAGATCACTTCGCTTTTACTGTTTGACTTTGAGAAGCACAAATTTTTGGTTTTGCATGCAGGAAATGGTCTCAGCTTGTGAGAAGTATTCAAAAATATTTCATGTCTTAACAAATCGTCCCTTGTTGAGACATGTTTACCACGTACACGTGCATACAGTATACTTCATCCGTTCTTAGTAAGGAGGGACCACCTATGCACTGAGCGCTGTAGGCCTAATAGCCCAGTGCATGGCCGCGACGCAGCTAGGCGTTAGTGTTAGTGTACTGTAGAGAGCTGTCAATGAGCCTAGCTGTACTTCTCCGCAGATATTATCACAATGGACTTATAGTAGGCTGCAAGCTTCGTTTCTTGCCTCAAAATGCTTCAAGAAATCTCACTTTTCGTCATTGACCTTGCCTACATACTCTAAGCAAGGAGGTTCTACAAGGACCTCCTTGCTCTAATCAATCGACCAATCAGCAAACGCGACAGCACTTATAGCCGTACAGTGTGTGTTTTACGACATAAGAAGTGTGCGTAGAGTACTGGGCGAAATACGACAGTACGACCATGTGCCACAATATACTGTACTACTAGGTAGTTTGACTTACTCAAGCCATTCTTAACAAAACAATAAAATACAAAACTGCCGAAATAAAAACCAGTCATGCTCAGCTCCATTCCAACCAAAAGTGACCAAGAAGTCTCGTTCCCATCTACATGATTCACTCTACATAATGAGCTTAATGGTAGAACAAAGCACTCAATGAGAATCAAGAAACATTGAACGAAAGAACTGCTTCTCGAAAATGAGAAGCGTGCCTAAGGTACTGTCCATGACGTCATGGACAGTACAATGACAAAATCCGTTCTTTCCTTTTCTTACTTTAGGCATCTTCAAAAGTTCTTATTGTTCCTTGAAAGCTGTATAAAACATCAGACTTCCATTTTTTAAAGGATATGCCGAAATACCATGCTGTACTGCATAATACTTACGGTGGTACCCAACTTTTGATCGACCGCGGTTATAGGGTGTTGTGGAGGGACTGTTTCGTCATGATTTTATTACGTGATCCAGGCTGCGATTTACTTTTACATAACAGAGAGGGAAATTATGCTTTTTTACGATGTTTTTTCAAACAGTTTATTCTTGTATTTATTAAAACCACTCAGATAGCTTATAACATAGTAATTTCCTGATTTATTTTTGCAACTTTTTTCAAAACTCCGTTTTCCGTTTTCTAATGCCAATCCCGCGATTTTTGCGGAAAACTCTGGGTCCTACATTAAATATAGATCTATCGCTCAGTCAGAAACACACCCTACCCTACCCCCTTACATAATCTATAACCTAAACGCCTTTTGGGCTCATTTTTGGAAATCGACGGGGGAAACACCCCCATACCATCCCGGTGACTGGCACCACTGTCTGCAAACATAGGCCAGGAGGCGGGGGGCTGCAGCCTACAGCCCTCCCAACCAAAATTTTTTGTGAAAATTTGGGCAATATGCTGAGAATTTTTCGGGCACTTACTTAAAGAAAAATAACGTAGCTAAAGGTAATCAATAGTTTAAAAACTTCCTTGGTATTTAAAATAAAGTTTTGATTTGAATTGCACCAGCACCTATATATTCGGTTATTAATTCACCAGTGTGTTTTTAATGGTCCAACGTATGATTATCAGTGGTGTATTTGAGGGGCCACTGGGCCATGCCCCACCCTCACTGATGCCGATTTTTTTCTACCGCAAATACGTAAATTTTTAACAAATTTTACTCAAAAGTAGCATATGTTGCACCAGATTGCATGTAAGGACACCTAATGGTTCAAAAATTTCTAAAGAGGAGGGGGTAATGCCGATTTTATTTTTAGTTACTAAAATACGTAAATATTTTAATACAAATTTTACTTCAAAGGGAGCATATGTTGCAGCAGATTGCATGTAGGGACACCTAATTTTTCAAAAATTTCCAAAAGGGAGGGGTCCCCCCTCCTTGAACCCCATGCTACCCCAGGCCGGCCATCACACAACATTATGCCTGCCCCTCACCCCCATGAGAGAAATCCTGGCTACACCACTGATTATTATCATCGTTATTGTAACGACTTCTGCCAAAATTAAAACCAGTATGGAATTAGGTAGGCTAGTAACACGGCAAATTATTGCATGTAATTGGCATGCCTTGTGATAACCGATGCATGCCTGTAGAGCCTATGTATGTTAACATGTCGGGAGCGCGTGGAGCGCGCGGAAATTTAAGGTAGTATTTTTCAGGCAAGTCGTTACAGCCCCCCCCCCCCCCCAAATCAACTTGGGCTCCTACGCCTATGTCTGCAAACATGTAGGAGAAGTGCCAATTGCCCCCGAAATCCTGTGCAAGTGTGCCTCTCTACCCCTGGGCGCGGCGACCAACCAGCGTCGTCGCCATCGGCGGACCGCAGTTGAACCACCGGACATTTCTCTGGCGGACCGCCGGAGTGACCGACAGCGGTCCGTCGTCGGCCCGGGGTCCAGGGTGACCAGATTTTAAAAAGTAAAATACGGGACACTGCATGGTTGGAAGGCGGGTTGTGTGCACGCGTAGCACGAAGCCCCCATCAGGTGGGGTCCAGGGGCCCGCCTTAGGGCCCCTGGTGAGGTCCAGGGGCAAAACCCCCTGAAGCTTCTGGATTTGAGTGCATTCAAAGCACCAGAAAGTCGTACTTAGAGTGGTCCGCCAAGTTATAAATCACAAGGTCCAAAAATGTGTTGAAAATGTCAATTACTAGACTAGTTATATTTCTTTTTGATGACACAGCTTTGAGTAATTGCGTAAGATTGGCCATATGTAACAAACTCAGAACATGTCATATAAAAGTTACAATTTGCAGTTCTGATTTGAGAAGGGAGACACTATACTGTAACTATATCTGCAGGCTACTTACGACTAGTATGCCAGAGGCACCAGTGTTAAGGTGCGTTCACACCAAAACCGAAATCTGCTGCGTTTTGCGGGCGGGACGCGAAATTTGTTATCTCAGAACGAATGCGGAGATTTTCTAAACTTTCACTGAAATAAATTTGCCCCTATTTGTCATGGGATAAAAATTTCCGCGTCCCGCCCGCAAAACGCAGCAGATTTCGGTTTTGGTGTGAACGCACCCTTATGCGGGACTAAACTGCGGAACTGACTACGTACCTCGACACTATCCTACGTTGGCCCACAATTGTAATACAAAAACACGTGGGGTGAGCAGGCTTTGAAAAGCTGCTAACGCACTCTACAGTAGATTTCAATTTCCCTTGCAGTAGTATCCGTCCATTCTACCAGAGTTGTGTCTCCTTTTTTGTGTCTATTTTGTAAGGCACCCCCTTCAGCAACATGGAAATACGGGACAAATAGGCGTCCAGGGGAGGTTCAATACGGGACGCGGGACAAATGAACCAAATACGGGACAATCCCGTATTTTACGGGACGTCTGGTCACCCTGCCGGGGTCGACCAAATTTTGCTAACAGGGCACATTACCACAGCTTCACACCACCCTCTAAAAGTAAGAGTGACTACACTGAACACTCTTTTAAAGAGTGGAATTCGATTGAGATTCCACTCTGCTTGGAGTGGTAATTAACTCTAACTGAGTAAAAATGTTACTCGACGGAGAGTGAAATGTCTCTCGAAAGTGAGAGTTACTGTAGACTGTAGTCACTCTTTTTGGTAGAATTTCACTCTTTTATATTTAGAGAGTGCACCCCCTCGACACCATATTTTCACTCAAATTTTATTTGATATGTTGTCTACCCATGTTATATACAGTGCAGGTGAATCATTTTTGCTCTTTCTACAAGGAAGTTCATGGCATCACTTGAGATAACTTAAATATATAGCGCTACGTGACGGGTCCAGATACGTTTATTACTCCACAACTAATTCCTACTTGGTGTCAAGTAACGCCTCGTCATCCGAAAAAAGATGACGTAGGACAACTTTCGGGACAAGTTCTTATGAATAGCTTATTGAAATCAATGTATATCATGTTTGCAACCACAAGGAACTATGCATACATCATACTGCACCATCATGGATTATCCGATGTTCACTCTACATCCTCTTCTCCTCCAATAACCTTCTGCTTCGGATGCAAGAGCCATTAAATGAAACGGCTGAAATCCCTATCTAACCTTTGCTTACAACAAGATGGCGACTTCCATACACATCTGTTACCTTCTTATCTTATTCTGCCATTTTTGCGTGATTTTTCCACCCAGCGTGGATGGGAAGGAAGCAGGGTTGTACAAACCCCTCGTAGATGATGTTGTCATCCTAGTTGAAAACAATTTTTATCAAACAGTCTTTATGTCGGAAAAAGCATGGATAGTAGAACTTTATTCGAGCTGGTGCGGGCATTGTGTACACTTTGCTCCAACATGGAAGAAGTTCGCTACTGACATTAAGGGTAAACAATAATAAGCCCAGGACAGGGCATAAGCCTAGCCTAGGCCTGTTTTTCTTCTAACGTTTTGTTCATCATTCTGACCAGGAAAAGGAAGTGCTTAACTCATGTCATGAAAATGAGCTGTAAAATTAGGAATATTAAGAGGTTGGGGATCATGGCCGAAATCAGTAATGACTTTTTGTTGTAGCCTAGGCCCTAACCTTAGGCCAACAGTATGTGATGAAGGCCTAACGTTAGCCAAACAAACTTAATAGAGGGGAACGGGAATACAGTACATATTTTTTGTAACACAGAATAAGACTGGTACCCCATGTAGAAAATATTATTGGCTGACGGCATGAAATATACCAACACTATGACTGTTTTCAACCCTTTTAGATGTTCATAGACTAGGCCTGACATCTAGGGTGGCCATTCGTCAGGCTTTTCGCTGGACAGTCTGGCTTTTGAGCACCCTCTCCTCCATTTGGGTTCTCCATTGTGAAAATTGTACCGTAAACCTCCCTCATGCACAAATTTCCAGAGATAATTTCATTTTCAGACACAACACAACAATTTCACAGCTCTAATTAGGCCTATGTAGTTTAGAACACCGGAAAAGGCCATCTGAGGAGTTTGTGAAGCCAAAAATTTTCTGGCCAACTTATGGTGGTGCTTAGATCTTAGTTAAGGTTGCCCTCCTTTTCTGTCATCAGGAAGTGGTCACCCTAATGACATCACTTGCACCGTCATGTATACCCGTACATACCAATGTAAAAATACCCTTTCAGATCATGAGGCAAGTTCAGTAAATAAGTTCCATCAAGATGGTTTTGTGTAAGCACATACTGTTTCTTCACTACATGCTCTAGCTGATCAACAGAACCTATCGTTTTTTTTAAACAGTACACATTGTATGAAACGGCTGGTCAACAAAGACTAGCCATTTCAGAAACATTACATTCAAACAGTGAATACTATTAGTTTCCTCCCCTAAAAATGCTAGTTACCTCCCCTATACTTCTGGGGAGGAAACTAATGTTTTTATGGCAGGAAAGAAATGCTGAAATGTGTATGTTGTAAAGATGCGAGTAAGTTTTGTTCATAGAGTATAAGATAACAGCTTAGATACAGTAGGTATTATATTTCATTATTATTCATCACGAACTGAAAGTTTCCACAAAGTATTCAATCTGAAGATCATAGGCACTATGCATGTAGTCTGACTAGGATATTCAATGGAAAATGGGGTAGGGGTATTGTACAATTCAACTTAGATGATTTATGGTGTCATTCTCAAAGTCAACTCTTTTGGGACAACTTTGAAACACTAAATGAACTAATTTTGGTAATACAATTCTGAAATGACACTCTTAATAACTCTCAGTGTTCATTACATTTAATTTGCTAACACCTTAATTCATCTGTGACATGAGTGTAATAGCCTATCCTAGCCCCAGCTGTATTGGTCACCATGATAAACCACACCTTTTCTCTGCCTTCAGGAATTAAAATACTTACTAGTGATGCACAAAGAGATCTGCCCATTTACAATATTCCTTACACTTAATTATACTCCCCTACCATTGCTCCAATATAGTTCCAAATCCTGTGAAAACTTCCCGACCTATTCATTACCTTGCACATGTATTCCCTATCTACTGTAGGCATATGCCTATTCATTACACACAGATGCTGTATTGAACTGTACACTATGCTACACTGTTGACATCTGTAGCAAATCATACAAAAGCAGTTAATTCCTTAGGCCTTTGTTAAGGTTACTTACCAACCTTACATACACCAACCAGTAAGTACACATTCCTACTTTCTCAATACAATCACTCATTTTTTCTAGTCTATGTTCCTAAATAAACAACCAAAAAACATTAGTTTCCTCCCCTGAAGTATGGAGAGGAAACTAACATTTTTAGGGGGGGGGAATAAGGATTTTAAGGGGAGGAAATAATGGGTCCGGAAACTAACAGACCCCGCAAACATTGCTTTGTAAGACGGTAACTGTGAGTGGATTTTGATATGTTGATTTACTGCAGTATCCATCGATAGCTGAATGACACCTGTTGTATGCACACACAACCCGCACAACCAACTCATCAACTACCCTATTTTTAGTGCTAGTAGAACAAAGGGATGTGTAGTGGCCATGATCCGGTGTTTGTTATTTTATCTTTCTCAAATAACAACATTTTCTTACCAAACTTTTTGCACCAACTCTCTTTCACACATTACATCTGCAGATAGTACTCTTACCCTGGCAAAATTTTTTATAAAGATGCGATTTGAAGCCAAAAATCATGCTACACACTATAAAGGCCAGTGGTGAAACATGTTTGATTACGGATATCATGTGGGCAGGAATAGGCAGGTCCATCTGTAGATAAGTGAAAACTATTCATAATGGGGCAAACTTGCCATTCCCCTGCGACACTTTCTGACCTTTTGAACAGACAAAACCTTTTAGCTTTTGGACATCCCAAAGCTTGAACTCTTTTAAAAATTTTGGAAGATCAATGTGGAATTTCTATCGAAAAGGGATATTTTATGGCTTTACATTAGATTTCAAACTGAGTACTGTTGATCAAAACTGTTTAGTAGTACACATACTGTAGGTAAGCAAAAACTGATGCAGTGTTGCTATGTACTGTAAACACATGGTTGTTATGTATACCCAGTGACCTTTTGACCCACACAATGATTCATAATCATGAAATGGCCTATCTGTTATACTTACTGTATTGCAGTCTCATCAACCTATTTTTAAATCATTCTAGCCTTTGTCTTGTTTTTTTTTTCTTTTTGTTTTTTCTTTTTTTATAAAAGCAAGAGTATTATAAAGAGGTTTTTTGACAAAAGTTAGTGTCTTTGTCTGTACTGATAAGTCTCAAAAACATGGCCAGAATTGCCAAATCTTAATATAGTTAGGGATCCTAATCACTAAAAGAGAATAATTCTTACAGGTATAAAAGTCACTCAAAGTAGCAAAAAATAACGTAAATTTGTAATAAGGAGACTTTTTAAATGTTGTGTGTTGTTGACAATATGGTTTTGAAAGGCAGAGGCAATCACCCCAAAATTGCTTTGAAAAATCAACAAACTCTTGCAAATTTTCTCTCATTTGCTTCGTAAGTATCTCTGGAGATGTTTTCAAACGTACTGTACAGTAATTGTGACAAACGAAAGGAAAAGCAAAGAGTTATTGTCCACAAATTTAACAATTTAGTGACAAAAATATTGTCACATGATCAATAAAAGCCATTCAGGAATTAGAATGATGCCCAGGGTATACTGTTTGGACTGGGGTGACTGCATTTCCCTTTAGTGTTTTTTGAGAATGTACAGTAATATTTGAAAGGGCAGTCATGACAATGCAGCCCTGTCACATTTATAACCGCTCTCTCCCCAGCACTGTATCACTGACACAATAACTTTGATATAATAACACCGTGAGATTGAATGTGCAGAGGTCAAATTAAAAAACTTAAAAGATCTTTACATATGTGCATTTTATATGCCACATCACTCTTTGCATGATGTACAGAGCCTAGATCACTCACTGACTAAATTACCTAACGTCACTTTAAACATATTATACTGGTGGGTGATTTCAACTGCCCTGACATTGATTGGCAAAATAGTTGTATCAAAGCAAATGCACAAGATAGGGAAGTTCAGCAGGCTCTGCTGAACCTATCTTGCGACCATCATCTTGAACAGGTACAAGTAGGTTGGACCTTGCATTTACAAATGTTCTGTCACTTAAGTTAGTATTAAGTCATCTACTATTGTCCCCGTATTTTGAACCATGATATTCTGGTCACAGATTCTACCCTAAGGTCTATGTACTTAAAGCAGAAACGTAGAAAAGTTTTTGCCTATTTTAAAGCAAACTGGGTAGATATTAAGCCTGGTGCTGTTTCCGACAGTGCTAACATCACCAAATTGTGTAATGAGAATGCTGATGTTATGAAGTATGGGACAGATTCAAAACTGCTATTTGGCAATATATGGAAAAACATATTCCTTCTAAGAATAGCAAGCCAAAGTACCATCTGCTATGGCTGAACTGGAATCTTAAAAAGATTTTTAAGACAAAAGCAAACACTCTTTAACGAAGCTAAACAGAACCCACCAGAAATGTTGTAAGGCTAGTATCAAATTATGGGCTGAGCAGAATCATATTAATAACATTTTTATGGATGGGATGAAAAATAAAAACTATTTAAAAATAATAATAATAATAACAACAACAACAACAATAATAAATACTGACTGGTGCTTATATAGTGCTAAATCAAAATATCAAAGCGCTTTACAAGTTAACCTAGTAGAAATAGCTTGCAAAAAGGTAAGTCTTAAGTAACTTTTGGAAAACCTGCAAAGATGCGGATTCCTTAATATGAGCTGGAATGTCATTCCAGAGACATGGACCTGCAACAGAGAAAGAATTTACAAGCCTTTTTGGAGAGCTATATTAAATCTAAGACAAATGACAACATGGGAACGTCACCCCTCAAACGGAATGGAGATCTAATCTGTGATGCTACCAGAAAGGCTGAGAGTTTACTTAACCAATTTAAACTGATATTTACCCTGAAGACAGACCTAGGTGATTCTCTGCCTGGTTACTGAAGAAAGAAAACCCGCCTACCCCCACTTGTTATTACCAGTGATGGAGTTGCCATCTTGCTTAATAAAATCAACCTCTCAAAAGAAAATGGCCAGACAATCTGCCAAATATCTACCTAAAGATGTGTGCTCAACAACTGGCACCAGCTCTTTCATTAATCTTTACCAAATTTGTAACCTCAGGGTAATTGCTAGAGAGTTGGAGAAATGCAAATGTAGTTCCCACTTTCAAAAGGGTAATATCCACTTGGCTGAAAAGTATGGTTCAGTTTCTCTCACATCAGTTATCTTTAAACTGCTGGAGCACATAAGTTGTAAACATCTGTTGGATCACTTGGACTGCAAAAATGTTCTTACTCACCTGAATCATGGCTTTCAGAAAGGCTTCTCTTGCAAGACCCAATTGATGGTCACCATGGATGATTTATTTAAACAGTATGATAAAAATGTACAAACTGATATCTTACTTATCCTTTGATACTGTACATACATAATAAACTGTTAAATACAAACTCCAAACTTATGGTATTTGATAAAAATGTGTTGAAATGGATAGCATCTTACCTCAATCAACATAAAATGCATGTTGTCGTGGATGGAGAATCCTCTGAGTATGCATGTGTAGAGTCAGGTGTCCCGCAGGGGACAGTACCAAGGCCACTGCTATTTCTGTGTTACATAAATGATCTACCTAACTGCGTCTCCTCCCAAGTGAGATTATTTGCAGAAGATTGTCTCCTCAATAGGCCGCCCATACAAACAAAGTGATCACATTGCTCTGCAACAAGGTCTGCAAAATCTCACTTCTTGGGCTAACACATGGGGAATGAGCTTTGACTAAAAGAAATGCTACTTTTTGAGGAGCCAATCCAATTCGTCTTTTTTCTATACTGTGAAAGATAGCATACTGCAACTGTTGTTATTAAAAGAATAGTTGTCACTACAGTATTTCAGATGACTTTAAATGGTCAACACACTTTAGTCTAATTACTGCTAAAGCAGGTGCTATGCTAGGTCTTTTAAAAAGAAACCGTAGACATCGCTTGATGGATTGCAAAAAGTGGGTTACATATCCTTAGTTCTTGGTAATCTGGAGTATGCTGCTGCCATAAGGGACCCTTACCAATAAGGAGACATAGACCACCTGGAAAAATTCCAATGCAGAGCTGCCAGATTCATTAGTGGTAATTACACATGTAGAGAGGAAGGCTTCATGACTGACCTCCTCGAACAATTGGAACTTCCTTCATTAAAGAACAGTAGGAAAGTTGACAGGTTATGTTATCTGCTGCATAGGATTTTGAAAAATCAGCTACCAGCTGTCTCACATGGCCACCACTTAATGATGCTTCCAGCCAAGAGGTAGGGTTTAACCTACCCACCATAAAGATTCCACCTATTTCAATAACATTGAAAATCAGGCAAGTAATAACAATAAAGCCATTAAGTATTTTAACTGCAGAACCTGCAGTATAAGTCTTCTTCATTCCATCAACTATACGTGATTGGAATAAGCCAACCGATGAGGCAGTTAGCTCACAGACCCTGAACATTTGCGGGTGCCATCTGACATCTCTCTACTAGAAGGTCCCTATTTCTCTCTCACTGTTGCATTTATTCCGTATGAGTTTCTGCAACACACTTGCGATGATGATGAACTACTGTATGTAAAGTAGCAGGCAGAGTAGCACTGACATATCACTTTTTTCTATTTAAAAAACATCACTTCTTTTGAGCTGCCATAGTACTGTCGTGAAAATCTCTGCATGTCAGATTATATTTGATAGCCTAACATACAGTATAGTAATGAGACGGTAATTGAGACTCCTGTGATTATTGAAGATTTGAACTGTACAGTACTACAGGCACTGTATTGTACAGTACTACAGGTACTGTACTACTCTGCTAAGCTTTGAAAGTAAACTGGTCACAGTACTGATGAGGTTTATAACCTGTTTCAATTTCTTTGACTTGAAATATGATCATATGAGAAAATCTAAAAAAATGTGAAAATCCAAGACTAAATGAAAAGCATCTTAGTAAAGGTAAAAAAAAATACCAAAACTGGAAATACTGAACCATAAATGAAAGAAGTATTAAAGTGAGTACAGGCATTCATCAGTTCTGGTAGAATTCGGCCAAAATTTAATTGAGGTCAACTTGAATGGGGATTACTTATCAAACTTCATAACACTGTAGAATTCAATTGCCTATGAGTTTAATTGTAATCCTGGAAGGGATAGTACTGTGGGCATACAGTTAGTAGGGTTCTGGCCAGGATGGTTGGAGTAATGGCAGTGCTTTTCCTGGGAATGAAACAAGGGTCAAACTATCGGCTGTGGCACAGGCTGTCTTATACACCAAATAGGTTTGAAAGATACCTTTCCAAAGATGACAAGTTTCTTTCAAAAAGATGCAAGAAAATACACTGGACATAAAATTCCCAGTTACTACAGAGAACCAGTTGTGTTCTTCATCAGAACAAGTTGATAATTAGTGTCTCGATGAAAGTTTATCAAAATGGCAACGTGCAGCAGTGGAAAATGGTACATTTCCTGGGAAGCAAGAAACTCCTTCTTAGTCTACTTTGTTGTCTGTAGTCAGTTTTGGTCGGAAAAAGCACTTTCTGAGCTTAGTGGTGGTTGGCATTTCTGAGTCCTGGTCAGGCCCGACAGGCATTGACCAGCAGTGGCAGATCACTGAATTCGTTGCACAATTGGTTATGTACAATATGTAAAGTATGTGAAAAAGGCAGGCTATAACAAATTACATGTTGTCACTGTTTGGTCAATGTACTGTGAAAGCTTAAGAGGCATATGCGACCTTTTGAGACTCAACTTCTGTGATAGTTCAAATTTCACCGATTGAATCATCAAGACTGCGTACAGTACAACTGGTTTCCAGGTAGAGGTTTATATTGTAATTAAGAGTTAAGTTACTCTGTTAAAGAGTTGGATGAATACTGTAACTATGTATGGTTGAAATTTGATGGTGGTTTGTGGGATGTTCCACACCACTGCTGCAGTCCTGGCTAATCTGGTTAATTGCTGGATTGATGATCTATGTTGCTATGTTGTAATGTGCTGTGTTAATGTACAGTACAAAGTGAAATGTCTATTAAAACTAGTTGGTGTGTTAATGCCATGATTGAGGAAAACTATTGACCTATATTTCTGGCGTTACCACTTCACCACATATTCCTTAAACTGAGTGTGCCAAAGATTGGTATTGAGTGTTAAAAGTGGACAGTCATCAGTCTCATGACTTTAAAAATATGACTAGGCTGACTGGTTAAAATGTGTGCCAGAGATAATACACTAGGTATGGTTAATAGTCCTTGAAAGAGTCTTCAGCAGACACACACAGTACACCTCATATGAAAGGTCACAAGTTGACCTTAATGTGGTGTATTCAAATTTTTGCATTCCATGACCAGTGTAAAGAGGTGGAAGATCCCTTTCTTGACACTTCACTCTAAATTCAAGTTTGCACAATAAAGGGATGTGTACTGTACAGTAGTGCAAAAAGAAGGCTCTTTCAGTTCTGATCCCCCCCCCCCCCTTTTTTTTGCACATTGAGAACTTTGACTCATTATTTGTTATAGTACTGTACATCTACAGTATGTCAGAAATTATGCATATCCCACTCGACAACTTGTTGTTCATTGTGTGACTGGAAACCTCCTACCCCCCCCCCCCTTCATGCCCACAACAATTTCCACCCTTGACAGTTACTCCTCTAACATCTTCTCCCACCAGGAAATCCAAAATTATCCCAGGTGGGGATTGTCCAGGGGGGCATTGTCAAGGAACTGCTCATGGAACCCCTTCCTCCCACCCTCAAGAAAATAAAAAAAGAAATGACAGTTTGAAAGACACAAAATTCATTAGGTAACCAGTGTTGTAGAAGAAGTTTGTTGAATGACACTGTAGTGTGTGCGACAATACCTGAAAAGAATTAAAGTTAATTTCTTTTGTTTTGCTTAAACTAAAGGAGAAGAAACTGAAAACATGAAAGGCTACTACAGTACATGTATATTCTCTAAAAGACAGTGAAACTGCAGATGTTACCCTTTATATTTGAATTTTGTAAAAGAAAATTTATTTCATATACTTGTGATTTTAAGTAATAAAACATGTTCAGCAGTTATCTCTTATGAATTTTCACAGCTTGGAATCCTATAGTAGCTGTAGCCGCAATAGACTGTGCCGTCAAGGAAAACCACGCCATTTGTCAAGGAGAGCAAGTCAAAGGCTACCCTACCATTAAGGTAAACCAGAGTGCTGCTTACAGTGCTACTGTAGTGTGTGGTACCATTGTAGTGTGTGGTACCACACACTCGTTAGAATTCTCTACAATGCGTTTAGAACAAAAGTTGTTTTGTTTATGATTAGGTGTTGTAAAAACTTGTTTCTTTCTTCTAGTTTTTTTTTAGTTGATGCCCTTTTTTCAAGATATATCATGCTTTGTATTATTCTGGGTAATTGTCAGGATTAGACAGGACTTTCCTCACTCAGACTTTTGTTACAATATTGTGACTGTCAGAAAGAGTGTTGTAATTATAAATTCAGGTATAAAAGTATGTTCATGTTAAGCATGACTTTGAAAGAACTTCTTTGTATTATTTTGATCCAATATATCAGGTTCTATGTTAGAATGTTTATTTTACCAAGTCATTTTGAGTATCTAGTTCTTGTTGATATTAAAAGCTAGTAAAACAAGACTTACAACCCCTAATAACAGTTCTGTTTTGTGATGTGACAATACAGTAGTAACATTTGACCTGTTGAACTTGTTTATTTTTGGAAGGTCTATAACACCAGTTACTTATTAAAGGGAGTAAGGAAATAAAACAGAAGATCTGCCTTGAAACAAAGAGAGTACAGAAATGATGATGTCATGCCCAAAGTGATGAAGTCACTTTGACATGACCATGCTTTGAGCTGGCTCTAAACAAACATTGAATGGCCTAGCCTATTACATAGTGACCTACACCTAAAAATGTCATTCTTTAGTTATCAATTTGTGGTTTCCTTTTGTTAAATTTAAGTCACGCTCTACATGCACAGAAAAAGTAAACCGAAAAGTTGTTGCAATGTTACTTTCTGTAGCAAAGAAATAATAAGACCAACAGTAATCTACCTAACATGTATGTGTTTGTTTGAAAATGTCAATGATAGGCAAAGTAGTGCTGACCCAGTCTTCGTTAGGCATTTTATCCAAAGTAACATGACAAGTTGTGGAGGCATGCATTAGACTTCAAGGATATGCCGAGAGTTTCATGCTGGCCCTGAATGTTGAAAAGCAGAAACATAGAAGCAGTCCTGTTCTATAATTTCACTGCTTAAGAAGAAATTGTGGGAAGCAAATTCTCAATACAGTTTGAAATTCATTGCACACTTAAACACTTCACTTTACACTACTAAACTTTCAGAATTCTTTCAAACTCACAAACTGAGGGAAAATTGCAAGCTTAGAGTAATTAAATAGACATACATTGCGTTTCATTCCTGTTGAGTGATTCATCAGTTTCTGTCATAAGACTGTCTATTCCTAAACTTTTCTGTGAAAGAAAAGTCTAGCAGTAGTTTCTAAGAAGACGTCCTCTTCATGGTATACTATACAAAAGTCAATCATTTGATATAGCCATGCAAATTGGTACATCACACAGTTGCTCGTCATACACCCTATGTCTCTATACTGGATTTGAACATGGGTAACTGACCAATCAGAGACCAGCATTCTCAAAAAGTATTTATGAATACAAGATATAAGTACGATGGCATGAGAAAAGTGTACTTTAACAGAACAGTAGTTACTGTGGTAGGCCAATCTAGAGAAGATCAACATGTTTGGACTGTAAACACAGCCATGATATAATTATAGGCCCAGTTAGCTGCTGGTCTATTTATAGATGAAAGTTCAAAATAAACCAGGTACTAGTAATTGCACTTTTTTCTTCCTGTCACTGTCCACATTGACACAAAATATGCTTAGATTGACAGTTGCCTAATCATGCGTGCATGTTTAGGCAAACAATCAGCTCCTACAGGCGATATTCCTGGCTTTTCGAGAGAAAATTAGGACAGGAATGTCACAGTGGGTATATGCTCCTAGTCTAATATAAGTGCGTCAAAGCATCGTCTGCTTGTTTTGGTACATTGTTGATAAGAAGAAATTAGAGAGCACTTCTTCACTCTAGAAGACCTTTCTTTGAGGCAGGCAATCAATGCAGTTGAAAAGAAGTGATTTGCCAAATTTTGATCTCAGTTTTGATGGAAGTGATCTTTACAATGATGTCATTGGGGAGGAGATTACAGACAGTAGGCCTAATAATGATCCTAATTTCTAATTTTCTTTGGCCTAAACCAGTCATTGGTGAAGGCAATCTGTATGGCTAAATTGTTTTCATCAAAGACCCTTGGCATGCATACACCAAAAGCCCTCCTGCACTTAGGCTAGGCCTAGCCTACTGAGAATTAGGCAAACAAGAGAATTAAGGGCTCGCACTAACCTTAAAAAGTCATCTTTCAATTCCAAAAGCATGATGTTGGCCATGTATTCTGTGCACTAAAATTTGAGAAAGCACCAAAAACCATCCAGAGGATTCCATATGTATGACTTTCAACCTGACCTTGTAGCCTAAGCCCAACTGTTCTAATCTAGGGCCTAAGCCACTCTGGTTTTGATTGGAAGACAGTATATTGTCCTGGGCACAGATCCACATCAATTTTTAGATCATATCGTAAGATAAGAGACTCCTCTGTAGTGAGGCACAATTGATAGCACATTGTCAGAGAGAGCTTGTAAACTGCTGACACACTCTCTCTTCTCAACATTCAATGTTTGCAATGGTTGGTGGATGGATATGTATTGTATTCTTTAGGGAATGTCAATATGAGGTAAGAATTGAGGCTGGTAGATTCCCAAACCAGGGAATTGTGGGGATTATGTTCAAACTACTGTATAGCCTTGTAGTAGTACATCACAGACAGACCAGGAATAGGTCTTAAAGGGGAAATCTACTCATCCCAGACAGTTCCAGTTCTCCCAACTAAGTTAGTTTTAGCCCCACCCGTAACTGTCTTTAGCTTCTCCTTGTGCAGACACAAACATACTGTAGTTTATTGCTTAAAGGGGAACAATAGTGGCCATTTGACCCTTTACATATGTATAGTATACATATAAATTACTACAGATAATCTTTACCTGGTGGACCTTACGTGAAACCTTTATTAAGAATAATATATTTCAAATTTCCCTCGCTTGCTGGCATGTGCGCAGACATATTCGAAAGAAGACGACTAGAAATCAGCTGATTGCTGACGTACAACATGCACCTCACGATTTCCAGAGCAAAATGTTGCCAGCTCAAATAAATTTAAATAGGCCTTCTTAATTTTTCTGAGTGGTGGTTCAAAATTTCAAAATTATGTATTTTAAATCATAAAAAATATAGAAAGTATAACAAAAACCTCGGTGGGATTTTTATGCCCCACAGCTAAAAATACTAAATAGTTCTTGCCCATTTATTTTTCCTAGTATTGCAAGAGGATGCTATCAAGGAATACTCTCTTTCAGTGGTTCCATTTTCCGAGCCCATGGTATCACGCTGAAGGGCTGTGTTCATGCCCTGTTTGGATAGTTCTTCATAAAGATTTCTATACGTAAATGATGATTATCTGTTTTTACTCTTATGTTACCATAAGAACATTAAGAGATTCAACTCTTCGGTAGTAGTCATGAAAACTTAAGGAAACTCTGATCCACTGAGGGAAATTTTTGTCTAACTTATGGAAACACTGTTCTCCTTAAAACACACATGTGTTTGCTAGAGCCTGGCTTTCGTTCGAGACGAAAGTCTTGTGATACTTTCTGATTTAGTGCATATAATAAAGATTTTGCGTAGACACTGTGAAGTATGATTTCGATTATTGCATATTTGGTGGAGTACTGGCCGCATTCTTTCAGCAACACCTTGAAATGTCAGTCGAGAGTTGTATTTGAGTCTACCGGAAGCAAGCGTAACCATTCTCCGTGATGTGTTCCCATCATGGCTGCCTCGAGCTTTCGGTAACAGGCACAGAATTTCTTTTTGGTTGAGTAAGCTTCAATCAGACGCATTTTGTCTGGTAAGAGACTTGTGTGTATTGTTTGAATATTTTACTTTGAATTTTACAACTTTTACTGGCAGATTGCCTGTTGAGAGTTTAGAAAAATCTAAAAAGGTTTCACAAGGATGATCGAATCCCTTCGGACTGCGGCGATGCAGTGCAATGGTCAGTACCATGCATGTGTGTGATATGCCATATAGAGTCAATATGGGTTTCGAGCTGCACTTATAAGTGCAGGGTGAAGGATTTTCTCGAACTTTTTAACTGGTTAAAAATCGTACGTATCAAGTTAGAAGAAGGCTGTATGATGATATTAGATACAATACTAATGTACAGATTTCTGGATTTTAATGGCAAATTTAACCGCTGCATTTTTTTGAAAATTAAAGATAGTTTTGATGTTACCGTGAATACTGTAGGTGTGTGCTTTAAACTACACAAACAGTTGTTGTAAAACCCGCGGCGAGGTGCAGGTGTGACATCACAGTTCCGTTGCATTGTGGGTAATATCACAATATCATGACTGCCTACGCAGTGGCATTTAGTGAGTTTCAAAAATTTTTTGAAAAATTCGTGTTAAATAAGATATTGAGTTATATTAGTTGTTAATGGTATCACAATGCTTGGAAAAATGTGTTCTAAATCATGTACTTGCTTAGAAAGCTGTACAATTGTTTCCCTTTAAGGCAATATCCTGGTGAGCATAAAAGGCCCTTATGTGTAATCAAAACACCCTCGCTGTGCATGCTGTGTAATGTAAAGCTAGTCTGCATCTTTTGAATTTTTTAACTCTCATGTCAATCAAAGAGCAGTGTCCAGTTGAAACTTTTGCATACCCCGTAGTAAAGTCATACTTGGGGTGGTGAATATCTGTCTTTAAGTCACCAATTGAGAGCTTTGCTTACCCCCAAGTAAAAGTCACACTTGGGGTGACAAATATCTGTCTTTAAGGGCCAGCTATTTTAGAGTAATAGAAGTGACCACAGATGGGGAAACCCATCAGGACTCATGAATTGTAATTCATGTGGGATAGCTGAGTATAAGTAAACATTTAAGAACAATTATAAAATTTGTAAGGTCTATTCAGATAGGAAAATTATAGGTTGCTCTTGTATGAAAAATCCACCTTTCTTTGACTTGGCTTAAAAACATCTACAGAAAATTGCCAACCTTTATTGCCTCTGTATTTTTCAACTGAACCTTGCTGTATCACCAATACAATAATATGGTCACGCAATAGCAATATACTGTACTAGATGAGCCATTTGTTTTCCGAGAAAGGTTAGGGCATAGAGAAATGCTTATATTTGCAGGGAGTGAAAAGGGAGTGGAAAAAAAGAAAACATTGGACTATCAAATGATAGTAGGTTTTTATAGGGCAAATGTGGTTATCCTGAGGTGAATTGATGAGACTTGTCATGGTAATTTTTTGGATTTCTTTACCCCCTCTCCTTTCTGCTTACCCCTAACATATGGAGTTCAATGGAACCAACCAGTCCTTTCAAGATCAACCTGGCATCTACATGTGCCCCCATACTTACATTTCTCATACTTTGATGCTGCACTATGGTAACATATACATAGTATGTGATAAAAGAAATCTGATATTATTAATACACAAAAGACACATAATAATTGAATGCTCAAATGAATGGATTGGTGAGGCCTGTTCTTTTGTGGTAACATCCAGGAAAACTTACTACAAAGCAAGCATAAACACAAAAAAGAAATGCTTCACATGTACACAATGTGCATATAAATATTGACCAGCTTGGGTCGCAAAATGAGATTTAATATGAGATAAATTATTCTCTGGACTTCAGGCAATTATGTTCAGTTTAAACTTGCTTGACTGTGTTGCATATATGTCATACGCTACAGCAGTAATAGTTCTCTATACTACGGATGTTGTACTAATGAAACTAAATACCAGCCATATCACACTTCATTAAAATAATTCCACACTACATTTCTTCCAGAACTCTGAACCATATTTTATGGTGTCCTTCATTACATCCCAAATGACAAATTTTCAAATATTAATACTTTTGGGCCATATTAGTTACTTTACAAGTTATTAATTTCTTTGTCTCTGTGGGAATACTTAATTAACGAAACATAAGTGCATTATTTTATAGTTTTAATTGTAGTCATAGAACCTACAAGTAGACATGCAGGCATGTTTTAAATATAAATTTTAATACCTCTATTGCATTGTTTATTCTGTTGGAAAGTTTAACAGTACTCTAGGGGAAGTATCAGTTAGTATTTGATTGTCTGGTATTTATTGCATGGCTCTTGCTTTGCATCATATCACAAGTTATCATGTCATATACTGTACAATTGTTTCATATAGTACCATGTTCTTATGCACTTACCAACTGAATGACACACCCCACAACCCCTGGGAATGGTCAACCAAATGCGGGTCATTGACCAATGACAGTGTGACTCACATGCCCATCATTGTGCCAATATTGTCAGTCACCAGAGTGACAGAAAGGTGAGTCACGTAACTCACGTTACCTGAAATGTCAGTCACTTTACTGACCAAAGGGGCGAGTCATTGTGCGTCCTTTGTTGCCCATTGTACAGAGATGTCAACCTTCAGCATGTACAATTGCAACTTTTGTCAGTCAATTTGGTGACTGTCATGTCAGTCAAAATCGCAAATTGTTCATCAGTTGAGATACTAAGGAGTGTGTTATTTTTCACAAGTTGTCAGTCACAGACTTGACTGTGGGGTACCTTTTGTCAATGTACATGTTTTGTATATTAAGTTGTGGACAATGACCATGTCCGGGGTGCATTATTGTGATAGGTTATGTACAATATGTTACAGGCATTGATTTTTTAAGGTACATACATTATGTTTTTGGAATAATTTGTCAAAATCTTGCATAACAGTTTTAAAGTTTTACAGAGTTCTATATTGCAAAATTATTAAAAATGGTAGTATATATGCATTCACAAAACAATTTTATACAACAAATGTAGAAATTTGATTAACTTCTATGAAAATATAATTATACAATACCTTATTTGCCTTTGCTTAGTAAAATATGGTAATGACATCCAGGTTGAAACTTTTTTAATATAAGTTTGCAAATCTACCCTTTTTTATTTTTCTTATGTTTTTTTTTTATTGGTATTTGTTCACAAGGAAACCCACATTCTTTGAAATTGTGAAAAGGGGCAATAACCATTTGAGTACTTACACTGTGTATGTGATAAATTTCTAGACTTGATAAATGTACTGGTATGGTTTATTCAATTTGCCATAAATTTTTACATCCATCTTTTAATTTATAATTCTTAAAGTTTCATTTCTGCATTTAATAAATTCCACTTTTCATAAATCTGCTATTTTTTCCAGTCTGTATGCTACATCAGCTAAAAAAGCAAAAGATAAAAGAATTATCACTTTCAAATTCAAAATAATTGCAGAAACAGCAGGTCCCCTGGTTGAAAGTTGATTCTTCAAGACTCCCCTTTTCAAACATAAAATTCATAAAACTAATAAAGTTCCTGCCAGTTATGACAACAAAATTTGAAATATTGGCTTAAAGCGGGTAACAAAAGCGGGTAACAAACCCATGAAAGATTGAAGACTTTAATTTAGGATACTGTATGTATACACATGTGATGTTGAAATCACAGAAAGTATGGTAGGCCAGTCCAGTCATTGTTAACTGTTATGATGTGAATTTATACTTTCAACAAAAATATATTCATTATGGTATACTTTTAGAGTACTTACAAGAAAAGAAAGTATAATAAAGAAAGTGTAACAGGCAACATTATCACATGAAGTGTCATAAACAAATCATAACTGGAAAACGTTCAAGAGAGATATAAAATGGTAAGCTTACATTTCTAAAGAATGGTCAGGAGCCTAGGGCATAGTCTTGTCTGAGGTGCACACATGTAGAATGGAAGTTACACAGTTCTGTAGTGTAGTGAAGTGTACAATAATTGGTAGGTGGAGTGGAATTGAAAGGCTGAATTTCACAAACAGTACCTTCTGTACAGGCCCAGAGTTAGCCTGCGAAGCAGACTCTGTAGCAGCCTTCCAAAGTATGGCGCTCTCTCAGAAATCATAATACACCCCCTGTATATACTCTGTACAGAGTCTGCAACCCTTCGTCCAGCTTTCATTTATACGAATCCCCAAAATGCGGGATAGATTATTATTCATAAGAAGGTCACATGGTGTTCACGGCTACTGACTATTCATGTTTATCAACGGCCTGCCCATGGCCTGGGACGATACACATTTATACTTTTGAATACACCGTGACATCTTAAAAGGTACATAATTATCATATATTCAATTCAATTCAATTCAATTCATTTATTCCAGCAATGAACAGATAATGACATGAATATTTAAATAATTTAAAGCAGTTGATCAACATCATTGCATGGAAAAGGAGAAAAAAAAAGGAAGTATAAATACTTATTAATTAATTTTTCCCCTTAACTTAAAAAAGATAATACGTACAAACAGTCAATTACAACACACAATATAACTCACAGATTACAACACAATAAAAACACAGTGACAAGGAAATAGTTGGGAACAATTCATGAGTTACACTAGAGAAAGTGAACCTTTTATCTGCATTGTGAATAGGATGTTAACAGTTGTTCTTTTAGCATCTTTTTAAATTTCTTCATAGTTTTGCAGCCTGTTAGGTGTTGAGAAAACAAATTCCATAGCTTTACCCCAGAAACCGACATACAAAATTGCTTTTTCTTAGTTCTGGCAAATCTTTGATGAAAATAATTTTTGTGTCTGGTATTAATACAATCTGAGGCAGTAAAATAAATTTGCAAGTTTGGTGGCAGAAACTTATGATATGCTCTGTACATGAAAATCCCAGTGTTGAATTTGACTAGTTGTTCTCATGGAAGTATAATCAGATTATGAAAGAGAGGTGAAGTATGTTCTTTAAAATAATTAGCATTAGCCAAAATCTGAACTGCCCTCTTTTGCATTATGTATAATTGATTAAGATTGGATTTGTATGTGTTTCCCCATACTTCAATACAATAGTTTAAACAGGGATGGAAAAGCCCATAATATAATGTTAAGAGTGCCTGTTTATCTACTGTAACACCTTATTAGCTCTGTATAGAACAGCATTACATTTTGATAATTTCTTCGTCAAATGACTAATATGGGGCTTCCAGTTTAATTTATCATCTATGAAGATACCTAAAAATTTAGTATGTGTCACCCTGTCAATGCATCTACCATTTATGTGAACCTGTACATTCGAATTTGTTACAGAGTTAGAAAAGATCATGAAATGAGTTTTGTTAACATTAAGTGAAAGTTTATTTACACAGAACCAGATACTTAACTTCTGTAGCTCTGTACTAACGAATGTGCAAAGCATACTTAGCTCTGTACTAACTAATGTGCAAAGCATACTTATATCGTGATGAGAACAAAATATGTTGGTATCATCAGTGAAGAGAACAGATTTCATAATCTGTGAAACTGAGCAGATATCATTAATGTATAAGATGAATAGTTTTGGTCCTAAGATTGACCCCTGTGGTACGCCACACCCCATATCCCGAGTATTAGAATTAATGTTACCAACTTGCACATGTTGCTTCTTATTTGAAAGGTAACTGGTTAGCCACTTATGAACGATTCCTCTGAATCCATACTACTCAAACCTTTTTAATAATAAATGGTGGTCAATTGTGTCGAATGCTTTCTTTAAGTCAATAAATACCCTTACAGTTGACAGTTTTGAATCCAAGGCACAAGTGAGCTCCTCAGTAAGTTGTAGCAGTGCCATAGATGTAGACCTACCAGATCGGAAACTGTACTGAGAGTCATTTCAGTAAGTTATATTTACAAATTAAGGTGTCCATCCGCTTATCAAATAGCTTCTTTAGCACCTTTAAAAACTGAGGTAACAATGATATTGGTCTGTAGTTACTAAAAGAATGTATATCTCCATTCTTAAAGATAGGTATTACCTTGGCTACTTTCATATTGTTTGGAAATATACCAGTCAAAAATGATAAATTACATATATGTGTGAAGGGCTTGATCACATAGTTAATTATTTCTTTTAATAGGGACATACTCAAATCATTATAATCAACTGAAAGGCTAATAATCGAGCTAATCCTTGCAGTGAAAAGTCAAGCCTAACGTTAGGCGTAGGATCTTGTCCCAGATCTTGCCGGTTTGTACAAACTGGCCTGTATATAGGTCCTCGTTCATGGACAAGACGACAACGTTCCTTGTTAGCTGTATACATGTACACTGTAGCATGCAGCTAAGCTAGTAACTATACAATAATAGCCGTACTGCACTGCATAACGTGTATACATGTCTGCTGTAGCGAAGCAACCGGTCGCTCATGTTGACTCCACCCCTTACCTATGCTGATGACGTGTGCATTATCATGAACTTGTTTTGTCTCGAAAATGAGATTGGCTAGAAAGTTGGCAGGCTATTGTATTGTATTAAACTTCATCTGCAGTATACTGTACATTAGGGGTAAGCAAATATTAAGAATTGTAGGACTTGTAGCTGATAAAACTCAACAATAGCCTACTTACAGCAGGCTAGCCCAGAGTAAACTAAAAGAAGAGGTAAGACTTCTAAAGGAGGCTAGCAAGCCATACTTACTGAATAGCTGCCTGTTTATGTAACTATGGATCTACTATGAATGGAAGAAAAGCAGTCTTTCTGCTTGGTGTAATTGTTCAAACCCACTTGCTACTCGATCATGTTCTCACAGCATTTACAAATCCTTTGAAATCTTTACCCTTAGTTTTACAATTTTTCTTCCCATTATCCCACAGTCTCTTTAAACCTCTAGCATATGGTGCAACAAACAAGAGTCCAGAACTTGCTCATGTGAAAAGAACGGCTGTAATCCTAATTTTATGCATTAGGAAATAAAGATGAGTTTGTCAAAGGACAACATTTGTGCAGTTGATTACTTAACAGTACATTAGGTAGAAATAGACATGCAGCCTTTACTGTACCTCAACAGCTACAAAACATCCCAAAAGAAAGAAATGCTTAGTCTTTTCTAGTGATTCAACAAATTTGTCAGTGGAATGATATTTGAAGCTATGCACACCTAGGAATTTTTTAGATGGAAAGTTTGCAGCATTTTGGATCCTTCCTGGCAACAAAAGCTTACCTCTTGGTTCTTATTTTAATATTTTATGAAATTGACCTTAGATGTGGACACAAATGAGCATTCTAGGAAATTGCTTAAGTTCAAACATAAAAAATGTAGCGAAGATACCAGTATGGCTGTGCTAGGATTAATATGGCAAGGAAAGATATTGCGTTTGGCTGTCACATATCCTATCGTGGTCCCAGATTAAGGCCCTTTGTACTACGTAGCTAATGAGGGTGGTTTAGGGTGGCATGCCTGAACAGATGATAACCTCAGAGGGTTGCAAGCTGAATTTACCTCCAATTGCATGGAAACACACCATATATGTTAGCCTGCCTAGTGCCTCTATGGCTGCCACACCCTTAGGATGCAGCCCCTCAGAGCCTGCCAGCAGTAGCCAAGAATTCCTTTCACTGACTGAGCCCAAAAGTTGATGAACTTAACATTCATGAGCATGAACGGCAGTTTGTCTTTTCCTGAGGTAGGCGGTGCTCAGTGACTTGGATCTTTGCAATACTACGTTGACCACAAATTCGTTTAAACCATAAATACATTTCGTCCAAGCTTCTTATTTAGTTGAAAGTATTCATTATAGACAGCCTCTTACAAACAATGACAACTGATATCAAAGTTTTCATTTAGAAGCTGATCGATAAATAATCTTCGGTTGAAAGATATCGAACTGTCTTTTCTTGTGGCTGTGTGGTAGGTTGTTAGTGGTTGCTGTACTGTGTGTATGCACACACGGTACCACGGAGTACCAGGATGGTGTTGAGTTACTGTACATTGACCACCATGACTTTACATACTGTTGTGCGATGGTAGCAGTGTCTCTCTTTTAAGTAAACATTTAATAGCCTTACCTCAGCTAATTGCCTTTGACCTGTACGTAAATGAAGTTTGCATTGGATTTCCAATAGAAATTGAAAAGGTTTTTGGCTCGAAGTCATGCGGACGTTAGTTTTTCATAGCAATAATCTGAATGAAAAAACTTTGTCTGCTCCGCGGGGTACAGATATGTGGGCATGGTTTTACCTGAATGTATGTAATAAAAAGTCTCCTAGGTCTAGTCCAAAGTTCTCCAGTGGAAGCCTACAGGCCATTTTCAGCCCACTACAAACTCTAGAATGGCCCTTAAGGACCCCAAGATTTCAAATGGGAAAGAAAACTATGTACAGGTATCTAATTCAATTCTGGCTTATTGTTGCACAATAAAACCCAAGAAACAGTGGCCCTTTGGCCAAACCCTGGAGAACCCCTGGTCTAGGTGTTTTAGCACAATGTACAGTAACAAAACATAAAGTAAATCATTTTTACAAGTGAAATGAAGTCCATAAATCTTTTTAATCGTTTTAATTATAATATTTCCATTTGTTAAAAGTTTTGCAGTTTTTAGGTTTTACATCTACCATGTACTTGAACAATTAAGCCTTTGGTGATGTCATAAAGAGTCACAAGTATGGTATCACATTACTTCTAACATTATTTTTTGTTCTTTGACCCTTTTTCTTTATTTTAGATCAGACCATGGGTAATTGGCATATTCTCCATCATTGTTTTATTTATATGTTTCTGTGGTAATCAGATTACTGTAAATTTCTAATCTGCATCAGTAGCATCACTTAATTTGTTTACTTTTTTCAAAATTGTTTTCTTTTCTTTGCAGCAATATACACCGCATGCCAAAAATGGGTCTGGAATCTACTACAAAGGTACTGAGAATAGACTGTACATATGTATACATTGTGTTGATCGTCCCAGTCGTAATATCATACTGTTTTCTCTTCTAGATTTATTTCTTGCTTTCTTGAAGTTCAAAGATCAGTCATACAGTAAAATGTGAGATTTCTGTTTTTATTTAAGGAAGGGGAGGATGGAGGATTCAAACAGCCCTTTCATTATTTTTGTTTTGTTTTTTTTTGGGGGGGGGAAGACTATAAAGGCCTCTCCTTTTTGCCAATTTCTTTCAGAGTGCAGAGTAAGCTATAGTTAATGGATGGAGTTTACTGAGAACCATATCTTGGCTATTTAGAAGAAGATATGGAAGGTAGCATTAAAAGGTGCACAGATATCCTCACAGTTTGAACTGATTTGTGCTGATGCCATCTGTAGTTGGCATCATGCAGTACACAAATGTATGCACTAACATACTAGAGCTCGTAATAGACTACTCATAATTTATTGTGGTGCAGCAGGCAATTGTGATGTCATGTGAAAGACTATATATACACATACATAGCAGTATCCCAGAAACTGCATTTAGCTGCTTGCCAGCTAGAAATAACCCTTCCCCATCCACCCTCCTCTTGCCCCCTAGTGCCCCCTCCCCACCCTTCAGGTGTGGAGACTTATGGTATTAATATGGCACGTAGCTGACAGAAGCAGTGAAGTCATGTTTTCTTGTATTTCATTCTCTTAATAGTAAGTTGCAATCCTTTATGCTAGTTTGTGATTTGTTGTACAGAAGTTACACAGTACTTATTTAAAAAATCAAGTGGTAACAGCCTCAGAGCTGAGTAGTTTTTTTCATGTATCACCATATTCAGGATCTTTATTATACCTGCCTTCAAGTAAAGACCTGTCTAGTTGTACTCCAGTCCAGTGAAAGTAAACAAAAAAGTCTGTTAAAGCTCTGGCTTACAAAACAGTATTATACAAAAAATAAATGATCTAGGAGTTTTATAGTATTTTATACCATACTGTAGTTTGTATTCTCTGTAGGCTGGTGTATGGATAGGCATTTCACAAGGGGGTGGAGGTCCTTGCCCTTAAAATCCACGTAACTGGCAAACAATTCCTACAAAAAGTTTTACCTGAAAACAACATCTTATGTCCTGAAATTGCAAATTTTTGTGCTCGGGGCTCTATTAGTAGCCCTGCAGAGTTCCCACCTCTTACGCCTATGGTACTCACTTACATGTTAATCTTCATATTGTAGTTCAGATGATTTGACACTAACCATTGCTGTTATATCCATCACATGACCTTTACAGTAATCACACAGCAACTCTATAAACAATAGTTGACATACAGTACTGAATGGTTCTTTTATGAAACTAACTACACACATTATTCTTTCTTTTTTTGCCCCTTTGTACATTTTTCCTGCTGTACATCATGCTGTTTTGTCCTTCAGTTTCTGTATTTTTCTCTACTGTGATCCATTAGGAGCATAACAGATATTACAAAGGTGCATTTATGATACATTAAATAGTAGGCTTGATATGAAGTCAAATTATGAGCATCTCCTAATGGCTGAAAAATGGTAATGAAGGTTTGCCAGTCTTGAATGACTCTCTTGGAGAAAGTGACGCCCTGTCTTGTCTTTTTTTGGGTTATTTCTTGTCATTACAGTCTTGTTTTAATAATCTAAAGTGCACCCCTCTGATAATGAAGACCAAAAATTAATCTTAATAATAGCGGACTGCAATGTTCTGTCTGCCAGTGTCATTTCATGAAGTGTCTCATGCTTTTTGTCTTCAAATTTCAAGAAAACGTCACCGAAGTGAAGATGCATCGGTAGATGATATGTTCTATTAAGTTTGTGACTTATTTTTCAAAATGTTCGATGCCATCTTCGAGAGACTTTCGGAATATGACAGTTAATTAATTTAGGTTTAATTCTTTTGCGAAGAGATGAGCTGCTGCAACTGTAGAATGTTCTGGTTGATATGCTTCTATCTTTTTTAATAAGAGTCACACCCGTCCAATTGATGAGAAGAGATTTATTCTTCGTATCATGTATTTGAAGGATTTAGATCATGTAAGGGTGCAGTATTTCTGATTATTTTTTATCGTTCATCAGCTGGTCCGTCAAAACATTTGTCGAGGAAAAGAAAACTTTGACGAATTGCAGAGATCATCACAGTCAGGTCATTTTGCAAAGGGAGGGAAGTATTGGAGAGGGATCACTGATTATGCATAATGTGATCTGGCTTGTTTCAAAAGTTATTTTGAAAGTAAAGGCACATTGTCACAACTTCTTCAAAGTGTGAGCTTTACAGTCATTTATTATGGTGCCAGTGTATGGCAGAGAATTTATCATTCTTACAGAACATTCTGAAATAGGTTTTAAAGTTGTCAAGCCAACTAAAGAGTACAGTAGCAGATCAGTATCATCCCCTATCCCTGTTAAAATTTGGGACTGAGGCTATTGAAAGAGGCATCAAATATATACTGCAGGCAGGCACCAATATACAGCATCAGCTATTACAGACTTTCTACATTAAAAGAAGTCGGGGTTTCCTAAGGGCACTGAGGAGGGTAGGGACTCATGTCATGGGGGAGATATCCCTTCCACCACCTCAGGTCCTAGTCTATAAAAATGGATTGTCAGTATGGCATTCCAGCCAGGAAGATGACATTAATAGTGGCGATGCCAAGGGCTTTAGCCATGATTTCAGTTCAACACATTCAGTGACTGATGGAGAGATCTCCTTTGCTGAAAAAGTTTCACTTTTCAAAATGCTACTCTTTTTCCACCCGCAGAGATGACCCTGAAATAAGGGTTTCTTTGCTGGAAATGCTGCCTTTGTAACTTATAATTTAGCAAATTATTTTTCTATGAGTGGGGCTAGGCATATTTTGATATTTTGATATTTTTTATGAGTGGTTGTTTAAATGACATCTGGGTGGTACTCAACCTGCAGCCTTGAACATATTTCAAACTAGTAGTATGTATGTAACTTGCCCAAGTTCAGATCCCTCAGATTGAACTTTGCTGCAAGCTTTTATCTTCCTCAACTAGGACTTGAGCCCATGGACTGCATGCATCATGCAAAAAAGTACTTCAGCGGTAATGAATCACCAACTCTTTTTCTAAACTTTTTTGACAGAAACCCAGAAAGAGTGAATTGTAAAAGTTACGACCAGCCAGTAGAGAAAGGTTTTTTCTTCTTCTTTTCTTTGTGAACACAAGTTTGCAATTTGCATAGCACACTACATTCATGAATGATATGTTCTTACAATTTGTACAATTTAAGAGAAGACTTATAACAGGACTTTGGAACATTCATCAACCTTTTGCATCAACTGAATATAAATTTCTGTCATCTCTGTGATACTGTACATATATACATAGTTTAAAATGATATGGATATTGTGAATGCAAAGAAATTCTTAAAAGATGAAAAATACCCAATTCTTAAAAATAATCCCTCCTCTTGTGAATGAAACATTATAGTTATCAGAGGTGGAGCTGCTGTTTACACAAAACATTGCAAAAACTGGATGATTTAACTTTGTGAATTGAGGTAATTTGGGAAATTTTATTTCCAATTGTTTATGCAGAAATACGATTTTAAAATTCCTGTAACTGTTGCAGAGTGCATATGAACTTTGAAAGGAGTTGAAGTTTGAAATGGCAGTAGTTGTATTACTAGCCGTTTAATTAAAATAATATTTGATGCTTTATGAATTGAAATAAAACAGTATTTATGAAGTGGATCCAAGCATAGATAATTATTGTGAAAATTTTGAATAGTACAACCTTGAAAACAAATATTTTGAGATGTCATATTTAGGGGGCATTCAGGAATATTTGTTGTGGCTTTTGTCAAAATTTAGACCATTTCCTTTGCAGAAGAGGGCACTGGTTTTACTTAGCCTTCATCCTCCTCACCCCACAACCCCCCCCCCCCTTACCCAAGGTCTTTCATGCAGCAGTGTGACATTTAAGTTCAAAGTACTGTTCATATATGACAAGTGGGAAAGGCAGTGTATTCATTATCTGGAGTCTTTCGGTATCTTTTGTCCGATATCCTGCCCTCAAGACTTGGAACAAGTTACTAGATGCTTGGGTTCTTCTCTATTGTATGGAGAGGATGAGGCTGGTTAAGGGTTAGGGTAGGCCTGTTGTAAACATCCAGAGTTACTTTAGTTGTAATCCCTGTATATTTCTTATTTTATAATACAGTAATTTGCAACTGCAGACATATATTAAAAGTAGTTTAGCTTGAAAAACAATTATATGTTGATGAAGCATGGGATGAAAATTGTGGCAGTTGACAGTTTTAATGAGTGTTTAGATACAAGATCTCTATCTTTCAGGAAAAAAGGAAAGTGATGAAGGGCAGGGTTTCCCCTGGCATTGTTTTTGTGAGGCAGTAACCTCACAGTTTTTGGCCACCACTTCACAGAAACTTGCTATACTTGCCACCTGTACTATCTATAATAGGCTAGCTATGGAAATATTGATAGTTCTCACTCACTGGTGGTGCCAAATTGGCACCATAATACCCCCATGGACTAGTACCACCTCACACTCTCTAAAACTCAGGGAAAACCCTGAAGGGAGTGGGGGTAGGAGTGGATTTGGAGGTTTCTGGTGGTTTTTAAGGGGTAAAACAGTGTGGACAAGAGAAGGAATGTACAGTATTTTTAAAAGGTGGAAGAAGAGGGTTAAATTTACTTGTCACAAACCATAGCATGTATACTGTGTAGGATGGTACACATATGCAGTTGTTTGCAGAATCAGTTAATAGTGTTACCTGTTTACTTTAGACTGTACACTGTACATAGTACATGTGAACTTGCCAGGTGTTGTAGCTGCAGTATAATAAAGTATGTTTAGCTTTTCCATGCAAATATAAATTTCATTTAAATATTAAAAATCTGCATCAGTCTGTAAAACTGTAATTAAACAATCAGTATAATTTTAGGGCAAACCAAGGATAAATAAATAATAGGCCATACTTTCTACCCTTCAGTGATGAGAATAAATTTTATGGACCAGATTTTTGTAATACCACCACAGGGGGTCATCATAAAATATTGAATTAACAAAACTTGCCCCCTACAGTTTGTGATTGTACTTTATGCTTTGTAAGCACAACAAATTTTTTTATGGAAACAGGTTTCAAGCAACAAGTTTCTTTTGTTCTGTAATAAGTGGAAAGATAAAATCTCAAAACCAATTTGGTAATACTAATAGCTGTTTCATGGTAATTAGTTTTAAATGCACAGTACTTGCATGGGTGGGTGTTTATATTCTTTGTAAAGATGCTGGCATTCTGCAGATTTTTACTTTTTTTGGAGTTGAAAAAATACACAAATGATGTAAGGAATTGGAAAACAGAATATTGTTCAGGTTTTTTTTTTTCAGGTTTTCTTTTTTTTTTGGGGGGGGGGGGGGGGGGGCGGGGAGGAGGAGGGACTGGAGAAGGAGAAGAAGATATTTTGAGAAGGGACTGGAGATGGCAATTGGCCATTCTTGGCATAGGGTGCTAATTCTTGGCACAGGGTGCTAATATTTTTCAATGTATGGCTACCTCCTGCAAAAGTTTGAACTGATTATATGTGTAAGTTACAGTAAATGCTGGAGGTCATGCGTGACTATTGAAAGTTAAGGAAACACACATCCTACAATATTTTTTAGGAATGTTTCAAATCATGGGGGAAGGCAGTGGGAGGGGAGGGATGAAATGGTTTGGGGGCAAGCAATCCTCTCCCTGCAGTCTGTGTATGCTAAAGAAAATTCCATTGAGGGGATAGGAGTTTTATAATACTGTACAATATATATCACACTTTTCCTTGTAAATTTGTGGTAAAACCATATCTCATTAGTATGATGCGTTTGAAAGACAGTAATTGTCCATAAACCATTTATTTCATAGAAGTGCATTGCATGATGGGAAATCTGCATGTCATGCAATTCTGCATATTGAATGTTTCAGACAAAATTCCTGTAGGTTTGCATTTGCATATACTGTAATCTTGAAATGTGTGGCATAAAATTAACCAATACTTTGATACCAGTAACCATTTTTCACGATATGTTACAATTTTACCCTTAGATTTTAAGGTAGGCTTGCAGTATGACATATGAAGTGACACTGTATGAGAGGAAACAATCATTAGGGTATATAATTATGTAATAGCCTACATACTGTACTTGCATGAAATATAAAATGTACAGAGAAGAAAGTAGACGAGTTGGGAAATTAGATTTTGCTGTACCATTGTAGTCCACAGATCAAGTCCACAGACATTTTCACACCGATATGAAGGCTGCAAGCAACTTTTTTTTCATCTCTCACAATTTACTTTCATATATACTACCCAACCTTTTCGGTCCAAGTTAAGGAGATTAAGTTCAAAAAGAACTTTTCCTCTAAAGAAAATTCTCTTTGACCAGTGATTGATACAGTATCTGGAGAACCATAGTTTTAAACTCAAAAAATGTGCTTGATTATACCAGGGAGTTGCTATTTGACAAAATGCAATTCCCTGAGTAAACAAAATATCTGTCTTGCACAAGCAGTCTTTGTTGTGGTACACTTTCCTTCCCAGCATGCATTGTTTATCGAAGTTTCCCAACTCTCATATTATACTGCATGGACTGTAGGAAAGTGAAAAGAGAACATTATGATGAAACACCATGTCAACAGTTATTCCAAACCTTATCCGAAGGTCCTTCAAAGATATGTATGGTTTTAAAATTGAGCTACAGGTATAAGGAAAACCTACCAGAAACTATCCATGTACTATTCTATTTTTGAGGGAGATTGTTTTTCAGATAGCTTTGAAAAAAATGCACATAAATTATACTAATGCCTTCTTGATAAACAGAATCTTCTCGTACAGCACAAGGAAATTTAATTTGAGGAATCTTCATCATGTAACTTCTTTTTAATCATCTGTACTTCGAACTTGGCAATTTATTTTAACCTTTCTGGATGATTAGGTAAAACTAAATACTTGGTAGCAATTATGTACATTACCCAGTAAGTCAGTAATATGGTAAGTTAATAACTCATACGAGAGAAATAAAAGGCAAGCTAAAAACTCCCTTGTGGTATACTGTACCTGTAGCAAATAAACCCTAATAGAGAAATGATTCCTCAGACTGGCTGCTTTTGCTAAAAAGAGAAAGTAGTTAAGTATCAAAATGTTTTAATATATCAGAAAGCTTTAACTTGTTTTTCAGCCTTTCATGTGGTACTGAATCGAAAGCTTTCATAAAACCTCTATAATGAATTTGTTCACCTTTTGGTCCAATCATCAGTAACCTTCAGTGAGGTACAGTAGAACTACCTCCAGTATTATCAACAAAAATTTTCTCAGTACAGTATATCATTTCATAGAACATTAAACATAACTGTGCTTAAAGTTGTCCTAAAAGCTTTCACCAACACAGTGGTTAAATTAAAAGGACGATAAATGCCCAAGTCAAGTTTTGTCTGACTTTTAACGTACATAGCCTTGGCTGTAATTAGGAATGATAAAATATTTTGAAAGCAATTTGCCCGCATTTATTCTGTAAAACTGAAGCAATTCTTCAAATCAGAATATTTTGAGTTAGTAATAAGATATTGTTGTGGATTTGGAGGGCATGAAATTGAAAACCATTCATGTCTTTTTTGTTTAATTTAGAGACTTCAAAGTTGTCGCTAAGATATTCTAGTAATTCAATAGAAGTACGGTAGGGCACAAAGATGTATCCATACATCCCTACTGCTCTGTCTGTTCAAAATTATATCCAGAAATGATGGGCCACCATTTTAAAACCATTTGAAAAGTTTGTTAAAATACAGTGCATCTCAACAGTGCTCTGTTGGTCATTTTGATAGGCAAAGTCATAAATTGTGACATTATGGTATCAAATGTTGTATGTGCATAAAGGTTTAAGATGCAAGTGAGCTGTGTAGCCTGCATGACATCTCGCAGCTTATTGTGTGGGCGGACAATTTCATTTTTAAGATGGTACACAAAGAGGATGTTCCATACAACATATCTAGGAAACATTCTTAAATGACAAACAGCAATAACTCACTGTCTTCATGAAATATTTTCTGAACATTCTTTTTCACATTTTGCCATCATGCATCCTTCCTTAGTTTACGTTAGCTGTCAGACTGCTTGAAAATATTGGCAATTTATTGTGTACGCTTTTATGTTTGACACATGAGACCATTGTCAGAGGTGAGTGATTAGTCAAAACTACTGGATGGATACATGATTACTTCAAACATGGGTGTACAGTTCAATCAGTTCAGATCCATCAAAGCATGGAATGGGCAAGGTAGAGACTGAAGGAGGGGTAGGGGAGAGGAAGGGGTCAGTCATTGGAGAGGACAATTGAAGTGTAGTACAGTAAGGAGAAGAATGGAGGGGGTGGAGCCATACAGAGGAGGACAAGTTATGGGAATAGAAAAGGAGGATCATGGGGAAGAGAAAGGATTGGCAGTAGGGGAGGTTAGGGATTAATGGTAGGGGATGGTAGGGATTAATGGTAGGGGAGGTTAGGGATTAATGGTTGGGGAGAGGTGGGGAGAAAAGGCGGAAAAGGAAGAGAAAGTTCTAAGGAGAGGATGGCAGGAGTTGAGACATGAAAGGAGGAAGAACTGCAGACAAGAAGAGAAAGGATGGTGGAGGGGGGAGGATGGATTAATAAAACGGGAGAGTAGGGTAGGAAGATGCAGAAGGAAGCTAGGGAAAGTTTGAGGAGAGGATGGCTTTACTGGCCATTAGGGCCAAGAAGGTTGTAAAAGCCTCTGGATGAGCAAGAAACTGAGTGGTTCAAATGTGTCAATGTATATGTACAGTATATAGCTTATCCCAGTGGACCAGCTGATTGACTGGTCCCCAGTGACTGCTTCATAGAATTTGTACTGGCCCAGTGTGAAACTTCCTGGCCTTGGGCCTCCAGGCCAAGGGCTAAATTGAACCCTGATTAAGATAGGTTTCGTGTCTGATCACTTTGTAGATGTGAGAATGGTGGAAGGAAGGGCCAATTTTGAGGATAAGTTCGGGGATATAGGGGACAATTTTATTGAAGGGACCTGACATACAGTATGGGCATGGAACAGAACTGAAGGATGATTTCTAGGGAGGAATCACGTAAAGTGGATACGAGGGGGAGGGGGACAAATTTGGGAAAGTATTACAGTATTTCTAAAAATGGAAAAGCATATGAGGAAGAAAATGTTGTAGTCATGCCTGGATTGAATACCCACAGTAGTATAATAGTAAATGTAGAATCTATATATCTAACTTAACTGTAGATTGCACGTGGTTTGACATTTTTTTTACAGGAGACAGTATTGTGCACAGGTTTATTCACTTATCACTCGAGCTGTATCAGTTTGCATATACAGAAGAACAGTACCTGATTTCTTGTCTTGCATATATATGCAGCATACCAGTACCTATTTTTTGTATATGGGTGTGTCATGAAATGAAGGGTCATATTTAACCCTCCAGGATATAGCAAAACTCTTCATGGAGTACTGTATTTCAGATACACAATTTATGTACCAAGCTCTTTTGGTTGAAATGTGAACTTCCAAAGACTTATACTGTACAAGATTATAGAGATATGCACTATGAGCAGGGAACTGTGTATTAAAGTACTGTAGGAGAGAATGATTGAAGGCATACCCTTTCCTTTGAGACTAGCATTTGCCTACAGTACTTTATATTAAGTTTAATATTGTCTCAATATTGAAATTTGAATAAAACTAAGACTTTTTAGGAAATAAGCTCTAGAATGGTTCTTGTTGCTTATTTGACATTGTTCTTGGGATGACTTTTCCCATTGCTGCTAAATTGCCAGTCATCAAGGGAAATGGGGTTTATTTTATTTTGTGCTGCCGGGTGCCACTATTGAAGGGCTCCGTCTGTTTATGTAACTTTTTGAACTTGGATACATGCTTTGCAATGTCAGGAATGATCTGAAACCATTTTAAATATCATAAGAAAAATCTTTAAACTCTTAAATGCTTTTCCAAAAAGAGATATTCTTTGCGTTTGCTTATACTGAAAGGAAGAAATTAGAGTAATTATGCAGTTGTAGGCTACAGTATAACTTAAAAGAATACATTAGAAGTCATTCAAAGATAAAATATGGAGATGTACAGTAGAAGGTTTCATTGTTGTGAGCCAGGCAGCATACTTCAAAGTATGTATTGTTTTGATAATGGCCTTTATTTTAAAGTATTACTTGGGCTGAAAAGAGCAGACTAGCATTAAGGAGGGAAAGTCTGTGGCCATGCAATAGGAACAAAGAGATCTGTCAGTCATATTTTGTTACCTGAAAGGATTAAATTTTTCAAGAACATATTGTCCAACAAATTTGGTTGATGTTTCTGCATCTCTTACTGATAAACCGACAGGTATCTATATTGTGTGCAGTAGGTTACCATATTTCATGTGCACAAGTGATAAAAATGTCCATTGTATATTCACTACTCTTCATGAGTCCTCTGAAGGTGTGACTTCGAGAACTAGGACGAAACTCTTATGGAAGCCTGACGGGTGGTCCTTACGAGTGATATAAGATGTTTATATTATGCAACAAACAGTAAAATAACACATGCACAGATTTCCCATATCCTGCTAAATAAACATGGAGAAAATGACTCAGAACCAACAAAAGTGTCTGCTTAGTTTGTTGTTGACAGAAAATGTAACAGTAATGTGTCTCATACATTGAACAGAACTGAAATGTCAAAAGCAAATTATTAGAAATTATGCCCAACAAAACATGGATAGGAACAGGTAATTCTGTTGTTGTCCTGAAACTTGTAATTGGCAGGGCCTAAAAGTGCACATTAAAGGCAATAGGCAGTCACCCCAAAATTGCTATGAATAATCAGCAAACTCTTTCAAATCTCCTCTTATTTGCCTTACAAGTACCTTTGAAGATGTTTCTTAACATAAATATTACAAACAGAAGGTAAAGCAAGGAGTTATTCTCCATGAATTTAACAATTCAGTGACAAAAATATTGTCACATGATCAAAAAAGCCACTCGTGAATTAGGATGATGGGGTATAGTAATTCTGATTGGGGTGACTGCATTTTCTCTTTGAGTCGAAAATTTCAAGAATGTATATTTCAGAGGTTGGAAAAAGAATCTCTTTCAGTGGGATAAGAGGAAACTTCTCTGCCGGATTTCTAAATGTTTTCTTCTTATCTTAACCAATATAGTAAACTCTTTGGAGTGTGGATTTTCTGTTTTTGTTTAATACACAGTACTGTACTTTTTGTGTACATGTGTGTGCGTGACGGCCAATCCAGCCCATTGAAAAACGGTCCTCACATTCATTGGAGGTAGTAATAATTAGTCACTTGATTGTTAACTATCAAAAGTGCTGCCAGTAGTAGGATTCACCCTTGAGTGCACATAATTAATTGACTCATGCAGCCACGGTAGGATTGTAGAAACATTTGTTCTAATACAGACCAACTGTACATACCAGCTATCTATAGTGCATTATGTATGTTGTTTTTGTTCTCTTGTACTCAATTAGTCTCTATGTACTCCTGGAAGGTAATTGTTGGTTATTTAAGAGCCAGTTTGTGCAGTAGAGCATTTAATGAGGCTAATGTTACAAACTCGGGTAGATATTTAATCTCCCGTTTTTGGCCCAAAACAGGGACTGGAGTTGTATTTCTTATGGGCAGAGAAGATCCTAATTGTGTGTGTGAGGGGGTGGGGAGGTAGGAGGAGAAAATTTAATTCTTGCTGCACATGACGTCACGATAATTTATATTTTTGATTGGTTCAGTGATTGTAGTTGCATCTTATAGTAGTTTTGAGTCGCATTGTATCACAGTTTAACATTCACCATACTAAACATACTATTCTGTTGATAATGCATTCCTGTACAACTAAACGTAAGTGTGGCTATGACTGCAGTCATATTGTACAAATTTTGCATCATTTGGGACAATTTCTTCACCTCATACAATATTAAGAAATTCTTTCAACTACAGTAAGTTCACTGTAAGCCCCTCCTCCAAAAATTGTGTTTGATACTTCTAGACAGAGTAATTGTTCAAGGCTAGTTCAGCTGAATACATAACTCTGGGTGCTTTAACTCTCTCCCCTTATGGTATAATGTGAACTACTGTGTCTTGTGGGTTGTGAATTACATCTCATATTTTCTTTGATCTGCGCACATGTCATGAACTAATTGATCAAAGTGGCATATTTTTGAAGGCATAACATGACATGCCTAGCTTTTATATTAATCAAGTGCAGTCATCAGTTGAGAATTCAGATAGCCTCGGATCAAAATTATGTAAAATGATGTTAGAGGCCCTTTAAGCATTGCATTACTGTCACTTAAAACTTGTATGACAATTTGAACATACTGATGAGTATATATCTGTTACATTGTTACTGTAAAAATATGGTGTTACAAAATAGTAATGACTGAAAAACTATTTGTCAAAAGTAATGAAACATTTGATCATTTTTCCTATTATGGACAAAATGATAAGGGCTACTCATGCATTAAGTAAAGATCAAGTGGAGTCTGGTTCAAAACAAAGGCTGATTGATGGATTAAGTGTAGATTGGTAGAGAGCATTCAGCTTCAAGAAATATTGCTTGTCTCTTTGCTGGAAAAGGAAAATCAAAGAGCAGATCATAGCAGACAATACATCAAACATCAACGGTTTTAACGTGACCTTGACCAAGCACTTGGCCAGGCATTTATGAAGTGATTCTTCATGAAAGGGAAAGCCTCTCAACTCTGTTGACAGCATCATCCATACAACCTCATAGTATGATGGATACATTACAGTGAGAGTGAAATACTGAAGGGAGGCAAAGAAGTAATCTTGCATTTTGTCTTATCCGTAGATCAGCCAGATATGTGGGACAGGGCTGTTTTATATATACATACTGTCATAAATAACCGTTTAATAAAAGGGTAGGCCGCCATAGAAGCTTACAGACAATCCAGTATTTGTTAATGTAAATTGAATGGTGTACATTAAGATAACTCATATATCAACGTGTGATCGGAGATGATGTAACAGCTGGTATGGGTACCTTTGGTAAACTAAAGCAACTTTACAAAACTGGAAAGTGCTATCCCTGACACTGTTTGACAAATGTATGATGTGTATATTTGCTTTGGCATGAAAGTTAAAGCAGGGGTATCCTTTGTATGTATACTGGTGAGTGCTTTGGGGAGCTCCAGACACTCCACCAACACCACACAGATCATGGTGCCACAGAAAGTAGGTCAGAGGTTGGATATCTGTGGACTTGTCAAAGTCAGAGTCATTGTAGCATGAACAACAATTTGTTAAAGACAGACTGTCATGTTTTCAATCATGCCAAGCTGCTCCTATAAACTGTGGGATTGGTCACTTTACTTTCATTGACATGTAGAGAAGGCAAGTTTAAACAAAACCTACCAGTTTGTAAATTGATTGCTTAACATGTGCAGGTCGGTGAGGTGTAATGTATGTTGTGCAGCAGAGTGGCTATGTACAAAGAGGAAATTTATACCTTTCTCAGATTTGCAAATTAGAAGTGGATATAAAGCACATTGTTTGGGAAAGGTCCTGTTTAATGTCATCAGCAATTAAAAATTGGCCTCAGGCAATGAAACTGCCAGAGAGTGCTGTTGAGATTGGAGGGGCAAATTTCAAGGGTCTGTGGCATCCCCCAGACATATTTAGGAATAGTCCTATAGTTCTATTACAATTGGTGACTGCTCTCAGATTGACATAGATCCAAACAATAGCATCACTCTGATTGGTCTGTCACTGATGACTTGAACAAAACAGTAGTGTACCCAGACAGATTACACATAGCCTGTGTGGATATGACCTTGAGTAATTTAAACTCAGTACAGGCAATTATTGCTTTATCTGGGAGGTTCTATACTCTATTAAGAGGTGTTCTTTGTGAAGGGGCTAGGATTTAGCTTCATTGGGAGAATTTTTACTGTTTGGGGTGATAATTGTTGATTTTAAACAAGTTTTGGTGGTGAAATTGAAACCATTGTTATGAGAAACTTGGTCCTTTGAAGAGGCTTTAAGAATGATGCATTTGGTAGTGAACAGATGATAAGGACGAAATGGCAATAGTGACAGTAGCAGCTTGTGTGGTTATTGTCAGATAGTATTTAGTTCATGCTATCCTCTTCCAAGTAATTTACAGAGTACGCCACGCAGACTTGTTTATCTCACTAGATTTATTTATTCCTACGCTTCTAGCACACCTGGTAGTCTTTCCGGTTTCCTGTCACGTGTTTTGGTGTACGTGACTACTTCCACATCCCCCATCCCATATTTTGTAGGAGCGGTCACTTTCACCCTTTACAGCCTCCTCGTTGGTCAAGCAAGATCATCATATTCATTAATATTTAGTTTTGGAATGTGTCACAACTTTTGACCAATCAGGGGACTGTATTATTACCGTAGGCACACGAGGCCTGGAAGCCTAAGCCGCGCAAGTTTGTCACTTGTGTTCTAGACTTCTCAGACAAAACACTTGTCACTTCACTTGTACATACTTGATCATCTGTAATATGGCCGGCCTTTTAATTTCATAAATTGTGATTCTGTTGAGTTGAGTTTGGAAAGAAATCAATTATAAAATCAAGGCAAATGGACTGAAATCAAATCAACTTGAACTCGCTTCATTTCTTTGGCTTGATTCTGTCTCGACCTACACCCCAAGATTCTGTACCAAGCCTTGGCAGGAGCGATTGGCCCACAACACGATATTATGGTAAATGACAGCAATGTCATGATATTGAATAGTTGTGTGTATTATGGTATTTCAGTGACTTAGCTACAAAGGGGCCACAAATGATTAACTTGTGTGTAAACAGGAATATGGTGCCTCAAAGTCACCCACCCCTAATAGATGTGTACTGAGATTTCAGTGAAAGAAGTTACTAATAAAGACAGCTCTACAGTAGGTTCTTTGTTCAGTATGCCCAACAAAGGAATAAGTCCCAATTGCTTTGCTATACCTTACAATGATCTAAAGCTACAGAGCCTGCATCTATGTCAACAATTCATGCATCTTTCATAAAAGCTGGCATAAAAGACAACATTTCTTCTTTCATTTAAAATTTCAGGTACCAGAGATGTTGATTCCATGAGGATGGAGTTGGCTAAATATGTGATGGGATTGGCTGCTCTACCAAACTGGCCACAGTTGAAAATTGTAAAGTAAGAACAACTTTGCTTTCCAATGAATACAATTGTCTTCACTGGCATATGGAATGAGGAGCATTGGGCCATGCCCCCTCCCCCTTAACAGCCCCCCTCCCCCTCAACATCCTTCCTCCCCCTTAACAGCCCCCCTCCCCCTTAACAGCCTAGTGTGCATAAACATTGCACACATAACATGTAACATTTTGGGTTTTAAGGATGGAAAGCCCCCTCTGCTTAATCTGGGGGATGGCCCTTCCTACTCCGCTATATATATCCTGCTTCTGCCACTGGTTGTTACTTCTAGATAAATGTGAGTGAAGTGGCATTTTCTGTCAAAAAAGTGGTCCTCATCAAATTTTCTGAAATGGAAGAAAATGCAAAAGTTTTTGAAGTTATGAATTGGGGCACGAATTGGAAAGGTGCCCCACCCAAATGCTTTTACAGAATATGACTTTGTTTGACATGTGAATTGTTGCATGTGGGGAGTGTGAAGGGGTGGTGACACAGGGAGATATTTGAAAGCAAGACTATGGTTGCCCAGTCAGATAGTCATTTAGATACTTTAGCTTGGTGTAGTCTGGGTAAAGTACTGCAGGGGAAAGTTGACTGTGTCAATGTAATGTTAGCGCATGCTCTACAGCTATATTTAAAAGAAGACTTTTACCAAAATGAACCAGTAGTCCTCACCCAGTCATTTTCCTTTGTGTGAGGGAATACATCTTCTTCATCCATTTCTTTTTACTCTCCTGACCGTGTATCTTAACCAGGCCTCACACCTGTGAAGTATCCAGGAGACAACAAAGAACAAATTGTAGAGTGACTGGATTTTTAATTGGTAGGATAGTAAAGAAGTGTACTAATCCCTGAACCTAACCTTTGGCTTTGAAAGCAGAGTCTGAAAATTAGGGATGCACTGGATATCCAGCCCAGCCGGACTATCGGGCCAAACGGTGCAATATTATCTGGTTCCGGTTCTGGTGGGATCTTTGAAGAATCGGCTGGATTTTTTCAAATTCTAGCCAGAATTACATCCATCATTGAAAGATAGGGATAGCTTCATAGATGGATTTAACAACTTTCCAGCTTTTTTTTTCTGCCCATGTTAAGAAGTAATTGTCCCATTAAGGTGTTGTGTAGGTTAGATGGTCACAGGTCACTGTGGCACAGTGACACAAATTCCATTTTGTAGTGTGAGTAGCTGTCCAAAATTAGTGGGGCTAACAATGAAGACAACTTCAATGTTACCCAGTGTCCACTCTAGTTATCTCACAGGACCCCCATTTGCAAATGTCATAATGTAAATCTCTACAGGTATTCCTTGGCAATATGCATAATCTGAGCCACATTCATCAGAACATGCTTCCATTAACATTTACAGTACTGTTACTCTGACCACCTAATGGGTGTTTGTTGTTCAAAGACACAGTAAGTTATTTAAGTTACGCTCTCAATTAATGTTCTGTCTACATTATCCTAGAGACTCTAAACAGTACAAAATCACACTAGCGTAGTGACCTACTGTAGTACTATCACAAACTAATAACCACCATCTCCCTTGCCTTCAACCTACACCCCCTTGCCTACAATCTACCCCCCCCCACCTTGCCCACAATGCTACTTTTGGTTTTGATGAAATAGAAACCTATGCATTCATAATGGCGTGTGTATACATGTGTGTGTATGTATTTATGTATGTGTGTATGTTTGTGACACTTAGCTTGTGCACACAATATCTCAAGAATGGAAACTTGTATGAAGCTCAGACTTGATCTGTAGGTACCCCATATGGAATAGAAGGACCCTATTTTTTAGTGGAGGTCAAAGTTCATTTGAGGTCACCAGAGGTCAAACAATGAAAACATTGTGCACGTGATATTTCAAGAAGGGAAACTTTGATGAAGCTCACACTTGGCACGGTACAAGTAGTGTCCCATATAAGGTAAAAGGACCCTGTCATTTTTGGTGGAGGTCAAAGGTCATTTGAGGTCACCAGAGGTCAAACAATGAAAACCTTGTGCACACGATAACTCAAGTTAGGAAGCTTGGATAGATTTCATACGTAGTATGTGGATGCCTTATGGTGAGAAGCAGAACCCTATTATTTTTGGTGGAGATCAAAGGTCATCTGGGGTCACCAGGGGTCAAACCCTGAAAACCTTAATATGATATCTTAAGTTTGGAAGCTTTGATACATTTCATATGTGGTATGTGGATGCCTTATGGTGAGACAAAGAACCCTATTGTTTTTAGATGGAGGTCAAAGGTCTTCTGGGTCACAGGAGTCAAACTCTGAAAACCTTGTTAACATGATAGCTCAAATAAGGAAGCTTGGATAGATTTCATGCTTGATATGTGGATGCCTGATGGTCAGAGGAAAACTCTTGCCATTTTTGGCAGAGGTCAAAGGTCATGTAGGGTCACCAGGGGTCAAACTCTGAAAACTTTGCTAACATGATATCTCAAGTTAGGAAGCTTTGATAGAGTTCATATGATGTGAATGCCTTATGGTGATGGGAAAAGACCTATTGTTTTATGGTGGACGTCAAAGGTCATCTGGGGTCTCCAGAGGGCTTAATGCAAAATTTCCCAAGAATTCCCAAGATTGTCCTCTGGGTTCACCAGAGGTCAGAAAGCAAAATTTCCCAAAAATTCCCAAGATCATCATCTGGGGTCACCAGAGGTTAAAACAAAATTTCCCAGCAATTCCCAAAATCAAATTTGAACATAAAACTATTTTTCCAAAATGTTAAGATAGCATTTGACCAGTGACTGAAAGAAATGAAACATCATGGCATTATTTGGAATAAAACGTATATATGTATATGTATCATCAAAATATGAATGCTTTTTTGCATTCTGGTTAATGTTTCTCTTCACAAGTGAAAAATCCAGTTCTGGCTGGACTTTATCTGCCGGATTTGAAATCCAGGTCTATCTGTCTGGATTTGAAATACTGTCTGGCAAAATGCAGTTCTGGGTGGATCTTAAAATTTGGATCTGGTGCATTGCCACTGAAAATGGTCATTTTACGTCATGGGAAATATTATCATTGTCCTGAACTCTTTAGGAAACTGAGCTCTTCCTCATTAGAAAGCACTTCTACTGTAGGAGGGCCCATTTAGGGAACAATCAGGTTGTGTATGGAAGTGGTGTTGTATTGAGCTTTCACTCTGTTGGGTTTTACAGTACAACACTTTTAAAAAAGAGGGCACTATTTAAGTATAAGTCTGTCAGACAGTGCAAACTAATTTTGTGAGCTCAGGTAAAATTGGAATAACTGTACATGGCACCCATGACAAATTTCATTTCGGGGGTAAAATACAACATAATAAAATGCAACATATACGAAGACAATAAAAACAGTGAAAACATAAAAGGAAGGCACACAGTAAAGAGAACAAAGAAACTAAGAAGGATACAGTAAAAAATACTATGAAAAATGAAAATACAAAAAGTGATGAGACTTTAAATTGAAAGTGACTATAAAAAGAGGACAGTTTCCACCCCTCCCAGGGTCATTGAGTGAGCTACAGAACCATTCAATTGCACTGTCTTCAATAATCACTGCACCTGGTAAAACTCAATGCTTTTTACTGAAATCAAATATTATCTCCTTTTGTTTTCGTAACATTGATTAATTCAAGGAAGTTTTTGGCACAGTAATCAGCAAACCTGCTAGTACTGTATGTGATCAAGATGCAAGCTGTCATTTATATTAAAGACTGGCACAGGCCAACTCGGGCAGTATCTTGAACTTCACCATTGTGATGTAAGCATTTCATAGTTGAGAGAAAATCGGAAGTGTAAATGGTGAGCAGTATTATCAGGCAAGAGCAGTTCCCTGTGGAGCACAAGTACCACAATGGATGGTATTCAAATCAGTGGCACCATCCAACTTTCCTCGCTGAGAGCGAGCGGTTATCCACATTAAAGTCATTCTCAGAATGGTAACTACAGTATCTTCAGACAGAAACTGAGGCCCCTCATGCTGGCTCAAATAGCAAGATATATCATCTACTGCTTTGGTTCACATTCATAACTGGGCCTCCATTGTTTGAGAAACTATCCAGTAATTTGCGACATCTTAATGAACATTTCCAAAGGGTGTGAAATTGTGGCTGTGAATTCTCCCATAGTCCTACTGAGGGGGTCGTTGTACTATCCACGTGATCAATCTTGAATGCTTTGTCGATAATAACATTTCCTATTTTGATGGATGATTTCGTCTCAAGGGTTTACAGCTCTGTTTTGTAGTTACTTTGATGGATGAGGGTTTGGTAACAATTAACTAAATGCGCTCGCCCGTGTCGTAGCTTGGAATGTCCCAGCTTTCAGTTTTATTAGCCTTTTGGGCTTCTTTTAGCAAAAAAGTGATCTGAATTAAAAATTGACATCTTCACCAAAAAGTTTAGATGGGGATAAACTTGTGTTAGTTGCTTCAAACATACAGTACAAAAACCTACAGTTGTCAAGAATAAAGAAAAATTGTCCGAAATACTCAGGGCAGGTATGAGGGTATATAACTTTGTTGACTGTGTAATGGTCAGGCTCACAGTAAATTAAGTACAATATTGTGAGTACACATACAGTACTAGTATTACTCTACCTTAGATTGTGGAATGAGCTCCCATACAAAGTTAAAAAAAAAAAAAGTTGAGAGGAAATGAGCAGCCACCCAACTTTACTTTAGGAAAAGGTTCTGGAGTGTTCAAGGGAGATGGTCTCTTTTACTCAAATTTTTATTTCTTACCAATAGCAGTAGCCAGAACTTTATTAGGGCTTTTTGTTATCTGACTTTTTGGCTTATTTAATCCCCCGCGAGCTATTTAAGTGCACATTGCAGGCTGTAAGTGGCTGAAGGGCTGCCACATGAGAACCTGCAGTGGGCTTCAAATTAAGCCTACTGTATTTTTTCCCTCTTAGAACCTTTTGTAGTATTTCACAACACAAAATATTGTATGTCCACAGTGAACTCAGGAATAAGGATTGATCTTGCTTAAAATGCAAACAAAATTTACAGTCTGTGACTGAGCAAGTGAGCATACCTGGAATTCAAAATTGTGTGGCTGCAAAATGCTCTTACATAAAAACATCTGTCGTCACAGTATGTAAATAAAAGTAGGAATTCATACTCTAGAGCATAAGTGCAGACAAATATGTAAACTTGGAGTAAAATTTGTTTGTCACATACTTGGTTAAAATTAGGTAAACAGTTGTAGTAAAAACTGGTTCCTTCCAGTTGCATGGCCACAAGGGTTGCAATGGTCCCCCTACCCTCACCTCCCCCCACCTCCCCCTGCCTTTTCAATGTTTACCAAGTTATGTTACATTACTAGTAATTTGAATGAAATACTGTGCTGTGGTGCCCCTTTTTATTTACTCATCCCCTGGGGCCGGATTCACAAAGAATACTTACGCACAAAAATTTGCGTAAGCCAGACTTACGAAGCGTATCTTGCTTGGTCGGTATTCACGAAGAGAAAAGTTCTTAAATATTTTGCGTAACTTTACGCAAGCTTCAGAGTTGTCGTAAGTACAAAATAGCCATGGTAACACATACAGAAGTACGCGTTGTGCACACGGTTGTGTAGAGCATACAGTAGGACCGGGTGTGTAGCCACAGAAGACCGTGTGCGTCTTTTTAACAATAACAATCAATGCGATTGGCTCGAAATGTAACAAAGCAAGACTCAACCGCACACACGATTGGCTCTTGTGCATTAATAGTAGTTACGCTGCGTATCTTTACGAACTGCGTAAGTTGTTTTAGTGAATACCACATAAGAAAGTACTTACGCAGTTCGTAAATATTTTGACTTACGCAAAAACTTACGCAAATGTTAGTGAATCCCGCCCCTGATCTCTAGAATGTGGGGCCTCTAGCCTTCAGTACTTTGTGCTTGGTCCTGTTATCTTTAGGACAGGCTACATCACTGGTTCCTTCCATTGTATGACCTAGATCCCCTCCGTTTGCAAGTGAAGTTTTGACAAAAAATGCCACTTGTTTCACATCAGAAAAGGTTTGAATGCATTAGGGACTAACATGTGGACATACTTTGAAATGTTTGAAACGTATACATTTTAAATAGGAGTACTATTTCTCAGTTGTCGTTTCCTAAGAAAATCTGCAATATATTTGCCTTTCCACATGGGGTTGATAGCCAGTCCAAATCATCCAGAAAAGAAGGAAATGACACCCCCTGGCCCTCCACCCACCTACCCCCATAGCCATTTTGTGGAGAAATATTACAGCTTCATGACATATTTGGAACATTTTGTTTGTTTCTACAGTTCTACAGACATTTTAAGTTTTCATGATCATCTGAATGACATAGATTCATCTGGGATGTTTGTGATATTCGAGGAGAAAGGCTCCACCTTAGGAGTAGAGGTAAGTACTATTAGTAATAATAAATGGTGCAAAGCAGATTTTTACTGTTCACTGTTCTATACTTACAAGTTGTTAGCAAGCTTTTCTTGTCATAAGTCGTACATCAGTGGTTCCCAACCTTTTTCAGCTCATCGCCCCTTTCATCGAATTGGGCAAATGCCCACCCCTCCCCCACCTTCTGTCTATAACATAGTATTGCTATGCATGAAACGACAAAAATAAAACACATGTTGAAAGAAAGTGTTCTGTGATGAATTGTTGACCTGCAATTAACGGAAACATGAAGGCTTGATCATGGTCAGGGTCAGAGAAATGTTTTTGGAAGTGAATGCCAGTGTGGAGCATTTCCCCAAGAGCCTCTAAAGGGGTGGAAGGGCAAAGTCACAGTGGGGGACCAGTGGGGAGGCCCCAGAAGCTATCAGATATATTTACCAATTGTCAACTCAAGACTGAAGCACTGTAAGTCAGATTTGGACTATCTTCCGATTTCCTAGTAACCTTAAATGCTCACTATTAAAAGCGATAACAAAAATCACCCTTAGACAATTTTGTATCTCAGTAGTTACTTTAAGTTCCCTTTGATGCTGCAAAGGGATTATCTTGCAGGTGGGAGGAAGAAATATGGGATGGATTTCATGGGGCTTTGAAAGAACTGCCACTCAAGCTGTCCTACAGGTACTAATATGAGAAAGCAGAAATTGGCCCACCAAAAAATTGCATTTCTGAAAAATTTGTTAACATTTCATAGTGCATTGCAAAGGTTATCTTTCATCTTATAGTTATATACAGTTGTCACTTCTGTCAATATTTCATGTCTATATGGACAGAAAGGAAAGGAAAAAAACATACTTGAGGAAAAAGTGACAGAATAATTTTTAGCCATGGCCCCTTCCTTACAGCTTTCATTGCCACCAATTGTAATATGAGGGTCCTCGCCAGGAAATTTTTTAAATTAAACACTGTTAGATGAGATTTCCTGGCATCTGGCAGTAAAGATAATTTACAAACTTTGTGGTGCACCTGAGGAGTGAATGTTAGACCTACTAGTCGACTTGTTGGCTTCATGTTACTGTATCTCCTTTCTATGCCAACCAGTTTGAGAGCTCAGCTAGAGGAACCTTTCAGAATCTTGTGAAGCCCCAGTTTAAACTTAATATCTCATTTTTTCTCAAAAACTTCCCCTGCTGCACCCCTTAGCTCTCATTGCCACCTGAGTTGCAAAAATGCCTGTTGAAAATGAAAACCACTGCTGTACACCAGCCTCTTAAAATTTGAATAGGAATACTATATGCCATATAGTTCAATCAGGGGCATCAGTAGGGGTGGGGTAACAGAGGAGGGCAGGGGACATATGTGTACATTGTAAACAAGCTGAATCCTGACAAAATGATGTCTTGAAAACCTCAGTGCAGTTGTGCAAATTAAGGTTGGGAAGAAGTTGTTTTGTATATTGCCAGTGGTGATCGACAGGTTTAAAAAATGGAGCTAACTGCAACCATTATCTGTTGGAAGAAATCTTAGTGTTCTATTTATGTGTTTATTGAAGGACAGTCTTTCATTAAATGTAGGCAGGCGTGGATCCAGGGGGGGGCCTGGGGGGCCCGGGCCCCCCCCCCGCCACGAAAAAAAAAACGAAAGGAGAAAAAAAGAAGAAAAAGAAAAAAAAGAAAAGAAGAAAGAAAAATTAAGAGCAAAAAATGAATAAAAGTGTCTAAGAACGTATTCAAAGTATATATTTCTGTAGGGGTTGGGTGAAGCTACCGCTGGATTATCTCTTTATATATCTTTCAAAGTGGTTGGCGACGAAAGGAGAGCTACAATGTTCGAAAACAGGCGAATAGCTGAGTAATGATCCTTGACTTAAAGGGGAATTTTCATGATCCCAGACAGTTCCAATTCTCCCAACTATGCATCTTCTAGCTCCTCCCATAACTGTATGAGGCTCTTCCTTGTGCAAGAATAAACCTGTTTTTATTGCATAAGGCCATGTCCTGGTGAGCATACAAGGCTATAAAATGTAATAAAAGTACTCTGTCTGCCTTGTGTGGAATGTGAGCTACTCTGCATCTTTCAAATTTTCAAACTTTGATGTCAATCAAAGAGCAGTCACCAACTGAGAATTTTGATATACATACACTAAAAATATACTTTGGGGTGATGACTGTCTGTCTTTAAGATCTAAATAAGTAAACATCGTGACATATGTAGTATGGGCTCGGCTAGCTGCACTGAAATTTAGTAACAATTTTGTGTTAAAGAGTGAAATTTTTTGTAATCTAGAGGGATTCAGAGGCAAAGTTTTCGCCATACAGACCTTGCAGAATGAATACAGAAGACAAGCTGTCAGGTGACCTACTATTGTGCACAGTGGCACCAGCTGTTGCAGGCAAAGTAGCGGCGTGCATGATACCCTATTCGATTTTGAAACTGTCTGAAAAGTTTTAAAATGAACTCAAAAGGCTTTAAGCTACAGACAGTGGCGTCGGCACAGTGGGCAATGGGTGACGTGTGTCCCCCTCCCCCATCGATTCTTGAAAATTTTTAAAATGGTCCCAAAAGTCGTTTTAAGCTACAGATTTCTGTGGAGGGTTTAGGGTGAGATGTATTTTTGATGCCTTGTTTATTTTGTTCTAACCATTTCCTTTTACAAACTGTTCTCAAACTATCATAAGTTTTGGAAATTCTTGACAAATTCCAAATTTTCGCACGCTCCGCTAGCGTCAAGACTTGTGTCAGAGTTGTCCTTATATCGATAGCTTTCGGTAAATACTCACGGGGGAACAAAGGAGCAAAAGTGTTTTTTAAGAATTCTCAGTCAGAAGATTCGTTTCTGAATAGCATAGGTTGGTGGGAAAGTGACAGTGTCCGATGCAGGTTCTGAAATGCAGGTTTTGTCATGGACTAATATTTTATTCAAAATTTCAGCGCGCTTCGCGCACATACGACAGGGTTTACACCCGATTTTATATACCATTGACAAAGCTTTGAGGCAAGAAATTATTCCAATGCAACATTTTTCTAAAAAGTACATCTCCTTCTCTGTAGGGCTCTCATCATTATGGGATCTTTGACTAATCTAGTCTAGCACATGATTTGAAAGATTGAATGTACGTAATTGCCGTTGCTTATTTTCCGGTCAAACATCTTACCGCGACGTTCAATAATGACGAAAATCTTTTCTGAAACGAATTTTGCCTGTCCACCATCCCTCTTGCTATACCTAAAAAGAAGGTGATATATCATATCTCCTCCCATATGGATGTCGGGTAGTGAGAATCCGGTTGGTCCCTCTTTTGTATACTGTAACTAATTTAGAGCTCCCGGGAGGCTCTATACTGTTCTCTGTCAACCTTGGATATCCTTTTAAAATGTAAAGGAAAAATTTTATTATAGTCCAAGAATGTTTCTGTGGACTCCACGCAGGTATAATTGCGTGTACAATTTTCCCATGGGCGTGGATCGTGGGGGACGGGGGGACGCGTCCCCCTCACTTTTTTAGAAGGGGGGGGGCATCGTCAAAAAGTCTCCCTCACTTCTTCAAAAATGATGGAACAGACTGCAATTATGCCTAGGAAAACGAAATTTTTAGAAGAAAAATAACCTAAAAATCGTACACATTTGTTGCACCAAATCGCATCTGAGGGTATTCAGTTCTAGAAAAATTTCCCTTAGACCCCTCCCCCATGCCGAAGATCACAAAACTTATTGCCTACCTGTGACGCAAATTCTGGCTACCACCAACTGCTTCTTCCATGCCACAGGACGGTGATTCACAAATGTGAAAAAGGTCCCCCCCCCCCCGCACACACTACTTTTGGAGATGGATCCACACCCATGATTTTTCCTGGGACTTAAGGAGGTTTGAAGACAATATTTTAACCGTCTCTTACTCCCCTTTTTCACCCGAACAAAAGTTAGAATTCACTCAATTGTGGACATTTTCTAAACATACAATCACTTTAGAATGACCCAAAGATACCACCATTTTGCATATAGGCCCCCTAAAATTAACAAAAATTTCTCAAAGGGAAGGGTAAACCCCTTCCTGGAATTGCAATCTCATGTACTAATAAGAAAAGTCTCTCCCGCTTTTGTATATAGCATATACAAAATCCCACTGCCTAAAAAGGCACGGTTTAGCAGTTATCTGCGGTCCCCCCAACCACCAACTCCAGCCGGCACCATCGGTCATAGATTTCTGAAGGGTATACCCTATAGTCCATAAAGAAGGTGATATATCATCTCTCCTCCCATATGGATGTAAGGTTGTGAGAGTCCTGTTGGTTCTCCTTTTCAGTGTACAATTAATGCAGAGCTCCTGGGACGCACTATACCTAAAATTTTCGGGGCGCTTTGCGCGCAATTGTTTATGATCACGGAGAGAGGTACGTTTTTATTGAGTGATGGATTTATTTTTATCATTTTTTACCAAAAATCATTTGAAATCTTTCACGATTTTTGCAAAGTCTTCTCAATATTTCTTGATTTTTGCTTGATCTGCGCACTGTTAGCCTTGAATTGCTCGTTTTACTATCAATAAGGTCCCAAACGTATTCACATTACTCATCGGTGGGGTTCTACTGTAAGCCAATTATTCGTGTGCATAAACGTGATTTCAGAGTCAGCATTGTAAGGATGTAAAACAACTGATATTCATTTTTTCACCCTCCTCTTCTTATGAGAACCGAAAATTTAGTGTCGAACCCACCTTCTAATTGATAAAAACACATAAAGGGAATTGACACCGTTAGTCATAGCAATGGTTTTAAATTGTAATTTCAAATTTTCGGCGCGCTTCGTGCTTGTTTCATCTGACGTCGTATACCCGAATACCGTAGAACGAAAATAAAACACTCATTATGGCAAAAATCATTTCAAGTTACCTTCACCGGGCTCATAATGTTGGCGTGTAAGTTTTAAGATACCTTAGATTCTCCGTAACTTCTGCAGGTACATATAGTAACTTAAAATGAGCCATACACATCAAATTCCATGCAACATGAAAAGGTATAAAATGTCACTGACATAAGAACTGGAGCCGATTTATGTGCTCTTAAAATGCAATATTGCGAGAGCTTCCAGGGGCTTCGCCCCCTGGACCCCCACCGGGGCTCCGCCCCTGGACCCCACCAGGGGCCCTAACGCGGGCTGCTGGACCCCACGCGTAGGGACTCGCGCTTCGCGCTCGTGGTGTTCGGTGCACATGAGGTTTTCCATTTTGGGCCCCCCCCCTCAAAATTTCTGGATCCGCGCCTGAATGTAGGTTTAACAAGATACTATATTTTTATAACATCATAGATACCTTTGTATATAGTTCAGTAATCTTTTCACACTGTGTGGTTTCACCTCAAAATAAATTACCACGTGTGGTTTAGTGTGACACCACAGAACAGATAAAGCTCTTGACAAAGTGAACATGTGCTGCTATTGTGTTCTGCGGACAGTAAAGCTTGTTGGCAAATTTTTAAAGTGTGTAGACCTAATGGGGGGGGGGGGGGTAAACTGTAGAAACAATACAGTTGCCTACACCTCAACATCTCAACATTGGAAAATTGTCGCTAATGCTGGACTATTAGCCTAATATACAGGTTGTATTAAGCTGGTTAAGTAGTAGTATGCAAAGGAGATGCCAAAAACCATCATTTTAAAGTTTCTGTAATTTTTCTAAATTACACTTTGGGACTTGGCATTAATTAGAAAAAACATATGATTGGGTATCATCTAAATCAAATAAACCTATTGGTAGACATTTCAAAAAATTTATACAGTGGGTGGATGAGATGGTTACAAGTTGAGGTAGAGGCCATCCTTTTGATGATTATGCTAAAACAAGAATTGGACATGACAAACACAGGTTTTGTCATGGAAAAATATGGAGAAAGTCATTGATTATAATTTTCAGAATTCTGCACCATTCTAGTAATTTTTCAAAGTGATGAGGAGGAATGTCCTCCTTAAACTGTAGAGTGCCTCCTCAGATACCAAAGAAACTGTAAAGAATTTACAACCATTTGACATATTAGAGGAAGATTTCTGTTTTAGTCTAAAGGGAGTGCAGTAACCCTTGGTATTTTGATAACCAGTCAACCCTACCTCATAGGGGAAGGAAGTAGAAAAACACGGAGCCTTAGTATTATACTGAAAAACAATGGGAAATAATTTAATGTCCTATTAATTAATTGTTTGATAATTATGAATGAAATACAACATGCTTTAACCTTTCAAATTTACCAAAATTCCTAGCAAATTTAGTTTTGTAAAATGACTGTTTTGCTCTATCCTCCACTTAAAGTCACAAACAAATCTGATCACTGGATATTTGCACTACTCCTTAAGTGAAACTGAGTTTCAGGAATTCTTGAATGTTAAAGGAACTCCTCACCTCTTTACATCTACAAGTATAGGATAGTTTTACTGAGTGCCAGGTGCCTCATTGGACTTGTGCAATTTCAATTCCTGGACTCAATGAAAGTTATATTTCCTCTGTATTAAATTTATTTCCTAATTGTGCTCTTTTCGTATTAAACGTCTCTTAATCTTCTTTTTCAGGTAATTTTAGATTTATCAAATGTTGAAGATTTAAGCCGACAGGTCCTTAGGATGGAAGCAACAGATGAAAATCCATTGAAATCCAAATGGTCTGTTAAAGAAGTACCATCGGTCTTTGTTTGGCCATCAGATGGGGAACCAAAACAACTGGATGTGTAAGTTAAAGTGATCTTCTTAGGGTTACAGGAGAGTGGTGAAATTGTTCTGATGTGAATTAGACATTGAAAGGGGCTGGGGAGGTAACTGATGAGTCTGTTTTGCTCCTCATTACCTCCTACAAAGATATGAATTTCCCTTTATTGCCTACACTAAAACCTAAAAAAGTAATAGCACAGTGGATGATGTTATCCTCTGGGGGTCTCTCTCTGTCCTCTTTCTTCCACTTTTCTGCTTTGTCAGCAGTGTGCATATACATTTGCATATGTAAATATAGGAAGTAAATATTAGAGCTGATAAAATTCCAAACCAGGAAGTTTTGGTGATTGGCAAATATTATGTAAATATAAACAGTACATATGATATATATATATATATATATATATATATATATATATATATATATATATATATATATATATATATATATATATATATATATATATAATATATATATAATATATATATATATATAATATATATAATATATATAATATATATATATAACGCTAATTCCCACCTTAAGGGGAAATTGTTATATCTGCTTGTACATAGGGCGAAAAAAAGATAATAAAATACATAAGAAATAAATTCGCCCTAACGTCTAAAAATATAATTAACGTTATTTCAATGGCCAGCCATCCGTTTGTGTTAACAGCTAGGTGTCCGTAAATTTGACAACTTTGAAGTAATGGCATCTAGTTTGTAAATTTAAGAGGGCGCCCTTGTAAGTTTACGTATTCATATAGAAAAAGTGTGTGGAAACGTTAAGGCGAAACTTATATTTCACCCGAAAATTTTTTTCCCCTTAAGGTCGACTTTTCAACAACAAGTTTCCCCCTAAGTGCCGAATTAGAGAAATATATATATATATATATATATATATATATATATATATATATATATATATATATATATATAAATATATATATATATATATATATATATATATAGACATATAACCCCTATATATATATAGATATATATATATATATATATATATATATATATATATATATATATATAACGCTAGATCGACCTGTTAGGCGAAATCGGTATACCGCCAATACAACCGGCGAAGAAAAAAACAATAAAATACATAAGATTATATTTCCCTTTTTGGTTCTGAGATATATATATGCACGTTATTTCAATGGCCCGTAAGTCCTTAGTTTTAACGGATACATGCACGTAAGTTGGTGTGAAACTAAGTAATTGCATTAACATTATGTGGTAAATCGGACTTGCGTATAGAGTTATGCATGCCTATATAAAACAGTGTGTAAAACGTTAAGGCGAAACGATTTTTTCGCCTGAGGGTCGATTTCTCCCAACAGTCGCGTTTTTTCATACGGTTTTTCGCCTAAATCCCAAATTAGCAATATATATATATATATATATGTATATATGTATATATATATAACATTGCCTTGCATAAGGTAACTTTCCCTGATGAAGGAAACTCCGTACTGTATGTGATTAGGTGATACAGAGATGACTTCTTTTGTCAATATCAGCAACGCATTTTACTGTTTGACCAAATCTGTAGGGAGATGAATGTCATCTAGTCCCCTTGAAACAAAGTGGCTTGATGCTTTTCTCAATTTCCCTTCTCTACAGGCAGTTCACACTCTCCCCTTTCTAATTTTCATTTGATTGCATCCTTTTATAGTTTGTATGTAGATCTAAAAAGCTTTCTTGTATATTGTATGTTCCATTTCCTATTTTGATGCAATTGCTTACATTCAGCTGGCTACCCAGAATTTCAAGGGTTGCTGGGCAACAGGTGTCAGGTGTAGAGGCAACATGTCTGAACAATTAAACACTCACTGTACACATTTGCGATTGTGAATACTCAGTGTTGGTATTGTGTACAGCTGAACTGCTAAAACAGCACTTACAGAGGGGTGTCATTATGTGGGTTTAACCAATGAAAAGTATTCTCAAAGTGATGTACCTGTTGTATGTAAATTTAAAAAGCAGCTCCCTGGCAGCAGCTAAATAGATGAACAAGATAGCTTATTTGAAATACATGTTCAGAAAAGTTCTGTAAATAATTTGCTTCGCAGTCGATACACTGCTAAATTGAGGTGTGGGAACTTTGCACCAATCGGAGTCAGGGTTGGTTCTTTTTTTTTTTTCAGTTTTCCTTGGTTTTTGTCTTAAATGGTAAAACCAACTGGGACTAAACAGAGTTGGTCTTGACTGATCAGACTACCCAATGGTCTGTCCTTTTTTAGCAAGACCACCCAAAACACCAACTTTGGTTTTATGTGGTCTTGGTTTGGTGCCAGTTTTGGGCCATCTGTGCATGCCTTTCCTGCAGGGTAACCTGTCATCTGGGCTGCAGTTTGTCATGTGTGGCATACTGCATATGTTACAGATTGTTGTTTACATGAGTAGCATGTGCAGCATTAAAAATTTGTCCAGATTATCTCTACTTGATGAATTCAAACATTATAACTTACTGTGGTACAACTGATCTTTATCAGTCTGCATACCTTTCATAATAAGCTGTAGACAGCTGCATAAGTTGAGAGGGGGCAGAGCATCTGCTTCAAGGGGCACTTGTTGGGTTCATCATTGTGATCTTTTATTTAAATAGTGTACCTATGAAGAAAAGATATGGGTGGGGGTTTTATCAAAATTTTGGGTCCTTGTCTCTAAATGCCCCCCTTCAAATAATAATGCCCCTTGCAGATATTATTACTACTTGAAATTTTGCTATTTGAACATAAAGCACAAAAAATTAAACCGGCTAGTGTTTCTGTTTTTTTAACACTGAACCTAGTGACTTGACTCAGATTTTCACAGTACTTGTCTGGACTCAGACTTGGACTCAAAAGACGTACCTTTGGACATTTCTTACATCTAGAACTCAGTGTTGGTGCCAGTAAAGTCAACGTTTGCTGAGTGACTTTGACCTGAAGAAAAATCCAACTGGAGCAGAGAGGACAAGCTTTGTGCAAGGTATTGGTGTGGAAGGTTTGTGTGGCAGAAATGTGAGGTGCAGGGGCATAGAAGTTAATAGTCCTTTGTACCATCTTTGACTTGACAGTTAACGCAGGACATTGGCCGTGGAAAATTTGTGGAAACGTACTTTAGTTTATGGCACTTAAATGTACCAAAATACTGAGCATTGGTACAAAAAAAGGAAAAGCAGGAGCTGCAGAAAGATATCTAGCCACTTTGTGGTGAATAATGCAAAAAGGATTTATTACCATAGTTTTATTCATCCCATCAGGGGCTTTGTTCTGAAATTATTTGTTTTAATACTGTAGCAAAAGCAGTAATTCAACATGCATTTTGAAGTCAAGGACTCGTTTCTCACCAGACCATATACTAGAAAATAAACACAGAGCTAGACATCTCCCCTCCCCCTGGCATTTGCTTGTGGGGTGATGGGAAAATTAGGGAAAGTTAGTGGTTATAATGGTGTGAGGAAATATTTTGACTTTTTATGTAACTAAAAGAAGCAAGAGTCACCTGCACTTTGGATATTTTTGGATATTTGGAAGGATGTTCGACATTACAAGTTACAGATGACATACTTTTGGCATATCCCACAATTGTATGTCCTAATAGAAACACTTTAAACACTAACAGAGCTTGCTCTTGCTTATGTCTCCTATTTACAAGTCAGCAAATTTCAATGAGCACAAGTGTATTATTCTTCAAATGGTTTGTAACAACTTTTAAATCCTGATGTTAACATCAGCTGCATTGTGGGAAGTCTTTTAATGCAGAAACTGTCATTTGTGCTCACCTTGTGTAACACGGTTTGAATCCCATTGAATATTTCAGAAAGTCTCGAAACAGAGAAGGCCTACGTCGGGCCATACTTGATAACTACAAACCCAAGACAGCAGAGGAAGGGCCTGGAAAGAAGACAGGGAATAAGAAGGTGGGGGAAAGTAAAGGGGAGAAATTGTTAGAAGAGACAAGAAACAAAACACAACCACAGAAGGAAGGTGAGGAACAAAATCCAGCTGCTGGCCAACTGGAGGCTGTATTAAAAGCATCAAATATATCAAGGTAAGGAATGGAGTGGTATTTTGTTTACCTTTTAGAACACATTTTGAATATGCAAACTCATCCCAATGCCATTGGAGGGCTATGGTCTGCTATCATGAAATTTTCAATTCCCGTGAATATTTGGGGTGAGTTTCAGCTAGAATATGTTTCATAAACCCAAACAAAGGAAATGATACATGGTGCATGGTGCCCTCACAGAGGGCATCATCCACTATGGAAACAAATCTCCCTATTAGTTTTACAACTCCTGGCAATTAAGGAATACATTTGATAATTTGTAGGTACATTCTGCATGGTGCATACTGCATATTCCTCAATCAGGTATGGTCAGTTTTAAGGATTTTTGATTCCTTGCCGAAGGCAGGCAAGGAATCTATGCGATGGTGATGTCGTGTGTGTGTGTGTGTATGTATGTGACGCCTAGCTTGTAAACACGTTATCTCGAGATAGCAATGACCGACACTTTTCATATTTGGATATAGAGTTGTCATGTTGAGAGGAAGAACCCTATTGTTTTTGGTGGAGGTCAAAGGGTCATGTGAGGTCACCAGAGGTCAAAAACCGAAAACTTTGTAAACACGATATCTCAAGATGGCAATGACCGACACTTTTCATATTCAGTATACAGATTTGTCATGTCAAGAGGAGGAACCCTATTATTTTTGGTAGAGGTCAAAGGTCATCCGAGGTCACCGGAGGTTAAACTGCGAAAACAACCTTTTAAACACGATATCTCAAGATAGCAATGACCGACACTTTTCATATTTGGTATATAGATTTGTCATGTTGAGAGGAAGAACTCTGTTGTTTTTGGTGAAGGTCAAAGGTCATTTGAGGTCACCGGGGTCAAATACCAAAAACCTTGAAATCACGATATTTCAAGATAGGAATGACTGATGTAGATTTGTCATGTTGAGAGGAAGAATGCTATTGTTTTTGGTTGAGGTCAAAGGTCGTCCGAGGTCACCAGAAGTTAAACTGTGAAAATCTTGTAAATGGCTTGTAATCACTATATCTCAGTATAGCAATGACCGACACTTTTTCATATTCTGTATACAGATTTGTCATGTCGAGCGGAAGACCCCTATTGTTTTTGGTGGAGGTTAAAGGTCATTTGAGGCCACTGCAGGTTAAAAGCCGAAAAGACTCGTAATCACGCTATCTCAAGATAGGAATGACCGACACTTTTCATATTTGGTATATAGATTCATCATGTTGAGAGGAAGAACCCTATTATTTTTGGTGAAGGTCAGAGGTCATTTGAGGTCACCCTAGGTAAAAGGCTGAAAAGCTCGTAATCGCTATGTCTGAAGATAGGAGTGACCAACACTTTTCATATCTGGTATATAGATATGTCATATTGAGAGAAAGAACCGTATTGTTTTTGGTGGAGGTCAAAGGTCATTTGAGGTCACCAGAGGTCAAAGACCGAAAACTTTGAAATTGGGATAGGGATGGTGGATATAGATTTGTCATGTTGAGAGGAAGAACGCTATTGTTTTTGGTAGAGGTCAAAGGTCATCTGAGGTCACCAGAGGTTGAACTACAGAAACCTTGTAAATGGCTTGTAATCACGATATCTCAAGATAGCAATGACAGCCACTTTTCATATTTGGTATATAAATTTGCTATGTTGAGAGGAAAAACACTATCAATTTTGGTGGAGGTCAAGGTCATCTGGGGTTACCAGAGGTCAAAAAACAAAATTTCCCAAGAATTCCCAAGATTGTCATCTGGGGTCAATTGGATCAAAAGCAACATTTCCCAAGAATTCTCAAGATTGTCATCCAGGGTCACTATAGGTTAAAAAGCAAAGTTTCCCAAGAATTCCCAAGATCATCATATGGGGTCATCAGAGGTCAAAAAGCAAAATATCCCAAGTACAGTACAGCTCACGTACAAGTCCCATCGTGTCTACGTTCTACTTGTTTCTACCTTCCTCTGCGTGTTTATACGTTCCTCTACGTTCATGTCTTCGTTATTATACTCAGTGTATACGCACCGTCAACGCAGACACCAAGAGACCGTGGTCACACATGGTTTCTCTACAATAGAGATTAAATGGGCATACGAACGTTGAAACTCGTATAATCCTTGACCGTAGGAATTTTTCAGTCGTTTTAAATCATGTTTGGTGCTCTTTGCCTTCTACGAGTTACAAAACGTGAGAACGACTTGATCTAAACGTGTATTGATTTAGTTTTGTTGTTATTAACCATGCTCACATCAACTGAGGAATTTGTTGCACCATTTAAGAAGTAGGCCTTATACGCCGCAACCTCGCGATATAATTGTAATAGCCTAGCTAATTTATATTACTGTTTTCTCCGTTGTTTTGCTATTTGCAGACAACATTACGTTTCTACGTGAAGTAGTTTCACAGGTTGGGTGTCTAAAATTTTTCCTCAGTAATTGCATCTTAGATCGCGCAATAAACACGTTTAAATAACGGACAGAGATAACATTGTTTTTAACATGATTTTTACTGTTTATGTAACTAAAGTTTTGAGTTACGGATAAAATACCACATGAAAATGCAACAAAAAATTTTACTCGTAATTCTAGTACAAATTCGCATCAGTTATGTTTTGAACTATTTCATTCTTACCCAAAAGTTAATTTGTTTGACGAAAACGGCACGCTTCAACATGTACTGTTGGTGCGGAGAAATTTCCGTACCTACACAACCTTCAGGATTTACTCTCTAACATGACTAAGGGGCAGTAAACTTCTTTTATACATTTTGTGATAGGTTCTGAAAAAAACTACCGATGATTGCTTGCTTTAAAAAGTTACGTTAAAAATTGCATCATGTTTATTTGGACCAGAATGCATGCATATAAACAATTCAAAGGTCCGTTTTATGTATAATTGGAGCATCCGCGATTTACTCTCCTATCAAAAGAGGGTAGTTTTTTTACTAGTTTATTTTTGTTTTGTGTAAACTGAATGTGAATGTTTAGAGACAATCGGACTCAAAATACTACCGATCGACTGCATTTAAAAGTTCCTTGAAAGAATTACATCATGTCGGACCAAAATGAACGGAAGTAGGAAATTTGATGGTTTGCTCCCGGCAGCCAGCAGAAAAATGTGACAAGCTAAAATAGGCCCAGCCAAAAAAAAAAGAAATAATTGAGTAAATATTGAGGGGGGGAACATTGACCTACTTTGTGACCTTTTCTCCGTTAGTCCTCTGTCCTTAACGCTCCAGCGCAGGAGGGTAAAGTACTGTAAACCCTGCCTGTAGAATGCTGCACGTACAGAAACTTGTTCTAAACGTCTCATCATCCCGGGGAAGGGTGAAACTAAATCGAAGGTTCCGTCGATTCATTAATAAAAAATATAAAAAACTCACACGGTGTCCAAAGTCAGCCCAGCCGGTGATGAGAATCAAGTTATTTTTTATGCCTTACGAAAGATAGAAAAGATCGCACTCGTTTTTAGATCATCACATAGTGTGGACACATGAAACAAACATGTTCTCAAGTGCTGTCAATGCAGTTTTCAATTTCCAGACATTATCGCAAGACATTATCGCAAAACATTATTGCAATTTTTCCACACTTGTAGCCTAACCAAAAATCTATGATATTAGAACCATCAAAAGACATTTTTTTTTCATTTACCCTACTCCATTTAAACTGCGTATCGAGCCTGCGGTGGACGCCGCACCCATTGCCTCCTGGCTGAAAGTTGGACATCCCGGCGGTAGGGCAACGCTTACGCCAGGGTAGGAATTAGTTTTTAACTCACGGGGGCTCTTTTTTGACTGATTAGCCAATATTTGCCTTCAAAATGCCCTGCCCTACACAAAACATATGGGCTGTTTCGCCATCGTGACTACATTTTGGTGGCTAATCGCCCTGAGTCCTCGTTTAATTCCTACCCTGGTTTACGCCACTTTAGACTGCGTGATTGAACTGCAGGTCCCGTCGCGTGGCACACTAAAATTACTTGTGGTCCAAGTTTGTTGGATAATTGCTTTATCGCACGGCTGTCCGAGAACTGTCCCATTCGGCCATTTATGCACGTATTGCATAATCATGGCAAAACTTCCATTGACGAAATCTACAAAACAAACCGACTGCAGCCTTGTAAGTTATACTTTTTGAGAAGGTGGACTGCAATTAGTTTTCGGTAACGCTAATTTATCTTCCCTTGATAAAACCCGCAATTTTGCGAGCGATGTCCCCTTTCTGTGGAAATTCGTATAAATTGCAAACAGTCCCGATTTTAATATTCAGTGTCCCTATCGCGGCCATGTTGTTTTAAATGGTCTCGCACTACTATGCTAATAACAGCTTTCACGCTTTTACTTGCCAATGCCAACTAGGTCAGAAATAAAGTCAACACTTGCATTTGGATCAATCAAATTTTGGGCAAAACTTAAAATCTCCGAAATGCTAGACCTGCTAGCATCTGAACGCCTAACATTCGGCCCGTAGCTGCCCTTGACGTTCTTCCCCGTAGGCGTAAGGAAATCTGGAGTTTGAAGCTATTGCTAAAAATGTCTTACCTTAGGTAAAGATTATATATTCCACACAAAAAAACTTGTATGGTCCAACTTAAATCCGATTAAATCAATCAAGCCTCGTCAATATGGACGGAACACGTTGACTGAACTAAGAAATCAAACGACAAGAAGCTATACTTTGGCACTAACTGCTCATACAGCGCAACGCAGACTAGGTACGTGTCTGATGTAAAAAGTTGTCATCTATTGTTTTCAAAACATAACTGCAAGCCAGGTTCTCCCAGGGTTCAAGAATTTCTTAGAATCTGTCAATCATACGTGAACACTTCGCGCAGCTGGGTCAATGACCATATTTTTCTCACGGCCGGTATCTTTCATCATCCACCGCGAGTAGACGCGATGTGTAACTGTCTAGCCATTGTGGCGCCGTATGACCTGGCTGAGACCTTGTCCTAAATTTTCAAGGTGCCCACCGAAACGATGTTGGGCCTAAATGCGACCAGTCCCCGACAAAACCCCCATCAGTCAACGAGTAACATTTTAATCATCAAAATTAATTGCTTGAATTTGCATGGAAACTTTTTGTCTAAATCTTACTATAAAAATAAATGATCACAGGCACTGAGGCATGCGCCCCAGTGAAGAGTTGTCTGCCGTGGCCTGCTGGCTCTGCCGCAGCTTGAGAACTAACAGATTTCAGCAACCTAGCTTGGATAAGAAATGTGAAATTTTTGCAAAAAATGGGGGCCGCTTGAATCTATACTTCTCCATTACTTACTTGACCTTAACTCGCCTTTCGCCAGTTTTAGGATCGTTGCAATGTAAGCTTGTTAGATTTATTAAGTCAGGCCTGTAAGTAGGATAATGCAAAAATTGTATTTGGGAGAAGGCGGATTTATTTGTTTCGCAGTAATTTTTCTTAACATGCCCCCAATTTCGAAAGATGTGACCCATTTTCGTGTCGATTTGTGATTCCTAAATTGAATACAGGTATCAGAGCCATCTGAAATCATATCTCGTGCCACCTTTTAAATCCACGACGTTAAATTACAACGGATGGGATGTTTTCCGCTGGATGCATGTCGGGAAAAGTAAATTCTAGGATTCAAAGGGCCTTACGATCACATTGAGGACAATGAAATTTTTGCATTTTATCACAATAATACGGCCAACCATGAAGACAGAAGACAAGGATAGACACGTGGGCTTCACTTGAGAGTGAGAACTTCATCAGCTTAAAACGGTCACGAAATGGATAGAAAGGATCGCTAGCCATGCGGTTTCTGCAAAGACCAGCATGTCAGTTTGTCCTTGTGTCATGGAGATTCAGAATCAGTTAAAGATTTTGATAAAATTTACCTTTCACCAGGCCCGTAGTCAGGGGGTGCAGGGGAAAACCACATGGATTTTTTCGCCCCATTCGAAGAAACATTGGTTCAAAATTTGGGTATGTTTCGCCACCGCCCCCCTTGAAGCTTTCTGGCCCCATTCATGTACCTATGTATGGCTACGGGCTGTCTCACATGCAAATTTTTAAGCCTCTCCACAATCTAATATTTTGAAAATAATTTTTCTTTACACCGACTCGGACCTCCTTGCATACAAAATGGTTGTAAAGCCCCCTTACAAAAGGAAAGTTATAAAACACCATCATGTAAACGACTTCGAGTCTTTGACGGTTGGCGAAAAAAGAATTGCGCTATCGCTGACCTAATATGAGTATGCGTCATGGTGAGTTGTTTGGGTGTATGCGTCTCTGCTGACTTTTCTATTCAATCACTGAAGTGAACTTGAAGAAATCGATAGCAGGGCTTGCCTCGTCTATTGGGGTATTCAATAGGGTTTGAGTAGTGACTGATACAGTAATTATCGGCTTTTCGCCCCTGTTCCCTAATCACAAATTTCGGTTCACTTTGCTGGATTGCCGGTACGGCGTTTGAAAATCGCCCCTCAAACCTCGTATTGACACTGGGCAGTCTTTGATATTTTTCGAAGGACCATGTGTTTTGGGGATTATGGGGAAAACAATGTACAGTACTAAGTTCCCAAATGCTCCTGCTACCGGCAAACAAATTGGTTAACAATACAGCGCGGCCTGCATTCGGCGAGACTTGTTAACCGCAGTAACTAGCTTATAGAATGTGACAAAGCATTTCTGGCTCGGGCATATTGGTTGAATGTATTCATTCTGGGATAAGTAACTAACACCTTACAAAACATTGAAGCAGGAAGTTGCCCACTTCCGAGTTATCGATTCAATTTACATTATTTTAAACAACCTGTTCTTTATACATATTTATCTGACACTGTAAGCCACGGTCAAAGTCAGCCCCTAAAATTATGCAGAAAAACGAGGACACTTATTTCGAAGTGTCTTCAAAGTCAATATCATTTCACCTTCCATGGGGATCCCCACCCCCTTGTAATTGAATATAGCTTGCAGCATGCTATCACTACTGCATTTACACGTGTTTGGCAAGTTGTCGAGACTTAAAAGTCTTTCAACCATGCTTTCGAAAAGGGAATACACAAATTTACCCAAAAACTTTCCAACTGTAGGTTGTGACTTTATGTTTTGAATGGTATGCATATTCAAATGATATTCGAATCGTAAATAAAATGAAACTTTGTCGCACGAAAAAGGAAACTGCGGTGCAGTTAAGCTCTTTCTAATTGCGAGGATTTGCTTTAAAAAATAGAGATCGCTTTAGCTTTACTACCTGGGGCGGCTAAATTTGGGCAAATGGAGAGCAAAAGATAACGTTAGGGGCGGCAAAAAAAAAATTCGCGCGTAGCGCCTAATCGAGCTCGAAGCGCAAGCTTTAGCGGGTGGGGTTAAGGGGCCGCCTTAGGGCAAGGGGGCAAAGCCCACGGGAGCTCTGAGGTTTAAGCATATTCTCTGGGTGAAAATTTAGTCTTAGGATACTGTAGATATAATTCCACAACTAAGGAATGCTTTGCATACTTTTGCAGAAAACATTTACCACCAGCAAAAGAACGTTTGTTTAAGAAAACTGAAGAAAGAAAAGAGTTCCGATTTCCCGCACAACCTGAAACACGGGAAAGACAGTCAACTAGATGTTAACTAAATTTTTAAATCGAGGAAGGGGCCTGTTTTTCGAGTCGAGCGAGCGACACGTATCTCCCAGTTATTGTATATAGTATGCAATGGCCAGGCCCCGCGTGCTCTAAACATAATCGTGGGAAACACCATGCAGTTTCACTGGCAACATGCAAAGTACAAGAAAACCGATCATGTAAACTGTTCGCCGCCGGCCCAAGGTACAGTCATGCTCATTTGCATACAACATAGACACAACATTCCTGGATGTGCGAGGGCCGCGCCTGTACCTGTTCTGTGCAGTGATTGAGTTTCCCACGCTGTACTATTCGCTGTAGCACGTTCTGCAGTGCACCGTTGTTTGATTAATTAATCGGATTACCAAATGCTAAGTAAATCTGATATGAGGTACGGATTTCGAAACTATTAGTTTACTTTAGAGTGTTTCTGTACGGCTCACTTTATAGAGAATCGGATAATTAATGGATTAACATTTTTGTTTGACCTTGCCGTTAGGCCCTATGTTTTTCTGGAACTTAGCGAAAGGTCACCACGTTCACGGCAACAATTAAGTGCGAGGTGAGTGGTTCCGTTCATTTCACTGCCTACAGTCTAACAGTAGTAAAATATCAGGCAGCTATTTTACTCAGTCTGCAATACTCTCGTAGTTCGGATTAAAAAATAATGAACGGGACTATGTACGGGAGTACATTTGCAGTTTGCATTCTCCTTTGTTGTTCGACCTTTTATATTTAGACAAAGCTTTACAACCTGTTTTGCGGTTTCCATGTGTAGAATACTGTATTCTTCTCTTCTTACATCATTTGTTAGTTTGATTTTCGCGGTAGCCCGGCAAGGCAAGTTTTAATATGCCTAGGCTCATGTGAATACGTACTGTCTTAGACAACCGAAATGCCACACATTATTTGCTGAATGTAAGGAACTTCGGAAATTCTGTAAAAGTTAGTAAAATCAGGGATGCGGTTTTAGCGGGAGGTCTTCTTTAATTTAGGAGGCATGGAAAAGTTGGCAAAACGTTTTCTAAGATTAAAATGAAACTGACAGGATTCCAAGCTTGTAGCCTACGTGTGCCCTTCAAGACGTGGCCGGCCCGACTTGAAACCAATTGGTAAAACCACATTTAAATCTAAATTCATCAAAGTGAAGTTAAAGCCTCCAAAATAAGAAACAGCAAATTCAATGGAATGAATCACGTGCCACACCCGAAATTGGGAAAAATGAAATAATAGACCATCTTTTAAACTTCATTATCAGCAGTTGAAATAAATGAGAGTCAGATACACAGGTGATTGGCCCACTGGTTGAGTCGTGTTTGTTTTTTTTTTTATTTCAACATTTGTAAAAAGGGCAAAGAAAAAAATAACGCACTATAAATTGAAAAAACGATGGTTTTGCATGTCGGCAATTGAAATTAATATGAGCCACGCACAACATGGGTGATTGACGTGTGTCCATTTTGTAACATTCGTTAAAGCGGGAAAGAAAAAAAAACAAAAACAACACAAAACGCACTAACAGAAGTTTTGTAAAAAGGCAGTAATATGCGGGAAAACATCGTGGTCGAAATTTGCTAAAGGCGGAAAACATGTTTTCATACGTAGCAACTTGCCAACCTACACGTTTTGCAAAAGCTTTCGTGACTCCAATGGAAAAGTGCAGTGGCTACAATAATTTCCTCATAGAGCTTTCCTATGTTGACTTGCAGATTCACAAACGCATTTTTATTCAGAGGCTAATTACTGTAACCACTCCACAACCAAAATTGCGTTCTGTGGTTGGTTACGTTCATGTCGCACGGTATTTTTCAAGTATGTACTTTGCGAAGTGTTGAAGTAAATGTCTCAAAAGTTAGGCCTTACAATTTATCCCACAACTGCTTCTATCTCATCACCGCGATCATGATTTTATTGCCAAGCCGTTAACACAAACCCGTGTGAATTTCGCTATAGCAAACGGCAGAATTTTTTTCAGCCGGGTGGTGTCAACCTCGACGTAACTGTACTACTGTACGTTTGAAATTTGTCGAGTTATGACATTTCGGTCGTTCTGATCACAAATCCTCGGTAAACAGTTACATAAAAGGGATTAACTTAAATATCGTAGATTTTTGGACCTGGATATTTCTTGCAAACAGTGAAACCTAAAATAATAGTGGTTACTTCAGGTTTCAAAAGACTCGGCACAGTATGACCTGAGTTCGTGTTCCGCCTTACATACGGTAAAAAGTTAGGACATTCCTACCGCTAAACTGTCGGCAATGTCGGCCTTGTCAATAAGCAATGTGTGCTTGGTGCCAGAACCTCGATTAGAAAGGTCCTCTACATCTTTTTTCTTTTGCCCCGTACTTTTTTTTTAACTGCAGTCACGAATAGGAACATTGCTTTCGATGAGAAAACCTAACGGCAAATCATTTTGTGAGAAGTGGAATTCCTTTAAAATTATTTCATATTCCTAAGACTAATGCACTCGAGGCTTGCAATTTCACAAAATTATGCCCACTATCAAGAAAGTTTATGTGAACTCGTTAAAGCCAATGCAGAATGTTTTGTACACGACTGACGTTTGCTTGAAGCTGTGGTATAATCAGTCGGTACTATATTAATGTTGTCGGCATATTACTATACTCAGAACTGTATTTTACAGTACTTCGATCGCGATTATTTTGAGAAATGCTGTACCGTGAATTTTCATCCTGGGGACATCTAATACACGCAATTGTTTTGAAAAATCATTGGAAGCTTTCTGGATGCCGAACACGGGCGTGAAGTAAAATACCGTTAAATAGCAAACTTAAGGCAATGTTTATTTGGCTCAGCGAGACCGAATCGCACGTTCCTCTCTGTGCTTACCTATACAGTAATAACTGTTAACTTGTACACAGGAGATGTTAAACAATATCGGTCTCGCGGACCTTCGGCCTAGTGGGATTTCCCCGTTCATTTGTACCGAAACACTGAACTTGGGTTGGTTCTAACACGCATTAAATTCGATGCAGCTTCGTTCTTGAATTATTTTCACATACTTTCAAAACGACTGGGAAAGAGTAAGCAAACCTACACAGATCGATTCACTGCCTTTTGTGCAAACACAATGAGGCTTATCTGCGTAGAGAAACGCAGACGATTATACGCACTGTATACTCAGTGTCTACGTGGCTTTTTTCTGTCTTCGTGATTCAACTTTGTTATGCTTGTTTCTACGTTCCTCTGCTTTCCTCTGCGCGTAGACATGTCCAGTTGTACGTGAGCTGTACTGTATTCCCAAGATTGTCCTCTGGGGTCACCAGAGGTCGGAAAGCAAAATTTCCCAAGAATTCCCAAGATCATTATCTGGGGTTATCAGAGGTCAAAAAGCAAAAGTTCCCAAGAATTCCCAAGATCGTAATCTGAGGTCACCAAGGGTCAAAAAGCAAAATTTCCCAAGAATTTCCAAGATTGTTATATGGGGTCACCAGAGGTCGAAAAGCAAAATTTCCCAAGAATTCCCAAGATAGTCATCAGGGGTCAACAGAAGTCAAGAAACAAAATTTCCCAAGAATTTTCAAGATCCAAGATCCATTGGAGATGAATTCCTTTCAAGGCACTTTTGTTTTTCTTTTTTGTTATATTTGGAGGGGTTCAAAGTTCATGTGAGGTCAGCAGAGGTGAAATTGTTAAAATATCGTAAAATGATGTAGTCAAGGAAGATAAATTTAAGGGATAAACTTCAGTACAACAAAGCATCCCCATTCGGCAAGGAATCACTAAGCCCTTAGGCTTTCTGGTATATGAATGGTGTCAGAATCCTGTGACAAGAAATTAATTTACAGGCTGTGATAGAAATTATTCTTAGAAAGTTACACCATTTTTGCCAGTGCTGACACTTGTATACTTTTTTTCATTTTGTAGAAATTACACCTACCTAGCTGACATTGAATCTGCCCTTCACTATTCTCTGAGGATTGAGGTACCTTCACGGACATTAATCATAGGAGAAGAACTTGCTGCTTTAAAGAATTATGTATCAGTTTTGAATAAGGTAAGTGAAGCCCTTCCATTGTAAATATTCACAGGCTGATATGCAAGAAGGAGAGATAGTTTTGTAGAAAAGGATCCTCAGTCTTAAATTAGACCTTTTTAGGGGGTGGGTGGGGTAGAGGTGGCTTTTATTTCTTTGTATGTTTTATTCAGATATTGTGTATTTAAAGAGATTATAGTGCCATAGTTCTGTAAGTATATTAATTGGCCAGCAAATGACCAGAACATCTTGGCATTTTCCTACAGTACTTTCCAGCAAGGAGACCAGTTGCAGAATTCCTGAGTAACATTGACCAACAGTTACAAGGTTCTACATGGAGTGCTGGTATACCAGTAAAAACCTGGAATATGTTGGTCGATCCTGTGCAGGTGAGTAGGAAGATCTAGTATAGTGCAGACATCTTTGCTTCCCCGAAGGGGAAAGCAACAAAGTTTATCATTAATCTTTGCAAAATGATGAAAGGTATGCCTTGCCTAAATCAGGCTTTGACCAGGTGCCATTCCAGTGCATGTTTTAGATACTGGTTTTGTTGATTTTGTAGAACCTAGTGCCTTTCATGACCTTGGGCATGTTTTCATAGTGCAAATAATATGTGATGTGGCATGAGGACACTGTTCAGTTAAGATTGCAGGAATACCTCAGTGGCACATGCAAGGGCGTGTCTAGACCGTTTTCCATAGGGGGGTCAAAACTGTGCCAAAAATACCACCTCACTATACCCTCTATGACATCTACATCGTGATTTATTTTTAATTTACCCTCAGTTACCATTAAAGAAAAAAGTTTTGATTTCAAAAGATACATCCCAAGCCAGTACCCAGGATTTTTCCTTATGGGTGCGAAGTGACTAAATTTCGGAAAACTTTGAATACAGGACAGTGCATGGCAGCAAGCCCAACATCTAAGCCGAGTGCCACCATTGGTTGGTGCCTAGCGCACCCAAAAGTTTTAGCAAAAGGTGCTTTCCAGATCGCTGGATTTAGCTGTCTAAATAGGGTATACACCTCAATTATTAACAGTCTGGTTTAACTAGCAGCACCCACGGCCCCTTTTCAGTTGTAGGGCACTGGATTGTTTTCCTACTCCGATGCCTATGCGGAACATTACGCACAATGGCACATAGCAGTGACGCCACCAGGCTTTGATGATTGGGGGGCACGACAGATGATGTCGTAATGCCACTTCAGTTTTATCTCCCAAGTCTGCGTAAATTGCAACTTTTTTCATGTGTACCCTTGGGTATTGTAAACACATTGTGGGAATCCTTCCTTTGTCAGTTGTCACAACCTAAAGGTACCATCCTGGGGAGGGGTCAAAGGGGAGAGGGTGTCCCCCTCCCCTTTGAGAAATTTTTGTTAATTTGACGTTGCTTAGATGCAAAATGGGGCTATCTTTGGGATAGTTTTGGAGCTGATCATATATGACTGGAAATGTCCATAATTTAGTGAATTCTAATTTTTGGTTAGGGGAAAGAGGAGAGTATGTTGTCTAAGTGAAGAATATGTTGTCAACAAACCCCCTGACGCCTCCTCCCTTTTGTCTATTTTACTGCTTTCTATTAGGGCAAAGTTTTTAACTAAAAATACGTGCATGGATTCCATGAAAGTATTCTTGGACTATTACGAAATTTTTCCTTCCCTTCATTGTGCGTTATAAAAGGGCATCTAAGGCTGGCAGATACCTGTATAGGGCCTCCGGAAGTTCTGGATCAAGTATAAAAGATGGAGCAATAACATAATGCTTATTACCTGACATCCAAATCATAATACAAAGTATGACGCCGAGCACTTTACAACTATCGTATTTTTACTAATTCTGAACGAAAATCCAGATGAACAGCTTCCAGCAATGGGGAAAGGGCGGGAGGGAGAGTATAGGTGCAGGAAGATGATATTAGACCTCCCTGATAGGTATAGCAAAAGGGTTGAAGGACTAACAAGCGCATTTCAGAATGCTTTTTTGTCGTAAGTGTATTAACAATCACCATCTATACTGATAATGGCTGCGCGCAAAGTGCTGGGTAAAATTTTTTTGAAAAATGTTTAACGGCAAATGCATACTTTCAACATTCCATATAAGATTGAAAGTCCCATATTGATGCAAGTCCCCTACAGATGTTTGGATATGTATATCTGTTCACTTTCAGAAAGTGTTGTTGTGATCAGAATAGGTTAATGTATTATTACCTTAATAATGGTCATGAGATGGAGTGCAACCGTAACACATGCACACGAAGCGCGCAAAATTTTGCAGGATTTCCATGACAAAACCTGCATCCAGAATCTGCATCGAGACACTTTCAAATGGCCAACAAATCTACATGCCACTCAAAATGCCAGTCTTTTACCTGGTAATTCGTAAACAGCTTTGAACTTTCGCTGTCATGCTTCTCTAGGAGTTGCTATCAGAAAATATAGATAATAAGAACAACATTATGGTAAAGGTTTGAAGCGCACTGAGCACGAAAATTTTGAGAGTTTGCAAAGGATTTGCTGAAATTCTGACAGTTTGGGAAACATTTTTGATAGGAAATGATTATGATAGATCCATCATTCGGTCTAAAACACACCACACGCTACCCTCTACAGAAATCTATAGCTTTAATGCCTTTGGGGATCATTTTAAAATTTTCAGAATTTTTTATGGGGGCACACCCCCATGCCCCCAGTGCAAGCGCCTTTGCATGTAGGGTCCATTTTTGCAGGGAATGACACTTCTCGGGCATTTCAAGGTGCATTTGAAATTGAGAGGTTCTTCCTGGGATCCCATGTGCACGATGTATTATATTCTCACAGGAAATAGCCGTACCCAAAACAAGGCATAAAACAATATCTAAACCAAATTAAACAAAAACCTAGTGCCCCACAACTTGAAAAAAGGTCATGGGTGCGGCTAGTTAAACCGTAAGTTTAAAAAACTGAGGCATAAAACCAAGTTCTAGATGTATTCACCATCAAGTAGTAGTTCCCTGGTCCCAGGAAATAAACACTTAGAAACTATTTGGGGAGGAAACTGTGCGTGGAGCTCCACCATCGGCTGGAGTGAGAGGGGAAATATTGCCAAATACTACTTCCAGATTGCATGAAGAAAACTACCACTTCCCCAGCATTCCAACATGCATCTGAACTACCTTCGTCTTGAGATCCTATGTTTAAAATTAAAACAAATACCGGAGCAGGAGCTGTGGCAATACAGCCATTGATTGGGGCAGATAATTAAACAGTATAGTAGAAAAACACTCTCACTGCCCCTCAAGAAAATTATTTACTCAGAGGTTTTTGAAGGTGTACAAGATGAATTTTGGGATTGCTGTAGTTGGTGCTATGACATCACTCATCCACGATGGTAGCTAGGTGCATCACACACCTCACGTCTGACTAATATTAGTTCATCCCTCAGTTTTGGGGCTAAGAGTGGTCGGAGGTGGAAAGTGCATGGTCTCTGCCCAACTCCCTCCGCTTCCTCTGCCTGTGGAAAGGCGGTTCAGTACTCTTATCTAATTTACGCCACTACTTACCATTTCCACAACGTTCCTCTCTCTTCCTACTTCATAACTTTCTTCCCTTCATCTTTTTCTTCTCTTTCCTTTCTCTTTTCACTCTCTTTGCCCTTCTTTCCTCTCCTTCCCCTCCTCCTTTTCTCTCTCACTTTTTCTCCCCATCAATGGGGGGGGGGCATGGCCCGCTGGGCCCCCCTTGCGCACGCTGGTGGGCACAAGTTACAGAAATAAACTGAGCTCATGAACTTACATCAGTGTGCACAAAACAAGTAAATTGTATGTGCTCAAAACAAGGGAAATGCTCTTTCAGTAAGTAAAACACTAATTTCATTTTTGGATGTATAAAGTGGGGGTAGATGTGTATGACCAGGGGCTTTGTGCAAAAATTAGAAGTTGCCTGGTCATAAACTAATGAAGCAAACAAGGTTCTAGATTTAGGAACCATTGGGTAAAAACTGGTTGGCACCTGTTTAGTGTAGGGCTTGATGGTAGGTTTGGAACTGTGTCATTGGGGACTTCCAGTGTGTATATAGTAGCATTACCAAAGAGTGTATGAAGCTGAGGATACTTTACCTGTACATCACTCACCCCTCGTTTTGCTAAATTGTTGTTTTTGTTGTTTATATTTGGTATGTTCATGTTATGTATGATGTTTATATGTTGTTTCTGTTCTGTATGTTGTCTTTGTTATGTTGTAATATGTTGTTTATGTTCTGTCCATTGTGTTATGATGTGTTATGCTGTTTATGTTGTGTGTTGTCTATGTTGTTTTTATATGTTGTCTGTTTTGTTATATATTGTTCATGTTGTATGTGTTGTTTCTGTTTTATTAGTTTTATCAAGAATGTGCTGTAGATGTTGCTATCATGCAGTTAGAATTTGTGTTTCTTTTTGGTAAAGAGTGAAATATTTTTATTATTTGTCTCTTCCTTGTCCCACAGAGCATCGGTTGGTTACCAGCAGAAGAGAACTGGGTGGGTTGCATTGGTAGCTCCCATGGTTTCCGTGGTTACCCATGCTCCGTATGGACGTTATTCCATGTCCTTTCAGTTACCCAAGCAGAAGTTGATGAAAATAGTAAGTTGGACCAGACAAATTATTTCTTTACCATGACAGTTTTGTGAATAAAACACACAGGGTTGTGACTTACAATACCTGGAAACCAGGAATTTCATCAATAGTCAAGGAATTTTATTGAAACTCAAAATGCCCTGGAATTTGGTAAAGCAGTTTAAGAGGGAAAATATAGTCATCTCAGTCTGAAGTATATCCTGGTATTGTAATTCATGGATGGTGCTTTTTAATCATGTTTTGTTACTATGAAACAGTAGTCATTCAGACAAACTCATTTCTTTATCCTTATCTTTAACATGCAAAATTTGTGATCTGAAACTCCATGAAAGGTACCTATAAGGAAAATGAGGGGAGATTTGAGAGATAAGGCTGATGTTTCTGAATGAAAGTTGGGCAGCTGCTCACTCTCTCTCTGAATCAGGAGAAATATGTCTTACTCAGCATGCATCAATCATTTTCATGATTGTTAATAGTTTTACAGACAGATGATTTGGTGATTTAAAGTCAGAGACATCTGTTTAAAGTCAAGGAGAAGCCATAGAAATGTAAAACTGTCATGCCACAGAAATATATCCCATGAGTGAAAGGAGACAGTATGTTGTGAAATGCTGCCCTTGACATATAAAGTGGTCTTGTGGTTAGGTTAGGTGAGGTTTAATGTCCCAGTTTCCAACCAATTGGTTCAAAGTGGTCTTGTGAGCTGATAGGAAGTGCCTATCATATGTAAAGTAGCACACCACAAATTCAAGAGATTTCACTCTGCCAGAAATGTTGACTGACAAGGATAGTACTGAAAAATGTAGGGGTGCAATGTTTGCCATGTGGATGAATGGGATATGCTCACTTTTTTATGTGGACTTGAAGCAAAAAGTGGAAACACTTATCATGCAAGCATGAAGGAAACAGTTATGTTGGAGACTTGTTTGATTAGTGCCCTTCCATTGTGAAAATTCTATTTTGAGTGAAGTTCCAAAGGAGGAGCAACCATTCTATTATAAAAGCTCTCTTTCGTCTTATAGCTCCAAATTTCAATGGTCATGGTAAAAAAACTTGAAAACAGGGTTTAACACCTCCTTTTGTGCTTCCATGGGAGGGTTTGGAGGAGCATTTGAAAAATTTTTAAAGTCCAGACGCCATGAAACAGACAAATTTGGAAGTTAATGGAGGGGCAGTTGGTGGATTACCATAATGCAGGCTTCCAAGCAAAGCTAAGATTCATTTGAAAGTCCATAGGATGCAAGGGGTATTATAGCTAGGCAACATGTTTTTGGAATCTCCAAAAAGTCCAAATTTTTATAGAGTGTGCTTAATCCTACTTTAATGCTTTAGTTAAAGATTTTTGTCAAGAAGTATGAAATGTCTTAGGACAGTCTTGGTATCTCTAGTCCATATATAGTAGTTGACAGTAACATTTGGATAACTTTTATTAAAGTTCCTGTCTTGCTAAGGTTTCTCCAGTTTTTCATGGCCCTGCAAGATTAGATACATCTTACAAGAAGGATAAGCTCTATATACAATACATATGGGCTTCTTACCTTTTAACCCACTAAATTCTTTTCAGAAGCAGGAATGATGCATTTAGTTTAACATCTCATTTTACCACATCAGCTCGTCAAGTTGTTACACTACTTAAAAAATGTGTGGTCAGATTCAGTAGTTCAGTCCAAGGGTTTTCAATATTTTTAGGCGGAAAACAAAAAAACTTTATCTGAGTGACCAATTTCAGATGAAGTGACCCTTGTTTGATGGTCTGTGCAGTAATATAACTTACTGACCTTATACATTGACGTCACACGACACCATTTTGGAGGCAAACAATGAAGCACACTGCAAGCACCACATAGATTATGCATATTCGGGTGTAGTAGACTTATGCGTGGGCACGAATCAGCAATCTGCATTGGTCGTGTAAGTTGCAGTGATACCCACTTGCCTCAATCGGAGGGAACACTTTCTGTTCTGTGACGTCATATGCGTAAGGTCTTTAGGTGCTATTAAACCACATTCCCTGACAACATTTAAAACTTGCCTAGCTACCATCATTTTGTAAAGGTCATACTGGAGGGACTTCAAAGCAACCCCTTATAGGAAACCATAAATAAGAAAAAATGTTTTGAATATCTCTGTTTTTAGGACTTGATCCTTGCAATTTTGTAAGACTATCTTGCCATCTTTCCTTTAATAAAGCTGTTAAATTTTTGAGTGGTGTTTGTTGTGACTATTAACATTATTTTCAATTCTCTTGTCGATTTCAGATCTCAAAAGTAACAGCCTGGAAGTCCTTAGGACAATGAGAGGATACATTTTGAATTTTTTTGGTTGTGTGGAGTGCAGCCTAAATTTTGAAAAAGAAAGCAGCAACATATTGGCTGAGGTCAGTGATCTGGACAGCGCCATCTTGTGGCTTTGGAAGACCCACAATCGGGTTAACAAGCGACTTAGTGGAGATGAAACAGAAGACCCAGCATTTCCAAAGAATCCGTTTCCTCCCTCTTCTCTCTGTGGTCCCTGTCACAATTCTGTAGATGACGCTTGGAATGAACACGAAGTTTTGAGATACCTTAAGCACCGCTACAGCCCAGCAAATTTAAATTTTACTGGCGTTGTAGCTTTGACCGGTGAAAAAATGCATCCTCGTCAAATCAACAAGAGGGCAGTAGAGGCTGAATTTCTGAGGTCAGAGCTTGTAAGCCGAGTGAAACGAAGGAAGTATAATGCTGAGCAAGGACCAGCACCTAAAACCTTTAGTGTTCTGGGTGTAACAGTATTTGATGTCAGCCTCTGCTTAATGTTAAACCTGTGTTGTATCATGCTGGTTTTATGCGTATATTTCGTTTTTTTCCGAAGGAGAAAGCTTAAAGCTTTCCAGTCATGTATGCCATGAGCATTCAGTATTCAGAATGTGTATATGTCCTCGTTTATGCCAGATTTTTGCCATTTATTACGATTATTTTTTGTGTCATCCTTTTTTTTTTTTTTGTCTTCTTTTGTGGCATGTGTCTATTTTGTGATTGTGGCATGACTGTCATCCATCTTTTGGAAAGTTGAAACTAAATTAAAACCACTGTAAATAGATGAAGATGCCAAATATTTTATTACTATGGAGATAATTTTTTTTATTTACACCTGTGACATATTCCTGATCAGTTACTGACTCAAACACATCTTACAAAAGATGAATTGTTCCTTTTTGTCAGAAATGATTGTTAATGTCTAAGTTGTGAGGAAAATGTGACCATTCCAGCAAAAGAAAATTCTCTGTCTTGTCAGGTAGATGTCATCACTGCTGAAATATTTTGATGGTTGTCAGAAAAGAAAAGAAATTTTGTTCTGGTAGAAGGGCTATTATAAAACTGGAGAGGTGAGGGTGGGAGGGGAATGAATGATTGTGAATTTTTTTCACAAAAAATCTTGTTTTATAATATTTTGAAGTGTTATGAATTGGAGATTTCATTTTTACATTGTAATCATTCCAAAGATGACAATGTTGTTTTGAGATGTTGATTTGAGAAAATATTTATTTGAATAATCCTGACAGGCAGGGTTTGCGTTTTACGCCGAAATGGGCGTTTTTTACGCTGACAGAAATTTTACTTACGACCAAAAATACAGCTCAGTCGTAAATATAAATTTTGATTTGCCCATCTTTACGACAGAAAATTCGATTCACTAAACAATCACCTGCTGAAAATTCTGAGTTTCTTAAAACCAAATAATTAACAAAAAGAACACCTCCAAAATAATGGTCTATCCCAATGTCTTGCAACTTTTGACAAGTGACAACGATCGGATGGCACTGTCATACATACTGTATGTATACTGTACTGTTACTGTATGGAAATACATTTGTTGTTGTGTTCAGTCTAATATTGTTAACGTTAGGTAAAGCTACACCTTTTGCTTGGATAATACACGGAATATATTGGATATTTTTGTCCAAATTTCTCTGTGAGGGAAGCGAAAATATTTCAGGATCGTTTCTCACCATAAAAACAGGTCGTTATTAATTTACTTCATTCACACTTGAATTTATCAATAAGTTGCGCTAACGTTGTTGCAGGCTATAGCCTATAGGCTAGGCTAAGCCAAACGTTGCCGTTTACGGCTAATTGTGGTAGGCACTATATTTAATCATTTACGCCAGCAATTTTAAAAATTACGACGCTAAATTTTGAATGGTCGTAAAAAAGAAAATACTATCGTGAAAAATTATGACGACTTCTTCAGAGAAACGCAAACCCTGCTGACAGGGTGGGGGCAGGTCAGTAAAGGTTGAAATAACCTCAAGGAAGAAAGAGAGGTGAGTTGAGGGTTAGACAATAAAGGAGAAAAAGAAATTAGGATTCATGGCTTGGAACGTAAATATCATATCCTGGTATTATAGAATTTTACCATGTATAGCCTAGCTTAGCCAGCCAGCCAGACACATAGTGTACAAATTTGTCTTAGCCTGCTAGGTCTTTACATTCCAGTGTGAACTTGTCATTATCTGTACATGTGACATCTCTCTAAAGCTGATTATATAGTGTGTAGCACACCACCAGTTATTTCTCTATTGACCCACACACTTACTTTGTCCATTTTGCTCCTTTTAAATCCTTGTAGAAGTTTTCACCATTTATAATGTATCCTTCATATGAAAACTCACAAATAAGGCAAGCTTATATGCCATTTTATATGTCAAGAGGCTTAATATTTTGAGCTATGAGAGCTTCTGTAATGGAGTGATGTTTCCTCCCCTTGACCCTTTACTCAAAAACAAATTATTCACATCTCCTCAACAGCATGGTTTCACTGAGTCCCTCTCCCACCCACCCACACAATTCTCCCCTTCCCAATTTTCATGTGTTAAGATGAGATTTGCTGTTGAAAGATTTGTGTGTGTGTGTGTGTGTGCTACCTAAACTAACAAAGGACATAGACTTAAACTGTATGCTAGACCTTGCATCCCAGATTTTGAACACATATAGCAGCTCAGGAAGGTCATGTGATAGATTCCACTTAATCAAGTGTGTGTCCAGTAAGGTTGTGTTTACCTTATCCTTATCTGTAAAACAGTGGATTAAGCATTCATTGTGCATTTGTATACGATGATTGTGTTTCAACTATAAAGCTTGCTGTTTATCAGTCAGTACAAGCAATATGCAAACTCAAAAGTGCACACATTGTCACATTTTTTCTTAGTTCCAATATTTGTATTTAAGGTATTTCTATGTTTTAACTTTAATACGCCAAAATCAAGAATCTTGTTGAATGGAATACAGTTAGTGGTTGGAGCTATATTTCCAGAGGAAAACTACCACAATCATACTAATTCCTGCATAGCAACTGTTCCAGGTAGTATTATGTCATGTTGCAAGGACTTGAGTAAGTGGAACCTTCATGTGAATCCCCTTGCTGGCTTCAGAATTGACATATTGTTACATTGACATGATCCATCTAGTTATCTTTAATGTCTGTGGGAGTACCAGACAAGACAGTAAATGTGAGTGTACTCTTAACAGCTAACTGTTATTGTTAGAGGCAGAATTTTGAAATTGTGAGCATAAAAGAAGGTTAAGGTTCATACATGTCATGCTGAAAAAGTCTTTATTTTGACTAACAACATTCCGTCAACAATGAAATAGGTTTTGGCCAGTTAGAGGACTGAATTGCATAGTTGTAGCTTGCTCACAACAAATTACTAATGACAGTTCATTAACAATAGTCCTTACAATTCAGTAGCAGTTTTCATTTAAAAATTGTTAAGAAGTTTTTTTTTTTTGGGGGGGGGAGGGGGGGAGGGGAATGTAAGAATCAGAATCAGGTTATTTGTTTGGAGTAGTGGTAACCCTTTGTTTAAAAAAAAAGAGAAATTCTTTGAAAGGTGTTGGAAACTGAAAACAAACATTCTTGTAAAATGAAGTAAGTTAGTTTTTATGAACATGAAAGCTTTTGAATAAAAGTACTTAACACATGGGCATTTCATTTACCAAACCTAAATTACACAGTCAAGTGAAAATTTCATTATTAAAACATTTGTCCATATATATTACTCCTTTGAGTGTTTTTGACAAGTTAATGTACAGTTTCCTATGGTTCCATTGAAACTATTTTAAACAGTACTGATTAATGGAAGAAAATCCTGTGAAACCTATGAATAAGTGTAATAGGTATGTCACAGAATACTTGTACATTTATGTCAGCAAATGGCCAGATATTGCACATTGTGATAGCAAGTTTTTGATCCGTCATTAACTGCAACATGTATTTCGTGACTCTTTGTTTTCCTAAGTTCACGGTGTTTGAACATCTCGATAGCTCAAAGGAACTTATGAATAGAATATCTGTAATTAGTACTTCTAGAGACTGTGTTTACAATATTGTAATAAGACATGTTTAAAGACTTATTTCTGGTACTACAGTATTTCAAGAATCCTTCAAAGAATTGTATTATTTTCAAACACTTGAGTGTTGGGATGTGAGCCTACCATCCCTCTTTGTGGTGCGAGCACTTGCTATATTTTCATTTATATTCAGTGGTTTTTCCCTTCCATTGCAGAATTTTTATTTATAAGCCATTCTTTCTTCAGTAGTTTCATCATTTCTAACAAATAATATTAACAGGTTTTGATTTACTGAATGTGCTAGATGTGCTAGGTTTTTGCTTTCTAATACTCCTGAATATTTCCATCTTATCTGCGGCACTAGTGGGTTGTATGTGAAAAAGAAATGTTAATGATACTATTGTAAGATATTTTTCAAATAGAATTGTTAATTTATAATAAAGTGAAAGAGTTAATTTTAAGAAAGTAACATTGACTTCAGCTCACTGCCTTTCTGGAATGGTAGATCGCGTTGTTATAATACTTAACAATCCATTTGCACGTAGAATATATGCATATGCATTTATTTAATGTATATTAAAGTTATCATGTCAGTGGGGAAGCATGAATGACTCAGATTTAGTAGCTTATTTGCAATTTTCGTAAACATTTATATCAAAATATGTGTTTGTATAATTGCAAGTGGTTTGACATGTGTGTGACATACTTGCCTGAACTTGCCAAAGAAAGCAGTACAATGTGAAAAGATATCCGATAAAGGTTTCAAATTAATTAGTAAAACAATGACAGCTTTTGATGGGGTGGCAGTTGAAAACAAAATTAGAATTTCTAGGGATTTGTGGTGAAAAGTATTTTTGTTTTTCCAACATCTATTGTGCATATCGAAGTGTTTCCTGTGAGCCTTTTGTTTTGTAGTACTTTTTGTGAAGTGAATTGAAGCCTTAATTAAAAAATGTTACTTGTCACTTATTTTCCAAAGTTATATGTAAGAAAAGACCTGTAGACTTTATCCCACTGCAGGCAAAACCTGGAACACTCCCAGCAACGGTGATGACTCCGGAGGGACAAAAGGCTGAACTAGAAGCCCTCAGATAGTTCTGTAATAGTGCTAGTAAGAACTGACTTGAAAGCCTTCAACAGTCTTGTAAGTTAGTTTAAACATTTTTTTCCAAAAGTCCCTTCGGGTTCAACTGAATTTTGTAAGTTAATTTAAAAATTGCCGTATTATGACTCTACCTTTGTCTTCCCTCATTGCCATGAAAAAAAGGACAAAATCTCCTTCTAATGTGCGTATGTGCTGCTAATTTTGCCTGAATTAAATAACTTATAACAATTTTATGCTAATTTAAAGTTGACTTGTTGAAACCTTGGAAATGTTCACCGCATTAATATCTAGATGTTGGTGTGTTGAAATGACTGTATACATGATATGGATGTGATTCCGAATCAAGTTATCATTGGAAGTGACTGGAGGTCATGAATATGCATGATGTGCTGCATATAAATTAGGCATATTGTGAATATTCATGAAAGGTGAATATTTGTCAGTGATGAAAGGGGCTTAACTATAAGGGTTGACACTAGTAGTGCCTGACCTTGCACCTTGGTAAAGGTAGCTTTGGTCAGTTTTGCATTGGATGTATTGACCTTCAGTGAATTTCACAGTTTGAATTTCATTTGTTGCTTTTGTTCCAGAGATTTGCTTTGTCTTGCCTCCCTTTCCTCACTGAAATTCTAGCTATGCAATCAACAGTGAAATAATAGTAACAGCACTTACTGGCACCTTCTGGTTTAGCATTTCTTAACAACCCAGTCAGCAGCCAGTACATATCAATCCCTCAAACCCCCCCTCCCCCTCCCCCTTCCCCAGTAATGAAGTTGGACAAAAAGGGTCTTCTTCATTCTAGGATGGATGCTAATCCAAAATCCCTGAACATGCACTCATATAGACAAATTGCAGGATGAGTGGCACTGGCATCATTTGAAATGCTGAAAAGGAAAGCCTTGACTGAGAGCTTGGCATCCTATTGGCATATGCAAACAGGCAGGAGGGGCATGGGGTAGCTATAGGGGCACTCCCACTTACGTTGCTCATGGTATTTGAGAAAACGGAGAAATTGGGAGAGAAAAGGTGTCATTTTATAAGAAATGAGAGCTCCTTCCTCACCACTGAAAATCTTTAAAGTCTTGCACCCGTTGTTTACCCTATTAACATTTTGCTGGTACTGTGAAATGTTAATGAAAGTCTGATACAAAGGAAGCAGTTCACATTTTCAGATCTGGTGAATTGGTTGAATTTTTTGGCCTTTCTAGAATCAGTGATTGGTGTATAAGCCTCTTTCTTTTTGTCATGTTTGCACTGAACAAGCTTGTTCACCTTTTACTGTGTTGCATTAAACATTTAAATTCTCATGGTCATTATTAGATTTTTGGAAAATTTGGGAGGATGAGTAGGAGACTGAGATTTGGGGTCATGTGGTAGAGGAGGAAAATGTGGATTTAGCAACAAAAGCCGAGAGTTGTATTGGGTATAATAGTAGGGGAGGCATTAACTAGGGAGTGATGGGAAAAGATAAAAGCTGCATAATCTGTTTCATGCTTTAGGAAATAGAACCTACTACAGCCTGAAGTAGGGTGTGTGAATGTGAGAAATATCTGGATGCCCTTGGGGGATTCTGTGGAAATTAGAAGTTATTTAAAGGGGTAGTGTTACAAGAGAAGGTTGAAAGTGGAAACATATCAAAGGTAGAGGATAAAGAGGTTTTCAGTGTTTCTTCCTTTTCTCGTACTTGAAAGCTAATATCTCCATGGATCATTTGTAGGTAATATTGAGAAAACAGAATCATGTTTTATGTTAAAGTTTTAAAAATATAGAAATGTCAAATCTATGCATGCATATGAAACAGTATCAGAATTCATTTTGGTCTAATACAAATGTAAAATATATTTAATATTGTATAGTCAATTGGCACGACTTAGTTCTTACTTTTACTCAATGATTGCTGATGGTCGTAAATTATTTCATAATTAGCAGTGCTTAATTTCAAAAATGCTTGAAACAGAGAAAAAATAGTTATACCATCATAAATGATCATGTGAACAGAATTTACCAGTTTTGCATAATTATAATAATTTATCAAGAAGGATTGCCTGTTACATACTTATGGTGCTGTGTTTTGATTTGACAGTATCTTCCAATAGTGAGAATGATGTTTTCCAAAGTTTTTCCCAGTATAAGTATTTGAATATTCATATGTGATGCAAGTAAACATAAGGTAGTACAGTCAAATTATTAGTATCTTATACATGTATTTTGTTAGGCGCATGTCACACTACAGCGATTTCAAATCGGATTACGGTCCGATTTTTTTGAGTTTTAGTTAGAATCTTCTCCATCTCTGGTCGGAGGGAACCAAAACTTTGCCAACCTGTGTAAATATTTGATTTGTAGTAGAGGACTATGTAAATGAAATATAACCTAATTATTTTGTGACGTCACATTGACAGACAGCTTTTGTTGGACTACGTGTGTCCGGTAACAGCTGTCTGTCGATGTGACGTCACGAAATAATTAGTATACATTTCTTTCACATTGTCATGTGATGCAAATCATATATTTGCACCAAGTGGCAATTTTTTGGTTCTTTCCCACCAGAGATGGAGAAGATTTTAACTAAAACTCAAAAAAATCGGACCGTAATCCGATCCGAAATCGCTGTAGTGTGACCCGCGCTTTAAACCTTTTATGTGTTAGAAAAGATGCTTTAAGAGGGTTTGAAAAGTTCAAATCAAGAGAAATGCAATTGGGCATATAAGACAGCAGGGGGTCTGAGGGGAGAGGTAGTCTGTCTTCCACCCTTCCCCCGTCAGCTAAAAAACAATGTCCATTTCATTGCAAAAATGTTAATTTCAGGGCAGTTCAATGGCTGGTCAATGGCAATCTATTTTCAGTGCTGAATATGTCACAACTATTTGCCAGTCAGGGAAAATCTTCAGTTATTACCACCTTCCACTTTTTCAGGGAAATTTCTCCTCTTTCACCTGTGGAAATCCATAATCAAATGAAGTACAAATAATGAATTCATTGTGTTTGATTTTGTGTCCTTTACAAAATGCATTGTATTTCGTCTTTTGCAATTTTCATTTTTAAAGAAATCTTAGTGTAAAATACAATATGGTTTAATGAAGTTTCATTGGTGACAGGAAATTTGAAGGAATGCTTTCAGACAAACGAACTTCTGAAAGCTTATTAAGTCTTGAAGATGGGTAGCCACAATTGTCCCTCTGCTTCCTCTGAGCTTAGAGAGGTAATATTTCACGGTTTTCCCTTCCCATAAACAGACATAGCGCCCTCGATTACAGAGTGAAGTTGTGTCTTAGCAAAGTATATTTGAAGTTGACTACTTATGGCAGCTGTCTGGTTTTATTCAGCTGTAAATGATTTGAAACATATCTAGGTATAACTGATTGGTTTGCAGACTCCTTTTGAGGTGAAGTTTCTTGACAACCGTTTTCATTTTAGAATTACATATATTTGCCGTTAGTGTGTGAAATGATTAAGTAAGTAAATTCTGGTTTGGAGAGGAAAGTTAGTCTTCAATGGTCATTGTGGTACTCCTTTAGTTATGATAGTTTAGCTTTTACTCATAAAAGTTCAGTAGGGAAAAACCATCATTGTGACTCTGAAATACCGTCAGTTTTAAAGAGAACCTATCATCATTGTGGGATACAGGCATTTCAGTCAGTACAAGTTTAGTTATCTCAGCGCTTATCAAAATACTGAGCACATGCAGAACTTCAAAATTGTGTTTCAGACAGTAGAAGTTCCACAGTTCAATTTGTACATTTTACTTGGAATGATATCCATGTACAAAGCTGTTGAACTTCCGTGTACCTCCTACGAAAGATGTGACGAGGGCTTCTCTGTAAGGCTGTGTATGTGATATCCGTTTTGGACAATATTCTATAAATTAATGTAATATTATTGTTCTCACTTTAACTATATTGAAGTATAGTCTCGTAAAAGTAATTAAGTTTTACGAGATTTTTTGTTTTTGTAAACAATAGCAAGGGATATGAGGTAACTTTTAACACTTTTGTTTCATTGTTTTCATTTGCCAGTTGAGTAGAGTCTGAAAAACTTTGATAGACAGGACACCTCGGTTACGATGGTTGGTTCCAGTCATTGTTTTTCGTTTGTCAACTGAAGTAGCCAGGGAAGTTAATTAACTTGGGTTGTCTTATTTCCATTGAGATGTTGTTGTTTTAAACCTTTAAATTCAGAAAAAATCCAAAAAAATAAATAAAAAAATAGAGTAACAATCTTAGCCAAATATTCACATAAACTTATGCCGTAATGAATGTTGTGGGAAAAACTTGTCTTCGTTCATAGTTAGATTACAAAACTTTGACATACTTAATGATTTTAAGTTAATTAACCTGTAGTGCGGGTGCTAATTTGCTCAAATCTCCATTTGTCAGTGAAACTCGCTGATCTAGGAACAGGCCGTCCGGTCAGCATTGCAGGCGATAGTCCAAACGTGAATTGGTAAAATAAGTTGTTAATTCCCGCTTGCGACAAAATTAGTCTAACTTTTCTGTCGTGAAGTCTGAAAAACACATTCATTCCTCGAGTAAACATGTATGTTGGTAAAGTGTATAGAGCAAATTAAAAATATGGTTGGTTTCTAGGAAGGATACCTCGGTTTTAACTCAGTTATGGTTCATCACAGCTATAACGTCTTTAGTGTATACATTTTACTTTACCGATATAAAAATATAACAAGCTATTGTGTGCTGGTGATGGGTGGTTCACCTTCTTGGTCTAATTTTGGGAAATAAAGTTCACATCATTGCAAGATTAATTTGTTTCTTCTTTTTTGTTATTGTATTTTGGTCAATGTCAGGGTTACCAGCGTTAGCGTTTTTACACTAGATTTGGTGTTTTTCACCTTTTTAGCGTTCTAGCGTACGTTTTTTCAAATTTGGTGGAATCTAGCGTTTTTGCCCAAAATTGGTTATTCAAAAGTAAAATAGTTGTTTTATAGGACTTTCGAGACCAAATTACCACTTTTGAACCAAATGAAATCATTTTTATGTTTCCTTGCAGATTTTTGTACACTATATTATTGCGTAAACTGTATTGTAACACGGCCTTGTACCATAGAGCCGGGATATGATATCCGGCTCGCGCAATTTTTTTTTATCCGGCTCAATGCCTTGCACAGACTTCCGTGTGACCAAGTTGGCAACTAAACTCTGAATGTCTTTTTGGAAGTTTGAAGTTCTTTAATTCCACGATAACGCGTATTATTTCCTGATTATGATGAAGCGTTGTAGATAGTTATTAAAAATGATCACTAAACTGTAACGAATGGTTACAAAACATACATATAGTAAGTGAAAACTCGGATCTAACGTTTTCTGGCGTTTTTTGTTGACAGATCTAGCGTTTTTTTTTTGTCACTTGTCGCTGGTAACCCTGGTCAATGTGTGTTCAAGAGCACCCTGAGGATAGTAAAAGACACCCGGAACCGTGTTATTCAGACAGCAGTAATTACCTCATTTTCGGAGCGGTGGTGTCGAATTTGCTTGATGATTGCCTTTCAGATTTCATAATTGTGTCGTTGTGATTGACGTTAACGTACATATATAAATGTATTGATAGATTGATGTCAATCTGCAGGGCAAGTTGGCTCAGTTTTTTCAGTTTCACAAAACTTTATTTCAGACTAGTTCCGCTTGAGAGATGAAGAAGATGAATTTAAAACATATAAATAAAAGGGAGAGACTAAGGAGTGATTACATGAAGCTTGGAAAAGCTTATAGAGCTAATCTCCCTGAAACAGAAAAAAAAGGTCATTTTTATCAGAATGTCATGTTTATGAACAGCAAAGGAAAACTGAATTCAAGGTAGAAGTGGCTGGGTAATTTTTAGGCATGGCCACTTTACTCACCGCTGTCACAGCCACTAATGACATACTTGCCAACCGTTCCGTTGTAAGCGGAACTGTTCCGTTTTATGAGCTTTAAAAGACATAAAAATCAGAATGTTCCGTTTTTCTAACTTTAAGTATTCAAATGTAAATAATGATCAGAAAAGTCGTGAAGCAACAGCTTGCCAAAAATGAAGTCAATCTTTACATACACCTAAGTGTTTTCAACATATATTGTGAACATTTAGAGAGGAAAAGAGGAGTTTCGTCCCCTGCACCCCACCCACTGAGGTTAGCGCTTGTGCGCTCGCCGGGCACAGTGGATCATATGCTACATATGTTTCGTGTTCTGAGATGAAAATGATGGCAAGTATGTAATGGGAACATCAGGGTCCGCACCTGGAAAATTTTGAAATATAAGACTGTTATATGAGATTTTGTGGAATCTAGCAGTGAAGATAATTCACAAACTGTTTAGGAGTGAATGTTAGACCTACTCGTCGTGTTGACGTCATTTATCTCCTTTTTATGCAAACGAATTTGAGAGATCAACTAAAGGAAACCTATTTCTTTCCAATCTTGTAAGGTCCGGTTGAAATTTAGTACCCCATTTTTCAAAACGCTCCCTGCCGCCCCCTTAGCACTCATCGGCCCCCTGGGGCATTTTACCCCGTTGGGAACCACTGCACCCCATCAACATACATTACACGTGAATCTTAGGCTGTTGTTAATCATAATGTGGTCACAGCATCCTCCACACAAGTCCATCATTAGGTAATTAATACTGGAATAACTAGTAATGAAGTTACTAAAGTTATACTTATATAAAAGATACATGTTGTTTTCTATAATTTTTTCCGTGGAATGGTACAAACATTCATTCCCCCCCCCCCCTTTCGTTGGACACGAAACGACACAATTTGGAGGTACCGTCCACCGCCAATTCTTGAGTCATCGTGTTTTAACAAGGTTGTGTAGCTTCACGTCTGGTGACCTCAGATGGCCTTTGCCCTCCACCGAAATCAATAAGGATCTGTCTCTTAATATGAAAAAATTTATAAACCAAGTATGAGACGTATTCATCATTCCTATCTTGAAATATCGTGGTTACATTTTTTTCGGTTGAGTGACCACTGGTGACCTGACGTGATCTTTGGCCTCCATCAATAACGATAAGAACCTTTCTCACGATATTACAAATCTACATACTCAGTAAGAAAAGTATTCATCATTGCTATCTTGAGATAACATGTTTTCAAGCGGTTAACAAGTTTTTTTTTTGTTGGTTCACCCATGGTGACCTCAGATAACCTTTGATCTCCACCAAACACAAATCCATAACCAAGTATAAAAAGTGTCTATCATTCCATCTTGAAATATGGTGTTCACAAGGCAGGGGCGAATTTAGGGGGGGGGGCCGAGGGGCCCGGGCCCCCCCTTCCAAAAAATTTTGAAAGTTTTTTTCAACTTCATAAAACAAAGGACAAGGCCCTATTCCAATGAAATAGGCCTATGAGATGTGTCAGAGTGAAACTCAAACTTGTTCATTATTTTCTACCTCGAGGAAATAAGTGTTATGTTAATAACTCTGCTACTGACTTTCAACTGATAACATTTTGGCTTATATTGGCCTCAGTAACTTTCTATGGGCATTGCAAGGAGTTACTCATGAGCGCTGTATTAATGGATTGCTAACTTCAGTCTATTACCGGCTAGGCTCACAGCATTGGGAGCGCTGCTTTTACTTTCAAGGAAATTTTAGAATTCTTTAATATTAAGAGGAATATTTTCGACAACATCAGGCTTTTAACTATAACTTGCTGCAATATTACATTGTAGTGTCTTATTTAAGCCTTGTAATTTATTTTAATGAAATGCACTGTGAATTTAGGGTAAAATTTAAAATTCACTAAATTATGAACATTTTCCAAGGGTATATGATCAGTTCAAAAATACACTAAAGGCATCACCACTTTGCATCTAAGCAATCTTAAATTAACAAACATTTCTCAAAGGGGAGGGGGACACCCCCTCCCCTTAGACCCCTCCCCCAGGACGGCGATTACTCATCACATGCTTTGCCCCCTATCAAAATACCCTGGCACTGCCCACCGGGACATCCCCTTTCCTTATACCCCTCCCCAGATCGGACTTTATACAAACCACTATGACCTGGGCCCCCCTTTTGTCAAATCCTGGATCCGCCACTGCAAGGTATTCGTTTTTCTACATCTGCTTACCTAAAATTACCTCTGGCTTTCCCTACAAGTAACAGGATTCCTACTCTCACTATGGCAAATATTTTCCCCGTTTGTGAAAGTGTCCGTCATTTCTTTCTTGAGATAATGTGGTTGCAAGCAATTTTCGGGGTTTTCGTAATTTCACCTCCGCTGACCTCATAGAACCTTTGCCCTCTGCCCTCTACTAAACACGATAACTTTAATCTTCTGACCATTACATATCTGCAATCTAAGTGTTAAAAGTATCCGTGCTTTTTACTGTGAGATATCGTGTTTACAAGTTGTTCTGTTTGTGACATCTGATGACCTCAAATGACCTCTGACCTTCACTAAAAACATTAAGGTTCTTTCTCTTAAAATGACAAATCTATATGCCAAAAATGAAAATATCCATCATTCCTATCTTGAGATATCGTGTTTACAAGGTAAACACATAAATACATACACACATACACACATACACACATACACACTCACATACATACACTCGCAAGGGTGGCATAGATTCCTTTCGTCTTCGGTAAGGAATCAAAAAGTGACCATTGTTCGAGCAGGGAGCTTACCCTGGTTCGAGGCCACTCTTTGCGACCTCGACCTGTCAAACAGTGGCCTCGTCACTGCTAGTGATTTTAATTCTTTGACATTTTGATTTTACACCAGATATTTCATTAAAAAATATTGTAGTGTAGGAAGATGTACATATTTATACCCTCTAATTATGCAATGTATTGATGTTAATTTTGATCACATTAGAATACAAGCTTTGAAGCAGACTGATCATAGAACCCACAGGTCAGCCGCCCAACTGTTATATGGTGGCGTTCTTTGACTTCATTCCACGCGCAGGACCTCAACGTATGCAACTGCATACTTACAGGACACCAGGGTCCCGGATCTTCTTCGACACACATTTAGATGACTACGGAATGGTTTTCTTTAACAGTTGATGTCAATAATTTACCGAAAGTTCCCCCTCCACTCAGATTAAATTATTTTCGTAGGTTTTTAGCTTAAAGGCAATAGGCAGTCGCCCCAATCAGAGTTAGTATGCCCCGTCACTCTAGTTCATGAATGGCCTAATTTGATCATGTGACAAAGTTTTTGTTAGTGAAGTGTGAAATTTAAGGAGAATTTCTCCTTGCTATACCTATTGTTTGTAATAGTTATGTTCAAAACGCCTTCAGAGGTGTTTGTAATGCAATAAGACTAGATTTGCAAGAGTTTGCTGATTTTTCAAAGCAAAGTTTGGGGCGACTGCCTACTGCCTCTAATTTACAGACCACGCGGTATTATAGATGGAGTCAAACGAAACATCGATCTGAACTTTTGTAATCACATTAAAGCTTGTTATTGTGTTGTTGTAGAAGTGTAAAATGTGGAATTAATCTACTTTATATAAGAAGAACACTAGATTGTGCAATAATCTTCTTTTTCTATGATATTAACTGCAACATGATGGAGTCTTTATTGTACTAGATTCAATACATCTCAGTATGCAGTGACTTAAGTTGACTGAACTGTCCGCTTTTCAGTTTAACCATCTAATCGTAAAAGGAACAAAAAGGGGAAGAAAAACAAAACACGGTAAAAAAACAAACAAACATACAAAAGAAACAAACAAGCAAAAAACACCTGCTTATTTAAGTCACACAGGTAACCATGTAAAATCACATGTAAACGCAAAATACATTGTATAATTTCAAATTTCTGTTACAAAAGATTTATTTTACTCGAAAACTATCCTTACATCCCTAATTTAAATTATTCGATTTTCTCCTTTAATGTTTTCCAATGAGTTCTGTTATTACTTTTTTTGTGTTTTTATTTGCTCAGCAGGTTTGCTGGGTACGTTCTGATCACTTTCCCTTCTCATCTTGTAAAGTTTGTTATTACATGTGTTGTGTTTTCTCTTTTATTTTTGTCTCATTCTTTTAAAATAGAAGGAACGAATGAACTGATCTGAATTAAACCGAATTGCATTTGAGGAATGGAAAAAGATGTGAAAATGAGAGATCTACCAATAAATATGACTGTCGCCCTCTTCCTTTAAATTTTGTCCTCTAAGCGGCCTTCACAACCATACGAGCTATGAGCCAAACACGTGACGCCATTTCAAAGTTACCAGTTTGAGATTTTTGCTTTAGGTAAGCTTGAAGAAATCATTTCAAATATTTAGCAACGTTATTTTTATTGAAATGAACTGTACTAATAGTGTGATATATACTTTCACTGCTGACTTCAAGGCACGGGTAGTCACTAGTTCTTAAACATGAAATTTTTAGCATTTTTCATGTACCCTGCCTGACTTGTGTGTGTGTATGTCATACTGCATTTAAACATGTGTTACATTTTTCCTAATTTTTTTCAATTCTTTGCCCTTTTGGAGACACACTACTAATTTAAGGGAATTCCTCGGCAACGGTATTACCCTCCGACTCAAAAGGGCACAATATAGACTATAGACCATGTTGCTGAAGTGATGTACTCAATTTGTGATGTGGTAGGAAAGGAATTAAAGTTTATTAGGCAAAAATAAAGAAAATTGAAGGTATTTCAAGCAGTTTGGCATTTTGGCGTTTGAATGAAGTGAAAATGCTAGAACCTATTACACAAGCTGTCTTAGCTCAAAATCTCAAATGTCATGGTACACAAATTTGAAATCAGTGTGAAAGTATATCAGTGTAAAAGGCCTAATTGTGAGCTTTTGTATTAGGGTAACTTGCACCCGTTGAAAACTTCTACAAGGGTCCAGAGGCCACGAAACGGACCAAATTTGTGTGAGTCAATGGAGGAATAATTAGTGGTGCACCACCTTTTGCAGATGGAGATGGCGTTTCTTTTGTGTGTGTGGGTGTAGTGTGCGTGTGGGTGGGTGTGTGTGTGTGTGCTCGAACCACTCTATTAGCTGAAGGACTCTTATTGTTTTCGTTTGAAAGATAAATCATCCCTCTCTGGAGGAACAAAGATATATACTTATCATGATACTGAAATAATCTCCGTGAGCACCACTGAAGTTAATGCAACGTTTTATAGCGCCCTCCATTTGAAGGCTGACTTGAGAAATGCTCTTCTTTCTGTGCATCAGCACACGGAGACTTCCAGTTGGTGTCAAAACATGAATTTCATTCTAATCACCTCGTCACAATTACTCTCTATACTTTTTCTTCTAGACTCTTCTTCAACTGTTCAATGGCATATTCGATACCGGGTTCATAATAAAGCTGTATTTTGTTTTACCTAGCCTAACGGGTTTTTAATTACCACTGAACGACGTCCGAATTAGATTCCTTGTGACTAACCTGCCATCGGGATGGTGACATATTGCATTTTTCATGATGCATGTTAAACCACGCAAAAGAAAGATCTAGAGAGAGAATGGATAAAATGAGGCTCAGTCGATATTAAAGGAAGTAAAAGAAAAAGTGCACGATTTTATTTTTTCACTGGTGGAGGCAAATACCGGTAGAAATCGATACAGCGTATTCACATGGAGGTTTTATTTACTAGACACAATGCAAGTGAGAGCAATTTTGGCGGTTTCTTTTTGACCTATACCAAAGGGTGTCGTCTGCTGGATATGACAAGGTAAATGTAAGGGATCGACCTGTTAGTGCCTTCCTTGATTTTTGTGTCGACAAATGACATTTGGCTAGCGCGGCTGAGAGTCCTTACACTTGTGTGGCAATTTACTTATGATTAACGCTGTCGTTTCTTAACCGTACTTAAGAAATCGTTGCGTTGTAATAATCGTCGGCGTTGAATGACGCCCAACGGATCGGAACAATACCGAATCACCGGGTGTCCTACAAAGGTCACGTGGCTAGGTATTGTCCGTGGAACTGTTCGCAAGCACACTGTTTATTTAGTATTCATAACCACTAATCCGTCTTAGTTCCACATTTAATAATAGGCTAGTCTGCGGTATAGTGACCTTAATGCATTGGTATTACCTGCCTAGGCCACCGAGACAAACGGCTTCTTGGCTTTTCCTTTCCGTTTCTTTATCTTCTTTTCGCTCTTTTTTACCTCATTTTAACCAAAAAATGAAATCGGAAGGGATTCCCGTGTAAAAAATGTGTTTAGTTAAGAGTCAGCGGAGTGATGGAGTTAACAGATTGCCCAAGCCAGTCGTTAAAAGGCCGCAGGGTTATCCGTTGACTGGCTTGACTGGTGGGTTTTATCAAATGAGTGCACGCAGGGTTTTAAAATCAGGCGACACGAGGCGCGTAGTGGTAGATCGCAAAGAATTGGATGAAGCTATACATATGACAATACCACATCAGTCCTATCAAGATGCGGTAGAGTGGTCACGTACCAACATCACGATTTTAGTTATTAACCGAGCCAAGCTTAAACTTGTTTACCGCATTGGGCAAGGTTACCCGTTCATCATCAAATAACAATATATTAATATACAATATGCCATATGCGCGTCCCCTGCAAACTGTGCGCTAGGGTTTGTCCCTTTTCACCTCCTGTGTTACTATTTGCGAAGTTTTACATTATTTTGACTGCAGCCGAGAAACTTGAAAAGAACCATCGGCGTGGTTTTGTGGTTTTTGTTGATATTGTAAAGCAGGACAATTGCATTTAAATACAGTTTGCTAGTAATGGAATTCATGGTAAAGATAATGGGCTTTAAATTGATGGAAAAGTTGACATTTTGACTGGCTTATAGGTTCATAGGTTGGATGTCAAGAAACAGTAGCGTGTTCAAAGGGGGCCGGGCAAAGCCCCCACCTCCTTGGCCAGTAAATCACTTGGTGAAGGGATGTAAGGTAAAGGGGAAGAGAGAAATATTGAAGAAACAGAAGAGGGGGGTGAACAGTTCCGGAGATTCGCCATTTTGGGAGGATCTACTTTTCCCCGATCGGGGGAAATTAGTCATGGGCACCGCCACTTTGTCCATTTTACCCACAATTTCACGCTTTCTTTATATACATTGTCAGTGGTGAATGGGGTTTGGAACCCCTTGCAAAATTGCTCGGTCTCATGTAATGGAAATAAATCTTTATTCAGTAGGTGAATTGTCATAGGTACAGAAAAGCCACGTTCACGCCTTTTTTGAGAAACTTAAAGCAAGTTTGTGAGTGGTTTTTTCTCTTGCTAAACCTTGTCCTAATTAGGCTAGCAAGCCTGTACAATGTGTCACGTAAGGTTCCCCCCATTGCCCCAGACTGGAGAATCTCCCCGCGGACTGTTGAAGGACAGAAACACCCAAAACTTAGAATTATCAAATCGAGTCATATTATTTTGTCGTAACTCTTAAATTTTCCGTACAGCACTAGGCAAGTAAAGATCCTCGTCTCCGCCCGTAAGGCATCAGTCAGTTTCGATATCCAGCCCGTGACCCAAGAACTAGGAATTTTCTTTCGCCCTTCCCGCTGGTTTCGGTAATATCAGTCAATGTAGTCAGACTAGGTAGGACACAGGATGAAACAAAGCACAACCGCAGTGAAAGAATTGTCACGATGGTAGGGAGTGCGATTTCCTGTATTATGGCGTGCTTAGGATGCAAAATATCTTCCACATACGGGCGTTCTGTGCATGATAGTCCATTTGGTGAATTTATTCTCCTCCCTCTTTTTTTTCTTTGCTGGCCTTTTTACACTCCCCCTCCCAAGGAGTGAACAATTTCATGGAACAGCAACAAGAAGGGATCTTATTACAGAGGGAGTAAAATAAATTCTTTGAACACACTCTGCAGAGTCCAGGTAGACGCACATTTGAAGAGCCAAATTTGTGTTTGGCATTTGGGATACCGCGTATTCTCTCATACTGGCGGCCCACGCATTGTACCGTAGTAGACATATCCTAGTCAGTTGTGTTGTAGAGTGAGGTTTCCTGCAACCTGGGGCATTCAGGATGCCAAATTGTTGACCTAAGTCCTAACCTCGATAGGGCTGAGGTCGGCTTCGGACCCGTGCGGCCCCACTTTAGGAATCACCTTTACGACAGTTTCTTGAAGCTATCACCATATAAGGATTATGGTCGGTCCATTCCCTGGTAGAAAAACATGCAAAATGTGTCTCGGTTGTGTACTGGATGACCCGGTCTATGAAGTGCATCGAGATTAATTTGTAGAGTACCATTGGCGGAAACAATTCACTGCGCCTACGTCAATGCCTCTTACCGCCTTTGAACCCTAAAACCTCCTTAATATAACCCCCACAGTATGGGTTTTCCATGTGCAATTATAATATGTTAATGCACACCCCCCCCCCCTAAAATTCTGATAAGGATTGCAGCGTGTTGAAATTAATAAACGTGTAAATTACCCTACCCATCCTGCCCATTACATTACATTCACCGATCCGTCTGACGAGAAATGCAGCTCTTTAATCTGGGAAAATAAAACATATTAAGAGCTGTTCATTTCATGGATATGTTTTTGAAGTTCATTTGCTCAGGCTGGCTTCTAATTAAACTGTATTCTCAGTCACTACTTTTTTCACAAATCTTTTTGCGGCTGAAAATGCAGTTTTTGATGGTTCTAATAAGTACGGCAAGTATTTTACTTTTGAAATCTTACACACGATTTTCTCTATATACTGTAAAGAAAGCAAATTGCTACAAAAATGCATTTAAAAAATGTTTTTTTTTTCGAAATTGTTTTAGGCGAGGTGTAGGCTGTACACGACTGGCGCAAAGGAATAAATTGACTGTTTTTCTTTTAAGAAAAGCAAATTCTACAAAGTAAAAACTCTCATCAAAATAGATGCAGCTTTTTAAACTTAAATTAGTTAACTGCATAATAGAAGCATAAAATTCTGATTTCCTTGCAATGGCGGCAAAAGACGGAGAGACTGTATATGAAACACTAGTGCGGTATGTTGGGCACAATGTTTCTCGCTGTTTAAGACGAAGGCCTAATGAAAATCTGTAAATATTTGCTAGAATCGCAGTCACGACACTTTCAAATAAGCAAGCTGTAGGATCCTCGTCAAGAAGTGAGGGTATCCGCCTCTAAAACCTCATACAATTGGACCAGTCTTAGGGCCGAGAGTGGTTAGGGCAACATGGGAAAACATAAAACAGGTGGGGGGGGGGGACACATTTCTCTATTTTTGACTAAATAAATTGCAAGTAGTTTGCACTCCTCCGTAAGCCACTGGTTGATAGGATGAGGGGACGTTATAGGCCCAAATACCCACTGTCATAATTTCTATTTAGCATCCATATTTTCCTGTCGTCATCTCCACCACCATTCCCCCATAGACACGTGCATAGGAGTATATCTATGCATGTGCCTCCCCTTCTCTGTCCAGCCCCCGAATCTGAGCTTTTCAGTCCGCATTTGCTGACATGCGCTTTTTAAGCACTATAATGCAAATTATGTATGAACAGAGTACGAATTCGATATTTCCGGAATTACAAACACGCAACGTTCGTACGTATCCACGTTCGTATACGTAAACGCACTTGTGCTTACGAAGAATTCCTTGTATCTCTGAAGTGGCCAACAAGTACCCAACAATTCCTCGGGAGAGACCTTTTGGGTATCACTCAACCCTAAAGCTCATTAATTTAAATTTTTCCCTGTTTTTGAAAGTTAGAAGGGTATTTTAACGAATGAATAAGCATAACTTTCATGGCAAACTACACTCACTTTATCCGTACCGCCATACCCCCCTAATCCGCCCGAAGAGAACAATTCTGAGAGTATGGCACCATGAATGCTTTACATTATACCAAACAAAGTCCTACGAACATTCTGTTTAGTAAAAAAGGGCAAATATGTTAAAGAAAAAACTAACAGACGCCGAAGCATGCTTAAAATGTTTCGCAATTATTTCAAAAACAGCCAGCGGGTGAAAAATTTTGCACAGATTGTAGAAAAATCGGCAAATAATGAGAATTGTATTAACACAACAGGAAGAAAGTTAAAAAGGCGACAGATTTTCCGTGCTGCTCAAATTGCTTAACTAATATGTTTGCAACTGCAACTTCAGGAGTCGGTTTACGGCATACGGCTTCGGATATTTTTATCCCTTTTTTGAATCTCGTTTCCTTGGATCGGTCCTGGCAAGGGCGACATCCACGGTGTGTGTACCGTCGTTTGTTTAATACGAATGACCACAGGTTTGAACAACCCGCCCCGCCCATTAAGGAGACTAATTTCGCTCCCGGTAGGCTTTTCTCTGTAGGTGTTGATGCGGAAAAGGTGAGAAAGGCTCGATCCGGTGGCGCAGTTCGACACGTTCCATCGATGACAACACAACATCGTACTTTTCTGTTTACTTTGCATTGTTCACTACCCGCATTGTGGGTGCCTGGTAACCGTCTCTCCCCGAAGCGCTGACACATTAGCGGCCCTCTTAGAGGGATTACTGGATTGACTTCTTGCTGCACCTAACCAGAGCTGCCGGGTAGAAACAGGATTGGTTTTTAAATCCAAAGCAAAACCCCTTAAATAGGTAAGGAATCGAACCGAATACAGACGGAAAAGTGATGTTTTAAGATAGTTGCTGTTTGCGATTTAGCCATTCACGGATTGATAAAGATTTAGAAAGTGGTTCTCCCTGAAATTTGTCCCTCAATTGAGAGGGTGACAGGTGTGTATCTGTTAAGTCAACAGACCAGCCCATCTCCCGGAGGTACTGGTGAGAGGCAGGTACGTCCGCTGTCTGCTACGTGCGACGAAGGTGCTCTAAAAACAATTCTGAATCCCATAGTCAAGGGGTAACCGAGGGTCAAAAAGCCTATTTTGAAAGCCACGGGGCAAAAGAAACAATTTTACCGCAATTTTCGCTCCGATCCGTCGCCGCTGGGTTTGGGAGAAAAGTGGGCTCTTTTAGACGAAGAAGTGATTTCAATGAATAAATTGCAGTAAGGATAAGGACCCAGGTGAGGACTTAATTTATTTTGGTATTTTTCCCCTCGGCCTACCATATCGATGACGCTTGCAACGAAGGGGTGGGGGGTTTGAAGCATCCCCTCCGTCTCCTGCTGTTATTGTGAAACCACACGAGTGATACATGTACAGATTTACTTTTCTTTTCTTATCAGTGCCGGAATAACTACGGGTTGAAGGGCTCCTTAGGTATTCATATCTTCGGGCTCTATGATACAGTAACTAGGACTTGTAGGGTGACTTGTTAACTAATGTTTGGGTCCCTTTTAGACGATGTTGAAGGTACATTGTTTTCGGGGTGACACTATTAGAGCGAAGCACTACTATCAGTTGGCACGAAGTGTACGTAGAAATCTTTTGCCAAAAATGACTCCCACTTTGCCGGAAATGACAAGTTCCTGTATATGACTGGTAAGTTGCATCTAAATTTAATTATTTTAGGGCCTCATATTTTATAGAAATGTGCACTTCCAGACACTCGTAAATAATACCACTTTTAATTGATAACTGGTTTTAATCGGTCCTAGCCGGTTTGAAACCTTACTGGCTTTATCAGGTACCTGTTACAATCGTGGACGGAAATCCAATGGAGGATAGGGGTATATCCCACAGGATGGGGTATACGCCCCACACACGTTTTAGGGATGCTCCATTTGACTGATTGACTTTCACTTTTTCACACAGTAAAGTTTTCTTCAAGGGCTCTTCCTTCCCACCCTACACACATACTTCCCCCATCCCCCTCACATACACACTTTTTTCCACAAATCTCTGCTACTGGTTAAAACCTGTCACCATACAATTAACTGTTACTTAACTGGAATTTTCTCCTGAGTAGCACAGAATTATCTGCACCTAAACATACCTTACTACACGTCTCCGTGGCACATTTAAAATACTCTTTTCAAACACAAGAAATTTTCTGCACTTATAGCAAAAATAATGATTAGAGAAGCAAGTTTCCTGCCCAAGTCGATATTTTGGTAAGTAGAAAATGGCAGGATTTCGCTTTTCTCAGTCGGAAGCAGATGTAAAAGTTGGTCAAAAGGAAACTTGGTTACCCCCCCAAAGAAAAAAAAATTAAGAAAAAAAAAAACCATATCGAGTAAACAATAATTACGTTAGGTCAAAACACATAGATCACAAAGGTAATGTTTGTTCTCAAAACTTTTTCTCTGGGCCAAAAATGTTCTTGGGATAGTGCCCCTCTTCCACTTAACTAGGGGTAACAAGGGTTGTCACAATGTCTCGGTAGTGATTTGCGCATTTTTTTTCAATGTAAAATATCAACAACTCAATAACATCATTTTCCAAGCACTGACACAACAAGGAACGCCAATACTCTCACACGTCCGTTTTTCTGTTTGCTATGCATTATGTTGAAAGAATCATCATTTTAATGAAAGCTATTCAAAAATAGAATTGTAGCAGTAGGTGAACATGAAAATGTATACCACCCAAAACCAAGAGTAGGGGGAGGGGGCAGGGATGGCCCCCTAGAAAAATTCCCCCTGGAAATTCACAAGTACCATTGCCTTAATGTATTTTAGTATGTCTCGCCCCCTAAGAAAATATTTCGAACCTGAATGCTATTTCAGCCCTTTAATGCCCTGTCTGGTCTGAGTACCACTGTTACATGACCTCACCCTGTTTTAAGTTTCAAAGCGGTTACTTCTCTAAAATTTTGGAAACTTTTGTAAGGAAACGTGTCAATTACAAAAAGGTTTTAAAGACATATATCATAAACTCAATACTCTGTATCCCCACCCACCCCACCCCACCCACCTACCCCACCCCACCTACCCTACTCCACTACCACCCTACCCTATCCCACTACCACCCTACCTACCCCACTACCACCCTACCTACCCCACTACCACCTACCCCACTACCACCACAAGGAGCAAGACATCAGCCCGGCTTATTCTTATCAGAATAAAAATATTTCTGTATTAAGGTTATTTCGGGTCCCAAAGCATATTTTAATTAAAGCATTGCCTTTGAACCAGCGATCATAGTATATATCTTTTGACGATCGTGAAGAATGAGAAATAGTAGAGTAGGTTGTGGGAAGAACTGCACAGGCAAAGTACTCCCAGAGTAGTAACATGGAAAAGAGTAAAATTAAATTCAATAGAGTCGTTCCGAAACGTTATGCAGTGATACATACCCTGATACGGTACCCTGCTTATATTTGCACTTTTCAGAATCCTTGCAAATCATTGGATTCATGCATATTTACATAATATTTTCAAGTCTTGCAAATTAGGAGATTAAGTTAAAATTAGTAAAATCTATGCGTATTTCTTCCCTCTAAGCCTTTAGTCAAAGCTTCACACTCTGCAAATTTTTCTCTTCGAAAACATTTCCACTTTGATCGCATTTGCAATAAATGCATTTAGTTGTTTTTTTTTCTTTTTTCTTTTTTTGTAGCCGTCATTCTAACGAAATTTGAAGAGAAGCACTTCAACGAAATATTACAAAAGAGGTGTACTAAATTTTACAGAAAAACATACAAAGAACTACATTAAAAAGCAATTAGGGGACAGCTGATAAGTAATTAGGGAGAGGGGAAAGGGGGCACAAAATTCTGTTACGAGGTTGTGACAACGAATCTAACAACTTGCAGCAATTTCCAGGCGACCCAAATACAGACCGATTTCATGGAAACTGTTTTTACTTCAAATGCCTTGTAAAACGTAAGGATAAGATAAACTTCCACAAGACCGTCACTTCTTGAAATCTCAGTTCCAAAATACCATATTGAATATTAAAAGGTTTTTGTCACTTCTCATCATATTCTGGCCGTGAACTCTAATGAATGAACTTATGTATCTTTTGTTTTATTTTAAAGAACAATGCTAGCCACTTGACCAGCAGCTTGAACCCCTCTCATACTTTTGCGAACTCACCTGCCAACAGGAACGAACGATGCTGTTGCGATGTGAGGGAGCCGTAGCACGCTTTAAAAAAAAGTACGACCTTGATATGATCAGACTACGAGCATATTACTATCGCACTGCGAATGTGCTACTATACATGTCAATACGAATCAATACGAACTTAAAACAAACGTATCACGACCTCAAACGAATACGACACCTACGGTCTTCCTAGGAATACAACGAACATACTACGAATGTACTGCAGCGGTACTGCGATTCGTGTGCAAGGAATCGGACATTTGGCATGCTAAAGATTTTGCCACCGCTCACGAAGTTGCTCCCGGAGCCTGAGAAACTCCACCGTAGGTCGTACGATGGCTTAAAGTGTACCTAAAGTCTAAAAATTCAAAAATATATGTTACAAAGCTTGAAAAATGCATTCAGATGGTTCAACTCCCATCTTCACAGGACATTCCTAATTTGAGATATAAAATGTTGAAGCTTATTCACTCAATTTGAAATGGTAGATTTTGCAATAATTTGTGATGTCATTCTTGTACTACTCAAATTACAGTCTTTGTTTTTCTTTATATTTTGGAAAGCCACTGCACCTTGTGCCAAAATGTGATCACTGTCTTACTGTTATAGGGTGACTTGGCTATATAAGCCCTCTCCCTACAACATGCTGTGCAAGGGAACGGTAAATGTTTCAAGGTTATATAAACATCTTAATTTCAAAAGGAAACAAAAGAAGGTAATTTGAGTTGTACAAGAAAGGCATCACAAATTATTGCGCAATCGACTTTTTCAAATTAAGTGAATAAATTTCAACATTTTATATCTCAGCAGCGGAGTAAGCTATGAAAATGGGAGTTGGGTGAATGGAATTCATTTTCCAACCTCTAAAATATATATGCTTGTAATTCTAGACTTTAGGTCCACTTTAAGATGCTCTCACGAATGTCGTTATGTTTTTACGATCAGAGCCGAATTTGAACATTTCCTTCATCGTGTCCATCTGGTGTCAACTTCAGGATAGTCACATAGCTGCATAGTGTGACACCTGCATAAGCACAGCCATGGTGACGTTCTCAGACTTTCGAAGTGGAAGGGGCACTAAGGGCACTACGTTTCGTTTGAGGGACAAACCAGAATGAAGTATTCAGCGTCGCTGGAGGGGTCGTGGTGACGCGAAGTGCTGCTCTGTAGGCAATGTGGCCCAGGGCCCAGGGGCCCCTGGTAGGATCAGGGGACAACGCTCCAGTGGAGGTCGGGGGCACAGCTCCAGAAGCGTTTGGAATATTCACAAAATTTGTGACCATTAAAATATTTAAGAATCTCCAAATGGCATTGGATGAACACGAATGAAGCTGATCATAAAACACAGATCACAATTTGACCATTTTGTTAGCCTTATTCGCACTAACGATTTAGTGATGGGGCTGGGGTGGGACCGCAGATCATGTTAAGATTTGCATTGGACTTTGAAAATAAATCCTCTCATACTGTCTAATAGGAATTTACCACAGAGGGGAAGCCTTCACATTAGAGCACCAAATGTGCATCGATGGCTGCGGTTCAGGGCTAGCCGGGACAATTTGGAAAAAGAAGTCCTTGAAAGTGGTTTATTGGGTTTGCGATGCCTTAAAATGATAATTGTGACAGATATATTTCCTACACTTTCCTCAGCAATAAATAAAAAAGGGTGGCGAGTGCCCACTGAGAACACCTCTAGTGCACGTGCAAAGCGAGCAGAAAAATTCTGGTATTAATTTTCTAAGAAAACTTCTTGCAAGTACTTACACTCCTTTGGGAGAGTCACCACTCTATGATCTGTGGTGTGATGCTTGTCTCCGCCTCACTGAGGATTCAGGAGAGCAAAGTTCAGGAGAGCAAGCTTTAAAAGAAGGGTCTAAGCTCAAATCAAGTTTTGATATGTTAGAGGGGTACTTATTCTCAGCATTCTGGTGAAAATTCCATTGAAATCCGATGTGTGTTTCTCAAGAAATTAGCAGTTAAAGTTGTCACATTTTCAACACAAAGTGAACTTGAAGTTGAAGCAAGCACATATGACGGCATAGCCTCACATTAATGAGCAGTGTTTTGTTTTTCTTTAAACTTTACAACCAATTTTCTCCTCGCAATCCCATGTTATCGAAATGTGATTGCATAAGACGCATGGGAATTTTACAAACTTTACACTCCCCATAGGGAGGTCCTCTCCCTATTAACCTCAAGTTCAGCACAACAGACTGAAAAAACTAAGGAAACAAAGCATTTCTCATCAATGTGAGGAAGTGATATAACCCTGCTTGCCTCAAGCTCACTTTGGGTCACAATTATAGTAACTTCATTTGCTGATATCTCGAGTACTACATCTCCGATTTGAATATAAGTTTCACCAAATTGCGTAAATTAAGTTCTTCTTTCACATATAGAAGTTAATTTTTTGCTTAATTAATTAAACCCTTCCTTTAAGGCACCTATATTTAAAAAAAAAACGGACATAAGCATAGTTATGAGAGTAAATCTATGTAAACATCCTCATATTCATTGCATACGCTTTGGAAAAGGCAATGCAAATTGCAATTTTTACAGTTTTCAGAATAAAATCTGACTAAAAGATAACCGATGTGAGAATTATATTGCAGGGAGAGGACACACGGCCGTAGAAGTCCCTTGGCCCTTCAAACGATTGCTGTGAATTATGTCTCATAATTAGGCACTAGACCTTTACATAGTTCAATAAACAGATGTACGCGAAGAGCTCGGCAAAATTGTAGCTTTGAGAATATTTTGTGCAATTTGAGCTGCTTGATTGACGGATAAAGTGACAATGGGTTTTCGTGTAAATATCGATATATGTGTTTGTGCATAATTTTTCTAGTACCCAAAATCTCATGGGGTGGGTACACGGGGGGGGGGGGGAGAGCAACCAACGTCGGGCACGTTGGCGACGCCAAGTGCGTAAACACACGGGGTCCATCTACATCATGGCTGACCGGAAAGATATTATTTGCCTTGCCACAGATTGCATATGTGGGGCTTGCTGTGGTCACCGTAAAGCGGATCCGTAGGAGACGACGCCGGAGAGCGGCTGAAGGATCATTACGCCTGTACACGAATCAACTCGTAGGAAGTTCGTGCCCGTCGTAGAACATTCGTAGTAATTCGTACTTCATTCGTTGTTGATCGTAGCAATACGTAGAAGTTCGTGGTATATTCGTAGTCTCTTCGTAAAAAAGTCGTAGTAAGGTCGCAACAAGTAGTTGTATTTTCCCTCTAACTGCCCGAACCTACTACTAACGTACTACAATTTATACGAACATACTACGAATGTGCTACGGTGCTGCGACCTACTTGGAACTTTCAGTTCGCGCTTAAAATTTTCAACTTGTTCAAAACTTTCGCGACTTACTACAAAGTATCACGAACGGTGAGAACTCATCAGGAACTCGCTAAGAACTCAGAAGAACTTGACTCACTGCGAACAAGCAAGGGAACTTAATTTCGCAGGTGAGTTTGTAAAAAGCGTGAGAGGGGCTTCAGACTTGGGGACAGAGGGGTGTACGGGGGTAGGGTAGTGGCCATATGCATAGATTAATCCTGAGGATTTATTATTTAAGAGCAGTATTAAGTAGGGGACATAAATGCAAATTGAAATCATTTACGCGAAATGCGTGCTACCGCCCTACGGGACAAAGAGGTGTTGCCAACATCACCAAGGTTGTAGCGTTAAGCGACGATGCTGCAAGACTTGTACGAAATCAGCTATTTTGAACTTTTGAGAGTCCTTAAAACAAATGCGGATTGCATAGAATAAATGGTAAAGACTGACTTATTATTCGTCGACATAAAGACATTGCACAAAAGTATTAATTGAATAGTATCGGAAAAATAACGAAAAATAACATGAAACTTTCTAAAATTTCTGGCAAAAGTGTGCCGATACCTTATGCCATGTAAGATGAAAGCTCATAAATAAAACATAGATTTAGAAACGAAATACGTATCTTATCAATGAATGCGGCCGGTTCGATTCGCCTGTGCACATCAAGAACATACGACTTCGCCGTTTCTCTGCACGATCAACCCACATCTTCCGACCAAAAAGAAAAAAATTACTTAACATCCACCGGCTTGCCCAAAGGCGTCCCTTCGCTGTATACCTGTTTGTCTCGTATGTTCACTTTTTACAAATTAACAAATAAATTCCCCATTTCCGTATGTCCTAATGGTTTTTAAAATATCACCTCTTCAATTTTTTACACCTTGGTTGAAGTCGCCGAGCTCTATTATGAGGTATACTCGTCTTGGCCTCGTTTTATTCAAACGACTGACTAGCTAGCATCTGTCGCGCGTCACTCTCCGGCCGCGTGGCTGATAATAGCTATGAATAATTCATGAGCTCGAAGCTTGATTGAGATCGATGGAAGATTTGCGCGAACTTGCCAGCAATGTTATAAGCGATAGCTGATGCAAAAAAATGAAGAAAACGAGTAACAATTTTCAAGAAATGAAGAAATATTAACGACGGTTAGACGAACTGCAACCCTGCAGGGCTATTTTGTGTGCCGCTTAGACATAACACCGTGTTTTAGAGTTTCTTTAAATTGAATAACTCAACGGAAATGGGTTTTATGTTTGATAAAACATTAGCCCAAATTTCTTATAGCAGAGGTAAAAAAACGGAGGAAAAATGGACGAAGATGACCAGGAAGCCTCAAATTGTCTTAATGAATTCATGATCGGGGGCATTTGATAATAGTTAAAAAAACAATATGCTAATTTTAATTATTATGAATGGTAAAGGACGGTGATTTTTCAGTAAAAAATAAAGAAAGAAGATGGTTTTGATAAGGCTGGTTGGTAAAGTGTCCCAGATGCTATCTGTGGGAGGGTTCTACTTCTGAGGGATCGTAGACACCAAACTTTCAAGTTTAAACCCCCCGGCATATGCTACCAGGAACAAAGAGATCTGCGTGGTGATTTTAAACACAATTGTGCGCACTTATTCAATGCTTAATTTGAGTATTTCAAATGGTTTCAAGAATGCATTAGTTACGTTAGAGTAAAACAATAGAAAATTGAGATAATTTAAGTTTATTTTGCTACAGAAAAAAGTTTGAAAATGGGAAGAGTAGCCAGGGTTACCATCGATGAATAACAATAAGAGCTGCGAGTGAAACTCTTTAACATAGACAAGATACATATTTTTATGTTGTCCATTTATTCTTTTATCTGTTGCTCATTCAGTTTTCAACCCAATAGAATCCTGCTTTTCAGTTCGAACGGTTCTAATGAAAACTATTCACATTTGCATATTTTGACATATTTTGACGGATAAGGCGGACAGGTATTAACTGAAATCATGAGTAGGCCTAGTAAATATCGACACTGCCCGACACTGTCCATAATCCTCAGTATGTATTGCACTGGGTGTATCATGTATGTTTGCCGTCACAGTAGCTAGCTAGTCATCCTGAAGTGGTTGGACGACATTTAGCGTTTTCTCAGTTGACCACTGAAAATAGTTTTTGTAATGAAAACAACAACTTCGGACTGTTGACATAAATACATGGTGAACTGATTTCCCTTGTGTAAGTTAATATGATTATCTTCCCCCATAAATGTGTATGTTGGGCTATCGTTAGTTAGCCGGGTTACCCTACAGTTGTTAGTAACTTGTACCATTGATGTATCATGTCATGCTCAAACTAGGCCAAATTCTCTCTTCTTCAACATTGCTATACACTCACATAAAATTGTTATGTACCGTACCAATGGATGAATGCTTACCACATACTACATAAATATAGTTAACACAAAGAACCCCAAAGCACGACAATACACATACCGTGCGTGCCCCATAGAAGTAAAGTATCATAGGTGAGTAAAATAGACCCTTGATTCAGAAAATTTTTCTAGCAACTAATATACGAATAGGAAGACAGTAGTTTGTACACGGGATACTCGACGGCGGAAGTTGTCAGAAAAAAGAGGAAGAAAATTGGTTTCAAATATGCCATATGTCATTCATTTAATTTTGTATAGATTGCCAACGAAATGTTCTTCCGCTGGATTTATTTAATCTAATGGAAAACAAGGGATTTTTACACTTTCACACTTTTTTACGCCGAGTTATTCGTTTGCATGTAATGAAGCTTCAGCATGTTTTCATTAAATGAATGAATGTTTCTAAAAGTAAAACAGTTGTTTCCCAACACGTGTACAATTTTACCACCTTGGGTAGCTCTTTACCCAGTGGATGGATGGTTTAACCCCACGTGACCAACGTATATGCATCAATTGTGTTCAACGGCTTGTAGAATTCAGCAGTGTTTCTCAACCTTTTGTAGCTCGAAGCCCATTTTTGATTGTTGAAATTACCCAGGAACCACCTTTAACCATTAACTAAATCCATAAAACAAAAAAATGAAAGAAACCGTTCCCGACTCTTTGCCTGCTAGGGTCGGGTTCAGATCCTTACAAGCTGTAGCAGGTCATTAACGTAAATTCAGTAACAAATTGTTGGAAAGGTGGAATAAATTTCATCATGTATACTTAATTAATGAAGAATTCTAGAACCATTGTAATCGACGCCTTTTTTAAAATAATTTTAGATTAAAGAGCGCAAGGAACGTATAACAGTTTAACACAGTACTCTTTCGAGTGTCGCCTTTGACCTGTATTGTGTAAACTCTTTATCTTTTTAACTGGGAGAGTACTTTATTTTCAAGACGGAGGCGACTTATTATCAAATGATATTGCATGGTATCTGTAATGCTGGACGAAGGTTGCTTCACAACTAAATCGGTTAATTTAGCCATTTAGCTTGAAGATGTTAGGTACCATTTTCTGCCACCAGGATGACCTTGTTTAATACTTCTTAAATAATGACAAGGGGTTCATCCTTCCTCTCTTTAATGTTGTTCCTTTTACGTGAAAAAACACTATGATTGGTCTGTTTGCTTTCTATATTATTTGCAAAATTGCCTGGAAGGTATTGATACCTCCCTTAATAGGCCTGCGGGATTTTTTTTTTCTCATTTTTTTCAGTATGGTATATTACTTATTTTTCTGAATATGTTGTCTGTTTTCTCATAGGTTACGAAAAACCTCTTCCAATGTTTTAACGGCCACTTCAAGAAAAAGTACGCTCTAAAAAGAAAACTAGAGACATTATGCCTGCTTTGAGAGTGTTATGTGCTCCGAGTCAACGGGCGCCCTGACAGTCAACATACATACGTGAATACAGGGGTGCCATGAAATTTAAAAGAAAAGCTATAGTGCCACGTGTCGAGTACTCCTCACACGGGGGCACTTTAGCGTATAAGTCGTTGAGACACCCTTCGGTACCGGCGTATACTGCTCCACTGTTAGTGTAAAGGATCGGTTTTATACCACCCACTGACAAGTGGTTGCAACCGCCGAACACCCATCCGGAGAGAATTATTTATTTGACGAATTTGTGAGGAGCCACCATGTACTGTTATTGTCTCATAGATGCAACAGTATTTATGGTAGTTCAACTTGAGTAACAATGACTGCTTAATTGCCCCGACCAGGGAGCTGGAAGACAGCTCCCTGCCCCGACCCAGTCATGGCTTTTAAAATGCTATTCATGACGTTGTGATACCCATGACTGGCATTGCATATGAAATAGATTAGTTATCCTGCAGGGGGTGTACACGGTCAACAGATAAGGGAATAAACAGAACGGGACCGTACCGCACAAGGTTCGGGGAAAACGGATCTGGAACGGGAAGGGGAAGGGGTAGAGGACAAATGGAAAAGATCTTATAGGGGAAAAGGTGAGAAGGAAAATACTTGAATCCTAGCAAGAAATGCATGATATTAAGATAAGTATACAAACAATATTGACTTCCTACTCATTAGACGGGAGATACACTGAGGATAAAAGTCAATAGGAAACATGATTTTTTTTTTAGCCCTAATATCATTTCTCCCCTTTGAAACTCTAGACGATTATACCTAGCAGATCTAAATTAAGATTGCAGAGGGCTGATCAATTGGCCTTTTTTTGGTTTTCCATTTTTTGGCAACAAACGCTACACTTAGCAATATTTAGATATTTTAGTATGTGGCCGTTTTTATCCTGGGCCCCTCCAAGCCCCCACCACATTTCGAAAAAGTTTCCTCCACTGCATTTAGTAGCACGTATAAGGTCAATGCATTACTCTCGTGCCCAGGTACCCTTCTACCCCAATGTTTCTTTGGTGTTACATTTTAATAGCCATATAGTCAAGGAACGCGGATATGGAAATAAACAAACAAGAAAGTGTCCTAGTAAGCTTCACACCCCCAATAATTCTCCCATTGACTTACACACTGAATTAGCTCCGTTTCGAGGACCATGCAGCCTTGTCAAAGTTCACAGCTATTTCGAGCTACCCCTCATATAAAAGGCTGAGAAGTTTGCCAATCATGGCACTACAAAATTTCTATACCATGACTGTTTAGATTTTGAGCTAGAAGGAGTTAAAGTTTTGGTAGGGTACACCCACCCCTAATTCTCTTCAACATAACAGAAAACGTCATTGTTTGATATGAATTTAAAAAACAAACTAAATCACCTTCAGTTCACCCCAAATTTTCAATATCTACACTTTTTTATGTTCTCTTTGATATTCCTGGAGTTTTATTAAACAATGGACAGGTTATCATGACAAAATTTGGTCTAAACCGGAGTTAATAGCACTACTTTTTTGAGGGTGGACATTTGACGCTCAAGAACATTACTCTAATGGGATCGTGAGGCCAGTACGTGCTTTTAGAATGTGGATTAGTAATTACCTCTGCAAAGTTTTGTGTAACAAAAGATGTCATTTTTATGGAAGAAAGGGGTGCTGACAAAAATATTACATAAATTCAAAATTGTTTGCCCTTCAACTCTAGAATTTAAAGTCATCTCAATATCAAGTTTCAAAAACAAAGGAAAAATTGATGCAATACGTAATTTTCATAAAAAGGGTACACAATTTAAATAAATATAATCTTATTTACTGCAAGTTTTGGAATAATTATGTATTTTTCTAAAGAAGTGTCAGTCATAACATCGAAACGTTACATCACACGCCCTCTATTTAAGATCTAGATTAAAAAGAGGTCTTGTGAGGTAAGTCATCTATTTTAATTATGTTTCGCAGTCTCCATTCGTCTGGAGAGCAAACGTCGCCTTGAATCCTGGATGAAATTATTGTAACATATGTCTTAGATTGGTTGAAATAAATTTAGAGACTTCAGAGAGCCAATCAGCCGTTCCATTTTCCAACTGAAAGAAGAGTTCATTTCTTCAATTATTCTAACTTCGATGAGGCCTCGATTCCGTCCCTGATTAGCTATCAGTGTCAAGACTATGTTTTTGCTGATCATTTTATGTTTCTACTATTTAAATAACGTCATGCCAATAGTAAAAGATATTATTAATTACGCATTGCCTGAGGGGAATGAACTAATTCTGCTGACTATAGTAAGTTAGAATCATTCAGCAACTTAGTTGACTTCGTTAAGACAACAGATTTAACACATTTTCAGTATTACATTTATTTTGTAATTCTTCTCTAAATTTAATATACAAATCTTTGCCCCTTTAGCAATTGGAAAAATTAATCGACTCTTGTATATTTGTTTGTCGCTCTCGCACACACGAAAAAATAAAATTAACAAGCATTGCAGACTTTAATATTTTGAATTAAAATCTATTAAAAATTGAAACATGGATACCTAGAAATGCCAATATAAAGAGGCCCTACTTGCTTCCACAATGGAAATAGACATCTCTTGCTCGTTTTTATCATCTCTTTCCTTACTTACAGTTCTTACCCATGTAAAGCTAGAAGTCACCGTCTACAACCTTATTGAGGAGAAATTAAAAGGGCGAGCAATTTACATATCCATTGTTAAAGTTAAGGAGGAACACTGATTCTAAGAAGAGGTATACATACTTCACCCTGCTGTTATCTTACTCACCTTAGAGGGCATGAGCAGTCGCCCAAAACTTGTTTTGGGATTTTCGAAGTACCATCTGGGGTTAGAAAAATTTACTCCTTCCTTCTACCAGTCAAGAACGGGACCACCATGACAGAGCCATAATGAAGAGGTCTGAAGGTCAAGAGGTTGGTCACTTTAAGTCTGAACATCTCTTGGGGACGTAGCTTCTTTGGGAAGAAGAACTTGTTCGGAAATGAACGTTTGGTTTTCACCCTTGAGCCCCTCCCCCCATCCAAGTCTTCCCATAGGCTTATGCACATGATTTTCAAGATCCATTCATGAAACAGGATACCCGGGTACACTAATTCAAATTGGGGTGACTGCATTTTCCCTTTAAGCAAAGCCTCGAAAGAAAGAGGTTATCTCTATTCATATCGTTTCCTCTCCCTAAAGGAAAAACATTATACCCAACGTAATCAGGAGGTTAATCCATTGTCTCTCTTGCACGTATTTCCTTTTTGTTTAAGAGTGTAAAATCAGAAGACGCTTAAACATGTCCTTTCAAGTAGATATAGAAATATCGCCATAGAATACGAAATTGAAACTTCAGAGAGATTTGATAGGTTCCCTGTAGACTACGGAAGCTTCTAAAAAACTATTTTTTATACCGTTTCAATAAACTGTTCTTCCAAAAGAAAATGCGTCTAACTAGAAGGTTAACAGGAGAAAATGCAAAAATCCAGACATTATGATGAATAAAACATTGTCCAGGCGCACTGTGTTGGTTTCATGAAGTGAAGAAACACATTTACTTAGCTTTATTTAAAGACAATGATTAAATATAGCCTAAACAGATAATATTTAAGACCAGAGAAAATTTTGCGGTCAAGAGATGTTATTGCTTTCGCTTCTAAAACGGCATTTGTCTTTGGTTGTTTTAAAGTCATCAAAAATAAAAAAAATATTAGCATGTTAATTCATGTATATATATTTCCTGGCTGTGAAACAGAAAATATAAATCACATGTTATATATGGTGTCGCGACTCCTACGATGACTTCATAAGTGATGCATGCAAGAATATATATTATAACGGTTACAAACTGTCGATTACTAGCCTACCAGTTAGTATTAATTCACCACTAGGGTTTCACTACGCTTCTCTGTAGCTGAGGTGCCAAACTGAGAATGTCGGACATTTTATAGGTCAACTGAAAAGAAAACTTCTAATAGAATAAAGAAAAAGACCAAAAAAGTCAGCGTTATTACAATGCTTCATTAAAGCCAGCAGAAGAACGCAAAATACGATTTTTGGGCAAGGTTTTAACAGTTGTAAAATTCCTCTGGAGGCGCAACTCCAACGAAAGCGGAGACGCTACACTCAACTCCCGGTTAGAGGTGGCGATTCTGAAGTACGGTCGGGTAACCCGCCCATACCATAGAGTAGGATAGAGTAGGAGTAGGAACTAGAGTGCTCACTCCCGAAACAGCTCTGATCACATGGGGACTCAGCCGCCATACAGTTTGTACACACATGCTCGCACACAGTATAGCTTCTTGTCTCAACCTATAATGGTAGACGTGTCCCCCATGCAATCACAGCGGATTTACGTACGCGGTATTGAGAGTGCGAACTCTTTCCTACTCTATGGTCCATACCTACTCTTGATAATAAGTCATGCTCCTGATCATCCTGTGCATCTTTTGTTTTGAGAGTTATCCCTCATTAGCATCAGTCTGTGGCCTTTTAAAATATAATTTCTGAAATTTTTGTAGAATGAGCAAATATTTTTCTGAGATGGTGGTGGTGTTGCCTACGGAAGGTAGTTGCGATCTTGATGATAAAGGCATAAAATAGGCAGCATTTTTTTATTAAGCGATGAAATAACAGTGCAATGATGCTGCAACATCTGAGAAGAGGCATTTATCTGGGTCAATTACAAAATTTAAGAATATTATGGCATTGCACTACATTGCACTAAGCTGGATTCCATTAAATAATATGGAGCCTGAAATTGTATATTTGACCCTGACCGGACACTCCCGGACAATTCCCAACCGGATGATTACCCCCTGACAACTTCCTGTCCGGACAATTCCTACCCGGACGATTACCCCCTGACAACTTTCTGTCCGAACAATTCCTACCCGGACGATTACCCCCCTGATAACTTCCTGTCCGGACAAGTCCCTCCCATGACATTTACCCCTCAGACAACTTTCCCATCAAAAATCTGAAATTGGCCTGGGTGGGAATAGTACGGGGATAAATTATCCGGGTTGGGAATTGTCCGGGGCGAATTGTCCTCGGGGAGTTGTCCGGGTGGGCGTCGTCTGCTTGGGAGTTGTCCGTGAACCATTTTTGGCAATGTTTGTCTCTGATTAATTGTAATACACTGCATAATCATAACACTGTAAGACTGAGGCTGTTACATGTGACGTCATAACACGTAATTGGCAGGAAAACAAACTGAGTCATTTGGTTTCTATCAATATTTGCTACTTTATTACGCATTGCGGTACATCTACAGTGCAGTAGTCAACACATACAAGAACTCTGCCTTCATTCCAATTTCGAATTGTCACGTCACAGTTGGCAGCCTCAACAGTTAGTTTCATTGAAAAAGTATCGGTCTACACCGTATTGCGTTGCCCTGAACATTCCATTGCATCATCTAGGAAAGGTTGCATTGAAATTTATTGTAAAGCGTTGTAAAGCATCAATAAAAATAGTCATTTAATATTCACGCATTGCATGATGGGAAATGTGGGATGTCATACAATCATCTGGCATAGATATAGTATATCTTTTCAGTGGCGGATCCAGGATTTGGCCAAAGGGGGGGGGGGGGGGCCCAGGTCATAGTGGTTTGTATAAAAGTCCCGGGGAGAGGTCTAAGGAAGGGGATGTCCCGGGGGGCATTGCCAGGGGTATTTTGATAGGTGGCAAAGCATGTGATGAGTAATCGGCGTCCTGGGGGGAGGGGTCTAAGGGGAGGGGGTTTCCCCTCCCCTTTGAGAAATTTTTGTTAATTTAAGGTTGCTCAGATGCAAAATGGTGATGTCTGTGGTGTATTTTTTGAACTGATCATATATGGCTGGAAAGCGTTCATAATTCAATGAATTTTAATTTTTGGTGGGTGAAAGATGCTTTTCTGGGGAGAGGGATCTAAGGGGAGGGGTGTCCCCTCCCCTTTGAGAAATTTTTGTTAATTTAAGGTTGCTCAGATGCAAAATGGTGATGTCTGTGGTATACTTTTTGAACTGATCATATATGGCTGGAAAGCGTTCATAATTCAATGAATTTTAATTTTTGGTGGGTGAAAGATGCTTTTCTGGGGAGGGGTCTAAGGGGAGGGGTATCCCCTCCCCTTTGAGAAATTTTTGTTAATTTAAGATTGCTTAGATGCAAAATGGTGATGCCTTTAGTATATTTTTGAACTGATCATATATCGCTGGAAAATGTTCATAATTTAGTGAATTTTTAATTGTACACTACATTCACAGTACATTCCATTAAAATAAATTACAATACTTAAATGAGACACTACAGGGTAATATTTCAGCAAGTTATAGTTAAAAGCCTGATGATGTCGAAAATAGTTCTCTAAATATTAAAGAATTCTGAACTTCCCTTGAAATTAGAAGCAGTGTTCCAAATGCTGTGGGCCTGGCCGGTAATAGACTGAAGTTAGCAATCCATTAATACAGCGCTCATGAATAACTCCTTGCTATGCCCAGAGAAAGTTACTGAGGCCAATACAAGCCAAAATGTTATCAGCTGAAAGTCAGTAGCAGAGTTATTGAAATAACACTTGTTTTCTGAGGTAGAAAATAATGGACAAATCTGAGTTTCACTCTGACACATCTCATACTGTATGCCTATTTCATTGTAAATGGGCGTTGTCCTTTGTTTTATGAAGTTGAAAAAAGCTTCAAAATTTTTTGGAAGGGGGGGGGGGCCCGGGCCCCCTGGCCCCCCTAAATCCGCCCCTGCTTTTAACAATCTTGGTAAGAACGTAAAGGAAGTATTTATGAACACTTTACGCGTATAAAGAACCTTTATATTCACAAAAAGCTCATTTTAAACAGAAATAACCTGACTTATGAAACAAGATTTCGGAAAAAATTATTCCCTGCCCGAAATACGTGCAAAACAAAGAAGTTTTACTTTTACCCAAATGATCAAATGAATGACATATTGAAAGAATGAAAGAAACCAGAAAAATATTATTTTAACTCCGTTTTTTGAAAGAACATAAAATTTTTCCTTAATCCAAAAATTTTACAAGAAATTCGCACATTGGTTATTTGAACATTTCTTAACTTCTCACCTTAGCCTATTGCTATATGTAGCAATAAGACGACATGAGAGATAGCCTAAACAACAGATCAATGAATAACCGTACAATTTTGCCTCAACTCTTTTAACTTTATATAATCACATAAAATAATCTAACTGCGTTTCGGCTTTCGTTCTTCACCGCGTCGAGAATTTTTTTAAAGTAAAACATTGTTTTATCATTACGTTCATATTCTTCACCCGCTGATAACATTATCTCCTCAAAAACTTGAACTTCCTGTATTTAGTATCATCAAAAGAAGTTGTGCATCTGCATGATGGGAGGCTAACAATACCGCAAATCAATATCTATGTTCCTTGGTGATGATAACTGAAATGTTATTAGTAGAGTCATCTTAGGCGTGGATTGATCGAGTGACATTTGTTCTATGTTAAGGGTTGGTGGGCAAGATAGGAAATCCAGGTCGGGTTTCATCCAATTGCATCATGTCTCTTATTCTTGATCTGCGCCACGCCAGCTTTTGTTAATTTTCTCATCTTGGTAGGAGAGATATGGCATAATGGGGAGAAACTTATCTTAAGCGTTTAGCAAAAGCACGCAAAACAACCTTGATAACGTTTCGATTAAATTAGTACTTTGCGTTTATAAAGATGAGAGGAGAGTTCTGTATCTAAATTAATAGAGGTTTATGTAAATAAAGCATACCTTTAATCGTTTTACTGCATACATCGGCAAACTGGTGACGTCGATGACCCGTCCAGGCTACCGTATACAGGATTGGAAACTTTTACTGGATAGGCCTCGTCATCCGATTTCGTTATGCCGGTGAAGTCGGGAGGCGAAAAGTCGCGATTGCACATGAGAATTCTACACCGATGAGTCTCATGGGAAATCATTGGTCGGAGCGTTCATGTCCGATATTGCATGGCTTGTTTCTTCTAATTACGATCCTAAGGGGTGATTTTAATAATCAGTATTTATCCCCGACCTAGTGTTCTCAGCGTCTTTGCTTCAATAGATGAAGAAGATTACTTCTGATCTTTTATTTTTCTTTTCCCGATCATCGTGATATTCCAATTTTCTCGACACACAAGCTTTGCTCATATTGATTGTGTCATTGCAGTATCTGTTCCGGCATTACATAAACATTCTTTCGCATATTAGAAGACTTCCATACGCATAGAGATAAGAAATAATCAAAAACTTAAAATAGGCCTGCTTCACGTTATGCAGATGCCCTGTTTCAAATGTAGGCATTTTCACGGGTAGTATGGTTATGTTCAAGTCAAATAGCAACTCCGTGGTTCAACTTAGTGACTTTCTCGACTCTAAATTATGTTGTCGACAATGAAGCAAATATGTTAAAGTTTCTTACAGTCAATAGCATTAATTTATCACACAAAATTGTTAGCTTTATTTATAGTATCTACACAACTTCCAAAGTTTTAATCTTGGGGGCTGTGGTTGACGAATCACGTTTCAAACCAAATAGTTCTATATGCAGGCCTCTTTATAATAATCTAACAACAGCTAGTTTGTCTCTCCGTCTGTTTATCTGTTTGTCTGTCTGCCTGCCTGTTTGTCTGTTTGTCTGTCTGTCGGTATGTCTGCCTGTCTGCTCTTTTGTCCATATGTAAATGGTTCTGTTTTAAAAGAAAAATTCTTTGTCATATATTTCAAAATCTATCTGAAAGACGGCCACAAATATATAGAAACCTACAGCATTGATCGTCATTTCCTCAGAGTAGAATCGACAGGTGGCCACTCACAGCAATCCTAAAATAGCAAGGACATCGAACAGAAAACATGTGCTGGTCAGTTTGCAACTTAGGAATTAGAATTAAAGTATGAACCCACCACTAGATCGAACAATCGCTGTAAATTTCGCCATGCCACGTGGGTGCACTCGCCTAAAAAAAAAATATCGACAGCACGAAACGTCCTTTAACGTCTCCTTGACAGCAACATAAAACAAAAGTTAACATGGTTTCGTCTTCTTCCTGGGTTTGACCATTCAAGTTTAGAGGGATGGTCAAAATGAAAATATGCAATAACTCAGTCAAATGGGGTGGGATTCTCTTAAAAATTGACAAGTACATAGATTTATATATTGTTAACATACACTGATAATTTCAGCGAGAATGCATGAAGCACGGCCGAGATATAGGCATTGAAAGATTTGCCCGCCATTTTCGTTGGAGTGTGTAACGGACGTTCTCCCAAGGTCACAATTCAAGATGAAATCCTCAAAGCGTCGCAGTTAATTGCATAGCAACCGGGAGACTGCCATTGGAGTTTAATATGAGGGCAATTTTATAAGCCAGTTGAAGTCATTAGGAGCATATCACATCCTACTTAGCTATCGTTTTATTAAAAAGAAAATGACCTTCTGATGTACAGAAGGCAAACGTACTGTCCTTGCCTGACACCGTCCGACACGCCTTGTCCGCAGACCTATGGACGTAAAGGGTGAACATGTGGCATTCTTCTGTCTCTATAGCTAGCTGACCAGACCGGCTCACCATCGCTACCTCGCACCGATTTCTAGTTAATTGATAGCCAGACTGGTATCAATTTTTCTCTTCTTCCAAGGTACGAGTTTTCTATTCACGTCCCTATAGCGAACTTTGAAAGTGGTTTTAACCTTGAATTAATGCAACGAACGGCACATATACATCCGATGTAACCCATGTGTGGCGTCTCCTGAGACTTATTTGGCCAAGCAGCCAGGAACCTAATTTAAGCCGCGATATAGGTATATGTCTTTTAGGCCTAATTAAAAAGTTAAAGAAATGATTATTTTAAAAATTTTCCTGAAAAGGAAAAAAAGTGAATGTAATACTTGGACTCTACGTTATTAAAGCGACATATTTTTTATACTTGGTTTTAGTTTAAAGGATGGTACAAGACAAACTTTACATTTGGGACACGATAAAAGAGAATTTTAATCTAGGCAGTCTCTTGAAAGTTGCAATTAATTACTATTTACAATTTTAGAAGAGATATTAGCAGATGAAATTAAACATGGTGAAACGTTATATATGTAGATCTGATTGCGCCTTGACGATTATGTAATGATTCCTTACTTATCCAATCTAAGTTTTATATCCTGTATATTGTGGATTAGATAAGGTAGAGAGTTTTACCTAAATAGTTAGTCAAGGTTGTAAATTCGGATGCCCTTGTGGCTTCCACATATATGAAACCATCAGATTTGCGGGCAATGTATAGGATTTACTTTTCAAGGAAATCAAATTGTTAATTGTTACCCAGTTTGGGATTATGACGTCACTCATGCCTTAGCTCAAGTTCTTTTTGGGTAAAAGAACGTGATAAATTCGAGCTGCTTATATCTTGCAATTCGGGCAGTCGAGTTGCCCGCTAATTCTACTGATATTATTAAATTAAGTTTCTGTTGTATCGTATCGAAAATAAATTGTGGATTTAATCATTCTTGCAACTTGCAGAGATATCTCTATTAAAGAAAGAAGTCCAAAATTATTCCTTTCATTACTTTTGAAATCATTTTGTGACTACTTTTCATCTCTCCACCAGGCCTGACTGGGTGTTTAAAGCGGACGTGACAACAGTTATAGTACACCTACGAAGGCAGGCCCAGGTAAAGGGTCTTCCTTTCAACAACCGGCCCAAAACGGCCATACTTCCTAGAGGTCCGGGTGGCGATAACTACACCACAACGCCCAGGCGCCCAATGCATTCTGCAGCCTGACTTTGATATATCATTACGTATTGTTCAAAATTAGAAGTAACGTGTGACAAGTCCTCAGCTCCTAGAAACTTGTTCAAATCCAATTTTAGTAAGTTTGTTCAAATTTTAGCATCTGTCTACAGACACTCCTCGGACACGGACTTTAAGAGACTATAAAAGACGAGGCACATTACATTCTAACATTCAACGACATATTATTAAAACCAAGGATTGTTGACATCCTTTACTACCTTGACGGTAAGACCTGTCTCAGAGTTTACTTCTTATTTTTTCATTTTATGAAGTGAGTATAGCCCCATCCTCAGTTTATGATTCGTAAAATGTTATCCAACCATGGGAAAGGACATCGACATGTTTTTTTTTTCTTTCCCCCAAAAATCTTATCATAATCCGCCAAGGACGTCGAAATCGTTTTCGGTGACAAATTGGGAATTTAATCAAATATTTATGGGCTTGGATATCGCCGCGGGGAAATCAAGGTATTAATGAAATGAGAATGCGGACCAGAAAATTATGAAGTTCTTTATTTCGAGGTTTGTTTAAGGGATTACTCGAGAGTTGAGACAAGGGTAAAGTGAACCGGTGTCGGCGGGCGACACCACGATATTCTCCCTCTCTGTTTGCTGGTATAAGGATCACGAGGTCTGCCTGGTACGTATTTCATGACTTTAAGAAGGCTACGAAACTTTCAACGACAAGATTTCAGTCGTTGAGTGAGTGACAAGGAATCAGAAGTAAAAGAACGGGAAGTGAAACACTGGAATGTCAATCGAAAGAGCCCAATGTTTTAACTGTGGAAGTGAGTAGTACTTCCTACACGGGAGGGCGTTACCAAATATATTCATAACTGGATGTAGTTCCCTCAACCATTAGAAGATGCACAAAAAAGAGAAATAGAAAACATTTGATAAATTTATGTTAACCGACGACGTGGTGGTGGTGGTGTGTGTGTGTGTGTGGGGGGGGGTGAGACTGTGACTGCTAGTGTTTTGGGGAGGTTGTACATATATAAATATATATATATATATATATATATATGTATATGTATATTAATATATATAAGAATACACAAAAAGACTGGTAAAACATGAAGACTCTTTTAGCTTTCGGGACCTCCGGTTCCTTCTTCAGAAAGACGTTTATATATATATATATATATATATATATATATATATATATATATATATATATATATATATATATATATATATATATATATATATATATATATATATATATATAAGGGTAGAGAGACTTAGCGACTTTATATGAATTGAGTCGAATCAACACTGTATTTATAGTCGCACAGAGACCTTAGGCCATTAACCTCTAACATAGGCACTTGCCTTATACTGAAAGAGGATTTTTAATATATGAATGGAAAATTTATCCTCAAGCAGGATTCGAACCAGCGACCTCCCGCACACAAGGCTGATGCTCTGACCACTGAGTCATTGAGACACTTTCTGTCGAGAGCATACGAACTAAATATTACCAGAATCACGTAGAAATTAGAGTACTTCACAAAAGTTGAGGCAAGGTAAGATTGTGCCCCATAAATTTTGCTTAATTGTTATGTTCAATTTGATTTCCACAGAAAAAAAAACTTCCTCACTCTACTTGTAATCGTTGAAAAGAGTTTTCTGTTTCATAATGTTGTTAAACAACTTGTTTTGAAATGTACTTACACTGAAGTTTCTTTAGATACCGGTTTTGATAAATGAAAACAGTGTGAAGGTAAAATGGGACAGGCCACTAGGTGAGAGGGTAACTTTTTATTTAAACTGACACCACGTATACAATGCTATAAAACCAATTTATAGGCATTTTAAGATGATGTTGTCTTATTTGGGCCTTGGTTGTCTTTTCCCTTACAAAAACTTTCCACGTTTAACAATTTCAAGTACACAAAGCTGTCTTCTAATTCATTTATTGAATAAAAGCAGCAGACAAGGAAAAATGAAGGCGTTGTCCTGCAATTTTATTAAATTTTACGTGTGTTCCGTTTTACCCACAGTTGAGGCTAATATGGGAAGGTTTGATTTTTTGTACTTTACGTCCTCTATTTCAGTAAATTGCCGTAATGAATAAGGTTTTTATACTTTATAGTGTGCTAATGATATTACTCTCTTATATCATACTCTATGTGCAAAACGTCTTTAAAATATTTTTTTCGGATGTATTAAGAAAAAATGAGATAAGGTGACCCGTTTTTCCTATATATATATATATATATATATATATATATATATATATATATATATATATATATATATATCAGGGCTGTAACACCCGAGTCCGGACTCGGACTCAATTCCGGACTCGAGTCCGGTTTTTCCTGGACTCGGAATTGGCCCGGAATGGGAGGTCCTGGAATCGGAATTGGCCCGGAATGGGCTGCAATTGGACTCGGACTCGGAGCCGAGTCCAGCCGAGTCCACCTAAATGAAAATTTGATCCCTCCCTAGCACATTAGCTCATATTTACCAAGGCATGGGCTTTTTCTTGGGAAAAGGATTTGCTATACAGTCCTCCTGGGGCTCCAGGCTAGCCAGGGGTAGGTACATGGGGAAAATTAATTAGTCTGGTCTTGTAACCGATGAACAATTCAAGAATGTATGAAATAAAGAAGAGAAGGTTTTAACAAAGATGCCAGCGGTCCTCTAAGTTAGTTGGAAAAGTGCTACATGATACATGCCTGGTTGAAGCTTGTATCATGCCTAGTTCCATGTTCTGGCAACAGTGGCAACCATTGTCATTACCCAGCTACAGAAATCCTTTGATTGAAGAACTGACATGTCCTTTCAGGTTATTTAACTTACACTGATTTATCTATTCAATCAGTGACCACCAGCCTGCAAGATGTGAAGTTAAATACAACAACAGTGAAGGATACTGTTGGGCAGGGTTGGAGTCAAGTCCACCTGTCCCAAGTCTGAGCAAAGTCTGAGTCGATGGTCAGAAACCGAGTCAAGCGGAGTCCAGAAGGCCTCGATACCAAGCTGTGTCCGAGTCAAACCAGGATCTGAGTCAGAGTCGAGTCAGAGTCTGGCAGCATTTTTGAACATCTATTTTGATGGGGTGTATGTACAGGTTGTGGGGGTGCTCACTGGCCTCTAACTGACTAGCTGAGACCTATAGTGTTTACTTACAGCTTAAACGCAGCCTGAGAATAGTGCCATGCCAGTGAATAGTGCCATAATCAGTGATTATGCCAGGACTGCCTGAGGGGGCAGGGTAGGTAGATAGGTAGTTGCTCCAACACACCCTTGGTTCATACAACTTAAGTCCTTGGTTCAAGTTGATTAAGCTGTTCAAGCATTGCATGACCATCAGCCTTAGGATGACAAGGTGTGAATCAAATCACACAAAATGGCAGTGAATTAGCTATATGTTTATAGGCATCAGAAAATAATCAATACTAATTTGCCAAAGTTATAAGTAAGTTTTGTGTGCTTGAAATCAAGTAGTGTAACAGGTATGAAAATTGCACTTCACTTCAAACCATAGAGATGATGACGTGTCAGTACAGGCATCAGCAGGCGCAATTGTAAGGATGTAGGGACACATTTTGGGGGGCGGGGTGGGGTGGGGCTACAATATATATATATATATATATATATATATATATATATATATATATATATATATATATATATATATATATATATATATATAATTTGCAGCTGGGCTTAAGTATGTTTTAAGCTAACATTTCTAGGGATATCTATGTCTTCACTACTAGCCTTTATGAAGTTTGTGCAATTTTTGAGGGCCGGGGCTAGGAAAAATTTGGGGGTACCCCCCAGAGAGGGACACCTGAGTATACCAGACATATTGCAGTGGATGTGTTTTAGAACTTTGTACATATTCCAGATATTGTATATGTTACTCGTATAGAGTGGCTGCCAAACTCATTACTACGTACACCTAATTATTCTTGTACTCATGATAGTAGCTGGTGGTGCCAATAATTACTCATGACCATGTACCTGCACCCATACCACCTGGCCAGATCCTGTACCCATGCTCATTAAATTTCTTCAAGTTTGAACTTTCATACCCACACTTGGATATGAAAGTTCCTCGTGACCTGGTTTCCATAATCATGTTGTGGTACCCCTAGTCTATACTCAAGTGTATGACCTGGGACTTGCACCCATACCAGCTTCTCATATGACCTAGCTGGCACACATGCCATACCCAAACTTAAAACCATGTACTCATGACCAGTACCCGTGTCCGGGCTCATGGCCTGTTACCCGTACATGTACCGGCCCCCACCCATACTTACGGCCCGGTTCCCATACCCGTACCCACACACATGAATTGGTACCCGCACTCATGACCAGCTGGTACCTGTACCTGCACTCATGCTCCTGTATTCACATTACAGCACTGCCAATTTCCAAGGATTTTACTGCACATTTACTTGTGCGATGGACTCGGACTTGGCTCGGACTCGGACTTGGCTCGGACTCGGGTCCGCTGGACTCGGACTCGGCTTGGACTCGGGAGGTACCGGACTCGGAATTGGCCCGGAATTGGGGTCACTGGAATCGGAATTGGCTCGGACTCGGATTAGGTGGACTCGGTTACAGCCCTGATATATATATATATATATATATATATATATGTATATAACATATAGTCCTATACATGTATATATATATATACATGTTATATATGCTATATATATATATATATATATGTGTGTGTGTGTGTGTTAACATATATAATCCTAATAGGCTATATATAAGCTATATATACGATATAAACATATATATATATATATATATATATATCAGAAGTTCAGTGCAGTACTAAACGTTTATTCAAATTTTCGAAAGTCAAGCCGTCCTTCTTCAGGCAACAATTACAAAGCTTTGAAAGACTAGGCAAGAATTCAAAACCCGGGAGAAAATTAACACAGAGAAGAATGTAAGCTGTAATACAAGTATACAAGATAAGGCCAACGCTAATTCCAAAGAACACAGAAACTGATATAGCAAACTAAGGAGTCTAGAAAGCAAATCAAAAACCTACCTAAAACCATGACAACAGAACACTAGAATAGCTAAACGCACGAGACAACGATAACACAAAGGAGTCTGAGAACCCAGCAACGTACAAAAACCTTAGGACGAACAACAATGTAAGGAGAGAGCTTTACAAACTAAAATACATAAAACAGTTAAAAAATAAAAACCTAAAAATGAAACAAAAGGGAACAAACCAAAAAGCAAGAACAACGAATAGAAAAACAGAAGAGTTAAATACAGCTAGAATTTTTTATTATAAATTACTAAATAGTGAAAGAAATAGAAAATAAAACAGCAAGTAAAGAAAACAGCTTAACGAACTTTCCTAAAATGCTTATTTTGGCAGTAAAAATCATCATACGCATGAAGTCCCTTGGAGGTTACCGTGTCCGGTCTCCAAATTCTTTCCCGTTTTTTTAATAGGCATTGTTTTCAAGGTCTCTTTCTTATGACCAGCCTTGTGAATGCAATCAACAAGCTGAACCTAAACCGAATCACACTTACGAGGTGCTTGGTGCTCAGCATAAGCAATGGAGTAGGGAAAACAAGCCAGTGAGCCACAACTGGAAAAAGGCCGTGGCCGGCCCTACTTAAACCAATTGGTTAGATACTGAGCCGTAAAACCTCATCTAACTCTAATACGAGGAATAAGGTGATCAAGCATTCAAAAAAATGATGTCAAACTTCACAGGCACAGTTTATTCTTCCTAACATCACACGGAAGGAATCGAGCCTGCGTAGTCAAGCATCTCTGTCTTCGTCACACAATCGCCTCCCGCGAAACCCATTTACTGCCAACCAAATGAACAGACGAATTATCGAGTTGTCCTATACTCATGAACAGACCTCTCCTGAAACAAACGAATTTCCGTAGAAATAATGAAAATAACAACTAAATTTACAACCTTATTTTTAATCATTCATAGGACAAAAGTTTAGCTTGAAATGTTTGTAGTTGTGTTCACTTCTTCGTTCAATATATGTACCCTATGGATAGTAATCTATGGATAGAAATCCTCTATGGATAGTAATCCTCCAAACAAAAATGTCTAAATTCAAATAACTTTCCAAGCCACCAGTGAAGCCTGTGGCTTATATGTATTTCCCTATGAGGCATTTATCAATTTAATAACCTTATAATAATAATATCCTTTAGGTCCATGCAAGAAGTCAACGCTTAAACGAAAAATGGAAATTCAGAAAAATAGCTTGGGAGTCCATTTTTCAAGTGTCCAATCTGGCTTTGTTCTCAAACTAAATTATTCATACTACTGTTCCAACCGGTATTAGAATACTCCCATCTGAGTACTTGAATACACCAATTATATAACCTGAAAGAATATGAGCACTCATTGTTTGGTAAAAGTCGTTTGTATTTCGAGAGATAAGCTTGTGTTTCGCTTGACCGCCTACAAAGTGCACTTTTCCGATTTTGCGCCAACAGAGGTTGGTGATAGAAAACATCTGGTAATGGAGAGGACTTTTTCACGGTTTAGAGATTTTCAACCAAGGAATATTAATAAATGGGACGTAAGCGTGTTTGGATGAGAGAGGCTTTTCATATTTCGCACCCAATTTGCCACAACAGGTGGGCTAATGAATTCGGTTTGTTATACCAGTAAGAATCGTATAAGAACGAATACGACGGGATTAGTGGTTTAACCGGAAGACTTGAAAAGGACTTCTTGTGATGGTTGTAAATTAGTCGGCCAGAGGCCATTGCGTAGCAAATCATTTGTTTGGGTAGCCTGCAAAAATATTGATCGAAAATATTGATTGGTTAGCAATTCCGCCCTAAAATGAGGAAGATTGTTGAGAGGGCACGGGATATTTATTATGGATTAAGAAGAGGAAACGACTACCGGCAGGGTGTGGGAGGGTTGGGAAGGAGTGGGGAGGAGGAGGCATCGAGAAGAAAGGAAGGTAGTTGTCGGTATATAAACATTGCTCAGCACATGTATGGGGATATATTACTCGTCTCAAATTTGAAGGATTCACAATACAGTGTATACCTTAAGTCAAGAATTACAAGTATTTTTATTTTTTATTTCAGGGTTGCAATGTGAAATTCATCCGTTTTACTTCCATCTTACTCCCTTATTCCGTTGCAGAAATACAAAAATTGAAATTTTATTCTCTTAGTTTAAAATTAAATTATCTCACATTATCTGCTATTGTTTACCATTGGAATTAAAATGTTCGTATCACCTTGGAAAATGATTTTTTTTCTTAGCATTGTGTAAGGTGGGAGCTTGTTTCCTCAAGTCACTGTATAACAATTATAAAAAGATAAAATTTTGGAACAAGGTGCAGTGACTTGAAAGGAAAAGCTGAGACGGTCAAGATTTTATATTTCACAAAAGAGAGCCCTGTGAGATGGAGTTGTCTATATGTTATCATTGGGTTTATGTAGTACTTATTACGAACGTATAAAAGCGCTTTGCAAATAATTTAGTCCTATTCAGCGATAACCCGGAGACAATTCCTCCAGGAAGTTGCAGTCAGACACCACCCTCAATCACAAGTTACCTCACAGATACCCATTTTTACCCTGGGTAAAGAAAGGCTATTAACATAAAGCATATTGCCAAAGGACACAAGTTCACAAACCAGACAGGAATCGGACTAGCAATCTTTGGGTCACAAGTTCGACGACTTAGCCAATAGTCCACCACGCCCTCATTTACGTTAATGGATATTCATTGGGCCTATTGCAATCAATCTTCTTTGACTACAAGTATACCGCCTTCAGTAGCAAATAATGTTCATACAAGACTCTTAGAGAAAAAAAATCGCCCGAAAAGAGGTTAGAAAATAGTTTTCTTAACATTAAAATACGAACAAATTTTAAAATTTTTCCAGGGGGTTAAGCTATTTATAAGAGTTTCATGGGGAGGAAAATTTTGTACAAATTATATATATATATATATATATAAGGGGTAGGAACCGAGGGGTACTGGGGACACGTGTCCCCAATTTTCTAAAAATGGTAAAATGTGCCCCTTTTGGAAATGAAAAATGTACATATACATTGATATATATGTATATGTCTGGGACTTTGAACAGTGTCCTTCAGATGTTGTTTCCCTCACTTAGTGCCAAGTTGCTTCTCCCCTGTATGATGCACACTTTGTTTACAGTGTTTACAGTTATAAGGACATCGAACAAAGCATATTTGTGGTGGAGTCTCAATAGGGTACGTATTTTAAGTAAGTATTTAAAAACAATGGGTAGATTTATTCGCATTATGTAATATTGGCCAATAATGTTTCTCATTATACTGCATTTCAAAGAAACACTATTCAACGTATACGTTCAATCGAATCAATTTGGAAGTACAGTGGCACGACCTTGGGCGATCGGACTGTATGAAGAAAAGTACGACCAGGTAACATGCCCAATGAAAGGTTTAATTAAAAGTAAAAAGTTAATTTTTGAGCAGGCTTTAGAGATGAGCAAACAATTCTGTAATACATTAAACTTGCTTATATCACTCTTCCGTGTGTCAGGTTTCTGATGCATATATTTCTTTCACTTTCTTAATAGGCCCAAATTTCATTTTGTAAAACACACACAAAAAAACCTTTCATTTCCTATTATCTCGTTCAAATTGTATTCTTTTGCATAGATATAGTCGTTTGCCTCCAACATAGTAATTGTTCTGTGTCTATATAGTTTAAATGGCAAACTCAAAATAAGTGGTCTCAGTATTTACTTTGTAGAATGTGCAGACCAGGCTAATAATTTTTCGATTACATGAAATAGTCTATTGGTAGCAAGAAGTCGATGGAGAAATTTTAATTGAAAATACCGCACTTTGTTCCAGGGGCATGAAAAGGGATTTCACAAAAAGTGTTCCAGTCGTCATTATTGAGACAAAAGAGTAGGTTCCACATACCAGAAATACACAGAGGGAGAGACACAGAGTGAATGACACAGAGTGAATGGAGTTGTTTTGGAGAGGGCTTGTGTTTTAATAATAACATTTACATGGTGATCAACCTGAACGCAAGCTACAGTAATTTTTTAAAAGCGGACAAAATTGCAGACAGCATATACTTCCCCAAAATAATAACTAAAAAATGTTGAAGGAACCTTGTCAGAGTAAATTTATTACAAAAACGGGTGTGTACTTATATAGAATATATAATATCTTCGAACAGATAATCAGGTATTCAGAAAATTCTTGATTACAGGCCGGTTTATCAGTTTATACTCCGAGATTTTCCCGCGCTATAAATCTGTTATAGCCATAAATGGCCGTCCCTTGCTCTTCCGAGCCAATCACGGACATAGCTCAGAGATGAACTATGTTCAACTTTCAAAGCTTCATAGCGCTATACTGAGGTATGAATCTGTCTTAAATGTCAGACACAACCAGATCTCACTCCAAAGCATTACGAGAAGAAAACATGTTAGGAGATGTAAACTATGAAGTAAAATCATCAAAGTCATTTTCCTGACATTTATCTTTAGGGTGATAGTCATTCGACTATAGCTCTGTTCACGGGGAGTAAGTTCCCTCGTGAAAATCCTCCCAGTACGGATGCTTATATAGATCTGACATACCTTACCACGGGCCGCAACATTTATCGATCTAGGTCCCAGTTAATCTACCATACTTCTAGAGATGTAACGCACCCATGTATAGCAGTGTGGGAGCAGACCAAACGAATTCAGTAAGAACGATTTCTTACCGCTTTCACGTCCTTGCCAGCTTCCGTACAAATGGAATCGTAGTCAAATATAATGACGTCACCATTATGATTTGCAAGGAACTGCAAGAGTAGTACGGAGGGGGGGGGGGTGTTACACTTGTCCAAATAATCTAATTACACATTCCTGTAAGTACAAGGGCTGGGAGCGTCTGCGTATGGTGAAGTACCACTAATTCTACTCTATTTGTAACTTTATTTAATGTCTGACATTCTGTGAAAGATGGGCTGATTGAAGTTTTTTATTCTTTTGCATACAATTTGCATTTCAATAAACTAAGGCCAATGAGAGACTCAGAGGTCGTACCACTAAAAAACCACTTCGATTAGCTGACCCGCCTCGATTTTGACTTACTTTTATTGCAATGTAGGCCAATGTTACTTTTCTTCAGTCGAGAAAGAAGTTCATTTTTATAACCGTCGTCATAAGCCACACGATAAACGTGATTTGACTCACCTGCGGTCATTTTGATGAAGTCTCCTTATAATCCTACGTACGGTATTCAAAAAGTAATTGCTCCTGGCTTCATTGTTTGTCGATTATGAACTCTCGTATTAAATTTAATTTTTTTTTCGTCTACAATTCTGAGACTGCGCACATACATCAGGCTGATTGCTTTACTTAAACAAGTACGAATCTGACGTTCCACTCTCCTTACAGGAAAAACCCGTGGAAGTCGCCATACGTCATCCGTGACATCTATCACGCAGGCTAATTGTCCAGATTAATTCGTGGTAAACTAGCATTTACGCGACAGAGTCCCATATCTTAAAAACACAAACACCGTTGGTCAACAGTTTCCCAGTTAGCATACATTTTAATATCTCACAAACAGGAATAAGAAGGAAATGGACAAATGAATTGTAGGCCTTCGTCAACTACTTTCATAACTGGCTTAAAAATTTAACAGAATTTTGGCTGTAAGAAGGGCAATTTGAAAGAGCAATACGTTTACATGACGACAGTTTTAGCGTGACCTAATGGCCTTTGTTAGTAGATGAACCTATGATAGGGATATAAAAGTGAACGGCACGTATCTCTTAATTGTAAAGATAACCTCGTCGAAGCGTTGTCACAGCATGAAACTGTTTATTTCTGTTTTTTTTTCGCTTGAAAGTAGAATAAATTACTTTGTTAGAGAAAGGCCCTGATAATTTTACAATATATAGTCTATGACAAAGGGTTAAACGGCGAGATTGAATCGAAATTAATCACTTCACGAGAACTGGAGAAAAGTTTACGATAAGAAATACATTTGAAATCAAATTTAGGCAAGGGTTTCAGTTGAATGGGTACAAATATTGGGTATATTAAGTGACTTTAATAAGTACGCTATTTGCATCTTGTAAGTTCTAAACCACGACTGGCCAAAGAAGGGTATAAAGCAAGCTCATCATAATCTAAACACGCACAATAGGCCAATAATTTGTAAATGGAATTTTGGAGAAAGCGGTAAGCCTATGTACATAATATTCAACATTTACATTCTTGACACTTTGCATGAAAACACTTTATGAATTATCACAAAAGTAAACAATTGGTGCTTTATTTCATTTCTGAAGCATATTCACTATCGGTTACAAAACTTGTCAATCTATCATGAATTTTTAAGAACGGATATGGGGTGTACTTGTACACATTACAAAAGATAAGATTAAAAAAGCGAGTAATAGACCAGTTGGGAGTTGCTCCTTTCCGCATAAGTAAAGGCGAAGATTTCGAAGGAAAGGGTCAACTGTTGAAGTGATTTCCCCATATTTCGCGCATAACCTATTTTTGTGCATTATACCGATAGCCTATGTACAGCTTGAACCTTAAAATAAATAAGCCTGAAAAACTCTTCCTACCAAAAAATAAATATTAAACCGAAAAGTCGGACATATTCTAAGACTTTCTTTTTATGAGGAAGTTTATATCCTTAACTCTTTCGACCTTTGACCTGCTTAGTGTACTGTACCAGAGCTTAAGCGCACCTTTAAGTTATTTAATTCAATTCTGAATATTTTAAGTTTGGGTGTCCTGGCGCAAAAATGACATTCCGTCGTGTAAATTCTTTGCCGCTAGCGATTTGTAAAGGCATCTGCCGATAGTCTCGCTTGGGATGTACGGTCTTGAAAGACGTAAACATGGAATCAAATTTCACGATCGTCAGACATTTGACAAGTCAAGTTTTCGCTTAAAAATGTTGCGTCTTTCTTAACGACAGCCGTTTATTCGCAAGAAGTAATTACTCAATGCTCTTTTTCTAAATAAACAACAAAAAAGATGACAATGTTTCTCTGAAATATAAGCCGCGTTTAACGTTGATTAAAAAAGTCCCGGGTCTTGGCAAAATCGTTCCGGCCTGTCGACACCGTATCAAGGCTCCACGGTCGATAGTATATGATCGCAAAATACTTGTCATCGCCAAGAACTGGTATTTTAATTTACAAAGTGGTTAAGACTACACCGCTTTGTTTTTACTTTCCGTCAAACGGTCTCTAGTTGGTGAGCATTTTGTGTCTCCGTAAAAAAACAGCAAAACAATAATTTACTGCGCGGATAAAAATGAACGCTTTGGGCGAACGGAGAAATTAAAGTGAAAAATTCTTGGCGCTCTGTCTTTTTTTATTAAGTTCTCAACCCATGTTAATTCTTTGGGTTGTCACAAAGGAATAGGCCGAGCGCGATGAAGGTAACATACGCATGGTATAGACCTCGTATATTTTCCTTGCTAGCGACGGAAACCAATTTGCCTTAATTAATATGTCCGACGTGTTTCCAACTCAATCGGTTCCCTGTTTCTCTCGGGTTCACGATTTTTCTTGATAGGAAATAAATCGCTTTTCCTGCGCAATAATTGAACAATGAAGGTCCTTCTCTCGGGAGCGCACTTCGCGCTTTTTAATCAAAATTTTGGTGGTAACAGATACCTTTAACCGATTGTAACTGTTTTTTTTTAACTTCACCTCTTAACACATCCAGTGCTGTTAAGTCCATAGTTTTCAGATATGGATGCTTGAATTAAAGTTACACAAAGCAATATTTGCATTATTTCCGTAGCTGCTAAATCGTCTCGGTGATGTTTTCATCTTACCGTTAATTGTTTTCTTTCATTGATTTTGTCTGTTTCCATGATCGGACAACTTCCTGAGTTGGAGGATATTGTAGGCCTAAGTTTACTCACAAAGATTTTTTTTTCAAAAACGAAGCAAATTTAACAATTTGAAAATAAGACGGGCAATTTTTTGTGAAAGTTTAGGCTCCAGAGGGTCGTATTACATGAGAGGTTCTTAATAAATGCTTGTTTGAAAGGTGTTAGTAAAAGAATGGGAAAAATCCCTACATCCCTTTAAGACTCTGTCTTCTTCATGATAGAATACAAGGAGAACAGAATCAATGAATCCTGACTTCCCTACATCCAGTCGTAAACGCAAGCTCGCGCCAATTCCCGCCATTAAATTTTACCGCATTTCTAAAAATTAATACCCCCGCTCTGAGTAGTGCAAGTGTGAAGTCTGTGTTCTCGGCATGGGAATTGATGTGTGCGGATAAAATAAAGCTTGGTTTGTTTAACTTCTCGTGAAAACGAAAATCATCGGCAGAAAAGAGAAAGATAGAAGAGAAGAAAAGGGAAAAAGGTGCCAACGATAATGAAACTCGTATTATGATTGCAAGAGTTAAAACACCAAGATTTCCATAAGCACTACGTATACCTCGCTGTGAATCAAACTTTTCTCTCAGACTGAGTTTGTTTGAGGTAACACCTTATATGCTTCACCGTATAACTATATGCCTAAGCTATAGTATACACTGGAATTAACAAAAGAGACGGGTTAAGGCCAATCTTTCCCTACCACGTGGCTTGCTTCGGTGTCGGAGATCCAAACGGAATAAAGCTTTGTTGCCCCAGCCCGAAACGACACACATAGACCCACAAAATTTAATGGCCGCTCGCCGAGCCCGGTTAGGGTTAGGTCCATACGCAACACGTGAAAGCTTGCGCCCTGGAAATAACACACCGATAGTGTCCTGTAAATTTATACTCCTTTAGACTAAAGAAGAAGAAACTGGTAGGAAGGAGGTAGAGGCAAAAAAGAGACAGATTTTACCGATCCATCCTTTGTACTTAAACTACAGAATCAAGTACCTACGTTGCTTACCTACTTATCGCTCTAATGGGTTACACATATCCTACAAAATTTAATAGCCTCTCACACGTCCAATGGTTAGAACTGTTTTCTATCCACGAGTGCCGCAGCTAAACGTCAGAACCAAGAAGACGTGTCCTTTGTACCCGATAACCTGTCAGTTCATTCGAAACTTTAACTTCAAGGGAAATAATGAAAACTTAGACGATGATTTACTGTTTACAAGTGGGGGCTATTAAGACCAATCTTCATGCTATCACCAATGTACTGAACACTTATGAAACTAATCACACTGGAAGTCTGCGTTTGACTTCACTGACACTTCTGTATACACCATGATAGACAGTGAGAATTCCTAAATCCCAATATCACATTTTGGTGATTCTCGTTATTACAAAAGATTTTTAAAACTTTTTATATTAACTTGTTATTATATTGCTCTAGAAAAATGAAGGGAAACTCGTATAAATGTGAGAAGTCCCTGAGCCTCAAATTGTTCATTTTGTGCGATTTTTATGTTTAAGTATGTAGGCTACATGGAAAATAAAAACACAAAAACTAAATCAGGTGTTCAGCTGGAAGTAGCCGCTATTGTAGTTGAACAGGACACATGTATGTGAAAGTTTTTATTTCATTCAAAAACCTGGGAGGGATTTCGATTTTAAATTAAGAGTGGCAATATACGGAACAGATACAGGCACGATTCTCGAGGTCGTTAAATGACTCTTAAAGATGTGCTGTGACGTATGTGCAGTGCATTAAAAAGAAACGGGGGGGGGGGGGCTATTCAAAGAGAGTATTGTAGATGAGGTTTACTTATGATGAGGAAAAAACATTACCTTTGAAAAAGAAAGGGTCAAGTAAATCTTTGTCCAAATTACTTTCCCGGTACCCAAACGACGACCTTAGGTAACACACATTGTACGAACAGTAAGTCATGGCAACTATATATCCCATAGAAAACATTTTGGAATGAAGCAAAGTTTCCTTGGGGAAAGTATACGGTTGAGTTTGGAAAGTATCTGACAACACAACAGCAGTGCATCAAGTAGACTTGCTACAAGTCTTCAGCAAGGGTCACGTTCAGGTCCAGAAATCTCTTAATTGTCTAAATAGAAAATGAGTGTTTTAAAGGAACATATGATTTAGCTATTTATTTGCCGTGATTCTCTGATGTAATATGTCCTGCACTCTAGTCGATAAAAGGGGCAGGAACCAGTATCTTGTTCACTGTCTCACTACATTTTGTTCAAAATTTAACCACATTTGACTTATTTTCAGCCCACTTTGGTCACTATTTGACAAGAGTTTGGTTAATGCCTCTACTGACCTGTGTGTAAAATGCTTGTTTGTTTGATTTCATTTTCCTCATGAAGGCATCTGTTTTTGTTCATCCGGCTTCCACTGAAATATGATCGTCAACTGGTGGGGGACGGGGGAAACTCGGCCTCCACACTTTTTGAAGGTTGAGAGCCAAACCCTTGCACTTATAATCCTATACTATTTTTGATATTCCTTCTTTAATCTCTCCTGTATATATGATGGAATAGGCGCTACTGCAACGCTTCCACATATTCCATGTAAGTTAAAACCAAATTCCCAGAAGTGTCAAACTCTGTCGTGCATTGGGAGGATGTTGCGAGACTTAACTTCACCGACCACTCCTATCTGCCTATTGTGAACAATGTGAAAGCAATATACAGAAAATTGTTTAGAAGCGATGACGTAACTAGTTTGTGTTGTATGATGAATATACTAATTATAAAGCTTCACCAGAAAAGCACGCAGCATGAAACCTATTAATGACGGTGTGCTGGCAAATATGTTGCTAACTTCCTCCCACGTCATTGTTTCGTGTCTCGGAGTTTGGGTAAACAATACAGCTAGTTTCAGAGATTTCACCTTGCAAAGAATCTTTACAGGTTTCCGTCAAAGCTGAAGAAAACTGAAAAGAAAAATATAATGAAATTGGAAGAGCATAGCGTGACAATCATATTGCGTCTTTGACAGGTTATGAAAGGGTGGAGTTCATACTTTATTTTCCCGACATTACAGTAGTAATTAGAATCACATCTGTTGACTTACAAACAAAAGAATTTCATGCACTATGGAAGCCGCACATTAATTGCTGTTCATAAAGAATTAATCAGAATGGTTTCGAAATATCGCTCCCCTGTTTTCACCTCCTTGAATGAGTTTCTAAAAATATCAAGTATCAACAGTGTTTTCAAATTGTTAATATTGCGACTTTGCATGTAACACCTGAGCAATTGATCTTTGCTTTCAAATTACAGTTTGAAAGGTGACTTTCGTGGCTCGTAAGCTTGCTTTTTTTTATTTATTTATTTAGATAATTTGACGGAGCTTTAGAGTTCTTAGAGAAAAAAAAATGTTTTACAGTAAAACTTCAGTTCGTTTTAAAAGATTTTTCTGCTTTGATATAAATAAATGGAAACATCATTGTGCTTGCGAATATGATGGTGTGAAACAATGACATTTAAATAGCGCCACCAATTTCCTAAATTGTTCTGCATTTGCTTACGGATGTCAAAAGGTATCGGACTTCTTATAACTTTCTTCACATGTCTTTAACATATGTTATAAAAAACGATTAATTGTGGTTCTATCATTGCCTTAGCTCAGACTTTAGGGCAGATAGTATGAAAAGTCCTTACAGATCATGATGTTTAGGGACATGTGAAACAAAACGAGGTTTGTAGTAAGTGTTTGATTTGTTTCAATCCTCTCAATTATTTAGTTTTAATATTTTGCTGTTGTTTGAATCATTTTGAAAAATACAATTTTCCTCTGCAAAGAGAAGGGTTAGGTGGGAGTAGGGGGTAGAAGGGGATAGGAGAAAATTAGGGGGAAGAGAAAAGTTCTCCAAGTTAAACCTTTTAGACAGTTCGGAATGAGAAAATGTGTTCGAAGGGAGTGACAAAATTATTTTGTCCCCTGTCTCCACTTTGCACCCCCCCCCTATTAGAACCGTCCCACTTTCAGGCCCGCATTCATGGTGCGAGATCAGCCTGATGTCCCTCTTTCCCCATTTTCGACGACTGCAAAATTTATTTCGTGTTTAAACATGTTGCCCATTTTTTTCTGAGCTTGCTAGTTTTGCATTCATTGCAGATAAAAATGCTTAAAACTTTATTTTCTGATAATGTTTGTAAGACTCCAGAGCTCGGGAGATTTCATTTATGTATTTCTTTGTTTCCAATTTTTTTTTATGAAACAGCCCTGACGCGACCCTCCTCCTGAGACAAATGCACCGAAGTGCTCTCTGTTAGGGATCCATCCCTTTTACCCAGACCGTAGTACTACAATTCAAAACCAAAACTTGTTTTACTTTTCTTCGATACCGTGGTGATCGTTCCTTTTATCTAATTGTGAAACTTAAAATCGCTGCTGACACAAATGATTGTAATATGATACATTTTATCTTTCCATATCTTGAACTTAAAAGGGTAACAAAACATCGAAATAACAAAACATCGAAATTGAATCGGACATTGTGGAAAAAGGAAAAACGTCGGACATTGATTATTTCAAGTGGGCCCTCTAAGCAGTGGTGTAGCCAGGGGAGGGCGTGGGGGGCGCCAGCCCCACATGAAAGCTTGTCGCCCCCCCCCAGTCGCCCCCCCCCCCACTGGCGATCTGGGCCAAAAAAAATTCACTCAACTCACTACTCAACTTGATAATAATATACGATATACCTATTTTTTTGGCTCTGAAGAGGGCAATTTCTCTTCTAAATGACCCAAAAGTTTCGGCGCGCTTCGCGCGCTGTGAATTACTCTTGTTTCTCCAATATATTGTAAGTTCCATTCCACATAGCTAGATAGCATAAGTCCTGTTCACTTTACAAGTTACACGGTAGGTAGAGTACACAGTTTATATAGAGATGATAGTAAATATCATCCCAAGATCGCAAAGCCAATAGTTGCTGTTATCTTGTGTGTGTCATACGGTACGGTCGGTTGCTGAGCTACTCACTGAGCAAAGTTTGGCTGTTTCATCTGGTAGTCCAGGCATGGCCGTACGGGCCGGGGGAGGGGGGCAGCCGCCCCCAAATGTCAGAAACCTGACTAAATCGGGCAGATATTTTGTCTCAGTCGAGCGGAAAATTGGACATTTAAATTCTATACTCTAGACTTTGAGGCAGGGGTGGCGCCAGGGTGGCTCCAAGAGGACAATTTCTTTAATCAGAACCCAAAATTTTTGGCGCGCTACGCCCGCTTTAGATTCACTCCAGTTTCTTCAATAGTTCCATTCCACATAGCTAGATAGCATAAGTCCTGTCAACCTTACCAAGAAAAATGTAGGCACAGTACACAGGTTATAGATGTCATCAATTGCATCCCATATCGCAAAGCCTAGTTGCTGTTCTCTAGTGTGTGTCATGCGGTAGGGTCAGTTGGTGAGCGACTCACAGAGGAAAGTTTGGCTATTTCATCAGGTAGTCCAGGTGGTGTCGACACAATGTATGTTTTCTCCGATACGGTTTACAAGTTACAACCCCAACCGTTTTTATTTTTTTGTCTTTGTACTCAATGATTTCATATGGGTTTTGTGTAAGCCTACCAAAAATTTTCACGCGATTCGCGCGCTTTGCAGTGTCAAAATTCAGATTCAAAAGAACACTATCAGTTCAACTCGGCTGTTAAAGTATTAAGTAATGTTATGCAAAATATGTCCTGCAATGGCGTTGGCCAATAGTTCGACTCTTTCATATCCCCTTCTCACCACCCCTCAATAAAGGTGCTGTCGGAACTTGGGGTCACTGGCATGACCCGGCCCCTGTGGGGAAAATTCTGTCGCTACCCATGGTCCATTTACTATTTTGGCTTTCAAAAGGATCGTTTCTGCAATAAAACCCAAAATTTTCGGTACGCTCTGCACGCTCTTCCTCAGTTCCTTTACTTATAGCTAAATTTAGTACAAACCCTTTCCTCCTTTTCAGGTAACTTAATAAGTAGAATACATGGATTTATGTAAATGTCGGAAATTTCATCTCATTTCGCTAAACCTATAGTAAATGTTCTTTTGTGACTGTCGTGCGGTACGGCTAGTGATTCTAGAAGGGAAGTACAATATACGTTATGCAAGATAAGGCCCAACTGCTCGGACAATTGACCTATATAGGCTTTAAATAAGTAGGCCTACAGACTTTTCTAATGTAAGCTTACCCAAAAAATTTTCGCGCGCTTCGCGCGCTTTGCAATTTCAGAAGTTATTCTGAAGTTATTCTGCTATTGCACGTCGTTTGATTTGTATTTCTGGGGAGTTCATATTTTCAAGCCCAGCAGGGTTTTTCGTGTACTTCCCTTCACCTCATGTACATATGTCTCTATTACCATTCATCATGTATTTTTGTATGTATACGTGAAGTGATAAAACAAATAAACGAAACGAAACGAAAAGGGAAACGAAGTTAGATTCCGGGAGAAACATGAAATCAGTGTCTCTGCTTCTCTAGTATATACAAATTTTATGCAATATATCAGTATGGCATGGTATAGTACACAGATTTTCTTCAAATCCCCCTCACCAACCCCTCAAAAAATCGGGGATGTCGTCACTTGGGGTCGCTGGCCCCGCGACGGGCAAATCCTAGCACCACCCCTGCTGTGAATTACAAAGAGACCAATGGTATGTGAACTTCACAATTTACGCCGAATGCAATGGTTATCATAGGCTATAAAAGTACCCACCATAGTCTAGGCCTAGGTGCGTGGCTTTTGTCAATGACAGCGAGTATCAGTATGTGCAGGAACCTAGCCCACCGCTACCTCGTGAGAATAAAATAAAATGAAACTTTACGTTTTTTCACCAAAACTGCACATCTTGATGGCTGCTATCAAGCCTGGCAAGTGCCATTTCCGGCGATCTGGGATGTATTAAAATCTCAAATTTTCTTGGTACGCTCCGCGCTAACTCATGGTGGCTCCGCTTAGATAGTAACAAGGCGCCCTCCCATGAAATGGTCAAGCCCCCCCAGCGCCCCCCTACTAAAAAAATCCTGGCTACGCCACTGCCTCTAAGAAACCACCTCATTCAAAATGCACGTTTATGTCACACTTTTCACAGCTTTTAAAGGTCATTACGCATGCTATTTCTACTCGATTCGATAAGGTGATGAATAGGCGAACTTGAACTTAATATTATTTTGTCGGTTTTTCTTTAACTCTATTCGTTTAAACTGATTAACCCATCCTTGATTTAGAGGTGTCAATAATAAACAGTATCCAACAGGCTTATTCCGACATTTTTTTCAAAGAGAAGTCGCTGTCTGTCTCAATTTGAATTAGAGCATACATTTGAAGATACTAACAGGTTGCCGGAGTGTGAATATGTTTGCGTTGGTAATTTTCAGGGTATATGAAGAAAATTTCATAAGGGCGCGGGGGAGCTCCACCCTTACATGAGGGGGGGGGGGCTCAAATACGAAAGCGATTGATATTTATTCACATGTATAGGTTTCCCCAGTAAGAGCAACTTAAGTCCGTGGGACTTTTTAGGTCAAGCCGTAGGCCCTTAGATACGCTTTTAGAAAGGTTTGTCAATGACAAGCAGATTGTGTCTTTCTCACTTATAAATGATGTACGTTTGAAGCCCAGTTTCTCTCCCATTGTGACCTCCAGCCACCCACCTGATAAGTCACGTGTCATGTGTCATATTGCAAAGATTCACTCTTGTATCAACACGCCGATACAATTCTTTAAATTTTCTCAAATCGAGATTACTACTGTCCTCAATATGACATGAAGGGTTTTATTATCAAGCTATAAAATTGTTTCGGCAGGATAATAAACGTACCCTCATTAATTTTTCTCCCAGCACACAAGATCGGACAAGTACATAGAATCGAGTTAACTTTCCGATGAACCATTCCATTTTGTTTATACGCCGTAAATCACTAAGTCCTTAATTTCATGGTTGTCTCATTTTACGTCAAGTTCTCTTCCAGGTGACGATGAATCACCGGTGTCTTCCTCAAATTGGGCCCCTTCCGCCACGGGTGAGGTCTGCAACCTTCACTGACCATACTTGTGGTGTGACCTTTGACCTAATAAAATTCACAGGCTGTGAAAAGATGGGCGGATAAGACAGCGGACTCTCTTCGTTATCTCTGGATATGAATCGGCCAAAGATAGGAGAAAGACCAATGACTTAAAGACAGATTTGAATCACCCCAAGTATGACTTTTAGTTGGGGGTAAGCAAAAGTCTCAGTTGGTGAATACTCTTTGATTGCCATCAGAGTTACAAAATTCAAAAGATGCAGAGCAGCTCATATTACACATCATGCACAGAGAATGTTTTGATTGCACATGGGGGTTTTTTATGTTCACCAGGATATGGTCTTGAGCAGTGAACTGTTTGTGTCTGCACAAGGAGAAGCAGTAAAGACAATTATGGGCAGGGCTTACCACTAAGTAAAAATCATACTTGGGGTGATGCAAATCCCTCTTTAAACTAAGTCTATACAGACTGACGTTTTAAAACCTGCTGCATAGCGTTCGTTTTACAGCAATTAAGCTTTGTGAAGATTTCAATAGACTTAATGTTGTACTAATTACCATGATGGTTCAAAGGTCACGACAAATGAAAGGGGTCAGTGGTGTTCCCTGCTTTGTAAAAATCAGGATCTCGGGGGGGGGGGCGTGGGTGGCAGTTGGGCCATTAAGTGGTTGTATATACAGTGGTAACTTCATTACATTTTTAGCCTTCTTAGGCCGATTTTACCCTACCACAACCACATTGCCTACCACAATATGTATAAAAAAGCAGTATAAATAGAACATATGTAAAAAGGAAGGGCAAAAACATATCAGATGTCAAAATGAATGTAACAAGTGATGAAAAAACAACGACTTGGACTTCCTTCCGAGTGTATGTCCTAAACGCACTGCCTTTACCGATTATTAACTTGACAATGACCTGTTTTGATAATGCCCATAGGCTATTCCGTTTGAGCATAATAGACTCGGAAACTATTCTATAGAAAGGTCATTTTTTCCAGATCGGACCTTCTTCCTTCTGTAAATAAGAAGTATTGTAGCATATACGAGTCATCCTTATCAGCATATCATGTAGTAGGTTTAAAAGTTCTACAATGATAACTGTGCAAGCTTCGTTACAGTATGTCAGCTTCACGAAATGTTTTCGTACAAACTCCAGAGTATTTTTACTACAGTGCCTAAGCTTTTGATTAACTTCAAGAGGAAATTTGTGTGTTCACGGTATCGCTACATACATGGGCACAAGTCAACTCTTTGGTTTGTTTTGTGACTTACCGTGTACCAGAGAAGGAAAGCCTTCGTGATGGCACTAATGTTCAGTCACTGTGTGAACTGTAAAGTATTTTTCGGACAATGAACTGTACTTTTACTTACCAAAAGACTCCCCTGATGAAGCGTTGACTTCAAATTATCTTTGAATTTATGGCAAGGGAAAAGATACAGCATCTTTTAAAACATTCAGTAAAGTAATATGGGGTTCTTTGGAGGAAATCTAAGTCTTGTAAAGAGGTTACTGCTTCTTCCAGGCTATATCTGTATTCGGCGCTTGCAAAGGATGGCTCCAGGATTTTCTCGACTCGGGGGGGGGGGGAGCTTCCTGACGGGGGCCAGCCACCCGAGCTCTAGACAAAAGCGACGAGCTGCTTGAAGGATGACGAATGCAAAATTTTAGGAGCGATTCATGCCCATTCATGGTTATTCTTGAGTGTTTGTTATATAAAATTTGAAGACTCCTGGTTATTGTTGAATTTAAAATTTGGGTTTTTTATTGGAGAAAAATTGAAAATTGGGGGTTAATTGAACAATCCATCCTCCATTAGAGCGAAATCGAGTAAAGCGTCGGAGCAACGGGTGGTCTTCTTGGATTACACACTTTCTCGTTGGGCTACCCATTAATGTTCCCGGACGAAATTGGAAAATTTCCCGGAGAGGGAGGCTTCCCGAATGGTGCATGGCCCCATGCCCCCACCTGGCGCCCCCTGCCCTGCATCCTGTATATCATCCCTACTTTTTCCCTGGTAACACATTTTCAACCTGGCTACAGTACCTAACATCCTGGCTACAGTACCTAACACCCTGGCTACAGTACCTAACATCCTGGCTACAGTACCTAAAATCCTGGCTAAAGCATCAATTTATAGCACAGCCCATAACTCAGCTACCAATACTGTGCATAATGTTAATGTGTGAACATTGAGTAAATTTAATGTTTATTAACTGGGGTAAGCCAACATGTTCCGGTAGTCCTTGCAAATGAATTGAATGGATTCGCAGAAAGATCTTATTCTAGGCACTTTTTTTTCGAAATAATGCCCTTCTTTAACAGAACTAATAGACCTTATGCATATGACATCACAGAACAGAGTGCGCCTCCGGTAGAGGTAAGCGCGTATCATTCCAACTCACACCAACTAATGCAGCCAGCTGATTTATGTACCGGTCGGATACGTGAGCAAGTCTACTAGGAGCGCGTGCGAAGTCTACGTCGTGCGTGCGTGCAGTGTGCTTCATTGTTTACCCTCCAAAATGACGTTACGTCAGCACATAAGGTCTATATACATAAAGATGGAAGTGGCAATAGACACTATGCACTGACGTCACGAGATGTCATTTTTGGAGGCAAAACAGTGAAGCATATGGCACGCACGCAGTAGACTTCACACCCCCCCCCCCACACACACACACGTGTAGTAAACTTACGTCTTTATCCGATTGGTTGACAAATCAGCTGTCTGCATTTGTTGGTGTAACTTGCAATGATACGCGCTTGCCTCCAAATGAGGGAGCACGTTCTGCTCTGTGACGTCATATGCATAACGTCAATGGGCCCAGGACCTACCCTTTCCTGTCTGATAATGTCATATAAAGTTATTCATTTGATTCTTGTCGAGGCCTTATGTTTAATGCTGAATTGTTTACCAAATGTAAGATGGCTATACCCAGGAGTTTTGGACAAAACAGTAAACATCTGATCACAATATGACCAGATTCGGCGTTAAAAACGAAAAAACGAACAAGAAAAAAGGTGAAGTCGATCCATTTTTCTGGGGGAGCAGCGACTCTTCACAAGTAGTTTTGACGAAGACCTACCCAATCTTTACATGAATATTTCTTCCAATCAGCAGATTATCGCTAATTCTGTTAACTTTTGTTTTCCTTTTTGTCAACGAATGCAAACGTTTTGTCAAATCATACCAGTGTTTATGCCCTCGGTTTACACTCTGTTCGGTGAAGTCATCAAGTTTCTTTCCATACAGGGTGTCCTCTAAGGCCAGTGAATAGCCCACGCACACGGCTGCCAATTCAACAAATATGTTCAGTGATCTACACAGAGAGCCGCGAAATCTGTTGCCTTTACAATGCAAACAGAATAACAGCGCCGCGCGCCGCGGGCAGTTCCATATACATAGCGCATTAACCGATCCCCATTAAACATCCGCAAACAGTTTTCATACCCTTTCGTAGTTTCCCTTTTCTCTGGACAAAAAGAGTGCTTAACCACAGGATAATGAAAAGAAACTTTCTGTAACTTTCTCTTTGAGTAAATGACCCAAATTTTATCAAAACAAAATCTAGAACAGGTGCCGTAGAACAACGAAAGGACAAAGTTTCAAAGACGTCCCATGCTTGACCGCTCATTTGGTCCTTGGAGCTTGGAATTTAGCTCAATAATCCAAATGTAGGCTATATCATGCGGCGTTTTTGATCTGTGGCCAATGATCTCTTTATTCCTCTCTGCACAGATTATTTCCGCAATTTTTCCCTAAAATGGCTAAACTACTGTGAGTTCTGTAGTACACATGTGCCTTTTATTCCGTTGAAAAGAAAAAAAGAAAGAAAAAAGTAGAGAAACGTCCATTTCGAAGTAATCGCATTCAGTTTGGTTGTTTGGGGGAAAAAAGAAAGAAGACAAACCTCCATGATCAAAAGAAGAGCCACATTCAGTAAAAGTTGTAGAGAAACTCTAATTATCAAAGGACAAATATGACCAGCCTATTTGAACTACCACACGTTTAGACTTATTACCACAGCCGTACACTAATTATCATTTACCATATCCCTTACAATTTCTACCATATCTCTATATTATCTACTACACCCTTTTACGAATTACCACACCCTTTACCAATTACCACACCCCTTACACTAATTACTATATCCACTGCTCTAATTACCATACCCTCTGTATTAATTACAATACCCCTATACTAATAACCACACATTACAATAATTACCATACTCCGGCACTAATTCCCACACCTCTATCCTACTTACAGTACCACTCTACTAATTACTGTACCCTTGCACTTTCTCCCATACCCCTATACTGTTCCCCTTTCCCCTATACTCATTACCATACCCCATATTAATTATAATAACCCTATAATAATAACCACACCCCTTACAATAATTACATTACCCCTATAGTAGTTACCATACCATACTAACTACAAGACTTTTAACACGTGCGAGTATGGTGCGGTATTGTATTATATGCTACCTAAGTCATATTAGATCTAATATAGTCTCCTACCAGCGTCGCACTTATTATATACATGAGCATCGAGGTGATATATGAGGGTAAACATGACATAAATGATTAAAACACGGTGCAACGCTTCTACTGGGTGCTAAAATCATTAACACTACATTTTTGTTTTTCCCTTTACTTAAAGCAGCAATATGCCATCAGTCATTAGCGGTTGCAAGAAATTTTGTTGGGGTTGGGGTGCGGGTGGGGTGGGGAAATATCTTGAACTTACGACGCCTAGCACAATTACTCTATATCTCTAGTGTTATAGAGTGGCCCAGTAGAAAATATATGAGATTTGTGAGGATAGAAGGAACGCCGTCGTCCATAATACCATAATAATCCCCTATGATGTGTCATGAAGGTACATGGAGACAATGATTTGCAAAGTTTGGGGGCAATTGTCCACCGTGCCCCTATGGCGAATCGCTTATGATTCAGTTAAGTTTAGTTACTTTAGTTCCTCTGAAACCTTTCAATTATTGTTTATCAGTCTTAAAATTGTTTTCATATATTTGGGACAGTGGCCTAGTCAGCATTTCACTGTAAGTGGGCATCAATCTTCTCGTGGGGAAGGAGGCCGGAGGGGTGAGGGGGAGAAGGGGAGGGAGGGAGGGAGGGGGAGATTAATGGCAGAAAGTACAAAATAGTATACCTATTTGTGAATATCTTTCTTTGAACGATGTGTGAAAAAAACTGAAGCCGACGATGACCTTATCTCCGTAGCAGGTGTAGAATATGTACGTCTCTTTTTCACGTACGTACCCTTAACGCTGGTATTAGGAGACTCAGTGCAGCCAATATAGGGGCAGGAGTAATGCACGTCCGCTGGGCTGGCAAACGATAACCACGAAAATTGCTTATACACCTTCCTGTTTCGGACCACAGCGCTGGGCTTACTTGAAAATTAACTTAAAATGCGATAAAGTTAAATTTTAGGCTACATCTTTAAATTTAAAATCAGCTTCTGATGTTTTAAGTGAAGTCTAAAATATGGCTGTTAAAATTGGGAGGGGACAAGATTGTCTGGCAGGGTGATTCTTGAGGGCGTATTGCCCGCCTGCTCCCCTTTTCCAGGTGTGCAAGAGTTTGTCTCGATAAATCGTGACACTTGGATAAAATCATGAAGCGTAGGGGACGAATTCTCCAAGCACCACCCTTCCCAAGAGAGGAATATGGGAGTTCCCTACCTTTGAAGAACTCCCTTTCGCCTACCCTTCCTCATTTTGGACAGCGGTTCCCTCTCTATCACTCCATTTATTAATAGAACAGAAGGCAATCCGTTAACTTTTTGAGGCTATATGTTTACATAAATTGCTATGACTTTGCATCGGTGTTATGAGGTGATCAATGCGGGCTAAGCTTAAGATATCCTTAGGATATGTGTCCCATACACCTGTACACAGGCCATGGTTGCTACTAACAATTCCCTGCACAGGCATTACCTTAGGAATTCTCCCAAACAGTAGTGTTTGACAAAAGATTCTTTCCTTGGCAGAAATATTCTCTGCGAAACTAATGGTGTGACTCAATATTTTGTGTTACGACTGCACAACCTATAATATAATTTTTAAACGTTTTTGTAAAGTTATTCCAATATCACGTCGTAATTGGCTTCGAAGAGCAGAACAAGAGAGAAACAATTGCATCAGACCTATGCACTGTTATTTTGGAGATTCAAGGTATAGCTGGACTAAACAAGTCGGTATTATATAGGGACATGTATTTGTGGGCTAATCTAGCGCTAAAAAGATGGCGCTTTACGGTCTCGCCATTTGTTTGAAATAGTGCAAGCCTATGCTACTAACTTTGTACTCTAATGGCATGCACATGTTCACCTCAGTGTTTGGGTACTTACGCATTGCTATATAATATACCATGTCGTGAGGTTTTCTTACTTTCGGTGAAGCGATGCCTCCCAATGTATTCATGTCAACAAAATTAATGACGTAACTTTCCGTCCGCCAGTAGTAAAACATTTGATATGTAATTATGGACGCTCCCACTGCTTAGGAACGCAGGACGTTACAGTTTTTACAAGCATATCTCACTTATTATACTATGGCGGTACTTACCTGTTTGAGTATTGAACGTGGTCTTGCAATCATATGAGCTATCAACTTACATTTCCCGCCTTCTCACAATGTCATACTTTCATTTTTTATATTAAAATGTACCGTAATAAAGCAAGGGTCTTTGTACTTTTGGTAGGATGTTATTTCCAACCTGTCCAAAGTATGGACTGAATCATGTTGTCGACTTCAGAAAGTTAATTTTAGGCTGCATAAATAGTTTTTCTCCAAGCTATGAAAAACTGGGAAAATTAAAACTTTTTCCGTTTGTACGTTGCAATCAATATCGCTTCGGAACTAGAAAAAATGAAAAATCCATAAGCAACTAAGAACACACGTGTGACTGATAACGTGTAATAAAACAACTTATTTCTACGCTGAGACGAGAATGCACAATTAACGAGAAATTTCACTTTCTCATGGGTTATCATGTATCAATCTTCTCTAATACTTTACATCTTTTTTGTTTGTAAAGCATAACCGCCAATTCAAAAGTCCAAAAATTATCGGGATATAAAATATTATATTTACCCGGGAAGAAAAGCGAGCGCTTAGATAAGGGAAAGTCACGAATATATGTTTGAAAGATGATCTTAATACAGCAACTTCAACACTCAAGCATTAACCTGTTTTCACATTTCCAAATCGGTTTGCTACTAATGGTTTTTAAATATTCCAAAGTTCGCATCTTGCTGCCAAGAAATTTGACATTTACCAATAAATCTTTCGGATTATATGACAATCTTCAGGCTCTGCTATAGGTCACATACGTTACTTTTGTATGTATGTGAGTGTGTGTTTTTCCTTGTCAAAGTATCGATGCAAGGATTTCTATTGAGTTGTCAATGTTAGTTGATCACGTGATCTGAAGCGAAAACAGTAAAAAGAGCTTCAAGACGTTCAAACCTTATTTCCAGTGTAACTCACAAAGTCCAAAAGTTACCTATAGGTCTTTCCTGTATAATCTTTGCGACTGTTTTGAAAAACGAGTATGTTTAATCTCCTTGAATTAAATGTTTTCTAATTGCCATACAGTTGTCAAAGAATAGTGAAATTGCCGTCGTGTAAACAAAGAACATACGATAAACCGAATACAAGGGTGATGGACTTATCCAGGGTCATGAATTTATTCTGTATGCATCCTACCCCTGCAATCGGGTTAATGCCAGGTCATGACCTTTACAAAACTGAAGAGAAAAAATACAATGTGTTACCCTTATGAAAGTCGTGAAGTCATAATATATGACCATGCTGACGAAATGAGAGTTAATATTTACCATTGGCTGTTTTAGGATTTGACTCTGTGTAATTATGGTTGAACATTAGTGACGTCATAGCATTTGGTTCGTTTTCAGAGAAGGTATAGCAAATGGGAAGGTTTAATCTTTGTGGGGCTTCATTTTGCTTACATATACAGGGTAAAAACCTCGTCAGAATCAGTGTTGGCATCTTAATTTATAATTTCTTGACGTAAGTCATTTTGCATACAACCGTTATACTTGTTAGCTTTATTGTGGGTTGTGGTTGTTCCAAAGTAGAGGTTCCGGTAAGTTGTGTTACAATGTATAACTTTGTGATCAAGGAGCCGAAAAGATGGCGACTTAGGATAAAGAAAGGGGACGGCCCTTTCTTGTTTAGTAGCAACTTTACACGCATGACAGCCACCCATGATATTGAGGTTTGAAGGTCGAGAGGTTGGTCACGTTGAGTCTTAGTGTTCCATGGGAACGTCACTCCTTTGGGGAGTCAGGAGTAATGTTTGGTTTTCACCCTTCGGCTCTTCGACAGAGAGTCGTGGGGACTTTGGAAAAAGCTTAGTAGTAATTTGGATTTCCTTGCTTTATTGTTGTCCAGAGCGTTTCCTCGGAGAAAGGAAAATGACAAGGGGTGGAAGAGAAACAAAAAAAAAAAAAAAACTTCGCAGCGACAAATGTATCAGCCACCGCACCAAGCAATGTTCTTAGGCTCAAACCTCATAACATGAGCTCTATACATTTTTCTTTTCAAAATTGGAAGGAAGTAGGGAAACTAAATCCGGGGGCCCTGGCAACTGCCTGGATGTGACCATGCCATAAAACTGCTCTGGAAATTTGGAGAAGCAAGTATGGAGTAGAATCGACTCTTGTGTTGCTGTCCAAAATTAGGTGTGTAGGAGAAGGTTCCCAACCCCACCCCCAGGTCTTGTCTATAATAACACGTATACTTTTCGAGGAGACTTATCTGTTAATGCAAGGGTCCAGTTAATCAAAGGAGGCTTCCTGAGGTATCTTCACAACTGCCAGTATTTTTCAGTTTCTTCGGGTTAAGTATCCTCTGACAAACTTTCCTTCTTCAGTGATATTGGCTTTTAGATTTGTGACTTTGGAATGACAGTAAATTCTCTTTTGAGTTACAAGTAATGATTTAAATAACGAATCATTTGTATAATGGATTTAAGACAAAAGCTTCGTTTTGCTTATTATCATGAGCGACTAATTTCAGACACCAATCGAATGAAATGCTGAAACATTGTCAATGAAAAATTATATAATGCGTCGCTTTTAACTTTGAGTATAAACGCGCAGCAAAGCCATGTCGAGATCCTTTTGAACAAAGTCCAGAGGAAAGTCTCCCACTGAGCTCACCCCCTTCTAGGGGGTCTAAATAGATGGGGGGATGGGAGTGGGAGAGGGATGAACTATAGCAACATCAAGAACCCAATCCCTTTCCAAGAACATGCACTTAACGATCTGAAAGGGAATTGCACATCAGTGACAGGCGTTGCCGTAGTTTTCGGTTTACATTTGAGGAAAAGTCCATTACACCCCTATTGTAGAAGAGCCTAGCATTCTCGTTCATCTTTTTTGTTAACCCAAAGGAGGGTACATTAATCCTATCAAATCGGAATGACGTCTTACGTGAACTGAAAATTTATAGCAAACCTCCCGAAGAACAATCACATTTATTGCACGTCGTTAAATATAGATTTCTAAAATATCATATGCTGTGTAACTGTCTTCCTGCCGTGTAACTTTCTTGAGGTTTCCTGGCGCAAATTTGTCTTTGGGAACATTTGCTTACTTCCAAGTCAAAGTAACAAAACATTAGAAAAATATAACATCAGCAATTTTATTACACAGAAAGGATTTACTTTTTTCCAAGATCAATTTTTTTTTGATTGATAGGTCTGTTTCTCTACACGCCATGCTATTCTACTGTCCGATATTTTGAAGATCCTATCGTTTTTAATCCAAATCATACCAGGCGAAATATGTGGCAGACACGAATATGATAAATGAGGGCGCTTTTCATGAGAACAGTTTTTCTAGACGCACACAGAAAAAACTACTGATAAAAATCTGCTACCTCTTTCTTGCCTGCGCAATAGACTTTTATCTTGGAACGTCAAAATAATGTTAAGAAAACAGTGATGTTGCTGATACACACGTCTTCAAATTATCTAAATGGGGTTAAGGATACAGGCTATGGGGTATCTTGTCCCTTCTTCTACATAAAACAACAGATCATAGACAAAAACAGCAGTGACGTCGATAAACACAAAAGGCAATTGAAAGGTTACAATAGCGTATAAATAACGATTATTTCCAACACGTGACTTTTTTACCCTGATTCTTCCAAGGTTACCCACAATGCATCCCAATCGTTGCCTGTCGATATGATTTCTTGGAACAGCCATACGTCAGAAGAGTTTCGACAGATTTCGAACAAATTCTGCGTAACGCCAACATCGGCACGTCATTGATGACGTGTTTTCACCATCTGCGACCTAGAAAGCGGAAAGTCTGTCATCTCTGACCTTAGTTTCAATCTCTTTAAGTGATCCCGATTTCCAGTCTACGAGTCCCATTTGTTCCTTGCTTGAATACCCATCTTGCCCTAGTTTGTTCCTAGAAAAAGGGCGTCGAAGCGATGTTCAGTCGGCCACGTCGATGACGCGGCTGCCATTTTCTGTTTCTTCTATCTTATGCAAGCAAGCAACATATTGTCCGCGTCCACCCATTATGCAATCAATTAGAGTAAGATCTTACATCCATACTCTCACATTTCACCCCCTTTTTAACGATTGGTAAAACAAATTCTGTCAAGTGACGAAACAACTTTATTCGAGGAATCGTCGGTAGCCGCTTTCAGGACACGACGACGCCGGCAACATTTTGACCAAGGGCATGCGATGCCGTCGGTACGAACAAATGTCGACGCCCAGTCCGTAATTAGTTCTCTCTCGGATCACTGTATAAGACTATGTTCTGATATATCGTTCTATTCAAGTCTTAACAGGTTACCTTTTGTTTTGCAATCATGTTTCCTAACCGAAAAAATGGTCATTCTCCGCCTCGCAGCGGAGCAACAGATGGCGGCCGAGGTTGGCCGCTGAGACTCGTCTTTACACCCCTCCTCTGTACGGCAACCGCCCAGACATTTCTCTAATGTTCTCCTGCAAAGTCGAACTGCTTGGAAGTTGTGAACTTGATACAGCCAAACCCTGCTCCTTTGTCTTTCCTTTTACCTAGCCAAATGCAAGCAGATGGTAAGGGCAGGTGGGGAGACGGACTATGTGCCCGGACGTACGCGTCCGTTGTCTCGCCGAGCGATGCCCACCACTACAGTTGCCAAGTGATACGATCTTGTTGCCGACCAACCTCTCTAAGTCGAGATTACATTCAGTTCTTGCAGACAAAGATACAGAAGGCCCCAACATGTTTTCATTACGACAGAAAACTTGCATTTTGTGCAGAGAAGTGGAAAATACTACAAACAAGGCGCGAGCCGTGCGTTGTGGCGGCAGGTCGCTAGTCCTCCAAGTCTACCGCAGTGTCTGGGAGTCCCCACCGTTACGTCACTCAAGTTCCAGTTTTTATATTAATATTTGACGCCACTGTTCATTGTATGAAGGGCTTACGAATTGGAAAAAGGAACTGTGAAAAGCACCTTGGATACCGTAAGGCTTCGTAGCATGACGCCCTTCCGAGCCGCGGCGGTCCGATCGGTCGAGAGCTTGCGATGTTAATGTACTTTTTAGCACATTCGGAGCATTCATGTTTCAAAGTTCGTGAGCCGTGCATACCTGAAGTCGTTAGAATGGACTTAATAATAACCTGGGCGTTGAACTAGGCGAGTCTATGTTCAACTCTGACCTTACAACTCCCCTGTCGTCGCTAGGGTTATTTGAAAAAAATGATAAGCGATTGATGTGGACACCCACAAGTGAAATCCTATACCCTAATCGGGACACTCTGGACCCAAAATCGTATGTGCGAGACAGCTGTGTTCCAATACAAGTTCCATAAGCTACCCGTCCGGTGATTTATCTTTTAAAAATAATTTTATTATGTCGATGTAGGGTTGTTCTTCATTCCCTTTTTCGTTTACTTGTCAGTTAACGGGTTGTATCAATCAGTGAAGAAAAAACACAGGTGAGATCATTATATTCGGCTAAAAGGAAGGTTAATTTCAAAATAAGACCTTTCGTTTTCATTGTACAATCGCTTTCCCGTTTAAGTCAAATAAATAAATTTCAAAAAAAGGAGGGATGATGAACTCAACTGAGCCTCGTTTTAACCACGATTGTATAATAGCTAAAAGTTTTTCGATATGCATAATGTGACCATTCTTGTCGCAAATGACCATATTTTAATACACGTACCCCCCCCCCCCAAAAAAAAATGAAAAATCGACTTTAATGTAATATTAACCTATCGAGATTGGAAATGCAGAAGTCAAATTTTTTAGTAAAGTAGACCAAACGGTTAAAGTTTTATAATTCATTTACGATCAACTTCAAGCAGTCTAAAAACCAACCCTTCATAATCCATAGTCTTTCCAGATCTACATAAAATCCTGCACGGCTAAAAATCTCATCGCAACCTGTTGAACAATTTTGAAACTCTCTATACTTAGCTTATACTTTAAGAGAGTCTTGATGCAAACCGCTGTTGGAACTACAAGTTACTTAAGCGTCAGTTACGAAATTGTGCCTCAGGTTGCAATCCTGTGTTCTAAATAGACGGCTGTTTCATAGTTGTTTTATTTAGTCGAACATTTCAGAGAGAGAACTTGGCGAAAATTTTGAAAGTGATTATTGAAAGGTCATTTATGAGCAAGAAATAAGAAACAAATTAAATAGAAAAAATAAAAAAGTAAAAGCTCTTAAAGAAAACGAGGATATGGGTTCTATCTGGTATCCTAACTAATGGAGTGGTTTTACTATAAATCGTTTCAATGAAGGGAAATTACTTTCGCTTTAAAAGAAATGGCATTTCTCTATTGAGAGAAGCAATGCTAGGAAATTCTATATTGATACCAATCAAATTATAATGAACAGGTGCATAGATTACTGTTTGGTTTCTGGAGATTCTGGAGTTATAAAAAGCACATGCCCCGGGGGTAAGAATGACGTCATTAAGTGCGTATAATAAACATATAAATATATGAATAATCAAAAATTGAGGATTAGAGCAATCCTTACAGGTAGTTAGCTGGCAATTAGCAGAAACGCTACACGCGACACCCAGTGTACATTTTTTAAGATTCGACATTCAGAATTTTTTGCGAAAACATTAAGTGAGGGTTGCTTTCTTCATAATTTTACAAGCCCACAAAAAAACATCCTTTTTTTCTGACCCCGGTACCTAACCAGAGAGAACTTTGGAAAATGTGAAACTGCTTATCTTCTGGCCAAAAAAGTGTACACAGGACTTTGACCTCCCCCCTCCCCCCACCCCCGCACACACATACACCAAATATGTTCTGCGATCCTGTGAAAGTGATGAAACCGAATTATTCCTTTACAAGGCCAACTGCCGTTATCTGGCCGTTTGTTTACAAAAAATAATTCTAAATCCTTTTTTTCATCATGCTCTCCTTCCCTTTCTCTTCTTCATCCTTCCCTCTCTTCAGTTTTTCTTCCATAATAGCATTTTCTGTAAGAAAAAGATGCAGGAATGGGGTTAAAGATGTATTCTTGGGAAAGCAGATAAAAACAATGTGGACGATCAAACAAAAAGTAGGCAATACTCAAAGTTAATCGCATCCTCAGGGATGGGCTACGTCGTGACGTAAAGTTGCCCCCTTCACTGAGCTGCTAACATTTACAGACCTTTTAGCTATAAAATGTAGGCCTCCTCTGAATGAGTCGAGCTAAACAATGTTAACAATTTTTCGAGAGAATTATATGACGCACAAACATGCAGTTGATCAACAGATCCCAGTTGTTTAATTGATTCAGTGTTACCATCAGTGGTGTAGTACCTTTGCCCGTAGCCATGACCTGGTACCCGTACCCTTATCAGTACTCATAACCTGGTACGGGTACCGGTACTCGTACTCATGATCCTGTATACTCACACTACAACACTGGAGACTGAAACTGTGTCAGACTATATTTGTTCAAATTTCACTTCAAGATCCGAATTGTGGAACAGTTAGCACGCCCGTAGTCAGGAGGGTGCACGGGCCGTACCCATGCTGTACAGACAACCATGCCTCTACCCCTCTTTGACAAATCAGGTACTTAAACGCTTAACTAGCTACAACGTAAATATTTTTGGATGCCTCCATTGCAGAACAGGTGCCCCCTCCCTGACAATATTCCTGGCGTGGGGCATGAGAGTTCAAACGATGAAACAAATCACATGACAGGCATCACAGAGTAATGTTATTATGAGAATTTTAGCAAAATGCCTATATTACCGTTATGACGTAATATTTTTTATCCTTTCTGGAATGTTGCCACCCATATGGCAATCTCATCTAGATAACGTTTATCACACCTCTCTGAAAACTGAACTTTTTTATCTTTAACATCCCTTTTGACTTCAGTATGGTGGATACTATATCAATACAATCTTCATCACCTTTAACACCGATCACACCGATCCAAAACACCGATCCATAAGACATCTTTCTTGAAATTACCGATATCGCCATCATTATCGCTACCACCATAATCATCACCGTCATCAGCATCGAACTCGTAGCACTAGGCGCGTATCCAGGGCTGGAGCGTTGGTGCCTCATAGGTTGCTACACTCGACGTCTGTCAAAACTGGTGTCAACCCCCCCCCCCACTCCTGGGGTTCAAAAATGCAGTTAGATGAGGTTTTACGGCTCAGTTTCTAACCAATTGGTTTAAGTCGGGCCGGCCACGGCCTTTTTTTCAGTTGTGGCTCACTGGCTTGTTTCCCTTCTCCATTGCTTATACTGAGCACCTAGCACAATGGCAGTAGGTTCCATTTTTAAAGTCTTTGGCATGACCCGGCCAGGAGTCGAACCCCAGACCTTCCGGCTGCAAGTCGGATGCTCTAACCACTTCGAAAATGCTGCTTACGTAAGTGTTCATCGTCATCACCATTGTCATCGCCATTATCGCCACCACAATTATCGTTGTCACCATCACCATCGTCATCATCATCGACAGTACCATACTTTATAGCCTTTGTCATCTTTTTTGTGGGTGCACATACAATATGATATTAAATAAACTGATTTGTGTGTCACTTTCCGTTCATGCATGCCTCACTTATGTCAATAGTATGAACATTCGCTGTTACCAAGAACTATTCGTGGAAAGACAGGTTTGGAAAGCAGCTTGAATATTTTGGGGATACAAGACTTACAAGTTATAGTGGTTTACAACACATATTTGACAGGACGGCTATAGAAAATTATCACTTACAATCGAATCAGGGAGGATGGGTAACAACGAATGTGTGTAGTAAGACGCGCGTGGCAGGCTTTTATGCTTGCAATGGAAAAGCATACGGAAAGCAATACGGAAAACGGACAACCCTCATCCTGACAACTCCCATGGACAACTTTCCCTTGGACCATCGAGTACCCTTCCCCGACAATTCCTACCGAGGGCAATTCCCATCCTTTGCAATTCCTAATTTCCCCTGGAAGAGTTGTCTGAGGGACAATTGTCATAGTCGCTCTGGGAACTTACTAGGGAATTGTCTTGTCACGATCGAGTACCAACTCCTCCTCCTCCCCCCTCCCCCCACTTGGAGTGGTTCTTCAGCATGAATCCATTATGAGAATCGGTCATTGAAAGCAGAGCTGTGAAAACATAAGGCCATTTTCCCGAATGTCCTCTAATCCCACTCCGGGCCGGATGACCACTCATACTATCGTGCAAGAGGAAAGTACCAGTACCAAGCCTGTATCTTCATTTGTTACGACGCCACGGCTTAGAGGAACAGATCAGAAATGGAGAGACAGAAGAAGGAAGAACTTAAAATTAATGTTCACTTGTCAAATGTGGCAACAAATTTTAAAATTCAACTGACAAAATAGCATTACAACAGGAAATGACTGTAGAACCAAAAGGAAATTCGAATGGCTCGGTCATACAATTATCATGAACTACGTTTTTCTGATTAAAAACAGTAACACCAAAAGTTTGTTCTATTGTTAAATTATATCACAAATTAAAAATATGTGAGTAACATGTTGAATCATTACTTGGTTTTAATTACTCTGTTAGCTTGAAATTCCAAATTTTGTGGAAACAAATAATTTTATCAAACAATTCTTTCAACACCTTATCATCATCGATCAAGATTTACCTTTCCTTTTTGTCGCCACAAGTTTTTGAGATCAATGCCCTTTCCTTAATTTCATTTCTGTTACTGGCAAACTCGACAAAATATCTTAATTGCTATGTTTGTTTTAAAAGTCGACTTCCAAGGCATCTGCTCTCAATCTCTTGTTCGCTGAAGTGTTAAAACAAACAGACAAAATATTATCACTGCATCAGTCTTTGAATGCCTTCTAAAACATTTCACAGCACTTTTCCCCTGCTTCCGAACCAGTAGTCGCATCCAATAGAATGACGGAACGCCGTTCTGGTCATTTTGAAGAAGTACTTTCCGCCGGGAGGCTTATCTTGTTTGTCTAAAGTCTCAATCACGGACTGCCTACTTACCTATGGACATGCAACGACGAAGCGTACCCTTTGAAAAATTGGTATCCGTTTGCATAAGCGAACCCTATACTTTTTACAAGATTAAAAGTCTACGCTCTTCCAGCCAAGCACGCCTACAATACGCATATATTTTTTCTTTGCCTATTTCCTTTTCCATCGTCATGCTAAGACGTCTTTATTTTCGTTTCCCCTTTTCGTATTCACGTTGTATTTTTCTCCTGTTTTATCTATCCTCTCCTGCAGTTACCTTAGGATAAGTAAAAACTCTGTGGCGTTTTTAATCAGACTAATGATATTTGGGGCTAGGGTAATCACTCTTTTTCGCGCCCGAAGAAAGGTCCACAAAAATCTAATCAACTTAATGCGTTTGGGTTGCAACCAGCGAATGCTTCGACTTCTCCCAGATCGCGCACGAATGCGACGGTTTACCAGTCTCTCGTTCTATTTGAGAAGTTGGGGCTTTCTTCATCTTCTTCTGTTTTCATCGCTAGAGAATAACCGATCTTTCTTTCTCTTTCGAAAAGAAATAAAATATAAAATAAAATATTGCGGGAAGGTCACCGCCGTTTCGCTGTCAACAGTCGAAAATTTTACACAGAATGTATCGGCGTTTTAAAGGGGACTAAACTTGTCAAATGGAGGTGCAGGGAAAAAAGTCGGAGAATTGTGAAACATGCTTTCGGATATATTAAGCGTAGCAAGCAGCAAATTGGCTACAAATTATGGGGCGAGTTAAGCAGCGCTCGGCTGTTGTATACCATCGAGAATTCTTTCTATTTTGGACATCTGTTGAAGTTAAATCATTTTGTGCACCGAGTTATTTGCTCTCGGTTTCCTCGCTTACACTTTTCTATAGTAACTAGGAAATCGGCAGAAATCTGCTAAAAAGCTATGCATAATAAGCCATGATAAATTGAGGCAGAAACACGTTCTGTTCATATGTTTTGCGTCTCTTAAAATGCTTTAAGTTTTCATAACTGATCTTCTGATTTTTTGTGTGTTATTTTAACTTTTATTCAGTTAGAGGGACTCTGAGTCAAACTGGTGTGATTATATAGGCTTTACTTTTCAATACTGAATCGGTATTTAATTAGATTTGAGAGTGTCTAAAGATTCACTTTACAAAAAAAAAATGTTTGCAAAATAAATTTGAGTTAAAATTTTTTAAAGAGAAATGACCAAATTAAACATAAAATAACAATAAAATATGATAATGAAGTGCTTAAAAGGAAAAATAAGATCTCAAAACACCTAATGTGGCAAACGTAAAACTAGAACATCAACAAAAAAGTTAATTGTAATCTTAGACATTATGATATTTACAATACATAGAAAATAGTTCTATAAGGTGATTTTCAATCATTACCAACACCTCAAAGATTTTCTTATATTTTCCCTTACATGTACCTTTTTAAAAGTTTCAAAACTTAAGTATTGCGCATTAAAGCAGTGAGTTATTCTGCATGAATTTTGAGAAACTGTGTGACATAAGTACAACAATATGACTTCACAAACCCAGAAAACACGAGTTAATACAGGGGTGTGATCATTCGAATTTGGGAGAGATGCATTTTCCAGGAAAGTGAGGGCTAGGCCTGTAGGGTTGGGCACTATAAATTTTGGCTCCAAACAACTTAATGCAGTACCTGAGAATAAATGGTTGGCGTATGTATACATTGAATTAATATAAATCTGAAGTAAGATGGTCAGGGTAGTAAATTATGTTCTTGGTTTTTTTGTCAAAGAAAATCTCTATAGGAATACGTTCTAGAGAATAAGAAACAATACTCTCAGTCTTAACAATATCTTTACATTTTGTAAGCTAAAATAAGGCTGGTCACAATAAGGTTATAACAAGAAGGTATAGAAGAATTGATTACGTCACCGTAATAGAAAGGATTTATACTAAGAAGCTGTCTTCTAGTTGTACCATTGGCACCACTTGATAGAGACGAGCAATGATGACGCTATAAATTTCTCTATTCTTGAATCTCCCCCTCCCCTTTATACTCAACCCTTCTGGCGTATTTTCTTCTGCAGGGCAGACAGTCAGGGTAGACCAATCAATCCTTGTTTATCAATCATGTGACGCACTTTTGCAAACAATGTTATGAATCGTATTTTCTACATTCAACTTCGGATCACGGGAGATCACCCCTCAGTCTCTTTGGCAACTTCACTAATATCCCAAACCATTTTTCTTATAACCCTAACCCTACTTTTAAAACCAAAACTTGAAATTTGTGAAAGTTTTGTTGTTTATCTTTCCTCAAGAAACTATAGAGGGGTAGCCCCTATAGACCTGCGTAGGCTGAGCTCTCTGGAACAAATGTTATAAAGTGTTGCAATTGATAGCCTAAGCAATTCTGCATTAAATTGAAATAAAGGATAGAGAGAGGTCAATGGTTATAATAATTTAATGAAGATAAATTGATTAATTGGCTACAAACAATGGACAGATTGGGAGCAAATTAGAACCGTGCCATAGGCTTCGGACAATTTTTAAGAGGGAGGTGGGTGGTGTTAGAGGATTTATGTGTAACACTAAGCGAAGAGCCAACATCAGTAGGCGCGTAGCGTGCCCGAAAAACATTTGCCCAAACTTCTCCTCCCAGACTGCCTGACTGCAGGAAATGACACTTCCCATGATTCACTAAATTTATTGAATGCTGAGCAGTCTGTATTTATAGAAATTTATGCTTCCAGAATGAAAATAAAAAAATCTTTAAATCGCTTTGTAGGTGATAAGAGTACTGGATGTTACTCTGTTTAAGCTTATATAAACTTGACATAACCCAGTTAAATACAGACAGATGTTTGACTTAGGACTGCTGGTCCATAACAGGTGAGTATACTTGTAGATCAAGGGAAGTACTTTTAGGAGAGGGGTTACCCCTTCCCTTTTAGGATATTTTTTAATTCTGATGATGCCTACATGCAAAATGGTGGTATTTACATAGAAATTTGACCCACACAATTTGCCTAATATTTTTCAAAATTTGTAATACACGGAATGTGACTGGAAAATACGGTAGCTTATTGACAATTTTGTTTAAGCGTCCCCAGCAAAAATATATCGCCCAGGAAACAAAAACAGGGAATAGTGATGTCATTTCATTATTTCATGTAAAGTTAGGGTGTGTGGCAGAGTCTTTGAGTTTGATAAGTACAGTGATGTAGCTAGGATATTTGCACTTGGGGGTGGCATCCTTGAGGAGGGATCTAACATGTCCTCCCCCCCCCCCCCCCTTCCAGAAAGTTTATGTAAGGTGGCTTATAGAAAAAGAATGGTGCCATCTTTAGCAAAATTTTGAACTGATTATAGCAGAAACGCCGCCAGGAGTTGTTAATTACGGGGCACAATAGATGGTGATGTCGGAATACCACCCAGATAAACCTAGAAAGTCGGAGTAAACTGTGTACACGCCTACCTACGTTAGTTTCCATCCGGGGATCCTTCCTTTGTCACCTTGTGAAGAGGTACCGTCCTGGGAGAGGGGTATCAGTACCCTTTGAGACATTTTTGTTCATTTAAGGTGGATTGGATACAGTGGTGCTATCTTTGGCAAAGTTTCGAACTTTCCATTATTTAGGGACTCATTCTTATTTTTGGTTTGGTGCAACGGAAGAGTATTTTTGCATTAGAATTGTGGTAAAATGTAAAACCGGTACCGTTGAACAATGCAAATGCGTTTGAGACGGTATTAAGAAAAACAATAGAGCCGAAGGTAAAGGGTGAGGAGGGCGAGGAAATTTTGGGGGAGTTTGCGAGAGCTTTTTGACAGAAAACAATTATTAAAACACATTCACCATTCTTTCGAAAGACACTTCACTCTACCGCATGCAGACAAAGGTCAGGGGCTGGCGGTTGTGGGCACCAAATTGACAGAATGTCGTTAGCCTACTCTTAATAGCCCCATTGGTTTAAAGTGTATAAATGCGAGTTGACGGCGCGAATTTTTGCTTACCCTAGTGGCAAATTCCCTTTTTCTATACAGAAGCATAGGAAGCAAGGTCTTGGGGGAAATTTCCTTAACAGAACCATCACGACACTAAAGGGCGCGCCATCATCAGTTGCTTATAGCATACGGAGAGAAGTTCTACCAAAATGCCTAACACATTGCAGAAAATGGCACTTACCAGGTCTTAATATGCATCTTAACGTTTTTCATTTTGCGATCTCATGTTTTAGAAATTTACACTTTAAGTTGACACACCGTGCGTGGTAGGAATTTTTTTGCAAATGAACGGAAGCATAATAATGATGTTTGGCTGGGCGAGGAGCCCTCTCCAGAACGGTAGGATTTAGGGGTCATGTTCTTGACTCTTATATCCAAAAGCCTTCTCAAACTATCAAACGTTTCCACCGCTCTTCGCGCTTTCAGTGTCAATGCTGCAGTGGTTATTGTCAACACTTTCACATTGTTAATAGGTGAAGGTTTTACAATTAGGTCAACTGTTTGTGTGCAAAGGCGTGATTTCGGAGGAGCATAGCAAGAATGCGAAGCAGGGAAATTCTTTTTCCCTTCCCCTTCCCCTTTCCCTTCTTATGGGAAGACATGCTTTTTTTGAAAATGGAAAGCGTTAACGGGGATGACCAGGCAGCAGACGTGCCTTGTAAATGGCAAACACATTTTTAGGGAATGGAAAATGTCTCGGTGCAGAGTCCGCATTCATTTGCCATGTAATGATTTCTTATGCAAAGTTTCGGCGCACTTAGCGCGCAGTCGTCACGGTTCGCTCTCCCTATCTTATGACTATTATTACGGAAAGAATATACGTAAGTGTTCTAGTCAAAACACTTATCCGAAAATAAGAGGTGCATATCCAATCTCTGTACCACGCATCAACAGGGGAACATGCAGAACAATCCAAAAGTCATGAGTAGCCCCTGGTAATATTTGTAGTAAGATGTGAGGGATTGGAAGTATGTATTGTCATCTAAATTCTCATTGCTCAGGACAGTATGGCCCAGTTAGTTTGTTAGTTAGTTAGTTAGTCAGGGTTTTACGCCTCAACTTATAACCTCTTGGTTTAATCTAGCTGCGCCCACGACCTTTTTCCAGTTGTGGGGCACTGGATTGTTTTCCCTTACTCCATTGCTTATGCGGAGTATCATGCACAACGGCTGTACGTTCCATTTTTGAAGTCTTTGGTATGACTCGACCTGGGAATCGAACCCGGGCCTCCCGCGTGAGAGGCGGATTCTCTACCACTAGACCAAACATGCGGTTAGTATATGGCCCAGTGTAGTAATTACCCGCTGGACCCATCCGGTATATACTGCTATAGGAAATGATTAAAATAGATGCATCAATCGGTCGAAAAAATACACCACCCAATTCCCTACGAAAGTTATCGCTTAAAAACCTTTTGGGTTTATTTTTACAAAGGAAAGTAGATTGGGGGGGGGGGGGAGCACGCGTCCCACGCCCCTTCCGATGCCTGAGCCACCGGATGATATAGTTTAGAAATTCCCATCATTCAGAGAACTTTTAGCTGTGGTATGGCATTCCCCAAGGCTGGTACCAGGGGCGAATTGCTCCCCTAAGTACGCTACTGGGTTCTACAAACAAATCATTATGGGCACAAATGGAATGACCCAGGGGTCTGTCTCACGCCTTTGGTGAGTGTCTAGGGGAGATTTAAGATATACTGAAATGCATTTAATCATTTTGCACTGATTAGACCACAAATATTACAATTTGATATTTTTTTTTTATCATAGTCAGACCAAGACTAAGGCCGTTCAGTTTGATGATACATAGGGGTTGTGAAAGGAGGTGGCTAGACCAATGATGGTAGGGGTATAGCATGAGGTCTATAATCAATAATATCATACAAACTGTCCAATAGTAATAATGGGACACGTACTAAGTTGCTACGGGTGTGCGCGAAGAGCACTGAAGAAATGCCTTTTAAAGACAATTTACTAATTATCCAAAGTCAACTGAATTTATCGTAATCGCTTTCTAATAGAAAAAGAGTCTATAGCTCTGTATATGTTTAGATAAGTGTTATATTTATTTATGAAAAAGTGGGGGCAACGAAAAATCTGAGGTGACCCAATGCACCTCATGACCCCATAGTTCTGCCACTGTTAACGGTGCAACTATTTGTAAAGGTATGTTCACGCGCGAAGCGCGCCGAGAGTGTTTTCTTATTTACACCTTATTACTGTTGCAAATAAATTAAGTTTGTCACTAATAAATTACGAAAAAGGAAATTATGATAACGATTATGAGTTTTCAATACCTTTTAAGCCAATTCCTTTTGCTGAGACGCTTTTCCTAAATTTATTGGGGTCGACTTTCCTTGGCGCCCCGTGTCACTATGCGTGTGTATGCTTTTGTGTAAAGGAAATTGATCTATGGGTGTCGAAATAGCTGCCCTTTCTTTTAATATGCAAATTATTAACAACTCAAAAGACATTGCCCAACAATCACAAAGACGGCTTCCACCTTTCCAAACGCATTAAAAACGTAAAAAGAAATTGATACAATAATTTAACTCCGACGGGGTAATCTTTCATGCAGAATACGAGCTTCAAGTACTAGCAAATTACCCCATTATCTTCCCGATCCATTCGACGACCCTACACTCCCAATTGCACAGCACGTAGCACGTAGAAACGACGTGCCGTTTTTACGATACGTTTTATAGTTCACGAGCCTTACTAGCATTTCGAAGTTTAGACCATCCACTTAAGCGTACTCAGGCGCGTAGCCTGAGTACCCCTCTTGACCATATTTTTGGTATTTTCTAATGTTTATTTTTACAATATTGCTAGCGTTTTCCCATTTATATGCGATAAATAGGCTTGGGAAGTGCCATTTCCACGATCTGGTAGGCACTTTGGGCCAAAATTTTCTTTCGCGGAGCGTTGAGTCTCTCTATGGGCTTCGCCCCCCTCCCTTGACAAATTCCTAGCTACGCCCCTGAACGTACTCGACCTTTTTGTTAAGTGCTTGCCAATTTTCTGCGTTTTCATAGCGTCGAGGCACGTTGTAATTGTTCTACGAGACTTCAGGAGTTGCCTACGTAGCAGGCTGTACGGCTTATTCCTTGTTCAGTCATATCCCTGAGGAGCTGAGCAAACAGAGTCCGCTCCGCTTGGTATATGAGGAGCTGCTAGACATTTTGTAAGTAAGTCCTACTATATCATGATACCTGAATGCAGTACACCAGCACGGTACATTATATAAGCCTGCATGTTGTTTCTCAACTCCCTTCCCCTAAGGAGATTCCAGGGTAAGTAAACCTGGGGAAAGATGCCTTCTTCAACTTTTTCTCATCCCCTAATTCAAACAAGGAGACTGGCGATAGGTTGTGACTATCGGATGGCGGTTGTTTTCGTTTTCATCGTTATGATTATCAGAATCATGGGCAACTTCTGCTTATCTTAACTCTTAACTTCGGGTACTTGGTCTTCAGCAAGTGCTTTTGATCCTTTCTTAAACCCAACGCAAGGCAATTACTTTCCATAACATATTTCCTTAACCATCCACAACACACCCAACATTTAACCGCGAAAAGCATCTGAAGAGTCTGCAAGGTAGAGGCTAGTGTACTTACATAGGTCTTGATTTACAACGAATGTCACTGTCGTAGGCTTAGAACGTACGGCCAGCTACCAAGGCTAAGGTCAATAGATTGTTATGTGAACACTGGCAAAACTGCGCAAAGTGTCTCGGGAAAGTGATACTACAGTCAGGATTCGTATCATTTGATTCCCTATAGTGAAGTATATTGCAACAAGAATGGATGAAAAAGAATGAACAGCAAAAGGCGGCCTTTCCTGTAAGGATCACAACTAGCACCGTCAAATGTAACTACTCAATTTATTTTCAATTTTAAGGAGGAGGGAGGGTTGAACTAAAACGCTGTTGCTCGGAAGAGAAATATTAAAGACGGAACTACAGCTAACTGCAGCAAAAGTCCTAACTTGAAATGAAAAAAAAAAAAAACAAACACTGCTAAAATTCCACCGTGCCAGCCGAAACGAGGAACGGAAAAAAAAAGTTTTAAGGGCAAGAGGCGTTTTTGCCTACGCAACAGCGGTGCGTACTTTCAAACGTCTTATGAGGATACATCATTAACCAAAGTAAACATGATATCCATTTATTCAAAGATAAAATCCTTAGGAGGATTGATCATGAATATTCACAACCCTGAGCAACACGAGGGTTGTCGGCTAAAAGCTTGAGCATGCGCACATCAACAAAATTCAGTAACCGGGAAACACTATAGGTATACGCCGTCTGAGCTCTACCTTCAGGGCAATTTAGCTGTACACGATGACAATGCATTATCCTTTTTATTTCTGTGTCCAAACAGAAACAGCTATGGCCATTAAAACAAGATTCCTTGATTTTGTACCAATTTCTTTACGAATTCGCTATGACTCGTCGGGATTCATCACCCAAACTCTCTCGTTAAAGTTACGTAGTGTATTCGAGAGAAGGATGTAAAATCCGATTAAAAAATCAACATTGCTTCCGCGACGCGGCGAGACCTGCAAGACGGATTGGGCGATGAACTTGCCCTGGTGTTCTCGGTTTAATCTCAGGCGAGTGTAAGCATAATCATACGCGAGAAGTGTTGTCCTTGAGGGAGATTACCCGGCTTCAATGATCGAATTTAAGGAGAACTTTATCGAATCTTCGCCTTCAATTGGCGAAAAAGATGTCTGCTTAGTGTCCAAGTGAGTTACAAAGAAGTAAACCTTAGGTTTGTAGTTTTAGGCAGGTTTGTAGGCTAAGCGCTCTAAAATTTGCCCGTCTCCTATCAATGGCTCCCTGATTACCCTATCCGTCTACCGTGCAGACGGGGCCAAATTCATTTGGTGGCAAGATAACCCGTCTAACATGAAATGCTATTCACGTTTTTTTATACCCTAAGGGTTATTTGCGTCTGTAGTGTTCTCTGACATTGACCTAATTTTAAATTTATGTTATGCTTGTCCTGTTCTTTAATATGTATGTTTTATGATTCATGTCTTCACTGGTTGTTTTTATTTTCTTCGGTTTTTTTGTTTGTTGTTTGGGCTTTCTATTATGTCTTCCATTCTCAGATAGAACGAAACGACAGATGTTGCTATTATTTTATTCATCCAGACGACAAAACCTGGCCACGCAAGTGTCTTTTTAAACAAATTCTTTGCGAAAAAAATATTAAATTGCTTCTTACCACTTACCCCCTTTCTTCACAATATTCATGCAGACTGTTTTTGTCTTCTCCACAAATATTGACCCGAACCTTCTTTCGAAAAATGAGTGTCTTTTAATCATAAGTTAAACAGCTTTGGAGTGTCTACCCTTACAGGTGTAAATCCCTTTTCACAAGGCGGTTAAATTATTTCATTCTTACTCAGTTCCATACCCTCGAGAATCATATATGTATAAGCGATCACTAATTACCCACTCAATAAATCAACTCTAGGGTATTAAAATAACATGAATGTACCAATAATCCATAAGGCCAATGTCGAAAAGTTTGCCCCGAAGTAGACACAATACCACCAACCAATGATACACACAAAGGCCAACAAAACCTCCTCGCTTCCTGAAAACTTTGTTTTCAAACATGACATTGATTTAATTTTGAAAAGAGATACAAACGTGGCTCAGTGGTTTCAGCATTGATGTAGGCCTATGCATGTTATTAAACTGATTCAAGTGTTAACTAGCTAGTGTATACATGGTGGCAATGTGTATATCAAACGTGTTACCGCTTTGAATGAGTTTCATAAAGTTTTTAAGTGGTAGGCATAACACGATTGCGGTTTGGTGGCGGTTTAGACGAACAACTGCCCAGTTGACGGGCAACTAGTTAGTAAAATGGAGTGTTATCAGAAAACGGTTAATTTCAAAAGTTGTGTTAATAATGTGTCGCAAAAGTATAGTTTTGTCAAAGTGAAGACAAAATGGCTTTCAAATATTAAATGGCTTGGATTAATGAAAGTACACGCACAAGTCATGCTGTGGATGTCGATGAGACGTGTGTTAGGTGCCTTCGTTGAATGGAGTTCACGATGAGGTTGTGGTGGACTAGGCTTTGGGTAGACTCAAAGACGGATGATTTATCAGAGAGAATAGATCCTTTATGTAAGTTTAACTTCCTTTATATTGTCACTTGATATTGAGCGCTTTTTAAGGGACACACTATTCTTACATTTTACGAGAAGTCCTGCGGGTTTTTTTCCTACTGCAGTCGAAAATCTGTCAAGGAGCAACGCACACGGGGACACTGACCTTAAAGGATAAATGCAGTCTCCCAATATGGCAACTTGTTTGTTACAGAATTGTTTAACGTGCGGAATATCTCCTTATTTTGTCTTTTCTATCCAAAATTTAGGTCATGAAACATAATGAAAGAATCTTGCAAGACAAAAAAAGAAAAAAGAAATATATAAGACTTAGTTGATTCTCCGCATAACAGATTTGCAACGACTTCATACTCCCTTTGTCTGATATCCTCTGAGCATAACATCTATACATTCAGATATTAACATATTAAAATATTCATGTATTCATGTATTCGTATACTCGAATATTCTTATATTCGTTTATTGGTATATTCATGTAAACAGTCGTCATGATACGTGAACAATTCTCAGCGGATAAAACGTATGTTCGATTTAATAGCTCGAGGGACGAGAGTAGCTAGAGCCGGGCCGTGCTCGATTTGCTTCAAAACGTCATAAGTCGAGCCGGCCATGCAAACGACCACCTTCCAGAGGTGGTCTACCGTTGAGCCGTATGACGCATTGTACGTGACACGGTAAGATGGCTACTCAAATAATCGACTTGTTGTCCTCCGGCAAACTGATGTCTGTTATCAAAGAAAAGGGTCAAGAAAACTTCTGAAAACAAAGTAAGTGGTAGATACATACAATTTTAAGCAAATCCCTGTTGATTCATAGTCATTAAGCATTTTCATACTACATTTAGTCTCATAAATGCGCAAGTGCGAGCACTGGCTCAACTGACGTCAACTTGAATAGGCTCTATAGCCGCCGCTCCGGACCCCAAATCGAACGCACCTACCAAGTAACTCCAGTGTTAACAACCAATATATCGGAAAAGATTTTTCTGTAATTAAGTGTGATTAACGAGTTAATCCAATAAATAATGCATGATTGTCTCTTCAAAGTGGTTTAGAGATTCTGTTTAAAGCCTTCACGGCTGGATAAAGAGTATTGTTAACTATAGGTCTTAGGTATAAGGCTAGTTGCGAATATCTCGACACAAATCTGCATAATATTTTGGTCCACACTTATCTTCGTAGGCCCTGGATACATGTTGGGTAATCCGGGCCCAGTTACAAGGTACACTGCCCTGTCTCTCAATATTTCTTTAAAAATATAAACTGGAACACACTCTTGTGATGCTAGGACCGATAGAGACATGGATGTTAAGGAAATACAAAGTAAATTCTGCGTTTTGTGAAAAGTTTCCAGAAAAAAGTAGTCTCCGGGCGGTGAAGAGTAGGCTTAAGTTCGTCGACTGAAAGTGATAATTATGTTCTGGTCTGGTCTGGTGCGGTAATCCACTACTCAATGGATGGTGCTAACCAATTCCGCTGATGACTCTTTCCTTCAAGAGGCCTAGGCAACAATTTTCGCAAGCTATTCAGGAGCTTCCGTTCGTCAAGTAGGGGAATCTGGAAGATGGCATGTCTCCTGATTAAGTAATGCTATTTTGAATAAGTATAGCGTTCGTCCGGAGAATGCATGGCAAAAAACATTTACTAATATTTTTGTTTGGCTTCAAAATACTTAAACTTGGGACAGCATGCAGTGTGCAGTGCCTGACGTGTGCAGAGCACAACGTGTTGTGCGCAGTGTGTACCGCTCAGTGTGCATCTGCAGGTACCTTCAGTAGTCACTTTCTTTCTCTTCCTTTGCTAAGGATAACTCAAAGTTTCATACAACCAAACATGAGTACAAATGAGTACAAACTGAATACACAACGCACAACAAGGTAAGTGACTGCAAGTGAAATGCAAACTAATGAAGGACCGAGGAACCAGAAGGACGTTTTCACTTTTCAAGTCTGGCCCCTATTAAATTAAAAAAAAAATTCGATGAACAATTACGTAAGAAGTACGGTAACAAAAGAAAGTAGTAAAACAAAATAGATTTTGAGGCCGACTTTTGATTTTCACGTTGACATATCGATGTGTAATTCTGCTTAAAAATATAAGAAGTGTTGTAAGTGTTTCAAATGAATTGTTTTTATTTAGTTTTTATTTATTTCCGACAGAGACTAGAAATTTCCGACATAGGCCTTCGGAGCCTGGGGGGGGGGAGGCGACCGCCCCCCTCTAGCTACGCCACTGGTCTTATGGAAACACTTAAAGAGTTCCAGAAATGTACAACGGCTGTAATTCTTATCTGGGAATGAGCAAACAAAGTCCTACTGTATGGGTGTGAGAGACTGTCTTTAATGTAGTAGAGTTTTAATGGAATTTGCTATTAGTCTAAAAGAGAGAGGTAAAATCAAAAGGTAGAATACTATTCATAATTTATATAAAAAGATATCTAGCTGACAGTTGTATATGTCGTTCACCTTGTAACTGAGACTCAGTTATTGAGGTCTTCCATTGACGTCATTAGTGGAAGAATTTATGCAGTACCGGTACATGCACATACTGATGTAAACACGTATATATATCAAGGTCACCATCATGTAAGTGGCGTGCTTCATTTCGCTACCCTTCGACGTCAGGGAGCAGACTGATGAAGTGGTCTCAGGACTGGGAAAACGTTGATTCACCAATCAGTACGAGAAGACCCAAACTTTATTCATGATATCCCCAGTAACAGGAGTAAGCCATGGAAGAAAATGGATAGAAACAATCTCGACTGAAGCAAAGGACCATGTTTTTCCCAAGAAACTCTCATTAACGAGATTCTGTCCCTCGGCCCGGTTGTGCAATTTTTTCCCACGAGGTTATGGGCAAATTATGCCAATGGACCAATCAGCTTCTTGGAAATAGGCCACACCCCTAATTCCAAAATGACAGTTTTTCGACCCTTTTATTATAATTCTGACACCGGATTATAAAAGAACAGGCCAAATAACCCAAGTCTACGTAACCCTAACCCTAAATTTAACCCTAACCATGATTTTGAAACAAATTTGAAAAAAATTTGAAAATCAAATTTGTCCATAACCTCGTGGGGAAAAAGTGAGGCGGCCCGGTTCATTCTTGTCATTGATAATTTACGGCATAATTCATTGCAAGTAAGTGGGGTGAAAATATCCGGGCTGTGTATTCTGCACACTGAACAGTACACAGCGTGAGCACTGTACTTACATGCGTAAATGTGTATGCATAATGTCTACGCTCTACGCGTATTGGACATCACTTTTAACATAACAGTTTGCGCCTTAACGTCAAGAGGATGCATGAACTTCGCGTCAGGGTTACTCTGACTAATGTATGAAAGTACAGTACTCAAACTCGTATTGGATAGCCTTTTGCCGCCCGAGGAACAATGGTGACGTCATGTGGAAGATCTTTACAGTATAGAAGGTTGTAATTTCCACATAATTCTTATGAAATTTACCGAAAGTGCGTCACAGTTTAAATTAATCAAACAGGAAATGTCTTCCAGCTCCCTGAATCAAACCTCTGACTTGAATGGCAGGTACCGGTACGCACTACTACACAGATTTCAGTCATTTGGAGTAGAATGGGGTAGGGATGCACATCATCTCGAGTCCCAGACTGTGAGCTGCAGTATTTCACAAATATGTGTTCACTGTAATACACATAGTGGACCCATGAAATAGCACGAATTAGGTACACAAACTTTAAAGGCAACTGCAGGAGCTATCATTGTAATATCGTGTTCCCAGTAAAAGTATTCCTTATTTTAAGGATAAACGGGATTGACCATTTTGGTCAACTCGTTTTTCGGCCAATGCTAGTGCATTGATTTGCTTCTAGGCCTTTTGGCTTAGGTCACGTGATGTATCCGTACTTTTCAGCCAGTCTAGAACGGGCACGCATGACAGACCCATTATGTAGAGGTCTAAAGGTCAAGATGTTGGTCATGTCCAGTCTAAGTTTTTTTCGCCCTTCCCTTACAAAATATTGTGTGGCAAAAGTTCCAATACCACACGTGACATACCTTGTGAAGAGTTATGATTTTTCTGTGAATTTTTACATGACAATGTGTGTCATTAATAAAGAGTTGACACATCTTTCAAAATTGTCTTGCATTGACCTGCACTTCCACACGTTGGACACGAGGCAATGTGTGGAAAACCAAGAACACGTTTTGTCACAGTTAACATGTGGCAACTGACAGGGGTAAGTAGGTAAAGTGTGCAAATCTGTGGAGAGGTGTGGTGCTGAGTAAAGTAAATTCAATAATTGGATATCTTTCACTGGTCTTGATTGTCACACTTTACCCTGGTTTGTCAAATGTGTCAACTTGACACAGCTTTCCCCACTTTGACCCAGATTTCGAGGTGTGACAATCATGCACCTAAAAGCGTGGTCCTGTGTGTCAGATTGGTCTCAGTACCACGTGTCAACTCTCATAACCACACTTTTTCCTTATGCATTTTCATATGCCCTGCCACATGTGATTATGTGTGTTCACATGTGGCATGCCACATGTTTTTTGTAAGGGTTCGGCTCTTCGGTGGACAGTCCAGGGGACTTCCGGTAAACAAGTGGATAAGACAGGTACGGTACTAAGGGTTAAGTAATATATAAAAATGCTAAAAGACGAAATTTTAACAAATAATACCATCATATGTTTTTATTCTCCAGAAATGGTCATAGTTTTCACAACAGTGTGACGTTATTAGTAATGTAACGGCTTGTATCAAGTCTATTTTAATAACTTCATTGAATAAATTGATCATTTAGCATAGTAACTATTTATGGTATTATTTTGTATTTCTTTGTTCTGTATGCTTGAATTATTTGTTACTAAGAAATAAACCTTTTTAAAGTTACAGTCCAAATTTCCATGATTAAAGTTATAAATTGCCAATGAGCAGGCCTGTAGCCAGACAAGGTACTGTAGGGGGGCAAAAATTTTTCCGGGGGGCCAAAATTTTTTCAGGGGGGGCAAATGTGTACAAATGTATTAAGCCAATGGTAAAATTCAAACTCTAGGGGGGCCAAAAAAAATTCAGGGGGACTTCGCCCCCCCCCCCCGTGACTACGGGCCTGCCAATGAGTTGAATACTTCTAATTTCATTAGTGGAATATTTAACCAGGAAATATAACGAAATAAACAGCAGTTTCACTTACAGAGTAATAATCTATAGTGACAGGCTACAGCCAGCCTCATAAGATCAGGTAACTGGTGAAAATAGCAGCTGAATAGCATGATATCTCTGGGAAAAGTAATTGTCGAAAAACATTCGTTTCACCGAAGTTCATTGCATGATGGGAAATCATGATTTGATGTCTATAAATTAGCGTTTCTCAGCCTTTTTTAACTCGAGGGCCCATTTTTAATAGTTGAAATTACCAGAGGATCACCTTAAACTATGATCTGAAAAATGAATTTCTACTTATATTTATAACTTAACCACATGAGACAAGTGTCAACACTATAGGCAACGTACACTACAAACATTCCAGCTGTATCGGATGAGATAAACCATATCATACAATAATCGTAAGAATAAAGATAAATGCAATTAGTTTTTATCTTTACCTTCCTACTTAGCGACCCATCAGACGACGCTCGGGGGCTCACCGGTTGAGAAACGCTGATATAAATAGACTGAAAAAAGCCATTGAATTTCTTTATAATCTGTACACACCTATGCCTAAAGAAATACAAACATATTTCGAGTGTTGAGCCGTTTTAGTAATACCGTAATCTTTATCCAAACTGAACTCTCTTCAAAATTTTCAAGTGTGTCAAGTTTCAAGGTCAAATATTTACCTCAAGCTTAAAGAATAAATTCTTGGATGGAATCCGCCTGCATTTCATAACATTTTTAACTTTGAAGCAACTGTACGACTTTGTTCCGGGGATAGTAAGGGGGTTTGCCAGAAATGGGGGTCAAACTCCCGCCGGGGGAACACCAATCCTAAACCCCGACAGGTTGCCTGGAGGACGACGAACCCAAAATTTTCGTCTCGAAGGGGAGGAGGGAGGTTTCCAAAAGTTTTGGGTTCCTGTTCACGAAACTGCCTTCCTTGAGGGAAAACAAAAGTTAAAAAAAGAGATTACATTCTTTATTGTACAAGCCTCCCGACGAAATTGGAAAATCTCCCCGACGGGGGCCATGGTTCCTGTACCCCTACCAATAGCACCACCCCTGGAATGTTGAAAAGAATAACATAAATCACTTGTAGTATAAATGAAATGTTGCTTTGGTTTTGAGAGCAGGTGCTGCAAATTATTCTTTTATTTAGGATCCTCTTCGATTATCGATCATGGAATATTTCTATAAGGACTTGCCTCAAGTCGTTTACTTTACATACGGAAATATCGAAAACGAAAACATAGGTTTGCTTCTTAGTATGGGAATCTTGTTCACCCTTATTACCTACAAGTAATTAATTAAAATTTGAGAGTTTATTATCCTTTAAGTCTTACAGCCCATTTCTCCTTCCATAGCTCATTACCATTGGTGGTAAGAGGCAGGGGATCTGGGATGCAGCCTCCGTTAAGACAGAACATTTTCTTCTTCAAGTTCGGACAAATATTTGTCATTTTGGGGTAACTGTGCTTAAAATTTCTGACAAGAGTGTTCAGCCCCTTCTCCCATTTGAAGTGGCCCTGTATTCGCTTATGGGTATGACATTGTGGTCAACATGCTGCCAGATCGTGATATGCAGCTTGCTAGACTGGCGACTAACTTGTCCACCATTCTTACGTTTTGCTCACTTAATGGTTATACTTGCTGGCGACCAAACTGTATGCTTACCAATTGCACATATCTCCAGAGTCACAACACTGTATCCACTGGCTGATACGGGGTCAGAGTCTTCACTGTAGAAAAAATTGGGGAACGAGTTAAGCCCAAATTTGGAGGGAAAAACAAAAGAAAAATGCCATTAAATCGACTTGAGAGGTGTGTCAAACTCCTGAGGCCCAGACCTTGAATCCCCTACTGTCATGACTACTGTGAAAACTGACACTTCCATCATAATGTTTGCTGTTATGTAGGTTACCCCGCTTCAGCAGAGGATCAGTGAGGGGTAGGCAGGGGAAGCCTTTAGAAGGTAGCTTGGACAAAAACATTTAAAGACTATTTTCAAAGGTGCAGTTTCCTAGTTCTGATTACAGCACATTTTTTTTTTTGCAAAAGGGGGATTTTTGTGTTTTGAGAAAAAATGGAGGGGTGATCCTTGAATCGCAAGTTCTTCCTCTCAACTAGGTCCAGCTAATTGCATTTGATGGTTGTAATCCGAATTGGCAACCAAATTTTGTATAACGGTAAATATTTTGTGGCGAATAAAACCAACGAGGATCTTGAAACTGGCCGTCAATATTTTGTGACACTTTCTAAGGAATTACTCATTAATGTGACGTGCTTACTAATAACATTTCAAGTTTTTAGACTTTTACACTAGCGATATAAGGAAATCGATAGCACTTTTGGCAGTCGAAGTGCCCTCACATTAACACCTAACATGTAGAACACACGCACTGAAACACCCCGCTGCTGGTTGGCGAAACGAACTTTGTTGCATACTCAAGCGAAGCAAATTCACCTAGTTTGGTTTTATTCATAAACGCGTGTCTGGCCCATATACACTTTTAAACAATGCAATGTGTACTTAAACGAATAGGTGTGTGAACCTGTAGACTCGAAAACCAAGTTGATCAATTTACTGCTTCCATTGTGTAAACCAGAACAGTAAATGGGTATAGATGACACAACCTTCTCGAGTTATAATGTAAGTTCAATATATTCGTGAACGACTCAAATTGAATTACATGAATTTTTCGGGAGATTCTCAAGGTGAAATATTTATACATAATCAAGTTAACAATTATCTGGACGGGGAGCCATTTTTAACAAGTAAATTTTATAATATGTAATTGAGAATCATCCGTGCCTGCTAAGTATTAGTCTAAGATAATACGTACGCTTAGACTGTAGCATGCCTAAATTAGTAATTAGGCTATTCACATTATGAGTTGACCTTCACGGTTACTTACCTTTGACAATTTGCCCCTTAGACTGAAGTAAATTGTCCAAGGCCTTCTAATGACCTTCAACGTTTTTGCAACTCCTTATACTAAAGTTTATTGTAAGATTATTATTCTCCGTGAAGAGTTGGAAAAACGCCTTGGTCAAGTCAAACGGATTGTGAAAGCTTACCTGTAATATATATTCCTCGCATTTGTAATTTATAGATAAAAAACCGCGACTTAATTGGAAAACAGACGCATTGCAAAGCGAAAGTTATTCCCAGCTGACTGCTACACTAACTGAAAAAGCTGTATTACGTATGCATGGACATGCGCAAACTGTTCATGTGTTACAACTAATCCTTTGGAGACCGCATTCACAAGTAATGTCGTCTTTAACTTAACGAGCCCCCTAACATTAAGCTTGGGCCGAAGAGGCTGGTCACGATAACAAGACTCGACTCTGCTTTTGTTTTCCTTCAGATGTTATAGTGACTGAATTAGGTCAATTAACCAGTAAAGCATTATTGTTCGAAATTGTCCCCGCGATCACTTATGTTCTTAAAAGTTTATTTCGCTCTGTATACCGCCATCCGAGAACTATGAAGGGCTTACGGAATGCAGATGGATCGCCACGCGTTGACTTCTGTACGTTAACCGCACACTGAATTCAATCCGTGCTGTAATAGTCAGCTATAAATGTCACGATTGTTTCGTTTATATTACCGAGACTTCGGAAATAAATGAAAAGGCGCCATTGAGGATCCAGAGTTTGCTTCTTTACAATTTTCAAGAGTTAACACAGACAAGGAATTATTACCAGCTTCATGTTGTAATTGCTGTAATATGTTACATACTTTCCTTTGTTACATAAGCCTCATAGCAAGTGGGTAGGACTATATAGTTTGAAGTTGAGGTCGTGGAAGGGTTGAAAGTCAAATCTGAATGTGACTATTCAATGAAATGCTGCACGTGACTTACAGTGCTAGGTTTGTTCTCTTAAGGGTGCAGCAACCGAGTGTACCATTCACTTAAGGCCACAACTATTCCTTACTTTTCTGCGAGCTGTAGTAATTAGTGCAGTTGAAGTTATGGCGAAGTGCAGCTTGCATATTTTTGTGACACCAAGGAAAGGGAGTGGAAAGGAAAGGAAGGGAAGGGAAGGGAAGGGAAGGGAAGGAAATGTTAAGGCAGAAAAGGGAAGGGAACGGTGAGGTAGGGAAGAGAGGGGAGGGAAGGGGAGGGAAGGGAAGAGAAGGGAAGGGTAAGGAAGAGAAGGAAAGGGTAAGGAAGGAAAGGGAGGGGAAGGAAAAGGAAGGGAATGGAATGGAAGGGAATGGTGGGGTAGGAAAAGGAAGAGAATGGTGGAGTAGGGAAAAGAAGGGAAGGGAAGAGGATGGTGGGTAGGAAAGAGAAGGGAAGGGAATGGTTGGGCAGGGAAGAGAAGGGAAGGGAATAGAATGAAAGGGAAGGGGAGGCATCTTACGATCCTTCATGTTGCTTAACATAAGAATAAAAGGAAGTTCGTCTGACAGCAATTTGCAGCATGAAACCAGTGCCATCTTATATTTGAGGTCCCCAGGAAAAGAAATGTGGAGGACCCAACCTGCTAATATGAACCTTTATTTTTTATTTTTCAATTTAATTCTCGGGACTTTAAATTCTCAAAGGCCCCTAGTAACCCTAGCAACTACCCTGGTGGTAGTATACATATGTTTACATGCAAGCTCAGGTATAGCCGGATCAAAATAGAACGGGAGTGCCACCGTTAAGGTATAGGGAACAGGAGGGTAAACCTCAGGGCCCACACCCGGTGCGGACATTTGTGCCGAAACGTTTCCCTCCCCCCTGAATTGTCTCAAGGCGGATAAGCTCCCACCTTGACCCCCTAACTACGCCCCTGCATATTACCTTTTTTGCACTCGTTCGACCTGCGCCCAGGTTTGAACCATGATCGCTCCCTTGGAATAACACTGATCAACTCCCCCACACCGTCTGAGTACATTGGCGTAGTATGTGTGACAAGCTGAAGGCGTATACCTGAATGGTCGGCGGTCGGAAGAAATGGTTGCAGCAATTCAAATAAAAAGTAAGATATTTAGTATCAAGTAAGCTACATGATTCTTCACAAAATCTTTAGGGTAAACACTAAGTGGTTGATGCTTCTTACGACACAGTTTCTGTTCAGGACGTTTCTAAAATGATGAACCATTTAGTAAGCGAGCAACTGGAGGGACGGAGATTGAAAAAGAAATTGTCATTGCTTTACAAAAACCAAGAATTTTCTGTTCAAATTTCACATATCCCGACTTGACTCTACAAGCTTCTACAAACTTAAACATACAGGGGTATGGCGCAGGATGTGCCAGAAGGGAAGCCAAGCTCCTCAACGGGGGGGGGGGGGGGAGCTATCCGAAGCCCGGATTGGAGGATTTGCCCTGATTTAGAGAGAAATCAAATATGTCGTCGGCTATATATTTTATTGTACCCACTACGGCTCTCCGATAAAATTGGAAAATTTCCTAGACGGGGGGACAACCTTCTTCCAACCGGGGGGGGGGGAGGGGTCATCTCCTGCCCCCATCTGGCGCCACCACGGAGTATACCAAGCCCACACATGAAGCACCGCTGTTATTTCATCTATGGTTGCACTGAATTAATGCGAGTCTAATTGAGTCTAGTCGACCAAAGTGAGCCAGTCGAGTTTAGCCAAACTGAACTAAACCGACGTCAGGTGCGCTGGGCTGAGCACTGCCCCCACCCCTTGGGGCGGACTTTCAGTAAACTGTTCCTGTGTTGGTTGCACATATTTATATTCATACCTACTATGAAAATGAGCCTTAGTCAAGATCGAACATTCGCGCAAAGTAGAGCTACTGGATCAAGCGCAGTCAACCCGAACATCATCCTGAGTTGAGTCGGGCTGACTACGTAGCCCAACATTGCAAAGTTTGATTGGCTTATTTTACTCTTTCTCGTAGTCTCTGCTTGCTGTTCTTCTATAAATGTTTTCACTGCCCAAGGTGACATTCCTGATTGGATCACATGACGAGCACAGATTGGAGTTCAAATGCAAATTCTGGAAGTTATTTCGAAGACAGAAACGAGAAGGGAGGATTAAATTCGCCGAGAAATACTTTGAACAGTCTTCTGACCACAACGAGTTGGACTGTGAAAGTTGAGTGGGCCGAGTGTAGATTAACGGGGCTGGACTAAGTTGACATGACTTATCTTACCTTTTCTCAACTGTAATCAATATAACCATGGCCGTACGGGACTGTTTTTTCAGGGAGGGCGGTGATTTTTGTCCGACTCCAAACCTAATTTAACTGTCCAATTTTCTGCCCGACTGAGACAAATACCTGCCCGATTAGTCAGATTGCTGACATTTGGGGGCGCCCCCAGCCCCCTGGCCCGTACGGCTATGAATATGACACTTAGACTTTGAAAGTGTTAATCAAGCAGGTCGAACGGTGACTTGTAGAAACAAAAAATTCTCGTCGAACTTGCAGTCTCAATAAAAAATGGACTTATCAGAGTCATAACCTTTTGCCTCCAAGGATAAAGCTATAAAAGAAACAAAACGAAAACTGCGATGGCACATAGCTCTCTCTCTCTGCAAATCAAATTAAATCATAACAACCCATTTTGCTAGCTCTTCGAAGCTGTGCGCGCGCTTCTTCCATTGGCTATTAAGTCATTTACTCACATGCCTATACAAGAAAACCTTCAAAGGTGTAAGGATCATTTAATTACCTTTTCTTCTTAACGTGAAAAACCTCGAATTTTCTCACTCGTCCTGAAAGAACAGTGTCAAGCGAGACCCGCTTTCAGGAAAAAAAGCCGACCGAGGTGATCGGATATCTATGTCGGCAGAACCACCTTTTGGTTAGTAGGTCTATCCGTTTGTGGCGCAGGCTTATCAGCAGTTTGAATGTTTAAACCTGTGGAATTTAGCATGCATATACTATCTTTCGTTTTACTTGCTGTTGAGTTCGTTAGTTAGACGAGGTTTAACGTCCCAGTTTCCAACCAATTGGTTCAAGTCGAGATGACCACGGCCGTTTTTCCAGTTGTGGCTCACTTGCTTGTTTTCCCTACTCCATTGCTTATGCTGTGCACCAAGCACAATGGCAGTAGGTTCCATTTTTAAAGTCTTTGGTATGACCCGGCCAGGATTTGAACCCTAGACCTTCGACGTGTTGTTGAGCGATGCATATTTATAAATGGTACTAATATATGCAAACAGATTACGTAATGATTGTTTAAGCTCCCTTTACTATTTCATAATTTTAGAACACGTGGGTGGGTGCATAATACTAAACAACGTCACTAAAACTTCATTAACTACTACAGTACATACCTTAAAATAAACGGTAAGATTTGGACAGGTTGGTACTAACTACCACGCTAAACGAGACATGACAGTAAAGCCTTCACACTACCAACAGCTGGCTAACTCTAACATGAACTGTGAGCAAACTTTTTATTCCCGTCATGTCTGAAATTTTTGTTTTAGGAAGGTTTGAAGGATTGATTGAGGCCCTTAACGACGAAAATATTTGCCACCAGGCAATGCTCAAATAAACTTCATGTTTACTGCTCACCTGCCCATACAGCTTCACATTCATGTCATCTGGATGATTTTCTTTATAATAGAATTTGAAGACATGAAGATGTTATTAAATAAAAAGAAACATTGTGATTTTGCAAGGCTACCAGCCGAATTGCTAAAATTACTTACATGTAATACCATCCTACGTATCCACCAAGCAACTATAATACAATGAAACAGGCAGAACACTGGTTTACGGAGTATAAAATTAATAGGCTAATGAGCTTTCATGGGGTTCCAAGGAAGCAAAGGATGTTCATAAATAAATATTTCATCACATCTACGTGAGTTCCAAAATTGATCACATGGCGACACGAGGGGATATAAGAAGAGCCAATCGCTTAAGATTAATTTTCAGTCTCTCTTATCAAATGATTAAGTCTCCGTTTTTTAATTTAAAACGGAACCAATACACTTCTTTTTATTCTTCAAGACTTAACCAAAGTAGACAATTTCTTCAACTTCAAAAGACGAGCATTAAACTTCACTCATCTCCCTTGATAACAAACATAGTTTTCATTAAAATGCCCCTCTGAAGGATTCTGTAATTAAAACTATAACTTCAGTAAAACATCTCATCGCGTGAGAAAATGAAAATTTAAATCCTGTCTTTCTTCAAGATTTGACTATAGTTTCTTTCTTTTCCTTATCAAAAAGAGGAGATTTTCTTACAGAAACCATTTCAAAAACTAAATGCCGCGATTAATGTTCACTTGCAGCGAAGCAACGCGTTGTGACATGTTACAGCTGCGGAGAAGATCCTAATTAGCAAATCTGGCTTCTTCCCTAAATTTAGCCACAACGGCTTAAATCGCCAAGGGATTACATTTACTCTCTTAATCAGCGCGCCACCAAAATTGGAAAATGTCTTCGCTCACCGCTTACACATTTGTGTTTTTTTCATGTTATTTCCATCCGAACATGTACTCGGATCATGCCTTTGAAGATTGAAGGCATTAACAGCTGTCGTAATCTGACAAAAAGGAAACTCGGTCGTTGTGATAAATATGTTACTTGCGTAAAATATGAGAGTGAAATATGCCCCGCTATTGAGGCCTGGTAATGTTTCTCTTTTTGATACAGTGTTGTTTGTGTTCGTATCTTTACGTTATTAATCCATCTAACTCCTTGTATTTAAAGATTTCCCAATGTTTTCTGTTCCTCTTTATCCTGAAATGTCTCTTTTAAATAACATTTTATTTTTGTGACCGCCGTTGTTAATTTGCCGATTTTGTAAACATTTTTTGATTTACGGTCTCTGGCAGGGAGTTTACGAGATACGAAAGATGCCTGAAAGATTGGGAACGGAAAGAAAACAGCAGTGAGAGAGGAATTTTGTTTCTTAAAAGTCCTTGTATGAAGTAAGCAAAGAAGTATCGGATACTTATCAGTTAACCAGTGTCTTTCTAAAAATTTCAGCGCTAACGATTTTTGTAGTAAGGAAGGGGCACGGTGATTACTGAAATGACAACTTCGGTCAGTCGGTTTGTGGTTTGTGCCTGTACATGAACTTCGGCCGACTGCCCTTCTCCACGAGCCTATAGCTGTTACTGAAACGACATATACAATAGACGAATAAAACGACATATACACTAGAAGACTAAGTGTGTGATGAACACGACCGTGTAACCTGCTTTCTGTATCACTGTAGAACCTAATTTGTTGGGATAACTTAACATAATTGAGGTAACTTACTGCATGGAGCTTTTTAAGTTAATTCAACTAAGTGTCACCGATTATGCATGGTACTGTTAGGAGAAACTCAGTTGACTGAACTTGTAAAAGTTCACGCAGCAAGTTTCCTCGATTTTCTCAAGTTATACCAACTTTTGAGTTCTACAGTGTATACCGATGATGAGGGAGCTGTAACGATCTTTGTCAATGCATGCTAAGATCAGCTCTTCAAATCCCTTTCTGGCGCTTTACTGTCTTTTTTCCAAGCAGTGGAGGTCATGAATAGGCAATTGATTGGGAAAAAACTGCAGAATAGGCAGGATTCACGAACAGCACAACAACTCATAGAGTTTATATTTATAAAATCTATTTATTCTTTAGTTTCCTTAATCCTCCCCAGAATTAATTGTTACAATTATAATATTTTAATCTCGTCCTATAAATCAGGTCTTACATTACACATTTACACCGATCTGTCAAATATTCCCAATGTGATGCTCAAAAATTTGATTCTTGCACGTCGGGTTCGACCTGTACTTTGAGACTTTTTATCACTCGAATATAAAATCAACGTATCATTTACGTGCGATGATGGCACAAAAACCATGCATCTTCATTGAAAACTCTAAAAATTCCAAGTAAACACTTGCAAAAGAAGATCATTTTATGGAAATCTTTCTCCAAAAACGTGTGAAGTGAAAGGAAAAGGCGTTGGGAATGAAGCGAGAGAGCATGCGACTCTTCGCCAGAGTGCCCGGGATAATTGAATCAGTAGCATTAACCCCAGAGTCCCGAGTTTGGATTGCGGCTCCTTATTACATTAGCAGGTAACTGAAGATAAGCCTCACTACCTCAGAGATAGTAACTTCGTTTGAATAGCACGGCCTAAAACACGTTGTACAAACGTTCTAGACAGAGACAACGAAAAAGAAGGCGAAGTCAAAATAGAGATTTTTAGAAAAGCCTTTTTCTTTACAAAAAAGAAAAAGGAAAAGTTTGACACTTGAAATGAAGAAAATCCGATCCTCTTGAAAAGAGATGCTTTTTAGCCGATAACCTTAACAATGATAGAGATCGAAAGAGGTTGATACTGCTTATGTATAGAGAATATGAAACGGGGTTATACATACTCTTTTTGTGTATAAAAATGCGTACAGGCTGTATAATCTGCAGCACCAGTTTAGCGTCTCTGCGGTGTGTAGACCTATGCAACGCATACATTGAGTTTAATCCTACTGTATTATTTAACAAATTTACATATTGTACCAGTTTTTACAGCAATAAAGCCAGGAGAGAGGAGAAAAGATTTGAATTTAAACTTTTCCATTAATCCCCTTCAGTCGAAAGTTTGAATGATGTACTCCTCTGACTTTTTTTTTTTTATTGGGGGAGGTGCTGCTCATATGATGCACTGTAAACCATAGCCCAGCCAGATTGCATGACAGAAAATAAAAACTAGTTTGAAAATGACCAAAGTTCTTCTGAAATCAAACTAAAATGGTATTAGGCCTATTTTCTTGGAGGAAGCAGCCGCATTATACTATTTGTAATAATACAGCATTAAAAGAGTAACAAAAGGTAGGGCAGTGAAGAAGGTATATTAGTAATTCACCCCTCTGCAAAACCAAAGTTACTGTCGGCATATGATGTTGACCTAATTGTCTTTATCCGTCGATTTTTGTCGATTTCAGGCAAAAAACAGGATTTAACTTAACCCTCTAAAAGTACCTTATTCATATTTCAACCAATCTCATCAACATAGCATCTGACCGAATCTGATAATATTATTTGACTAGAATTGAATAGAAATTACCAGGGTTGATTCATTTTTTACCCGAATCTAGTCAAATATTTGACCAAATTCCGGATCGGCGCTCGGTTGATCTGACATTTATTTAGAGTAAATGCCTATAATATTATCAAATGCCCTGTAACGGTATTGCTACTACATATATTTTTATATTTTATAAAAGTTCCCCAGAGAATTGCTTTTTGTCTTCAGAATGTTACAGTATCATATAGCCCTGTTTCAATTTGCTCCCTAAAGTACACGCCTTTTTGTCATTAGTCAGCCCCTGATGGCCTTGTGGAAGACAAACAACGTATTAGAGGCGACAGTAATTGGCTATAGGGACAGCACCAAATAAAGTCTAACTAGTAACACCGTTAATCTGAAATTCTGATGGCGTCATTAGAGAAATCGAATTTGTAAAATCTGAGGCTCACCTCGTGATATCAAAGAGATAAATTAGTTGAGAAACCTTCCCCTTTTGCAAGGATACATTTCCTGTAACGATTACCTCTGTTTTGTTTATTTTTCTTCGCTGTGGATCATTTTTTGCGATTGTCAGTACCTGTCGTTAGACGATAAAACTCATTGAAGACCGTTTGCAACTGTCTGCTTATATAGGGACAAAAAGGGGAAAATACTATAGCGAAAATAGACCTATGTAATCGAGAGCATAAGTTAAGTCGTGGAATAAGAATACTTTCAATGTGTAAACCTGGTCACAAAATACTCGCGTTTATCTTGAAAACTCCGATATTAATGATCAACTTGTGTAAACTTTACTTCTTTCCCAAATAAAAAATCATTTCCCAAAAATCTTTTCAACCCATGTCATAATCTATGAAAAATTCAAATTCCATAAATAAATTGGGCAAACTGTTTTTTCATTGTACGAACTCAATCACTACATGCACTCCTGAGGTAAATTATTCAAAATATCGTTAGCTTGTCTAATTAAACATTAGCATGACTAAAATTACTAAAAACAATGCCTCGTGTGACTAATTAACGTTTACTTACTAATTTAGTAAAGAGTGTCCATCGTCTATTAGTCTATTACATGTACGACTCTTCCTAAAGCCAGCCGGATGCTCATTGTAATGTTACACTGAGTATACCTTTGTTGCGAATATTCAACGTTTTATCTATGATAGACTAAAATGCGCAGTATACAGTATAAATATAGGAAATTGACAAAAGATTTGCACTATTTGGACAATAAATATTTCTGTAAGAGGCCCAATGTATTACTATTGTATTGTGAGATATATAGAGCCCACAATCAATTACAGATTTGACTCCTCAAGATCTATTAACAATTGACGCATTACTGAACAGTGCAAGCTCCCTGTGAAATCACTGGGCTCACAGGCAAGATCTCTTTCATACGAGATTATTTTATCTGTAGATTTACCCTTAACTTTGTTTAGTGGATATTCGTTTTTGACATCTTATGACGTCATTAATAGTCTTTTGAAATCAAACCAAGCATAGCTTAGCGCATCTATAACACCGCTTACTTAAATAAGTCAGTAGGCGATTAGTATAGAATCACTAAATTATCACAATAATCCAATTTTAACATCAGAAAATTATGCCTTGTCCAAATTTCTTTATATATATATATATATATATATATAATATATATATATATATATATATATATATATATATATATATATATATATATATATATATATATATATATATATATATCTATATATATACATAATATATACAATATAATATAAAATATATAAAACAACCCCCTCATAAAAGTTGGCTTTAGAAATTAGAAAAATAAGCATGACTAATATTTGTTGCAAATTTGGATAACTATGGCTGTGCATTTTTGGTAACGCATGGTGGTTAAAATTTTCTTATCTGCAGTGCCATCAACTTACCGTGTCTATTTTTTATTTTTTCATCTTTCTTAGAAAAGTGAGATGGCTTGATTATACTAACCCATCATCGACACCGAGGCCTTTTTGACGGACTTACTACTAACAAAAATTGTGTAGCCCATTAACGCAACAACGTCTGCGTAGCTGACCACATATATCTTGTCCCTTACTCAGTATTACGTTGACTTCTACTAAAACGGAAGAATGTGTCTGAGCAAACAAGCGTTCCCTTCGACGCTCAGGAGTTTTCGCCTGACAGGAAATTTTCCTACTTAATTTAAACAATTTTTCGAAAATATATTTTTCTGCTTCACCGTCCACTGGCCATCAATGACACTGTAACAACTTGTATCAGTAAAATATTCAAGGAGCTATTACGTAATAGCTATTATGCAACATTTCTATGAGATATTTAAAAGGAAAATACAATAATGTTATAGTAACATGGGAGTATGTATTTCCTTTGTTCTTTTTTAGTCGACCTTTCCTCTTCTTCCTGATTACCTTTTCTTCCATTTGAAATATTTACCAGCTTTCCTCAGTAAACAGTATATGCCTTGTCCCCATGATCAAGTCATTTAGTCAGGTTTGGTGGAAAACTTTCCCACGCTGTCCTATTTAAGAGCGATATTGTCCCTTTTGTTGGCCCAATATAAAAGACATCGTGCAGACATACTATTTAAAGACTCTAGTTAAATAGGAGAAGTCGCAAAACCTGCAGGGAAATCTTGACTAAAAGCTTAAACATTGAAACCTACAATTTTCTTGTAAAACGTATAGTAACACCTTGACTTTATCAAAAAGATTCGACAGTCTTTCTTTAATTTCTTTAGATATGGGCATGCGCTTTTCGTATCAAATATCTTCTCTTTTTCATTGTATGCGTGTATTGACCTCTGGGTACAGATAAAACCTTTATTTAATAACACACCCCGCTTGGTACCGGACACCACCAAGCAACAATACAATATTTACACATAGTGATATGCAAGTTACCGAACAATTGAACAAATTCAACTTTTTCTTCACTTTTCTACTTAAACTATCAACCACGTTGCCAATTAAACAATGGCACAATACACCATAACAAGTCAGTTAATCATTATAAAGGCTCATTGAACGTCACAAGACCTGCTGCATAACTATGAGGTCATTTATTAAGAGTGGCTTTACTTTATTCCCCCGATCACACTAGGTAATCCCCAAACAGACTTCATTTAAAACGAAATCGGCCCAATCTACCTGATTGGACAGAGCATTGCTTTTCAATTTTGTCCCAAATGGCGATAGGAGGTCTTCTTACTTGTCTTTTCACAAATCGGTGTTAGGTCGACACCGCAAGCCCGTGTCTTGTTAATAAACATGAGCTCGTGCGTTTGTATAGTTAAGACCAAGTTTCACTCGCGTGCGACACAAGCGGCCCGAAGATACTAACACTCGCCTAGCGTCTTGACGTACACACGGCTTTAGACTCCTGGCCAATCACAAGGCGTCTTACAAGAGCGATGCTGTCGTAAGAAGGAAGGGAGTCTTCATCAGTCAGATTTTTGAGCTGCGATCGTGAGGACCTCTCGAAAAATTTTGGAGCTGGGTTTTTTTTCGGACTACTGAAGATGACGAACGCGACAGCGAGTGATCCAGAAATGCTGTTTGATCTTTTGAAGCAAAACAAGAATATCCCAGGTAAAGACTTGTTCCTCCCTGCTATACCTCTCTGCTCTCGTATTCTTACCAATATCATTCCTCTGTCGATCAGCTTTGAATTCATCAACGTTCTATTACCCCCATTTGGCGGTGGTAAATTAGTTTTGGGGTGCGACAGTGTGCGTAATATCCTATATTGGACCGCCAGGGCCGCATTAGTGTGATTGCTTGCGCGCCTTTTTTTCATCAATTACCTTGATGAAATTGCTCAAGTTAAGGGGAGTTTCAGTCGCTAAAAACTCGACATATTCGATGCTGATGAAATTTCTTCATATTGGATTTTGGCGTCGACGAAAGTCGCATTCGCTCCAAGACTTCTCCAGGAGTTAGATACTTCCACCCTCTGGAATATTTAGAGGTTTTTTACAATTTATTTTTCGCCTTTTTTGTTTGTTTGTTTTGGTTTCATCGGTGAATCCCACCTGACTACATGGAAGCACTAGACATATATATCTGGTCGTGATTATATACCTTTCTATATCTCTAGCACTTGGTAAGATGCCTTCGTTATATCTCCTCGCGTTTTCTTTCCTACCATTTTTTTTCTAAATACGTTCGCAAATCTTTCATTTTACTATTTTTTAACCAATTCGTCTTAAATAGATTTATTTCATAGATACATCTTCTACCTAAGGTAGACATTACTACTCCTTAAAAACATTTGCAAACTCCTCTCCCTTCTCTTTTCCTTTTAGTTTACGTAACTCGTCCGAATTTTTTTACGGCTTTTTCCCCCTTGCGAAATAAATCATTTCATCACTCGTCCACTTCAGATCCCCACTATATACATATGTATGCATGTCCTTAACTAATTTTTATAATGCATCTGACACAATCAATCATTTCTTTTCGAAACGGCCTATAGTTTACACTAGGGTGAGCAGAGAATGCTTTTCTCCTTTCCTTTTGTATCTCTTTCTTGTCCTTTGTATTTGTTTTTAAGAATGCATTGCTCGATTGTAATAGTGTTATGATTCAATTGTAATTTGATGTATACCAGTGAATAGGAAATAACATAAAATTTGCATTAATTTGTTAATATACAGTAAAAGTTAAGTAAGATCACCTTTTACAGCAGTAATCTACGTCAAACAGTCAAAGCCACAAAACATGCACGGCCTGAAACTTTCAACAGTTCAACCCATCTAGCATAAAACCATTCTCTTTTTAATAATTATAATTCGTTTGATTCTATGTGTTTTACTTTCTTTAATTTGTGTAGTATAAGAAGCATTTCATATTTCATAATTGGTTATTAAAGTAGTAACGATTCTAGGCGACGTTAGCCCTCGACTGTTGCGATAAACAAGAAACGTTAATCTGAAACATTTTATTGGAAAAAAGGCTTTTTGACAGAATATTTCAAAAAGTAAAGGGAGTAATAGTAGAAAAGCAGCAAAAAAACAAACAAACGAAGAAATAAACAAACAAAGAACAATAGAACTAATAACAAACTTATCGCGTTTTGGAAGGCTTTAAACTGGCAACTTAGTTTACTGTTTGCTCATGTTTGTTACGAGTTCTAATCTATCTTTGTAGAAAACGTTTTTTTTTTTCTTTTTTTTCAAGTGACATCTGTCTTACTCTTTTAAAGAAAGCAAAACAACGACAATTCGTTTTATTTGCTAAAGAAAAATATAGCATCTTTAATATTCTTACTCAGGATGCTTTTAAAAATATTTGTCATTTATGTATTACATAAAATGAAACAGATCAAGAGAGAGAAAAAAAAAACAGCAAGGTGAGAAGCACATTTCTAAAAGTTGACTTGTTTCTTTGACAAGTTACTTGGTACAAACATATATTTTTCAGATGTAATGTATATATAATATAAACTTTTTCGAGAATGAAAGAAATCAAATAAAAGTATTGAGGAATACAAAATATTGTTTATTAAAATCAATTAACTATCATACTTCTATAATGATGGTCTGATTTTAATTAGAAATGATTTGCCTACAACTTATATTTGTGTTTAAGTTTGCGATATTGCCTAAACGATATTCCACGGGTGATGTGAAAACGTTTTACGAACATATATAACAAATGCAGAGACTTCTTTAAGTTTCTTTCAACTATTTCGATAATATGTTTAGTTTCGAAAGGATGAAAAAATGATGGACAAAGGAGGGGATTAGAGAAGGAAAACAAAGTAGTTAAAGTTGCTTTGACAATTCAAGCAACCTTATACGGTCTACATTAAATCCTCGAAATTTTGCCAGAGGTCACGAATAAAACTGAAAAAAAGGTATAATCGAAATTGCAAAGAAAGAAGGGTGGGTTCAAAGATCAGTTGAAATAAAAGTCGATCATGATTTTTCGGAGGTATTAAAATTATACCAACAGCCTATGCGCATTATGTTATTTAAATTTACAAGATTATGAAGAGAAGAAGCTTGAAGAATATCATTTATGTTGTATTTAGTCGATAAGGACGCATTTCTATAGAACAGTAGGCCTAACCAACTTTCAGGACGTAATTCCAGTTGTGGAGACGACATTCCCTAAAAGTTTTAATTAAACCGAGTAGGAAACGAAAACATTTATTGCACTTTTAAAAGTTAATTTGGATTAGATCGATTAAAACATTTTCTTTTTAAACTTTCATGCAATTCCTTGTCACATATTTAAGCGTAAAGGGGTCCCTCTCGAGCTTTAACGTGTAAAAAATCTCCGTAGTATTATTTAGTCGATCGGAAAAGGTCGGTAATAAGTCAGCACATAGAATTAACTTCGGTGTGACGTAGTTTATGACGTCATTCAGTAATTGAATTGTCATCATTTGTGATAGAAGCAATTACTAATAAGTTCTTATTTTTCATATCATGCATTAATTTTATCTTTTCCCATTTTTTTCAAAAAGATTTATATTGTTTTCTCGGACTTAAGTTTGTGGGCACCACTTTCAGTAGCATGTTATACTTGATCCCAAAATAAGGGATAAAAAGCTTAACGTTGCACTGGTATGTGATTGTATGTAAAGTTTAAACTATTTATCATCTCTCACAGGAAAAAATGGAAATAGTAGAAGTCATAGAGCAAATTAAAATGCACAAGAATATAGATTGTTTTGAAAAATATGTAAAATATTACATGGGAACGTAAGCTACCGTAATGCTAATTCTTGTTACGTATGACTAGAATTTTATAAAATTTTCTTTTGTCAACTGGACATAATTACACTGTTATTTTATAAACATTTATTTAGGTAAAAGAAAATCGCTTCTCAGCCTATCCAAAAAATGCTTACTACGGGATTGACGGCTATTTTGTCATATACGTAATGCATGTCGCTCAAACGGTCGTACACTTTAGGCTTTCAGCTTTTGACAAGATCTATTGCTTGTATGCGTAAGTAACAAATACCGTAATTAATATTAAAACATTAGGCTAAATAAAGATGACTCTAGTGGGATATTACGAATCATAAGGAGTTTCAAATTTGACCTAAGTTTTGAGCGTACCGTCTGGTTAGAAAGTACATGAAGTATTTATTTGAACTGCAAAGTTAGAAGTTTTAAATTTAAACCAGTTCAATAAGTATGTAAAGGAGGAATTTAAAGTAGGATTTAACAGATAGATTTAAAAAGTGCTAAATATTTAAGTCTTTGCTTTCAAGTAATTGTTTTAATATTGTATTGTTTCAAATCAAGTTGTTAAAACATCAATATTGTCGATTGAAAAAGCGGAAAATTATTTAAAACACAGAATACAATTTTGTCAAGTTTCAGAAGAGTGACTCAGTATGTCGTTCATTTTGAAGGAGATGCAGTTGCAATGTGCTTACAGTACAATGGTTTTGTAGGTATGTAACACAATGTAATTTAATTTTTAACAATGCATTCATTAGAACTTATAATGGCCTTATCATTGATCGATTTATTACGTTTATGTTACACACAATCCTCTTTCACAAACTTCTAAAAAATAGTGTAAAAATGTAAATCCCTGCAGCATAGGGTAGAGGTGGACAAAACATGGTCACGTGACGAATAATTTTGCAATACGGAAACTTGATAAAATTTCTGTGTTAGTCATAAATACGTTTTTATAGCGGCAAAAGAGATAAAAATCTCCACATTGTGACTACGCAAGGTTAAGTATGAGCTTCAATTAAAAAACACAGACCAGTTTTGAGAAGATAAGAAGTAAACAACGTTAGCTTCAGAACATAAAAAATGAAAAGAAGTGTTACAAAATTTACTAAATTTGTTTACGTATTCAATAATTAGCTTACCTAAGTCAGTTTTGATATAGAAATTTTGTATTTTCGGGGACTGCATTATTGTTATTAAGCCTGCTCAGAGTGACACTGATTTTAACCGATAAAGAAGAAAAGTGATGTCTTCTCTTTAAGAAAGGTTTGTTACAACCTCCCAAGTTTTTCTCCCGTTTAATTATCTGTTATCACGCATTTTGCCGAGAGAGAGCTCAATTTACCTCTAAAACATACATTCATGATCTGTAACATACGTACTGGGAATCACTAAACAGCGCTCTCACGTAGAATATGGGAACGATTTATTTATGAGTTAATCTTTCAGGGAAGGGCTCTGACGTACTTCGCCACTCTTCCGCGCAAGGGTTACCCTCAAGTAAAATTTCAGTAAATCATGTTTCCAACCCAACATGAGTAATATTTTATAGCAGGCGAAATTTATTGGCTTGGGCTGGACATGTTGATATCGAATGGTTTGGCGTTCCACACGAGCATATTCATAATTAGTATTACGTAGAACAAAATGAAAGAGGTCACGGTCTCATGGAAGGCCAAAATGGCAACATGTGGTCAACGCTACGAACAGAGCAGTTCCCATCTACTGCCATTGCCAATGTGCGCCATCAACTTTTATGACAACCCGTGTGTTTATTTAAATTCCATTCTAACGCTTCCCAACAAAGCCTAAAAATAATTTTGAATGTAACTTTAATAGTCGCTGCGCAATTGACAAATGAGTTTCTAGTTAGAGTGAATCGTCAAGGCGGGGGTTTGATAGATGGACACAATTTCTAATCCATCTTTTTATTTAAGTACCGGCACTGAGTTTTCCTATTTTCTTGATAGCATAGGCATTATTTAAGGGCGAATTCGAACATTTGTAGCTAATGTCTATAGGCATAACCTTTGGTCCACAAACCCAGCGGCGCCACCAGATGGATGGGGCACCCCCTTATGGCCTTTGCCCCCGACGCTCCAGTCGCACAAGTATACAGCCACAGGAAAATGCGGACGCTGCAGCATTTTGCCCCCCCCCCCAACCTTTTGAAATCCTGGTGCTCCTGCACAAAGCCCTTTCTGTCAAAAGCTATTTCCTGCATAGGAGGATACCAAATCTAGTGGACTTTTTCTTATGGTCCAAAAAATTGGATTACTTTGCCGCACAAAGTGATATTTTGGGAAGAAGCAAAAATCAAACAGAAAATATGATGGACTCTGAATCCAAACACAGAAAACATGCCGTTTGGGAGAAAATTAAAAGCAATTGGCTATTTTTTAATGTTGTGTATGAATAATTGAAGGTATTTAAGAAGCTTTATTGTTTGGTAATGTGCGTGCAGAACTGTTGCTACTTGATGTTCTATGAGATATTGTACAAATGTATGTATATAACTTCAGCTAACTATACATATAATTGACATATATCCCAAATGACATTTTATCGATTTCCTTTCTGCTTACATTTTTGCATGCATGATACTAGCCAATTAAAAAGTTGGGCCACTCGTTTACTTTATTTTGATGTAATAACCACAGGATCTTTTCATAAAGCCCGTATGAATATTAATATTGAATAATAATGTTAATATTAATTGAGTGTTCACGCGTACCGTAAAGGAATCGAATGGTAGTATGTAACAGTATACCAAGGCAAGGCCGAACCGGGGTAAGGGTACAAGTTTCCTGTATCGAAATTTATTTAATAAAACGTAGCTGAGAAAGGATGGGGGTGGCAGAAAATATTAGATGGAAGTTATTTACACAAAGCGTATTCTTCAGAAATAACTCCAGCTTAACTTGTGCATGGACTATCAAAGGTGATTCCTTTAACGTATGTAAAAACTCAAATTTCTAGTCATCCCTGTGCTATGTTAATTTATATGAAACTCTCGGAAATTGATGGTTTGAGCCAAAGATGAATATTATTTTTTGCATGTTGTGTGTAATAGTTCATTGCTCCTTACCAGTCACTAACGTGATTGTATCGATTACAAAAAAGGAAGAAAAAAACCTTTACAACTCTATTGAATAAGTACCCCTCTTGAAAAGCAAAACAATTGTGATCACCTTATAAGGAAACACTATTAGGAACTATGTGTGTGTCTCATATTGCATTAAGGTAGCCCTGGAAAAATAAATAATGTAATTTACATTTACCCCTGAAGATATCAATCTGCAATAAGATTGTTCAACGCATATTGCATTTCTCCTTGTTCTATCTGATTAGATGGCGGTACACATGGTTTGGGGCTCCGTAAGTGGGCACTTATCGGGAAAAGAACTATGTTTGATTAAGTTTTAAAATTACTGATGAAGGCCTAGATGGGACGACTACAGTGTCCCATATAAAGAACCAAGAAACGCTATTCTCCAGTGCAGAACAAAGCCTGAAACTACTCAGTTCCAGCGCACGATCCGGAGGGGACGTGCCCGAGAGAGCCAGACCCCAGTCCTGCCATAGTCAAAACAAGAACTGTTTTATATGGCTTCTGCAGAGTTTACCGAGAGACATATCACCTATTGTTATGTCATCTCTAGCAGGATGTGTTAATTTAATATTCTTGGTGTTGAATACATTCTGCTTTTACAGATACTAATCACAGAAAGGAGAATAGTTCTTATTACACATCGAACTAATTCTTATCTTTTCTTCAAGTGACGAGTAAAGGAATATTTGTCTCTTTCTTTGGGAGGATGTATTTAGGATTGATTAAACATTTTCATTTAACACCAAACGTTTACTTCTTTGTCGGGAAAATGCACTTCCCACGATCAGTATGTGGGCTTGTTAAACCTGAAACAGTCATATGTTGGTAGGCTACGTTATTACACTTGCATTGCTCATGAATAATTCGTACGACGATTGGAAACAAAGGAAAAAAGCGGAAGTTACGAAAAAGGGATGAATGAAAGACCCTTTTATAAAGAGGTCTGCCTCGTTTAAAGAAGCCCAACACATGCAGTGCTTCCAAGGGCTTCGTATACTATTGCCTGATTTTGCGTGCAGACTTCGTGCATAAATTTAGCAGTGGGAACGTTGCAAGGCCGAATTTTCTTTGAAAGAAGTTTCAAGATGTTGGTAATTAGTCGAACTAGATTTATCAAGATCCTAAACACAAACAGAGTGAGATGAAAGGGTGTTTATGTTATTTTGGAAGGTGTCTGAAGAGATTGGTGGCTTGAAACTGCCGTGTGAAACATGCCAGATTTATTCACTTTCAGATCGAAGAATTTTTCTGATGAAATTCACATCACGGTAAATGATCTAGCATAATAAAGAGAAAACATTGCAAACCAAAGAAAAGTCCCCCGAATCATACTCGTGTTTCTGAGCTGATTTACAAGAACAAGTTTTTAGGAAATTTTATAATTTGTCAAAATTTTGAAAGATTAATTAAGTTTCGCAAGAAACACACGTTGTGAAGTGTCTTTTTGATCAAACAAAGAAAACGTCTAAACATCTTTATTTAGGAGAATTAGCTCAGGGCTAATTTTGGTGAAGTACGGTAAGACAAGTTCTTTCCTTTGTTATACAAGTTTCGACTTTTTGCACAATGACAAACGTTACATGAAAGCTCATGTAGTTATAAAACATTGCTTTTTTGAGGTGAAACGTCCCATGACGTCATACATGTAATGACCAATCAACGAGTCACATATAGTATCAAACATTGACAATTATCCTGTTGTGACAAAGTACGGATATTATAGTAAGAAGAATCAAATCTGGGGGAATCTTTCAAAATTCTCTTCACTTCACTAAAAGGAAACCTGAAAAGCTCATAATGCGAAAAGCATGTCTTCTTTGTGTAAATAAACGTTCACATGTCTTAAAAATAACCAAGGCTGTTCGCAGCACTGATTGCAAGTGATTGTATACACATGCTTATACACATATCAATATTATACTAACAGTGTAGAGAAGTCACTGTAAAGGCGGGAGTTCCTTGTCTATTTTGATTGTACTTAACATATTACATATAAGTTAAATAGAGACAAATAGTCCCGGCTCGTTAACCTATACTTTCTTACAGGGTAATTTAATTAATGCGAACCGACACCTTTATCACGTGTTTTGTTTATCTTAACACCATTAAAGATGGCTAAAAGCTTACGTTTTCGGAAAATATTTACCGGCAAAAATAAATAACCCGAAGAGAATAAACAATCTGACACAGACATAGCGATACTAAAACAAGTTGAGAGTAATGATTAATTCCCCCCTTATATAAATTTTGTCTTGAAAATCTTTAGCAAGAACCTTTCATCGCATCGCTATAGAATGAGTAACGGCAACGCGTTTACAATCATACCGTGGAGGAGGAATGCCATACGGGATCTTATCAACAACAAACTTTTAACCTTAAATATTTTTTTCTTTTTGTCTCTTTTTACGAAAAATGAAATAAAAGGAGATTCCTTTACTCGAGACCAAAAGGCACTTTTTCTGTTCAAGGAATTTTTTAAAGTCAGAATCCATATTGAATGTATTTAAACGTTTCTCTTGGTTTGTCTTATGAATGAAACTCATAATTACATTCATAAAAAGAAAATGCTTGCATTCTTCGGTGCAGTATTTTATTAAATGAAAAATGTATAACTGAGGTTATAAAGAATATGGTAATTATGTGAGAAGGTTTTAATTACGTCTTATCGTGTAATACATTTTATCTTGAAACAACTAATTAAAAAATCTGTTTTAAATTAATCCGCCAACTGGTGAAAGATAAGGAAATATACAAAATGCCCCTTGTATTTGTGGAACAAAAGAAAAGAATATCTTCACCAGAAAAAAAAAATCAAAATGGGATTTAATTCCTGAGATTGCCTGATTTTATTGATTAATTTATCTGAATTACTGGCGGAGTAATATGTTTATTTAAGTGAAGACCTTCCCTGGAAAATAATCGTTCTCGGTGTTAACTTATTAGGCCAAGAAAATTGAGTAAAATTCATGACACTTTATCACTTCTTTCATGCATCCGCCTAAAGATGACATGAAAAATGAACCCTTCTGATAAACAATCGGTGATAATAGTTTGTGGCGTAATTCCGTTTACTGGATGGTATTTTTGTCATATTCGTCCGTTAACCTTAATATCTGGAAGTAATTTAAATGATTAGAAAAATCCACAGTTCTGTCCGTTGAGCACTTCGGTAGATGTCGTCGCCGTTTTAGGGGCGATGAAAAACGGTTCGAGGGATCGGATTACCTGAATCATTCGTCGTAATTTGTGGCAAAACGAAGCAAACTCTTAATCAGTAGGTGCTCTCATATGTTATAATTCTTTAGCGAATCAGGTCTCCCCTTGGCAGTTACTGTGATTAAAATGCTCTATATAGGCTTAGTGGTTAAGGAGCCGAGACAGTTGGTTAACGGGGAAGAACATACACTTGAGTCTATAGGTGGCGACGGCGGCTCAAAATACCCCAGCTCCGTAGATTTATATTCGCGATAAACTTTTGTGACGTTGCAGGTTCTTTTACGGTTTATACGTGAGCTAGGAGGCACATGAAATATTGAATAAGAAGGCTGGAAGTAAAGTCGTTTAAATGTAGTTCCATAGGTATTTGTTACGGTGTAACATACCATGAACATGAATGGTAAACACGGTGTAGGCTGAAGTTAGTATGTAGTGTTGGTCGTGTTAGGCTATCATGGCTTTGCGATATCACATGTTACATAAATAGTGTCACGTTCAAATACGGCGAGACAGTGATATATATCAAAATTCTTTGTTCGACTTTGTCTTATGTCTTAGAGTTTGTTGGATTTTCTATACATTTACCATTATTTTTTCAAGTTGACCACAAATTCCATCGTCTTATATTAACTTTTTCACCTCCTAACCATATTACGACTGTTTACAACTGTAGTCAACTCAACTTACTGTTTAATAAAAGTAAGACCTACGTCAGGCACACACCGTGTGTCTGCAATTACTTACTATATGATTTCGCTAGGTTTTATCATGTTTAAAGAGTTTATACCGTTTATGGTATACGTTAATTCGATTTGTCGATTACAAAATTTTCGTCATAAGCCGTACCGAAATACCCGTACCAGACAGAATAAAAGGTTACAAATCGATAATGATAAATATTGCTCTACAAATTTTGAATGTGTATTTGGTATCCTTCTTTAATTCATAAGAAGGATTTTGTACGGATCAAAGGGTGGATACTTACAAAACATAGAGAAAAAGAAACTTATGAGTCTGTTCTTTGCAAAGTCGAAATCTTAGGAAGTTTAAATGTTCAATTACAAACACCCATTGCTATAAGTACTTTTGAAGTTTTAATACGATATCGAACAAATTGCAAAGGGAATGACACTTCTCTCTGAATAATCGATAGAAATAATCACCGAATACTGCTACTACGGATAACCGGTGCAGGCATTTTCGCTAAACGTGATAACTTTAACACTCACAATCATTTCAAATAAATTAAGATAGTTCTCGTCCATCAATTTTCACAGTATATTCTTGAAAATAAACTTTAAATAAAAGAATTATAAAGTTTTCATGTATGTACACTTTAGTGACTTGCTCAAGATTGGGTAAACTCGTTTGTATTCATGCTACCATACCAAATATGCAGTCAGAGTAATAATAAGCAGGATGGACTAGCCATAATTGGCTTTTGGGCAATGACTGCATGGTGGGCCAGTGGACCCGCTGGGCGTGTCGGCTGAGTAAATAATGGATAGAAACTTAAAATGACCAATGTGTCAATTACTTCGGTGAAGGATAACCGGATCCTGGTAGTAATACCGGGATCGTGGTTACAATATTTCATACTGAAAAGAATGGTCATCTCTCAGCTTTAATTTTCATGCAATATCTTTTCAGCAGACCATAAGCATGCAGGCCAGTAAGCATTAGCTTGTAACGAAAAACATTAAATACAAGTATAATACATTTCCATTTTGTTTCACAATTTTAAAATATGTTATGAACATGACCTGGAGACAAAAATCGAGAAACATTTATCAGATAAAAGCCAAACTTTTCAAAGTAAATCAAAATCTATCTAGCTATCAACTTTGCTTATTTCGGTAAAGATCATTTATTATTTTAACTCGAAGAGAGTTCATACGTGGTATATTTGTATTGCGCTATGCCAATAAACTTTCATGCATTACTTGCATACACATACCAAATATGGGAGAAGAGCATCACGTGACTAACTGTAGATTTGACGTCATTAATCAAATTGTGATTATAGTCACGTGCATGCAGGTTGCACATTTGTAAAAAGTCTTTTACTTTCATATGTATGAGTTCCAAGATAAATTGATACTAAAATTTAAAGATAGCACTCCCAAATGTAATGCGGAAAATTCTCAGTTTTCTTTTTTTTACTTCGAAAGAGTAATTATTGTTTCATAATAGTCTTTAATACTTAATTAACAAAGAAATTAAAGATAATGATGCAATGGATCGTATTGATGTATTTATGCATTTTCTTGTTAAAATGAACTCACATTCAAATAATGTTACGGAAATAAGGCTACGTAATATTTGGGACGGTAGTTTTCAAATGGCCACAAATTTGTTTTAGGCGTAGGTATCGATAAGTCAGTCTATAGCATGATGCCATATACGATATACCGTACAACCGTGCATACTATTTATCGGTTTTATCCTGTGCAGCGATTTGCGCTATTCTCAACGGTATCCCATTTATGTTGATGTCATATATGCAAGCTAGTGAAGCCTTTTACATCCACATTTACCGTGCGTCATCAGTATACAAGCTATCTACATTGTAGCAATCCTTTAAGGAATAAAAGTTAGCGTGATTTTGAAATTTTAAACGTTGCTATGGCAAATCGTTTCTATTTGAACAAAGACTTAATTTCTCAACATCTGAATTCGATCAGAATAATTGGAGTTTCGAAACGAAGTATTTCGCTATTTTCCCTCTTGTGTATATTTTCCAAAAAAGAAAGTATTTTCCTAGTGCAAATTACATACTCCGGCTGTATAAATCAAAACGTGTTCTCACAAAAGCTTAAAAAATAAAAACAAAACACTTATGTTGCAATGGGAGACAGTTTTCTTTTTTCACCAATGGCTAATTGTTTGTTTTTTGTCCAACGGTTGATAGAAAAGTACCAACTTTTGCCATTAAAAAGGCAAAAAATCTTTTTTTTGGGGGGGGGGGGATTAAATTCCTTTTTTGATACAAATTTGCCTAAAAAGCATATATAAAAGGACGTAGATTGTTAAAACTTTTATCCATCATTTATTTATTTACAATGATTTTATGCTAAACCTAAAATTTTAAGAAAAAGGGTGAATTCATTTCGTATCATACAGGTGACCTTTGACCTAATTGTCAAAAGTGACCATAGACAGTGATTTGTTTTACTCTGCCATTCTGACGGAATCGTATCTGCCAGATACTGATGCTTTATCTCTATGGGCGTGGCAGAACACAACATCGCATATCAGATATACACGGAAACTTCGTGATCTTTTCTAAGCGGCAGATCAACATTTCTCGTCGGATTTGATCTTTTTTCTTTTCCTTTTTTGAAATGTCGACGTCCTCTGTTGCTCTCTATACCTTAGGCGTCTGATATCACCTTAACGTTGCTCGCACACCGAGCTGTTCACGCATGCTTCAGCTCACGGTGATAAGCTTTTTTTACTTCAAAATTTTGGTTTATCCTGCCTAAGTTACTAATTTGATTTGGACCTAATGAACGCATAGTAAATCCAATTTGCTACCTTTTCTTGGGGTGACGTCTGGATGTGGGAACAAAGGTATTTCATACCAAAGTTAAAGAAAATGCCGGAGAATCAGATATGCATCCGTTGGCAAGAATCGAGTCAAAATGGAAGAAAATCTGCAGTTTTTTGTGTTTACGGTGTGTGGATCAATGGATGAAGTCGTCAGGCTTTTTGCCAATTAAAATTGTGTTTGGGAATCCAGCAAGGCCACAGTCGCTATTCGCGAAACGAGAAATTCTGCCTCGACCGTTCGCCTGCCATCAGTATACAAGACTAATTAAGGTGCCCGCCATCACATGCAATTAACCTAAGTGCCTTTAAATATGCATTTTATGTACCCGTAAATGGGATCTACACAGAACTCAGTCGTATTTCTTGAAAAGGCTTGCTTTATTCGCTGAGTATAGAAATAAAGGATACTTTTATCTATTTTAATTGTAAATATTTGATGTCTTTCTGTGGAGCACGGTATATACAAACGCTGCACATGCATTAATATAAACCAGCTGTAGCAAAAAAAAAAGCTTCTATCAAAACTTTTAAATCATTTTGGTAATGTGTAGTACCACTTTAATTGCCTTCAAAAGCATTTGATAAATTTTGAATTTCTTTTTAATGACTTTTTTGAACTTTGCCAGAAGGTACATTAAACGCGAGACACTAAACTGCTAAATCTACACACAATTTAGGTGGACTATACCAAATAAAAAGTATTGGGGTATCATTTGACCATACTATTAACATTTGCGGGCTATTATCAGATTATAGTATTGGGTGATTTGCCGACTGCATCTAATATCTGTTCCAAATGGTTTAAAATGGAGCCTAGAAGGAGTGTGAAGGGGGTGGGTGGGATAGCTGCATGGTAAGTCTTTCAGACAGAATGGGTCAACTCTTACCATTCTATTGGACACTTCCATTGAAAAAGTATAAATTCTGCACAAAACATTAAAAAACCCTGTTCTTTTATCTTTAAATATTTTAAGGTACAAGTTCTGTCTTAATTGGTGATATAACCTTACGTACATGTCTCCCAGTAAAACAGATTGCAAATGTTTTTCAGAGAAAAATAGTTGTGAACTGTATGTATTTCAAAGATTACAGCTTTTGTTGCTGTCATCATTGTTTTATTAACATTACTTTCATTTAAGTTTCCATTTTTTTTGTTTCTTTTTCATTTGTGAATTGAAGAATGGAGAAGTTGTTTGTGACCTCTCTGAAATGCAAAGGCAAAGTACAATCTTAAATTAAATTGACTTAAAGCGAAATTGCCTGGAAAGAGGTGAATGCATAAATAATTATACTGCTTTCAAATTTCTCATTAATTCTGAAACATAGGATAACAACAACCCTATACTTAAAGATGAAAACTCATAGACTCAACAAAACTTATAATAATAAAAAGTTATTTTAGCCTGTTCTGAACCCTGTGAAATTTTATCTACTTGCCTATTGTATATATAAATTTCTTCACGCCATTCAATGCATGAGTTCGTGTCCGATCTTTTGAAGAGGGACACAAGAAAAAGAATGTGTTTATTTAATGATGCCAGTGTTGGAGTGAACCTTTCAACATGTACCCATAAATAAAACTACAAGTTTCCCAAAAAGGGTTATTACTACTCAATCCCTCTTCCCGGCCGCATTACGGTATTTTTTACCGTAGGGTAACTTTCAGTTTTTTATTCAGTCCACTTCTCTAAATCTCCCCAGAATGGGCACAAAAGAGTTGTAAGAAAAACAATGGAGATTACGACAAATAATATTTTGATTTAAAGAAAAAAAATTAAGAAAGAAAGAGAAGACAAAGAAAAACAATAAAAAAGTCATAAATAATCATTTATCTTCACGCAAACCCAGATTAAGGCAATGCAGGCTAGGAAAGAGAGCAGGAAAATAAGATGAAGGTAAAATCTTGGTTTATTTCTTATCTATTTTTGTTGGTTTTATGGATCTTTGAGTTACTTAAAGGAAACAAGTTTTGATCATAAGGCATAGGTATAGCCATCAAAGCCCATTGGCATAAGTTTTATTTATTCTTTCATAGTTCATTAATACGATGTTTGGTTTTGCAAGTATTTTTCCGTTTTCTTAAATTTGAAGCAGAGAGTTTCCATTGGAAGCAACTCCCTGGTTGAAGTAAGTGTGAAACTCTACTGAAACGTTGATAAAACACGAGATATTGAAGGGTCCGTCATGCGGGTATCGTTTCTGGAGTTTGTCTAAGACGTCAATGAATGTTGTCAACAAATATTAAACGAATTTTAAGCATTGCATCAAATAAAATTACTGAAAATAAATGTATAATTTGAGATGGTTACAATAGAGTATGTAAAGATGGCTCAATGGAGAGATTTTCAAGTACATCCTCGATCATAAATCGAAGTTTTGACCTCGCAATTATAAAAAAAAACATCTTTTGTGTTTTTATTTGTAAAAAGTCTATCTATTCAATGTTTCGCACTAAAAATTAGGGGCATTTTTTCATTTTTTTTTTGCAACCTATTCGTAGAGTTTATTTTCTTTTCAAGACAATTTTGGAAGATATTTTCCGGACGCCATTCGAACAGAACAAAACTTTTCTGTTTCATAAGTATGTGAACCTCGAAAGTGTAAGGCACTCACAAATACCAGACAATCACGGTAATACTTATGATATACTTGGTACAGGCCTATATTATACCACGCAAGCATGACGTTGGTACAACTCCTTTTCGCTTTGTGGGCCGGGCGTCTTATCTGATGACATTTTTTCAGATCAGATTTTACTTGGAACGCAATATAAGGTTAAAACCTTTTCGAGTTTGTGTATCTGGCTATCTAGTCTGTGCACTGACGCGAAATTTTCCGTCCAACCGCAAAAGTCATCCCTCTCTTTAAAGTTTGCTTTCAATGTTTTACTTTTGCCGGCCTTCTGTGCGTTTAATGCCCTGTATCTCCAATCGGACCAGCCCAACCCGCTGTTGTTTACTCGTCATACAAGGGCTGTAGTCCTTATGTACACGCTGAGAAAAATAAATATGTCGGATTCCATCCGATCAACGTAAAACCCGCGCGACAGCACGGTAAAAAGAATTTACTTGAAATAAAAAGCCTAGTATACATTCCTCACAAGAAAAATTGAACATGTCTGCCAGGATTGATTCGATTACATTTTAAGCCCTCTTAATTTATATCGGATAAACAAATATTGTCCGTATGTCAAGCTATTGCAAGGCTTCTGTTCAGTTGTTTCATCTCCGTTAAAAGCACCACACGTTTTTGTTTGCAGAAATACCTCGGTAAGCTTCCATTTTTTCTTAAATTTTGGTTTCTGTCTTGTCGCTTGTGAAGAGCTCGCTGGCTGTCGAGAGAGAGAGGAAAAGAAAAAGAAAATAGAGGAAGTGAGAGTTAGAGAGAGAGATAAAGAATCTCCTTTTATTTGCTTAGGCCACTCCTTATCAAATTTGATTCTTATCTCGATCCTATTTAAAAACCTGGGAAATCCTATTAGCTTTATTGAGCTAGCCACAGAGTCGAAGCGATGGAAGGTGTCCTACTGTAACAACAACTGCACACTAGCTCAACTGCCGATTTCTCCGCGTACCAACTGTACCGCCGGACACCGCTGTGTCGTAATTCATTCTTTGCAACGGTAGCGAAAAAATAAAGATCACTGCTCGGACAAAATAGCCCATTTGATGTGATAAATGTGTTTCCAATATTTCGTAATTATGATGAAACGCGCGACAGAGGGTCGACTCGACGACTGATAAGGGTGTCTTCAAATTTTAAACCCCCCAAATATAGTTTTAATATACAAATGTGTGGTGTTTACACAACCCAATTTGTCGGAAGCATTAGTAATTACTCTTTAACGAGTTCGCTCCCAAAACTGATGTGGTGTACAGGCCTACCAGCCTCGCAGTCGCTTGTATGACCAATTCGGTCACTACCTAGCCCCAACTCTAAAAACATAAATTTTCAGGACAGATGAAAAAAAAAAACCCAGAAAGACTGACGGTGGTAATGGGCAATTTTCCCATTCAAAATATATATTTTCCGGTCAAATCTCTTGAACGGTACATTTACACTCTAAGTTTGACATGGAGCTTCTTTATGAATTTTTAATAGCCTGTTCAATCGTTCGTATGATGGTGAGCTTGTGTCGAGTTTTAAACGTTATGGTTGCGATCTACAGTTCCGCCGTGGTCTCTTGCCAAAATTGTCAGAAATTAATTTGTCGTGTGTGTTTAGTATCGTAAACTTTGGAAGGACGTTTCAACGCCGTGTGTATTTCAAGTTCGATCGGAAACTTTACTTCAATCTCTTGCTTCAAATGTTTCCGGGTAACATCAGGAGAGATTGAATGACTTTTTTGTAGACCGACTGTCACGTACGTCTAGTGATGTAATTTATTTTTAAGAAAGTGTTCATTGAAAATATTGAATAAATTATAAGACTCAAAAAAAAAAAAAAAATGTGGCTTCAGCCACAAAGGGAAAAATACAGGTATTAAAACTGGCAAAAAAGAATTAGTTACTGGCAATGAAACACAACTCGAAAAATTGGGACAACTTAATGAAAACGAAACACTTTTTCGTTGTATAACTAAATACTGGGCTCCTGGCAGGAGTACAAAATGAAATAGTGCAAAGCGATTTACGGTTTCATGAAATAGGCTTAACTCCTGATTTTATTGTGTTTTAATACCATCATGCAACAAGTCATGAGTTTTAGTGTAATTTGATGGGTACGTTAGTGCATCCATTTGACATTATTCTCCCGTAACAGTATGGACGCAGTTAAATGTTTCTAGTGTTGGGTTGTCTTTCTTTACACTAAAACGGTGTTTGTGTAAACAGTAAACATTTAGCAGGGATTTTAACATTTTTTTCATCATAGCTATTTCTGGCAGATGTCATATTGATAAGAAAACATGAAGACAAATTTTCTTTCTGGGTTGACTAAAATAAGCATAATGCAAAATAATTAAATGTTACAGCATTGTTTATCTCATACTATTAATTCATGCAGGGCCGGGAGCTGCAGCCCCCCCGCCCCACAAAAAATCAGTAATTCAGTTTAAAATGGTTTTTGCCTTATTAAGTCCAAAATTATCTTAGAAAATGTCAAAACTTAGGAGTTGGATAATTCACCACCTTCCCAGTCTTAGAAATCTTTCGACGGCACTGCCATGAATGCTACGTAAATTCTGCTTTGGTGTCAGTGATAGCACGCCCTCTACAGCAACAGGTCAATCATTTAATGTAGTATTTGAGAAAGCGGATCTGAAAATTGTTAATTGAAACAAGACAATTGATTAAAATATGTTTAATACTAGCCTGCTGCATCCTGTTTAAATTTTTACTTTTTATGCCTTAAATTCTTCAGCGGAGGCTATTCCAAGATGCGCTGGTTGCCAAGACCCTATCTTGGACCGGTTTATTTTGAAGGTTCTGGATCGTTCCTGGCACGCTAAGTGTCTCCAATGCGCAGATTGTCATTCCCAGTTAAGTGATCGGTGCTTCTCAAGGAACGGTCAGGTTTTTTGCAAGGAGGATTTCTTCAAGTAAGTGAATATAACTTTATTTCCTTAGTTTGGGGACGCTTTAGCTTTTTCTGGGACGAATGGGGCAACTCCAAATTGTTTACACAACCTTAGAACTGACACTAACCTGAGCAGATTTTTTTTTTCGTTTGTGATAATATCTGTGAAAATTTATGAAAATCATCCCTTTCGTTTGGAGGTGGGGGGGGGGGGGATATTTATTCTCGTTCATCTCCACAGATTATTCCCATATTGGCGCCCCCCCCCCGTCAGATATGACTACACCCGGATACTTTCCACCTGGATATTCCGAATTTTCCTGTGGAGCGTCGTCCGTGTGGGAATTGCCGGGGGGAGACTGGAACTGTCTGGGTGGGAAGGTGGGGAGGGGGACTGTTCGGTCGTGTATTTCCGTATGCTCTTCTTCAAATCAGTGATGCTAAACAGCTAAAGGACGCCACCAGTACCATTTCAAGGCTGCGTCATTTGACTACAATATATAAGTATGCGTGTGGATATCTCAATGATATCTGCACAGATACATTTACGGTTGGTTTTGGAGAACAATTCTAAAGGACATATAACAGATCTGGTGAAATGAAATCATTTTAATTTACAGATTAATTCGAGCTGCTTGTTATCTTCGTCGTCTTAACAATATTCCAAAAGTGATAAGAAAAAAATATCAATTTGAACAAAATTTTAAGTTTTCGCAGTAATCTTGGAAATTATTTTGACAAGAGTAGTGACACTTTTGATAAATGGTGAACTTGACTAAGTTATTGTCACACCTAAACAGGTAAGATGTGTTTTAGGGGTGGGGTCAGCTGACCTCTGAAGAAGGCTTCTCAAACTGCTACTATTGACTCAGGGGTATCGATTCTATCTTAAAACCCGTCATGAGAGAGGACTGTTCTTTAATAGGGAAGTCAATCCTTCCCGCTGTTGCCTTTACATTTTTGTATTAATTCGTTAGCAGGTCATGAAAATCTAAGGAACGGGCCTGTGCAGTCCCAGACTTTTGTTTTTGGGGGGTCATACGGTTGGAGTCCCTCCATTATTTGTACAATAACTGTTTCAATATTCATATATGATGTAGAATTAAATTTAGCAGTATCATCATACTATAAAAACGACAAACTTCTTATCATCTATAGAGACTACTGCCACCACGATCACACTTTGTGTTTGTATCAGACCCCCCTCCCCCACCCATTCATATATATTTGTCTAGAAAATTACTTGCATCATGACAGTAAGTTTTTCATTGTGGGTCATCCCCAGACCCTTAATGTAGAGATCTGAGGGTCGAGATTTTGGTCAGTTAAGTTTGTTGTCCTTCCGGGGACATAGCTCCTTTGAGTAGCAGAACTCCTCCGGGAGTAACGTTTGGTTTCTCCCTTTTGCTCTTCGCCAGAGAGTCGAAGGGACTTTGGAAAAAGTAGATTTATCTAGACTTTTACCCTAATCATTAAAGCCAATGTTCGAATTCTTTACCTATTCATATTTCCTCTTGCAGACGTTTCGGTACCAAATGTTCTTCATGCGAAAAAGGCATTGCACCTACAGAGATAGTACGGAGGGCCCAGGATCACGTTTACCATCTACACTGTTTCTGTTGTGTTATGTGTAGCAGGCAACTAGCTACGGGAGATGAGTTCTTTTTACTCTCTGACAACAAACTTGTTTGCAAGAGCGATTACGAGGCGGCTAAAACTAGAGGTTAGTTTTCAATTTTCTCAAAAATTGAAAAGTTTACTCCACTCTCTAATTCAGTTGCGTGCAAAAGTGACCTAGATATAGTGAAATCAACTATTGATGTGTACGGAAAGGTCATACATGGTCATACTCTTCGAATGAAGACTTTTGGTCAAGATTTTTTTCTGGGTTGGAAGAAGAACCATTCCCCCACCCCTTCTCTAGATAAGTCTTTGATCAATAAAATTTTATTTCTCGCACATATTCCTGACAATGAAAAATTAAACTGGTGTAAAAATTGTGAGAACTGAAATGCCCGCTAAAGAAAAATAAATCTTTTGGTAGGTGGACCAGGAACGTACGAAAGGTATTTCCATTGTTTAAAGTGTACCCGTTTAAGATTACAAGAATATTAGAAGAATATTTTATAGGATGGAAATGAATCTTATTTACCCAACTCCAATTGTCATAGCTTAACCCTTTGCTGAGTTATAAATTGTTGCAATTTATTCAGTTAATTTGACATTGCGCAATAATTTGTGATGTCCTTCTTGTACATTTCACATTACCTAGTTTCATTTCTTGTTGAAATTAAAATGTTTTTATGACCTCGAAAATCTTCCTGTTTTCTTGCATAGCATGTTGTACGGACAGGGCTAGTATAGTCAAATCACGCTATAGCAGTAAGAAACTGACCACATTTTGGCACAAAGTGCAGTGGCTCTCGGAAAAACAAAGAAATTCAAAGACAATTATTTGAGTAGTGCAAGAATAACATCACAAATTATTGCGCAATCTACCATTTTAAATTGAGTAAATAAGCTTCAACATTTTACATATCAGATCAGGAATGTCCTGCGAAGATCGGATTTAGACCATTTGAAATCATTTTTCAAGCTTTGTAACATATATTTTTTTTGAAATTTCAGACTCATTTGTCTAGCCTCAGCCCCCCGCCTCAGCCCCCCCCCTCACCTCACCGAATTTTTCAAATCCATTTGGACCCACTTAATAGAATTTTTTTTATTTTACTGGAGATTTGTCACTGTCCAAGATTTGATCCCCATTCCTAATTTGTTTAAAAACTTGTACCGTGACATGTTTCGAATCGGCCATAGATTAAGTGAGGGCGGTATTTCGATAATCTTCTGTTTCTTTTCAGACTCATAGAGAACTTTTTTAGCCATGGGTAATGACAATCTTGCCCAAAGAGTTAAATAGATATTATGATTCTCACATCATTGCAACTATATTTACATTACCTGTTAAAAATAACTTTATGTTCTTTAACATTTTTCAGTACTTTGAAGTAAGTAGTTACAATGACTGTGTATATGCGTGGAAATATAGTATTTTCCTGGTGTATAAACCAGCAACATTTTAATTCCGATACCTCTGCTGTGTCAAGTTTCACGCGTAAAGTATCTATATACTACAGTCAGAGATATCAAGTTCGGCAAAACCAATATAAAACTTTTATTTTTGAAAATAATGAGAGGTAGAAGTAGCCTACTGTAAGAGTATCTCTTACTTTGTCACAAGCTTTAGTCTTCGAGACAACCTGTAATTTTTGTGTTTGATGAGTCTGTCTTATATTTGCACTCTTGTTCGTTCTGTGACCAGCAAATGAAGGAAAAAGACGAAAAAGTCTGTCTTTTTAGGCAAGATTCTTTCAGGTCAATTTTAATTTGATTAAAAGTCAGGGCAAAGGTATAGGCGGGAGAGTCCATCTTACTAACTCGACGAAGAAAGTTCAGAGACCTGCTAAATGAAAAATAAAAGAAACCTGACCTAATTAAAATGTTCCCTCAGTGGTGAGATATTGGGCGTTATACAGTGTATAGGAACCTCCGGCGGTTACTGGGTAAAATAGTTCTCACAAAAAGGAAAGCACAGATAGACGAGTCATAGAGCAAGATTTTTGTAAAGTCTTGCAGGCAATTTGAACCCAAGGTTATTGCTATAGTGCATGTTCTTTGGAAGAAAGACGACAATACATTTCATTAGCTTGTGTACCGAGCCACTGCTGCTGTAAATACTGTCGAAAGAGAGGAATTGGGAGACGAGGGATAAGGAGAACGTTGAGGTAACTCCCCCCCCCCCCCACTCCTCCCTTCATGTGTTCGTTTATTCAAAAAAACAAAAACAAAAACAAACGAAAAAAAAAAAAAACAAGAAACCAAACAAGAAACCAGAAAAAAGTTACACTAAAGTGGTGAGGATAGTGATGCAAAACCTTCATGGTAGCGGCGTAGAACACTCCCAGGAGAGGTGAATGAGAATGAAAAGCAAAGAAATGCGTACTTTAATAATCGCAGTAAATCTAATTGTCTTTAAAGATACTCGATGCAAAATGCATGCCTTTTATTAAGCCAACATACTGAGCTACTTAAAATCACTTCTTCCTTTCACTGGTAAACATGTTATTTGATTTAAAGTATAACCTGAGTGAGACATGTTACCCATTGTGATGACGATTATCTATACTAAAAAAGCTCTTCATTGTACTCTTCCCACTTTCAAGGTTTTAACACTTATTTTTACATAAAGGGTTTTTGATAAAAATGCGCCGAATGTACTCGTTTGAAAGCTAACCGATTTATCCTATTGCAAAAGTAATTACACATCATTTTCCCTAGTCTATTCGTAACCGAAACAACCTATTGGCTTTAATGTCCTCATCACTTTAACAAATCGGACAAAATGTAACAACTGTTTATAATTTCAAAAACCAGCCTCATAAACGACAAAAGTGCTTGCCGGAAATATATATCTTACTCTCTTCCCATAAAATGATTAAAGCCATACTTAGTTTGATGACTTTTGTAAGCGAAGTCGATCGTTCATTACCGCAGACGGATTTGGTATCGTCTACTGAAGCAACTTGCCGCCTTGACAAATTGCCGGTAAAACGATAGTTCTCCCATGACTGCTCAACCGGGAAAAGGTGTAGGCAGAAGCTAAGCGAAGGGGCGAGTTTCTCTTTTACCGATTTCTGTTCGTTTGTACCTACTGGTATTTACTGACGATTCTGGTTATGGTGTATAGAATGTAAACGGCTGCATCAGTCTACAAATGTCGTTTAGCTTGTATTCCCTTATTTCAAGTTCATTCAAACGAGACGGTATTTGGATGAGATGACTCATTTTAAGTGGAAATAACTAGAGCCTATGTCGCCTTTTGCATTAAGCTGTTTGACAGCAGCAACCGATAGAGATAGCCGGGAGGGTGTCAAATCGGAGAGGTCCCATTTCCTCTAAGCAAAATGAACAAAAAAAAAAGTGAAGGGCATATCCGCAACTATGCCATCTGTCATCTCGCAACCCCCATCCCACCCCACACCTCCTTCCTTCCACTTGAAAATTTAAAGCAATTCACGGAGAAAGTTTGCCGATTTGTTTCCCTGCACAAATAATATTTAAAGACTTGAGTTCTCCAGACGAGATACAGAGCGGAGGAACGGTTCCCGAACGGGGAATCAATCGATGTTGTAACTACTGTTAGGTGTTGTAGTAAAGGTACTGTTGTGTAACGGGCAGTCACTGCCCTAGCCAGTTAGGTTTATGGTTGCCAACGTGCGAACGTACATTCAAATATATTTTGATATTTACCACACTAGAACAATGCAAGTCACTGAACTTTGTATTATTTACAGAGTGTAAGTGGAGGACTTGAAGTCACTGGTATGGTACAACAGTTAAAAAAATCGCTACATATTTCCTTATTTTTTCACATTTTGCAAGAGATTTCGTTTTGTTTGTCATTTGATTGGGGTGGTTTTGCCCCCCCTGTCACCCTCTGACTACGCCATTGCTGACAGTTAGTCTCTATTTACCAGGCCCTTGGCCAGCAAGGTTACCAAGGTATTAAAAGGGGGGGGGGGTTAAGTTCCAGGGGAAATATTTAAGACGGCTAGAAATGCTAAAGTATGAAGGCAATGCTAAATTAAATTTTCTAGGGGCAAAAAATTTCCAAGGGGGTCACCGCCAATCCCCCCTTGCCTACGCATCTGCTCGTTTACAAGGAAGCTTTAGGACCAATATTTCATGATATCCAGTGTTTACTTAGTCCCTCGTGGCGGTCAATCCTCATCCCTTACCATGGCCGTATGGGCGGGGGGGGGGGGGCTTGAGGCGTCCGCCCCCAAAAAACGTCAGAAACCTGACTAAATCGGGCAGACATTTTGTCTCAGTCGGGCGGAAAATTGGACAGTTAAGTAAGGGCTGGAGTCGGGCAAAAATCACCGCCCTCCCTGAGAAAAACAGTCCGGTACGGCCATGTCCCTTAACGTATAATTGCTGTGCTTCATGAACACACTGGAACTATACTCTACCGTTTTGTATTTCGAAATTAAATCACGTCCATGAGTTTGATCGCTATTGATAGCTACCCCTTAAATAAAAGTCTACAACAACCCAGCATATTAGTTCTAGCCAACTACTAATTGAGTGTTTGTTGAAGCCGCTATCACTTCACGTAGTGTCAAAACGTCTACCAGGAAAAGGTCTCTTTGTCGAAGATGCTGGTTGCTTGGAATAACGTAGATAATGAATTGCCAATTAATATTACCACGTCCCAACAAAGATCATGAAACACTTCTCCCATTGAGCTCATCGTGGCCTTTACGTTGACGAACAGGACGCGGTCTGCGTAATATACATAGCTAAAAGCAATCACTTCTATTACGGACAGAACCTCTGGTACTAAACTCAAGGTAAACGAAAATTTAATCCATTTAGCCTGATTTCTGAATAGAACGATTGGTCATAAGTGGTAGCATTTTTCAGATTGAAAACATGCATTTAATAATGAGGGAACTTAATGACTAATTTGTAATCATTAGTAATTAAATATAATTTGAACTTTACATTTTTGCAGCTCGAAAGAGGAAGTCAATCACGATAAAAAATAATAACATTTTTTCATTAACATTATCATTACTGTAATCGTTAATATTTAAGTTCATTTATGTCAATATATGTCATGAACTTCTATATTAATGATCAAATTAACATAGTTACTTAAGTGCGTTGGCTCTTCTCATAGAGTGCAACAATTAATAATCACACGAGTGTATACATAGGTTTGGAAGCATGAACTGGTATGAACGTAATGTCATCCATGCGCTTAAAGGTTGTGTGACATGCCACGAAAAAGAGCTGTTTCACTTGTCACTTAAAGAATTAAGTCCTCCAATTAAAGATCCATTGGAATTATTTCAATATCTTTTACCGTTCTCAAAATATACGTCTTCAAAGTTTGATGGTTTCTGAAGAAACTAATTGCCTATGTAAAAATAATGATGTGGAGTGTTGCACAGTGTTATGATTTCTTTTGTTAACCCTATGTAAATTATCTCTTAATTACTGATCATATAGATTACAGTTTGGTGGGTGATATCAATATTTTTCAGGGAAAAAATTTAAGTTTTATAATAAAGCCCTCAGGGTATAACAATGCTACCAGTGTCCTTGAAATTAAGGTTGAAAAAACAAAGGCTAACATGTGCCATATATGGTATGTCCCTCGTTCGATGTCACATATTTGCATATTTAGCTCATGTTTATTCATGATACAAGTGTGAAACAGAAATTTCCCTGTAAAATGGTCGATATTTGATGGATTTTAATGGAAGTTGCGGCTATTTTCCGGATTTTTAATGCTTTTTACACCAAATATCCAACTGTATTATTTTCATGTCAATCAACCTTTAAGTTAACGCTGATCAAGGAACCTGTACGGATGATATAGAGCAAGAATAGTTTAAGCGATTTAAGTTAGCGAATTTGGGACACAATGAAAATTTGAAGTCCTTGTCAGATCAAACCGAAACCAGTTTTTATTCGTCGTGCTAAATGACATACATAGTTTGCTTTCATGCATGTCGATATACTGAAGTTGGTGCAGCTATTGTTATCGATTTTAAAATGTTCCTTATTGCTTAAGTCATTTGTCTATCAGTAGGACTGAAGGCCGCCCAGTGGATCGATCGAAAAATTTGCGAAGGAGTGTGGGGACTTTCTTAAGTTTTGATCCGTGTCCTGGGCGATGGGTGTAAGAAGAGGGGATACCCTCTTCCCTCTTCAAAATTTTGATCAAATATGGGCACATAGATGCAATCTGGTGCTATAGGATACACGAAAAATTACAAAATAAATTGTCATTTTAGACCTTGAAATAGTGTCAGACACGAGACAATTAAACGATTTTTTTCTTAAATATGGGTGCTCAGGTGCAGGTTTGATATATTTATCCAATTTCCCAGTTGTGCTTTCTTATTATGATTTAACCTCATTTTAATGTAAAAGACATGAAAATTTTACAGGAAGCTGGCGGGGGCTGGCTAGTCGCCCCAGTCACCCCGGCCTTCCGTATCCTCCCCTGCCGTCGGCTTTTACGAGTACAGGGCTCTTACTTATTCTTAATTATATATCCTGCTAGGGTATTTTTTAAGACTGTCACAAAACTAGTGCACAGGTGAGGAAATGATACGTTTATAAATACTTTGATAAATAAGCTTAACATTCTGTATATTTATCTGATAACGCCTATCAAGACTCACTTTGTAACATTCGTTTTTTTTTTCAAATTCCTTCGGTTCACCCTTCCTAGCCTTAATCTGCGTAAACGTAATTTAGCATATTGGGTGTTCTTTATCTGTCAATTCACATTGAACGGACCAAACTGATATTTCACCACAAAGTTTGTAATAGCTCCCAAGTGTTACAAAAGGTGGGCGATGGATTGTGAAGCCGATACTGTATATACTGAATTAAGTACCTGATGGTTGGCGTCACCAGTTTACGCCCCCCCCCCCCACGCACACATTGCTCTCACAACTGGCCTTCTAAAAATCATATACGGTAGCTATTACTCTATAGATGAGAAAGGAACTTTTCTTCAAGATTTCATAAGAACAAGGGGAGGGAGGGAGTATCACTACCGCTGCTTTCTCTCCCCATTTATTCCACTGAACCCTGGCTCATTCCATTATTTCAGATTGTCACGTTTTTGAACACAAAATCTACTAATGCTGCCTACACTTGAGCTATATACTGTGGACCATACCCACCAGCTCACTGAGGCTATACCCATTGTATTTGGTAGTCACTACAAACTGGCAAATTTTGTGAGTCCAGACCCTATAGGCACAGCGGCAAGACTATTAATAGCAACTACAGTTTTGTTGCTTGGATACTACAATTGTTAATAGTGTAACTGAACCAAATTGCCATTTCGAAAACCGTATGGGTTGATTCAAACGCCAAGGCGTACAATGACAGACTTCCTATAGTGCCCCATGTAATAGTAGCAATATAAACTATGACACACATTAAACTAAGACAGATTGCCGGAGGTAACTGTAATTCTGACATTCCAGCAGGTACCCTTACAATAGTGTTTCTTTCAAAAGTTTACTGAATTATAATGTTTCACGTTTACAACTGTGTCTAGTAGGCCTAAGTACCATATCTCTTGAAGAAGATAGCCTATATAAAAATGAAAAGTTCTCCTTGTTTTAAGTTTCACCTGCAGTAATCTTGATATGTGCTCGAATTTAATTTTTTTCATGGAATAATGTGAATATTGTGTGAATAAATAAGTTTATGACAAAATTTGTGAAAGATGAAACGAGTTAAGATACCAATCACACACCACCTTTCCAAAAAGGAATTTACGCGAGGTTATTTGAACGACTTTTCCTAATTAACCATGAATGAAACGACTTAATGTCAAGTTAAGCAATAACTGTAAAGGTACGTATAGGGCCAATGTGTCATCAATCGTAACAGATAAAAGGTTTCGTGAATGTTAATCAATAATTTGGACATATGAGTAATTTTGAGTGAATCACTGAAAATTCCCTCTCTTATCAGTCAATACCTGACTTCTTCCTTTTGTGCACATCTTGCAAAAATGTACTTCACATACGCGTAGGAAGCTGCTCTCATCTGGGGGTGGGGTGGGGTTGAACATTGTTTCGGACAGCTGTAATGGAGAGGGGCGTAAGGAGAGGGGCGTAAGGATAGGGTCCCCCTCTCCTTTGGGAAACTTTTGAATATTTGAGGGTCTTTAGATGCAACTTGGTGCCATATATTGTACAACTTTTAACGGAAATTACTGAAAATTTTCCAACATTTTTACAAGGAAACAAATAATGAGTTTTCGTCCTTGAATAGTGGGGGGGGGGGGCGCTTCCTGTGCCTATGCTACATTAGTATATAATGTGAACGTACAATTTTCTGTAAGTATTGCACTCTAAAAAACGTCTGGTGAAATTTCACCAGTCCGTATTGATATGCCACCTACACATTCCTGGTTATTTATTTCACCAGGAAATAATGGTCATGTGAACCAATACACAGGTGAATTAACCAAATACCTGGTTATTATTCTAGTTTTTTCGTTAAGTCGAATAAGAACTCCTGGTTAAATTAACCAGGATTTTGTGGGTGACATATGGACACTGAATCTGGTGAAAATTTCACCAGATATTTGAGTGTGGGTCTAAAAGCTTGCAGTGATACGAGATACATAGAAATGATGGCAATGAATGCCGGCCATGTACGAAGTATATGCATTGTTGGTGTAGATTAAATGTTCGCTAAGAGTAAACTAGCTTGATCAACTTTTTAAACAATGTTTCAGGAACTCGCAAAAATATAATCCTTTTCTACCATTGTGAATGGTCTCGGAATATGTTTTCACTCTAACTTCTTGTTTCTTTTATGATATTACAATAGCAGTCCATACATTTGCTATACACTAAATGTTTTAGGATAAGAGCCTTTGACAAGTCTTCGTTGAGCCTGGAAATTGAAATATTCTTGACAGCAAATATATATGTTTTTGTTTTACAGTATTTTTGTTACTTTAACTTCTCATAACACAAAATGAATAAATATTCATAGGTCTACAAGCGACCAAGCTTTATTCACCTTTCCATATTTCTAAATATGTGAAGTCCATTATAATATTTTACAGTACATATTCATTAAAACGACAATTTGAAAATTGAATGACTATAAAATAGATCGAATATTTAAGATAGACCTATTGGAAGCAACAAAAGAGTAAATATATAAAAACCCCTGAAGTCAGTAAAGTCAGAGTAAATTTTGCAAACACCCTTTGAATGTAAAGTACCGTTATGTAGATAACTTATTTCTTCTATATAAAAGAGGTCAAGCGTTATGCATTTACATGAGCAGATTCCAAAATAGTGATTTGTTCAGTCCTATGAAGAATGTCCTAGAGAGTAAATAGTATCGTCTGTGTATAATGAATAAAATGCTACTCCATCTAGGCGAAAGAGGTTTCAGGAAAACGGATTACCAAACAGTATTTTTGTTCCCCCATCCCCATTTCTCCAAACCTCCGTTTGTTTTATCCGTTGACTGGATATATCGGATAGGATTCCTTCCGATCAAAAGCGCTCTCTAAGACCAACGTTGCGGGAGTACGATTAGTCATCCTTACGCTTTTTTATGAATGAGTAGTGACAAATTAAAGTACACTGGTAATATATGGGAACAATGTCACGTGATTTAACTGGGGGGTTTGCCTGTGTAATCAAAGGTGGCATTTAAATCAATAACTTCGGTAAGCGTCATCCAGTCAGAACCATCCAGTCATCCTTGTCAGAACCAACAGACGTTGGTTCTGACAAGTTGAAATGAGAGGTACGGTTTCCTGTATAATGACAAGTTGGAGCTTTTTCTTTAAATTTCATGAGTTCTGATATTTCCTGCTTCTTACACTTCTATAGTATTGGAATATCTTTCACTTACAATTGTAGTTATAACGTCTGGCCAATCATGAACAAACGGCTTGTTGAGTATAAGAATAAACTTTTACCAATTACAATTCAAAAGGAAATAAATAAAAAAGAAAAACAGTCGATATAAAAAATTTGTAACATCGAAATAAACAGACCCAGAAGATATTTCAAAACTTATATGTTTCTTTCCAGGACTCATCTTGTGATGTAAATATACTTTTCACATTAGCAAATAAGCACACAAAAGTTATGTTACTCTTATGAAAAACTATTTTCATGTTGCTAAACTTAAGAAAACTGAGTTTCGGTCATTAACAGCAAAAGACCAAAATATAACCTTGGGAATAATTACTGTTTTCATATATCTTTTATTAGAACTTGAAATGGATAACAGTAATAAAAGACCGAGGACAACAATAACTGCTAAACAGCTGGAGACTTTGAAGAATGCTTACAACAACAGTCCTAAACCAGCTAGACATGTAAGGGAACAGTTGGCCCAGGAAACCGGCTTGGATATGCGAGTTGTTCAGGTAAGGACTGGTATACATGGGACCGGTCTATGCCTTTTACAGAAATTGGTTCGCTCTCTAATAAGTCTGAGAAAATTGCAACAAAAAACAAATTCGAATAACGAAGTATAGTAAACAAAATGCAAACTTAAAAAAGAGTAGCAACAATTGCTCCATCGCAAGCTGAAATTAGTTCTTTGCCACATAACGCAAAGTTTGAGAAAGAGGTCAATTACACGAACTTTTAGAATCATGGTACAAAAAATGAACCTTTATTTAGAGTAGCACTTTTTATCCAAATGGTGCTTTACATAGCTAACTTTGACTTACCGATCGACTACTAGTATTTTTATATATTTTATCTTTTATCTTCTAGGATATGTAAGATTTTTCCATCTGTTCTGCACTCTATGCATTTAGGTTTATTAAACTTTAATTTGGACTTTTATTAATATGTACTTCTTGTAATGGATTTCAATACTTTTGCAAACTTGTAAGAGTAAAGAATACTTGGTCGCAAACAGACTTATCGTTATGAAATCAGTGTAAAGTTTTTTGTATTAAATATTAGGTCTGACTGACGGTCAAATGAGACAAAAAGAAATACCGGTACTGGCGTACCTTACAAGTCACCCATGGATAAATTCGACTAATCACGTTTTCACACAATTTTTCTAAACTCCTATTTTAAAAAAAATGTGAATATTTTATTTAAGTTTTCTCATTTATTATTCTTTTACATTGTCACATTTGTTATCCAGATATTACTTAAATTCTAAAATTTAGTAAGATGAGAATCTTTGATATATCGTTTGGGATATCAAGATATTGGACTATTCCATAAAGCAATGTATCTACTTTTTAATTATCAAAACGCTAGAGTACGTAATAAAAACAACCCTTCCTTTAATACAACTTGTAATCGTTCTTTGAAACAAACAAATTACTTATATTTACCAGACAATCCCTATTAAAATTAGAAATTACAAAGGAAAGTTCATCATATTTCTGAAGGCATATTTCTTACATGCAAAAAAGTTGAATGATGAAAAAACAAGGCTATGCAATAATAACTTTATTAAAATAAAATTTCAGTTACTTAGGAAGGATGTTAATTAAGCTTAAGACCACAAATTAATCGAAATCACTTCCAAGATTAAAACTTATCCAGTTCTGCAATTTCGCTGATGTTATATTTCTAACGAATTCTGATACAATTTGTACACTTCCATTTCTGGACCCACATTACGTCATTTCCATTGTTATATTTCTCTTGTTACGAAGAAGTTAGCATCCTTCACCTTACTAACCCCTTTTATTACCCCATCCTCTTTCCTGCTCCATGCCTATCTCCTCCGCCTAGGGCCGTTTGGAACATATGACAGTTATAAACGTTTCTTTTCTCTTCTTCTGTAGGTTTGGTTTCAGAATCGGCGTGCCAAAGAGAAACGACTTAAGAAAGACGCCAGTCGGCAGAGATGGGGGCAGTATTTCAGAAATATTAAACGAGTTAACGACAACGAAAGTCCTGGTGGGCAAGACTCTTTAGCTTCGGGACCGATCAAAGTCGAGACAGGGGAAAACAACAACGGAGATTTTGGAGAAGGTAAGGGAATTACTTATCCAAGTTCATTTACCTGGTTTCTATCGTTTTCGTTTTTCTTTAAGCTGTTTTAGTCACTTTAAATAGATAGGCTAGTAAAGACCATTTGTCTAAAGGAACAAACTATGTACGGAAACTATGGTAACGCAAGTATGCATTCAGATACACATTTTTTCATTCGTTGTCCTAGCAATTACAACTCTTACAACAAGTTTTAAAGGACGTAATGTAAACGGTCCCAAAAATAAGGTACGAAAAGATTCCATTGAACAGTCAAGTTGTAATAATGAGTATTAATATGTTTTATTTCTTTTTTGGGAATTTCCACAGAATCGCCAAATCTCGTCTCTGAGCGTGGCATCTCATTTCAGCCAAACGAGAACACCAGAAACAGTATGAGTCCGCCAAGCGTGTCAACCAGTGTGTACATGAGTCAATGTGAACCGTGCATCCCGACGCCCACACCGCATCATCTTCCCCCAAATGGTTTTCCTATGAATCCTTCACCGACCCTTCCTGTGGGTCACCACGGGGTAAGCGTACCAAACATTCCCTTCGGTGAGGCTGCCGGCATGCCCGGGATTGTGTCCCCGGCCAGTGAGGGACTCGGTGAGGCCATGAGAGCAGTGGTGTCAGCGGGACACGAAATGATGACGATGCCACACGTCCAAGCGTACGACGATTTCCATCCCCATCACGGCCCATTTACCAATCCTCATTTCCACCCCTGCTGAGGTCAAAGGTTAAATTCTCCGCCAGAAGATCGCATTATTTTTCTCCCTATCACTCACTGGAGGAAGCCAGTTAACGGCGATCGAAGGAAACAACGTGCAATATGATTTATGTGAGGAGCCAGGCGCCCTCAGTTAACTAGTGTAAATATGAATGAAAATGAGGGCTCTGTACAGAATAATAAGCCCTTCACAAAGTGTTTAATTATTTGTGCATCCAATCAATTAAACCATAATTAAGGTCTCCATGTGATCAAAACCGTCCGGACCTGTTCTTCTTACTATAGATATAAGGTTGACTGACTTTTCATTGTGCATCATAACAAGAGACAATAGATCAAAACTGGTGACAAGTTCAGGGTTGGGGCCAGGATTTGCCTGACGAAGGGTCAAGTTCCCAGACGGGGGGGGGGGGGGGAGACCTCAGGTCCCGCCAGAAGTGACGGGTTGCCGGAAGGATAGCAAAGGCAAAATTTTTGGCCCTACCTTCCTTTCGAGTAAATATAGTGGTCGAGGGTTACAATCTTTATCGTACCAGTCAACGCTCTACGACTAAACTAGAAAATTTCCCTGACGGGGGACCAAAACTTCCATGATGGGAGGCCATGACTTCCCTGCCCCCTCACCTGGCCACCTGGCTCCACCCATGGAAAAAGTTACAGAGAAATGGGAGTTCAGTGTGTTGTGGGCTGATCACCGTTTCCGAGTCCAACTTCTCAAGGTAGATGCAGTGACCCCAAATGATATGCATGATGAAAAGTTCATATTTTCTACAATTGTTAAATGATTTGCTTTGTATGACATCAGAACTTAATTGTTCACTTAACAGAAGGCTTATTAGGTGGGGATCTGGGAAGACAGCCCCCAGAGCGAAATTTCAATTTCAGGAAAAAATGCCGTTTTCGAAAACTGACACTTTATTTCCAGAATCAAATTTATGTCATAATTATTTGCCAGTTAGGGAATTTTTCCGAGCAAACACCTTCCGCCCCTGAAAAATGTCTTCCCATGCACATATGAGTAAGCGAGAGACCCAAACCCGCATCTCTGTGAAATAAAGTTCGTTTTAAACTAAGTTTTAAATGATTTGAGAAAATTATTTAGCTTATTCAAGGGATGATATCAGTCCTCCATTCCCCAAGCAGCTAACGATAAACATAGAGTGCACAATTCAATCTGTGGTGGATCGATATAATTATTTATTTGCTAGCCAACCTATAGGTCTACGGGATTATAACTTTTTCTTATCATAAATCGGCAATATTCCGGAATGGGAGGTCTCGAAACAGAATTGGTCAGAAATGAGTAGCCTAACAAGTAAACTTGGACTCCGAGTCGATTCAAAAGTCTACAAAGGAAAATTACGTGAAGATGATTTAATGCTTCATAGTTTTCCTGGTGCACAGGGTTATGCATGAATGGTCACACACAGTCAACTAACTTACTGGGTGACAGGGCTCGGTCCAATGTCCACCTAACCCGATTCTGAGCCAGTTTCAGCTCCAGGCGAATCCCGAGTCCAGTGACCTCCAGTTCCGACTCCAATGTCGCCGATTTTGGGCCAGTTCCGCAGCATTTGACAAAGAAGCATATCATGCAATGCTTCGAGTACTATTTTTCGAATACAGTTACCGGTAGTAAGGGAGGACATTTGAGGAGTCAATTTGATATAGTGTTACCCAACCTGTTTGACTGTGTGTGCATGTAACCACGCATTAGACTGTTCTCGAGTAAGTTCCATGTTACGATGTAGGCTTAAGTACCATCTACGTAACTTCATTTTTGTGGACTCAGCTGGAATTGGCTTCCAGTCCGAGTCCAATTGAGGCCATTCTGGGCCAATTCCGATTCCAGTTAACCCCGGACTCAAGTCCAGAAATGGGTCTGGGTCCGGCCTTGGACGTTACAATCCACCTAGGTGGACCAAACTATGTTAATGACTCGGAAATGTGACCCATGTAAGTCACCACACTTGACAATAAATATATACAAGTCATACACAGTGTATGCTATATTGTCAAATAGAGCATAGGCGTAGGAAGCTGTTCTCGGTTGGGGGTGGGGTGAACGTTGTTTCGGACCACCGTCCTGGGGGAGGGGTCTAAGAAGAGAGGGCTTCCCCTCCCCTTTTGAAAATGTTTGAATATTTGAGGGTCCTTGATGCAATTTGGTGCAACATATTGGGCAAATTTAAAAAATAAAATACTGCACATTTTTGAACTTTTTTGTAAAGAAAAAAAAAAGGTTTTTCATCTTTGAACTGAGGAGGGCGGACGAAAGCTTTAGGAAGCTTTTTGAAAGTGGAGGAGGCGGAAGTGAATGTTAGTAATCAGTGTCCTGGGAAGGGGTCTAGGGGGAGGTGTCCCCTCCCCCTTTGGAAATTTTTTGACTATTTAAAGTGCAAAATGGTGCAATGTTTGACAAACTTTGAAGGAATTTCATCCTATTCAATGCCATATTTACGCAGCATGTCATCCAAAGTGGGGGTGGGGGCGAATCGAGATTTGTGCCCCACCAATTCAAGTGCAGACGCGATCGCCCCTTGCCCCCTTTCCTACGCCTATGGCGGAAGCATACTTCCGTCTACCACATTTTTGACTGAGGGACCTTACGTCACCCGCTTCCTACGCCCATGAAACAGAGTACACTGGAAACCGACTCGAAACGGGAGACTCCGGAATCGGAACTGGCTCTTACTCGGGTTATGTGGCCATTGGATACAACACTGGTACCTGCTGTGCTTATACGACAGCTGATAGTATTGTAGCACTGGTTGACGTAATGAACAGGTTTACCGACATAGCTCACTCAGAATCACGACTGCTGGATACTCTCACTAAATCGTTCGAAATATTCCTTCCGTGAAGTTAAGTTCAAAGGTGTAAATCCCGATACTACGTCATTGACTGTTGGAATTACGCCATTTGTTGTTTAACATTTGTTGTTTAATGACAACAGTCAATTTCCTTAATTTTTATACTGTGACATAATAGGTAACCTCAAAGAGTTCATTGTAAGCCTATTTCGTATTTTTCTTTAACGTAACCTTCCAAAGACACTACTAAATTTAGTTGTAATGTTTTTCCATTCCCTATCATTATTCCCTTTATTTTAATTTCACCTATATGATGTACGGTATATCAGACCGACTTCATCACGTGATCATTACAGTCGTCTAACTTAGTTCCCAGTGACGCGCGATATGCTCCAGTTGCCATTGACGGGGTCGTTGGTTAGTCATCTCATGGAGTGTTTGGGCAAAATCTTGTTTTGAGTAAGCCTCCATTATCAATACCATGACAAAGACGAGCGCTCACAAAGCAGCTGAATCGTGTGACCGGTACAGGCCTGCTATTATAAACGTTCAGCAAATACCCACACAGAATTTGCAGAATCTATCAAATTTTTATTGCCTTTTTAAAGTTTTAATTAGCAATATTCTTGCAGTTTTGCCGGTATGAACTTCACCCATCCATATTTAAGGTGGTATACGTGAATCTACAAACAACTGTAAACACACAGCCCGAAGGCCACCTCAGATGTGAAATTAGTTTAAAAAATCTAAGGTTTGAAAAAACTGCAAAAATTTGTGTTTATCAGAGAACTGAATGTATGAAAAGTGTTATCAATGCTTATCAGTGATTCGGGACAAACTGACGATGTACTTTTGTGTATCAGTTGACTTTATATAAGAGTCTTTGCACTTTAAAACAGGGACACAGCAATATATCATAATTTACCCTGTTCTAGATGTTTGCATTTACGAATTTAATACATTCCTTTTTTATTCCAATTTTTTGGGGGCCAGTCAATTTGCTTTTAGCCACCAGGATATATCTCAAATTAAAAGAACGTTTTGAATTTCTTAAGGGTACGTGAGCCTTGTGGGAACTACTTTTTACAAGCTGGAAGAATTATATGTTAGTCTCAGACAGTATGGTTCGTTGGCAGGGGTGGCGCCAGAATTTGCCAGACGGGGGGCCAGCCTTCCCAGACGGGGGCATGCCCCTGCCCTCACCTAGCGCCGGCACTCTTCGTTTGGGTTCACGTACTCCACATAATGCAGATTTTGATTCAGTAAGACTGTGAGAGAAGAGAGGGGTTGGGGGAGAAGAAGAGAAAGGGCAAAGAAGCAGGGGATCAAAGAGGAAGGGGTACAGAGAGAAAAAAAAAACGAAAGTAATGTTCTTGAAACGACTAGGGATTACTGTTTGTATCAATGTTTGAAAAAAAAATTAACAATGGGTCTACATTAAATCTCAGGGTTTTTGCCCTTTTTACAAGAAAACAATGTAAAAGAGATCAAGAACTGAAGGATACCTTAAACTTGAAACAAAATAACCTATACTTATTGGTTTAACTTCGCTATTTTTTCAATGTAACATTGTTTGTTGTAATATTTATCATACTAAGGTATAGGTTCCATAGCATTCCTATTTTCATTTTCACTCCAGTTTTCTACTCCACAGTGCAATGAGTTGAACATTCCTGTTTGCAATGTTGTATAAATATTTATTGTATGAAACACGAAAATGAAGTATTCTAACTTTAAAGCTTAGTACGATTTTATGACGTACCTTAAATTATACCCACAATTCTGTTATCAGCTACGTTTGTTCTTTTCCTCAGCTTAAACCATTGGCGTACGCATGCGTACGAGGCTGAAAATGAAGGCGGCTGCGTTTGCCGTCGTCTGCAAAATACTAAGTTTACGATTTGCAACCCATTTCTGCATACCTGCAAAACCTTAAATTACAAAAGCTTTCAAGTATATCTCAGCTTGCCGTAATATTTTCGTAATGTTTTGCCCAAATGTAGATCAAGCCTATGTCTTCCGGATTACAGACAAAAATATTTACACTCTTTGAGATAAATTCTTTCATGATCGAAATGCCCTTTCGAAGTTAAAAACATACATGAGAAAAAGTACTCAAGCAAGAACAAAAATATGTTCTGACACCGGGACACGTAAACCATGTTACATTCATTATACAGTCAGCTTTGGATTTTTTCATTCATTTCCTTCATAAAGGATTTTATGAGGGAGATTAAAGTTGTCATTAAGTAACAAGGGAAAGAAGGGAAGTGTTCATGCCTCCTGCAGTCCTGAGGGGTAAAGGTATTTTCAGCAAAAGATAAAAGAATTTAATTATGAAACATTCTTTTACGTAAGGCTGAAATGTTTATAAATACCATAATAAGAAAGGGGTAAAGGGATTGGTCATGATACCACTTTTATGAGGTGCTATTGCCATTGTATGAAACACTATCGTCTTGAATATTCATATTAAAACTTCATTTGTTAAGTACACCAGACGAAATTTCTTCAACATTCACAGAAATGTCATTTGTTCATTCCAGCTGGGAAATTATTTAATAATATTTCATTAAAAATAAACGATGTCTTCAATATTTAGAGGACGATAATATAGACTTATAGTTTGTATTGCTTACTAAGAACTACTCACTCATGGCATTCGAAGATGTCTGGTCACTAGTCAAAAATATAAAAAAATACAACGAATTACGATTTTGGGATTATATCGTTTGTTCTGTGAGTGTCGACTATCTTATACTGTTATGAGTTGCTGTGTACATATAAGAGGCTGCGCACATTTTATGCAATTTTGAAATGAGACTGAGGACAAAGGCTTGAATAAATACAGACAAACGATAAATTTTCTATTTCTGCATTTTTTAGAGATACTTCCTTATTTACCGAGTTTAATAGGCTGTTGTTACATTAATTTTATTTATTAATTAAAGCTACCTTGTGAGACTCTGCATATGCCGTTTGTTTAAAGGTTATCAAAATAACAAAATAAAATGGAATTCGTCTGTGACTGGTGTTGAATTATTCATGAATACAGTGACTAATAATGACCAATTAAGTCCTGGAAAAATGTGTTTGCACCTTACTAGCATTGCTCGGAGTCAGAAAATTGTTATTCACGGGCTTCAAACTTAATTTCTATTTCTTGTCGGACCCAGTCTACAAAAACACACACAGTTTTTGCGCTATCACAACAGTGGCGGATCCAGAGGGGGGTCGCCGACGTCCGGACCCCCCCTCAAATTTCCCAATTTGCCCTTTTTCAAAATTGTTTTTCCCTTCACACTAGCCTAAAAAATAAAAAAATGAAAAAAAAAAAAAAAACCACGACAGTTTGACAGGTAATGACAGTTGTCCAGTTCCGAGGAGATTTTGGTTACCCCCATCCAGTATCGATCAATCCACCCGTAAAAGTCTAGCCATGTATCGCAGAAACTTTCAGCAATATATTTGACTATGGTAGCCTATTGCCCGCCCTGAAACACGAACAGCGCAATCGTTTTACAGAGAATGTGACTACAGTATGTCTTACTGATTGCAATGGAGTAGGGAAAAACATGCCAGTGAGCCACAACTGCAAAAAGGCCGCGGCCGGCCCGACTTAAACCAGTTGGTTAGAAACTGATGTGTAAAACCTCATCTAACTCTAAACTCTCACTGCCTGCGTGACAGTCAGGCATTCTAATCACTTTTCGCTTTGAACCACGTGGGTCGTGCCAGTGGCGTAGCCAGGTTTTTTGTCGGGGGGGGGGGGGCAAGAGCACCAAGCTTTCCCCCAATTAGTGATCTGCTTCCTAATGATCAGTGTTCTCCGCAGGTCCAAATTTTGTCCGGGTGCTTTCCTCTGACCTGGCTGATGTGACTGATCGCCGTCCTGGGGGAGGGGTCTAAGGGTGGCCCCCTCACCTTTGGAAAATTTTTGCTCATATAAGGTGGGCTAGATGCAAAATGGTGCCACATTTGGTGCTAAATGTAAACTGAATACATCACCAAGAATTCCTATTTTTTAGGAAGCTTTTTTATCTTGCTTGTCTTCAGGTCATGGTGAATTTTTCTTGAGTCCTACTGGTAGATCAGAATCACAATGGGTGAAGTACAGTCATTAAGTGAACCCTGGTACACCTTTCCCTTCATCAGTTCACCACATTCACCACAATCAGTCCAAATTTTACGAGGACCTGCCCTTGTAGCAGAGTATAGCACTTGACCACTGACCCATTCTGACAACTGCATATACCACAATGCTGCTGCTTTAATTATCAAGAAACATTGGAAGTATACAGTAAAAGGACAGAGTCCCTTGTCAGAGGTCCAGAGATCCCATGCTGTATAAAACAGATAGTAAAACATAACTAGTACAACTATAAGCGTGGTGTCATCATTCCATCTCTGAAAATCTTAATAATGAGGACTGGTTGTGCCAGTGTGGCATAAACTTTTAAATAAGTAAAGTGTACTGGCTGAGAAATTTAAAATTTTACCAGATCTTGCGCAAATTTCACCATATATTCACTTTCAAAATTTCCCCCAAGATTTTCCAGAGGGGGCAACTTGCCCCCCTGTCCCCCCCTGGCTACGCCACTGGGTCGTGCTTGGGCTTTCAAAGTAATACAGTAAAACGCGCAGATATTACGTCATACTCATTAGCTAGCCCTTTATGCAAGTATTACTACTGAGTTTTAATATTGATTCCAAAAGGTCACTGCTAGTCTTTTGGTCTAACAAAATAATGATCTGTTCACACTCCCTAAACGCTACATCTACGAAACCTTCCCTTTACCCGCTAGTATCCCTCCTCTCATGAACACGATATGATATTCATGATCTGGAATTACTCTCTTCATTTATTAGTGTTGCCCTAATGATGGGAATAAAAAGCCAATCTTAGTTTAAAGTCCACAGCCAAGAGTTGACCAGAAGTCCCAATGGACGAATCGGCGTTTGTTTCATTTTAAAAATACTATATAAAATCACCACCAGGTCAAATAACGCAATGTTAGTCGGTTCAATTTTTTTGACGTCTTTGGACCGATGACCGGTCTGCTGTCGCAAATAAAAAGCAAACATTCGACTTCAGTCATCTGTTCTGACAGAGTATTTTTGACAGTCGCGCCGCAACTATATAGGGAACACAACATGCAGTATTTTAACCCCTCCTCCAGTCGAGATAGCGGTGGCGCCAGGTGGGGGAAATGTTCATGCCCCGTCGGGGAAGGCTGGCCAACGATCGGGGAAGTTTTACAGGTTTGTCGGGGAGTCCTAGTCGAAAGTATGCAGTCCCCGACGACAACTAGTCGCCCCGACGGCTTACCTATTTTTTGCCCTCAAGAGGATAATTTCTCCAATAAGAACCCAAAATTTTCGGCGCGCTACGCGCGCTGTAGAGTCACTCTTTTTTCTTCAATAGTTCCATTCCGCAAAACAGGACAGCAAAAGTCCTGTCCACCTTACCAAGTAACATATAGGCAGAGTACCCAGTTTATGAAAAGTTCGTAACTTTCATCCCATATCGCAAAGCCTAGTTGGTGTTCTCTTGTGTGTTTGTCATGCGGTAGAGTCAGTTGGTGAGCGACTTACGGAGCAAAGTTTGGCTATTTCATCTTGTAGTCCAGGTGGTTTCGATACAAATGTATGTTACACCCGATACGGTCTACAAGCCCACAGTTCTTTTTTCGTTTCGTCATATGTTTTAGGTGTTAGCCAATCAAACATATTCCCCCGCTTCGCGCGCTTTTCAATTTCACGATCCAGATTCAAAGAACACTATCAGTGCGCAACTCGGATCTTGAAGTATTAAGTGATATGATGCAAAATATGCCTGCAATGGCATAGGATGATGAGGCTCCTCCATTTGCCCTTCTCATCATCTCCTCGAAATAGGGAATGTCGGAACTAATTGGGGTTGCTGACATGGCCCAGCCTCCTGTTGGGGAAATTCTGGAGCCACACATGGTCGATTTACTTATTTTGGCTTTCATAAGGGTAATTTCTGGGATAAAACCCAAAATTTTCGGTACGCTTTGTCCACTCTTCCTCAGTTCCGTTATACTTATAGCTAAATATAGTACAAACCCTTTCCACCTTTTCAAGTTAATAAGTAGAAATACATGGATTTATGTATACATGGTTTTATGTAAATGTCGGAAATTGAATCGCATTTCGTTAAACCTGGTTAACGTTCACTTGTGTCTGTCGTACGGTACGGCTAGTGACTCGAGGAGGGAAGTACAATAAAGTTATGCCCGATAGGGCCTAACGGTCTGGACAATTGTTCTATATAAGCTTTAAATTAGTACAAATTCTTCGCGCGTGCATTTTCACCGTTTAGATTCCAGGTTTTGATTCCAGTTTTTGCATGTCTCTTGGCACTTACGTTTATGGGAACCAAAATTTAAAAAAAATGAATGTGCCCTTTTTATGTTGGACCCCCCCTCAGAAAAGACCCTAGATCCGCCCCTGCACAATACTATTTGATGGCTTCTCGTCACGTCTTGAATATTCCGGTGACAATTTCAGGGCATCTCAGATGAAAGAGAACAAGTTTTCATCACATGCCCTTCAAACCCCACCCACACCCATAGCTTGTTCATAACTCAACTTAAGATGTTCCTCTTGAAAAATACGCCATTCTTGTCAAAAACAGACCTCCGGTTGCTTCAAGGTTACAAAACGTTATATGTATACACCGGCAGACTGCTTCCAAAATCCTTTGTTGCTCTTTCAAATTATAGTGTTTAATTTTGACCTTGAAACTTGACATCAGTGAAACATTGAATAACTTACATGAGCTTAAAATTTTGTGAGACCAAAGGTTACAACTCTAAAGTTGTCTGCATGTTGCATACACGTGTCAAAATGATGAATAAATACAAACGATGTTCAATTAATCTGCCTGTATGACATCACAGATTACCCATAATGCAATGCACTACTTTGACTGGAATGTTTCTTTAAAATACCATAACTTCTATACGCAACGTGCTGGTGAGATTTACACCCATGAAGGGAGACAAAGTTCCCTGTTTTATTGAAACTCGTATTTTATCACTGGAATATCCCTTTAACTCCTATTGGGAGTGGTTTCAGGATTCGCCTAAAGTGGGAGCCAGCCCGCAGGAATTTTATTAAAAAACTACTGTGTGCAGGTCCTCACCACGGCCTTTTGTCTGAGTTAAGAGTTGGTGCTCAGCATAAGCAATGGAGTAGGGAAAACAAACCAGTGAGCCACAACTGAAAAAAAGCCGTGGCCGGCCCGACTCAAACCAATTGGTTAGGAACTGAGCCGTAAAACCTCATCTAACTCTAACTCACATCAATTTATCAATATGACGAATTAGCGAAATGGCAAATGAACAGAATACAAAGTGTGGAAACAGAACACAGTGTGGAACAGAACACAAAGAATGAATGGATAAGGCGTAATGACGATACTATGTTACCACTTAAGAGAGTGTTAGAGGTGGGGCATAGGTGAGTCAGAGAAACGAAAGAGAGTATATGAGTTAATTTCAGTCTGTCACGAATACCGATTTAAAATTAATGAATATCACAAACTGATCTACTTAAACCCAAATCAATAATGTCATGCCACAACTAAAAAGCCAAAAGGCTTAGTTCTTCCTTGCCTCTTGGATATAATTTTAGTCAGTGTTTGCCCAGGGAGTTTTTATCCCTGCTTTACCATTGACGCAATGTCATGGTGAAGTGGCTGTGCTATATAGGAAGTTAAAAATCTATGGGATAGATCAAACGGATTCATATCATGTCAAAGTTATCATATATTAGCTTCTTGCTTCTAATTTTGGACATTACTACATACCAGGTGCGAGATCCAAATATGTTTCATACTTGACAAATCATGTTAACAAGGTTTTCATGTTTTGGTCTTTGAAGTTTGAACTTCTCCATAATGTAATACACTCAGTGTGGGGCACCCACATGCCAGGTGTATATTCATATAGGTCTTCTTCCTTGGGATATCAAGTTAACAAGGTTTTTAGTGAGACAATTTGAGCTCTAGTGACCCCAAATGACCTTTAACCTCCACCAACAATTGCAGAAACTATATGCTCAATACAGAGTACCCAACTGGAAAGTTTGATATTCACACATTAAATTCATTGAAGTGTCCGGTCTGAGGATGTCGTGTTTACAAACATTTTTATGACTTTACAGTAGGTTCACGAATCGTGACGTACCCCCCCCCCCCAAATGCAGCGGTCTCTTCTAACGTCTTTTGTACAGCTGCCTATCAGAATTTTCGCCACCAGATACAGTATGGTCCCACTTGTCCTTCCCTGATTATTTTCCCAAGGCCTGATATATGGGTACTGCTCTGCCCGGAAAGCGTACAAAATCTGCTTTCTTGTCCTGCGACTTTTCTCTCGAGTTGTCTACCACAGGGCCGTAGCCTGGGCGATATCTCTAGGGGCAGTTCATGACACTCTGTAAGTGGAACACCAAGTGACGTGTCTACAGATAGTTGACACCTTCTTTTTTCACCTGGGCGTGCAGTGCCATCCTGGGGGAGGGTGCTGAGACGAGGGGCACAAGTAGTTCCTGACTTAGGTGCAAAATTATGCTGTGGGTGGTAATGCTTTGAACTGAGTTTATGTTTACAAATTGTCATTGTTTAGTGAAAGCCTTCCTATTTTTTAGTTGGGCGTAAGTCAAGAGGTGTTGTGACTAAGAGAAGTGAATGAGACTCTTTGAGAAAGTTTTGTCTTTGTGAGGTGGCCTGGATGCCAAATGTTGCTATCTTTGGTGAAGTTTCCAAAAGTGTTGACTTGATTATATGTTCAGAAATCCTCATTATTTAGTGATTTCTGTCCGTGTTGGGAAGGGTGTAATTGAAGGGGATGTTACCTGGGATGGGGGGGGGGGGAGTGACACCTCTACTTTATGAGAAATTTTTCTTGTTCTAAGTTCTCCTAGATCCAGAACTGATAATTTGATCCTAAACTGTACTGGATATTTCGGCTGTGACATGGCACCCTTACAAGGCTGGTACCCTGTGCGGACTTCTTCCTAGCGCTCTTTGTGCGTCACTGGGGGGACCTACCATCGGCTGGCGCGTAGCTTTAGCGTAGGCCAGAAGGCAAGGCAAGATAGGGCAAAATAGGACCTCTTATATGCAATTTTCTAGGATGTTGAACCTTGAAATCATAATTTCGACCATGAAATTTTCAGCCTTTCAGTTTTTTCTCAACTAGGCCAACTTTCATTATTGATTTGGAAATCTCAGGGGGTGGGGGACTATCCCTACCCTCCGCTGTGTACGGCCCCATTGGTTTACCTTGGATATGAAATATTTATGTTCTAACATATCAGGAAAGATACTTGAAGTGAAATAAAAAGATGTTTGTGAGATGGAATTGTTGTTTCAAAATAAGTTTGCGGGGACTGCTCACTGCTTATGCCCTTTAAATTAAACTGAAAGTTTCTTTTCCAGCTCACTGAGTGTAGCTAATGATTAAAGGTAATATTAGGTTAACTCATCTTTAGTCAGGGTTTTGGCTAGTGTATTCAAGCGCTGCGTTTTATAGGAAGCTACTTCATTCGTCAGGAGGAAAAATTCGCATAACAATGCATCCACGGTGGGGGACCTCCCAGGGAAACTTTTGAAAAGAAGGCGCCCTTAGATGCGATTTCCCAGGCTTTGGGGACCATAAAATCATAATTTAGATAGTAAAATTTTCAGGATTAAGTTCTGCATTTTTTCAGGTAGGGCAACATTCATTTGCCCCCGCAGGCTAAGGCCCTGTATCATAATGTCAATGGAGTACTATAGGGAAAACAATCCAGTGAGCCACAACTGGAAAAAAGGCCCTGGCCGGCCCGACTTAAAGTAATTGGTTAGAAACTGAGCCGTAAAACCTCATTTAACTCTAACTCTCAGAGGAGACTTTCTAATGTGCATAAAATTTTGCCTAACAGGGACTGCAGATACCTTCTCAGATTATCCTTTGAGTCTTTTTATCCCCGTAGGCCTACGTACATTCCTTTACACACATTAGCCTCCTTCGTCAGGTGACAAATAGGCTACCTGACATGAATACTCAAACCTACCGTGCATGGCCTATACAAAAGCAAGCTCTCCACTACAAGTCTCTATAAATTTTCCATCCGAGTGGGTTACTATCGGCCCTCCGGTAGCTCAGTTGGTAGAGCGGGAGACTGTAGAAGTACAGCTAAGGTAATCTCTAGGTCGCTAGTTCAAATCCAGTTCGGAGGAACTGAACGTTTTTGTTGTTTTGATGTATTACTATCCCTTCGGTTATTTCTAGACACGAATGAAGAGTCATTGGAAGTGTTTGCTCCATAACAACTTCACCCTTTTTCTGGGAGACTTGGTCGCGGGGATCTGGTTCATTTTGTAGCCTATAATTTAGATATACAACATATAAATATGAAGTGTCCTGCAAACCTGTCAACAACTCCGTCTGTTTTCCTGGTGATTGCGATGACTGTGCTTCCAATTCAATTGCATACGTTTCTTCAATTTTAATCATGTAAATTTTGCAATTTCTAATTTCAGCAACCAGTGTACAGAACTAATGAACTCTATTGTCCGAGATGCATCAGTATTCAAATCTGGGGTCTTTCCAAGTAGGCCTATGTTTTCACTTTTCCATTATCACTTTCTTATTTCAAACTTAGTGTAAACAGTGTACCGTATGTGTTATTCTGAACGGGAATAAAGTTTTCCTTCAAAAAAAAAAAAAGACACGGATGAAGGGAAGAGGGTTGATCCTATGCTGGGACATGCGTTTAGCTGCACATAGCAAAATGTACTCCGTATACTTACACGTTGTTTTTAATGTAGGCTATTTGAACATGGAGCTACTACTTGGTCCAAGTAGTAGCTCCATGATTTGAACAGGAAGACATGTCCGATACTGCCTTCCAAGTTATCCCCGTTACTTAACCAAGGGGTTGTAAGCTTTAATCTCACCTTATAAGACTCAATACATTGTTCCTAATGAATCGCTGTCATTCCTTCGATGAGATAATGCTGGCAAATTTTCTGTACCAGACTATACGGAGATAATGCTTTAAGCAGGGAGTTGCTATTTGGTCAAATAGCAACTCCCTGCTTTAAGATTACGTAAGGGGTTTTTGTTATAGGCTATACTTTGTACGGAATTCTGCACTGCGTTTAATTCTGTATTATTGTACAACTCTTTACATGCATTGTATACTATATCTTTAGAGATGGCGATAGAGTCGTTTGCTTTAAAATACAAAAATCTAATTCTAAAGACGTGGGCCTAGCGTTTTTTACAAAACGGGCAATAAAGCTAAGCACAGATGTAACAATGTGTCACGATTTACTAACTGGGAAGCACACTCATCCTCCTAACTCTAGGGAACCATAGGGGCAGGCAGCTGTTCTCCACTGATGGGTGCTGAACGTTGTTGGAAAAATTTTGAGTATTTGAGGGTCCTTATATGCAATGTGGGGCAACATAGGCCTATTGGACAAATTTTGAGGAAAATTACAACAAATATTTGACATATTTTACAGAGGGAACAAAATAATAAGGCGTTCTCGACCTTGAAAGGGTACGAGGGCACACTTCCACCCCACCACATTTTTGACTGGGGGGACTTTAGCCCCCAGCCCCTTCTCTTCCTAAGTCTATGTAGGAAACCACCTGCTTTGTTTACATATTTGTCTAGTGCAGGGGTGGGGAACCTCCAGCCCGCGAGATTATTTTGTACGGCCCGCGAGGCAACTCATAAAAAAAAAAATTCAAAATCACTTGCAAAGTACTTGATAATAATGTTTTAGCCCACAGTGTCCACCGTTTATCCTGCTTATACTCCTTCCGGGGTTTTCACGTAGAACCTCCACGAGACTCTACTAGCATATATATATATATGCTCTACTCTACTAGCATATATATATATATATATATATATATATATATATATATATATATATATATATATATTATATATATATATATATATATATATATATATATATATATATATAGTTCAAGAAAAGTAGCATCACACCAGTAACAAACAAATAGCATAAACAGAAAATGGTGAAACATATTTAAATTTTCGGACCACACAGGGCCCTTCATCAGTTTCGACGAGAGGCAACTTAACAACAAATGTACTAAAGAACACGAAAACACCGTAAATAGCTGAAGAGAAGCAACTTTAAGAGAGAAAGCTGAAAGCGATTACAATTGAAGCGTAACAATAACACAATAGCTATCTGGAATTAACACGTGATTTGCGAACTTGGACATGAAACCCATCATTGATGTTAAGGCCTTTTGGAAAGACAGTGTCAAGCCTCCAAATCCAGCTTGTTTCTTTATCACGTAGGCCGTGTTCGCTGTCAAGGACTTCTAAAATAGTGAAATTGAATTCGTTTGGGGAATGAATAGAAAGGTGCTCATACACACGCCAGCAATCATTGCGTTGCCTAGTAGCAGGTCTAGAAAACGAACGTAAGGAGGACTTGTGCTGGTTTAACCGCGCGCGAAGTTTAACAGAGGATCCCACGTACTGTAAATTGCAAGAAGGGCAAATGATACAATAAATGCAAAACGTAGAATTACAAGAACCTCCCTTCGCTTTTAAGTTAAAAACTTTTCCATTAGCTTGGCTACGCAGGGAACTAGTACTTAACATAATATTACACAAAGAGCAACGCTTATTCCCACACGGTGTGCAAGCCCAGTTGGGGTCCAGAAGATCGTTCCCAGGGGCCTTAAGCTTAGCGCGAACAAGAGTATCTCGCAGGCTGGGTGGGTTACGAAAACTTAGTACGGGCAGGTTAGGAACCGCATTACGCATGTAATCAGACTGGTGAAGGAGAGGCTGATACTTTTTCAAAATAGCAGAAATATCAGGAAGCCCGGGATGATAAGAAGTGACTAAAGGGACCCTTTCCTTCTTAGGTGACCGAGGACGCGTGGTCTCATCACGAGCCAAAGCGCGACCGATCTCCTTACCAACCTTTTTACGGCTATGACCCCTGCGATGGAGATGTTCCTTCAGCTCATGACACCGTTTTTGAGCAGTGGCAGCATCAGAACATATGCGTTTAATTCGAATGGCTTGACTAAAAGCTATGCTCCTTTTTATGTGACCCGGGTGGCAACTCGTACTTAAAAGATACTGGTGGGAGTCAGTGGGTTTAGAATAAAGATCAGTGCGAAGACAACGTCTATCATCAACCATGACTGAGACATCCAAAAAATTTACCACTTTTGGTGAAAATTCGTAAGTAAATTTGATGGTAGGATGATGACTGTTAATTAATTCTAAAAAAGTGTGGAGCTGATCCTCCCCATGATTCCAGATCATAAATACATCATCGATGAACCTTAGCCATAATTGAGGTTTATAAAGAGATTTGGTTAAGAATTCTTGCTCTAGAACGGCCAAAAATATATTGGCATATGAGGGAGCCAATTTCGTACCGATAGCGGTACCAAGCGTCTGTAAGTAAAGCTCATTGTTAAATTCAAATACATTTTTTGAAAGCACAGACTCCGTAAGTTTACAAATCGCGTTAACAGATTCTCGAGGAAAATGGCTCTTGTCAAGATAATATGCCAGATTACGAATCCCATCCTTGTGTGGAATACTTGGGTATAGAGCTGATACATCAACCGTCACCAGCAAGGAATTAGGAGCCAAAGGACCTAGTGCATGGATTTTTACGAGGAAGTCGTTAGTGTCCTTCACATACGATGGAATTGAGGACACAAGAGGCTGAATAAACCAATCTACAAGCTCCGAAATTCCTTCAGTTGGGGAGCCGCAGCATGAAATCACCGGTCTACCAGGAACCCCTGCTTTATGGATTTTCGGCAGAAGGTAGAAACGAGCCGGTTTCGTGTTAATTGGTAGAGCAAAATTGTACATATCATCTGTAATTATGCCATTCTTCCTTAGAAGGGCAAGGTCTGCACAAATTTCACGTACAAAGGTGGGAGTAGGGTCAGACGTCAGTTTCCGGTAAACACGAGGGTCATCCAGCTGACGGTAAGCTTCACTGACATACCGCTCCCGATCCATGACCACTACGCACGAGCCCTTGTCAGCTTGTTTAATAACCACGTGATCATTGTCCTTCAGTTCACGAATGGCCCGATTTTCGGCAGCAGAGGTATTTCGAAAAAAGGTCTTGTTGGGGGCTGTCAGGATTTCATGTTCAACAACTGAGCAATAAGTGTCCAAACACTTATCCCTATTGGGAGCTGGAGTCCAATTCGACTTTGCTTTAAATTTAAGAGACTGTGGATCCGGCGGGTCCGGCGTTTCCTGTTCAACGAAATGACGTTTCAGGCGCAGGCGGCGGAAAAAAGCTTGAAGGTCCTGCTTTAAGGTAAGTCTGTTCAAACTTCTAGGGGTCGGGCAAAACGACAACCCTTTAGATAGGACTTTCAGCTGGGTTTCAGTTAATACAACCGAAGATAGATTTACAACGGAGAAATATTCATCGGTTCGCAAGGAAACGTATATATATATTATATATATATATATATATATATATATATATATATATATATATATATATATATATATATATATATATATATATATATATATATATATATATATATATATATATATATATATATATATATATATATATATATATATGGAGTTAAAACCAGTCAAACACGTATACTAGGGGCACCGCCCTTTCGTACAATCAGTATACTACCCGTTATGTATTCAATACATTCAATACCACTCTTGCTTGAATCATTACTTAAACAATCAATACTTAAACAGAGTATGATTTATAGAAATGCCTTCTGCACAATCCTGTTCAAACGACGAAAAAAGACTAATTAAATGCAAATGAAAACGTAAACGGAGATTTTTCCTTGCAACCATTACCGTGACGAGTGTGGTGGCGTGTAGCTAAGTGGGGGAATTCTACAGGACGGTGTCGTACTATCTGCCCCTAAATATATGACCATTACATACACTGGGGATAGGCAAAGTAGATTGATTGCCAGTAACGTATAGAAATGTGATACTAAAGGCGAGTGCCCAAGTTTAAATGCTGGTTTGCTCCGTTCGTAACATTTTCACATTTCCGAGATCATCCAGGGTAATATATTGTTTCATGTTTTCGTCAGTTGACTTTTATGTCCCAAGATGGCGCCAGAAGCGGTAAGGGTTCATGGCCCCCGTCGGGGAAGGCTGTCCCCTCCCCCGTCAGGGGAATTTTCCAATTTCGCCCGGGAGCCTTATGATTTGACAGTCAGCCTCCCGAGACTGTCTGCTTGTTTTTCCCATTTTCCTCGATTAAAAACCAAAATTTCAAATTTTCTTCAACAGAAATCCAAATTTTTCAATTTTTTCAATAAAAATCCTATTTTTAAAATTTTCTTCAATAGAAGTTCAAATTTTTCAGGTTTTCCTTAATAAGAATCCCCAAATTTTCAATGTTTGTAAACAAAAAATTTTACTTTTGACGTTCTTTCGGCAACCCGTCATCTTTGTCGAGGATTCTGGTTGCTGTCCCCCTCCCGTCGGGCAGTTTGGCCTCCCTGTCGGGCAAATCCTGGTGCCACTAATGTGACCTTCCGTAGATCGTGTCTCGACCTTGGGGAGCAAAGCTCAGGAAATTTATAAATAAAAGTAGATTTGTATTTGTAACGTAGGTCCAATCAGTGTCCGGATTTTGTTCCTTGCTGGTTTGGTCGTGTCCGTTTTTAATCACGTTAAAAGAAACTATCTGTTGAAGCTCTTTTAATATGCGGTCAACAAAATCATACATTTGTTCAAACTTCATCATACATCTTTATGTTGATGTTCATGAACAAAATAATGTATGATAGGGGAGAAGGCTTCCCAACTAAGTTGAACAACGTCCAACATGTACGACGGCGTTTAGCATGTTTCATCTTTCCAAGAAATGTTCAAAACATTTTAAACAATTAGGTCTATTCTTATCCCTTGCTCATAATATATGGTCTTGGTTAGAAATCATGGTCTAAACTTGAATATTACTCGGTTATAGAAATATTCAGCAAAAATCAACAATCGAGGACATTTTAAGTCCGAGAAGTTTAGGACCACTTTATATGGCGCATTAGTCAGGGTAACCCTGCCGTCGAGGGTATGCTTTATTTGGTCTTTTCATACCCCCTCGACGTCAGGGCGCATATAACGACCAAAGTGATTTCATATGTGGGCGGGCCGTAGGCCGTAACAGCATGATATGAATATTCATATATGTACTATGAATAGCCATCATGTTCAGCTGTCAATCACCGCATGTTCAGCTAGTCTGAACTGTTAGTGTATGTGTCAATGCCCTATCTACGATAGATGATCGATAGGCCTAACGTTTTAGGGGATGAGAACAGAAAGTACGAAATATGGCATGGTCTGATGACTGAACAGTTGCTTTGTACACATATACACAGAAGTTTTATGACATATGATGTTTATGCATAAGTTAACCTGAGCCTAATATGAATAATCATATCTATTTTAGGGTTACTGTCGCTGATTGGCGAACCAAAAATTTTTGGTTCGTGAAATCACTGTAGTCGTTATATGCGCCCTGACGTCGAGGGGGTATGAACAGACCAAATAAAGCATACCCTCGACGTCAGGGTTACCCTGACTAATGGCTCAGAACATTGCGATGCTGCCCACTCCAAACGATGCCATACATGTGCATATGACGACATTCGCATTTGCATATGGCGACACTCAAGGACAAATGTCGATCTTGTAGACGGGCCTAAAGACTGTACAAACAGCACTTGCTTGGGACTTGTAAGGAGATTTTTACACTATATTGAGTGGCTGTCTGATGGTTTCAGTTAGTTTTAAATTTTCGATTTTAGATAGCCTACAGCGCCTATAAAATGACGGTTGTTGATACTTTTTCATACGTCCCAAGAACGGCACCCTTGCACCCCCCTTTAACTCCCTCCCCCTTCCAGCGCATGAACTTAGACCTTGACGAGTCTCTAAGATACCCTTGCCCCCCTTCTGGAGTAGGTTAATGCACTCAAACCCTTTAAATTGTGTGCTGGATGTGTTGAGACCCTTTTTACGGCTCAGTTTCTAACCAATTGGATTAAGTCGGGCCGGCCACGGCCTTTCTCAGGTTGTGGCTCACTGGCTTGTTTCCCCCATGGAATGCTCAATGGCTTGGTTGTGGAGTTGTATCTACAGTTCAAGAACATTTAAATTTTGTATGTTAAAGTACTGTCTCTATACACGAGATGGACTGTGTCGGTGTCTGGGTATAAAAATAATGGGATGCCGAGACCAAAAATCAAAAACAAAAAGGGTCCACGAGACCGAAATGAAAAAAGGTTCTCGAGACCGAAAATGAGAAAAGCTCCGCGAGACCGAAAATGAGAAAGGGTCGGCGAGACCGACAGAAGTATCAGTCTGCTGTACTGCTACGCTCCGCTTTAAGTTAATGCTGGCACCCTGTAGTATTTACCTTTTGCAAACTAGTGCGTTGCCCTTGCAACACCACCCTTCTCAGGCTGGTATTAAACGTTCCGAGCTGGTTTTTAATTTCGGCCTTGCGGACCTTCGGTCTCGTGAACTATGTTTCATTTTCGGTTCTTGCGGACCCTATTTCATTTACGGTCTCGCGGACCTTATTTTATTTTCGGTCTCGCGGACCTTCGGTCTCGTGAACCCTATTTCATTTTCGGTCTCGCGGACCTTCGGTCTCACGGACCTTCGGTATCGCGGACCTTCGGTCTCGCGGACCTTTGGTCTCGTGGACCTTTGGTCTCGTGGACCTTCGGTCTCGTGGGCTGTAACCAAATTAATATGTTTTTCTTTTTGGATTGACCGTGTTCGCCAAGAAGATGTGTAGTTACCTTAATAATATAACGGTTACCGTACTTCGTTAGCTGCGAAAGACTTAATTTCGGACTCGAATGCATTTCAACTTCACTTTTATTTGTCCGAAATGGTATGCCCCGGAATCTGAATTGGCCCAGGATGGGCTGCAAGTGGAGTCGGGCTCTGGGCCGCCATTCCTCCAAAACGAAGGTCAATGAAGAATGTTACATAAGGCTCCGTTTTTGTTACACATAATCAGTCAATGGTCAGGCACAGTCAAATAACTACCTGAGTGGGGCAAACTTTGAAATTAATTCCTGACAATAACCTTGTTAATTAATGAAGTATACCAGTGAAAGCAGCACCAAGACCATTGTATGATGTCCTGCAGTGTAAAATGGTCAGACTCGGAATTGTCCCAGAATGGAGGCTACTAGTGGAATCAGAATTGGTTTGCGACGAATCTAGGGTGATCTGATAACTGACTCTTGATCGTGACAATTTACCGGCTCGTTTGTGATCCAGGCAGCCTGCACATATGATGACTAGTACATTCACATGTAGAATTTGACCATGATCCGATAAGGAGATCGTAATCTTATGACAAGCATGTACCCATATGAACCCAGGGCAACCTGTCTGGTAACACACATCAAGATAGTAGACAGCTTCTCAAAAAGAGGAGGACATAACCTTGACGAAAATAATTTAAACAAGAACCGCGAGGTGCTGGCAAACGAGGGATCCAGGGCCCGCTTAAGGGCCACGGAAAATTTGGATTTCAGAAGATTTGAAGTGTAGTAATCTGACGGATGCATTTTTCCATCAGTTTAATCCATTAAATGGCTATTTTTACAATATTCGAGCTTGATTTTAATGAATAGCTAATTTGTAAGCTATTGAATCAAACATGTACCTTGCATTTTTGCTCGGTTTCTGGAAAAGTGTATATGGGGGGGGGGGGGGGGCAAACGATATGTCCCCTCCTTTTTTCAAAAGTGGGGGTACACGTTCCCCTGTTCCCTACCTGTTGACGCCCATGACAAAGATAACTTCGAAAACAGGGCCTTCTATTTTAATCTGTGAGGTGGTGTTGTTTCCTTTCTCTGAACTGTTTTAAATATGTGACGACAATCAAGTGTGGTTTGAAATTATAGCGCAAATCTCTGGGTTTTTGTTGTATTAAACGAAATTGCCAATGACTTTTCCGTTTATTCATTTAATTGACATCAGAATGATTACAACGAAGGAAAAACATTGTTGACAGCTATTTCAGCCGACCTAGACTTTGATAACAGGATTAAGTCTACTTTGTAAAAAGGAAAGGGAATATTGTCTGGCTTAATTCTTTATCAAAACGTGTTATGAAGTTTGCTCAACTTTAGAAGAAGTTAGGTTGCGCTTTAGGAAACACTTAATCACCAACTTACTGTACACAGCAACTTGGCCACGCTATACATTTTCCGCAACATCGAAAGCTGCTTAAGCAGCAGGAAGGCCCAAACAGGCTTACTTTAAATATATTGTAGGAGTTTTTACGAACTCCTCATAGTAGCGCACACTACAGAAGTCAGGGTAACCCTGCGCGGTGTCACGTGTATGCATTTGGTCTTTTCACTTATACCTCGACGTCAGAGAACATTCGTACTGATTTTCACTTCCAGTAAAGGTGGAGCTTGGAGTCTAAATCATGGGCGTAAATCCCTGGGGGATGGGGGATATATCCCCCAACATTTGACTAGAGGGGATCATGTAATTATCCCCCCCCCCCCCAATGTTTCAGTCTACAGATACGTGTATGATGGAAAGTATATTTTATTCTTCATTTTCGTAAGCAATTTTTTCAATCTCGCTTCACTTTCTATCACAAATGTTTCTCAAACTATCAGAATTTTAGCAAATCGTTGGCAATCTATCAAAATATTCGCGCGCTCCGCGCGCTTCCAAACTTACGTCAGTGTCACTCATATTTTCAGTATCTTCCGATAGCAACTTTCGGAGAAACACATCAGCAAAAAGTTGAAATTTTACGAAATATTGGCAGTGGCATGTAAGTTTGTTGGGCAATTGACAGTGTCTCGATGTAGAGTCTGAATGCAGGTTTTGTAATGGAAATATTATTCGCACTGTTTACACTCCATGTCATGACCATTATTAAAGACAGACAGTCATCACCCCAAAGTATAGTTTTAGTGTGGGTATATCAAAATTCTCAGTTGGTGACTGCTCTTTGATTGACATCAAAGTTTGAAAATTTGAAAGATGCAGAGTAGCTCACATTCCACACAAGGCAGAGAGAATACTTTTATTACATTTTATAGCCTTGTATGCTCACCAGGACAAGGCCTTAAGCAATAAACAGGTTTATTCCTGCACAAGGAAGAGCTTCATACAGTTATGGGAGGAGCTAGAAGATACATAGTTGGGAGAATTGGAACTGTCTGGGAGCATGAAAATTCCCCTTTAAGGTAATAATACACGAAACTGTTCTGATCACAACACTTTCTGAAGAACAGAGATACATCTCCAACATCTGTGGGGACCTCGCATCAATATGGGATCTTTCAATATAATATGTAGCATGATGTAGAAGGTTGAAAGTACGTATCTGCCAGTCTGCCGTTAAACATTTTTCAGAAATTTTTACCAGAGATTCGCCAGTTTGCGCTGTGCCATTATCGGTATAGATGGTGATTGTTAATACACTTATGACGAAAACAGCATTCTGTAACGCTTTTATTAGTCTTTCACCCCTTTTCTACATCTATCAGGGAGGTCTAATATCACCTCTCTGCACCTATACTCTCCCTCCCTCTCATTTTCCATTGCTGGCAGCTGTTCGTCCGGATTTTAGTTCAAAGGTAGTAAAAATACGATAGTTGTAAAGTGTTCGGGGTCTTACTCTGTATTACCATTAGGATGTCAGGTAGTATACGCATAATGTCATTGCCCCGCCCCAATTAATATGATTAATGCAGAGCTTCCAGGAGGTCATGGTGCCCTTTCATAATGTATAATGAAGGAAAGGACATATTTCGTAATAACTCAAGAATGTTTCCGAGGACTCCACGCACATATTTTTGTGTAAGAACCTTCCCGAAATAGAAGGCAGTAAAAAGACAGAGGGGAGGGGGCTTCAGGAGATTTGTTGACAACGTATCTGTCTCTTAATAGACAACATATTCTCTTCTTTTACCTTACCAAAGGATTAGCATTCACTAAATTATGAACATTTTCCGGCCATATATGATCAGTTCCAAAAACATCCCAAAGATAGCACCATTTTGCATCTAAAAGGCCTTAAATTAATAAAAAAATTCTTAAAAGGGAGGGGGAACCCCTTCCCCAGGACGACACCGTTATGTAGTGACAAACGAAAGATCAAAACTGCTGCATGCAAATGCAGGAATGTATGAAAAAAAAAGGTGTAATTTACGCAGACTTGGGGGAACTGAGGTATTATTACGACATCATCTATGGTGCCCCCAGTCACAAAAAACCTGGCGACGCCACTGATCTCAAACCAACTTGCAGGTCTTGTAATGATCTCTGAATTCAAAATCCAGGTGTCTGGGACCCTATATGTTGATCCCTGCCTTTTTAAGCAAATAACAGGACATAATTGCTCTTGTACAATTTTAATCCAGTGCAGTTTATCAACGAGTTTTGTGCTCAAAACAGCATTTCCTAAATGTACGAATATAGCAATAGCCTACCAAAGAACATTACCACTGAAATTAACCCCTTAAAAGCATGGTCTGGTGACCAAATTTGATGCTTTCAAAAAAGCAAAAAAAATTTCTGTGTTAGGCAGTGAAAACCCTGTCTGAATAGCATCTTGCATTTGGAAGATATGAATTTTTAAAGAAATGCTACATTTTTAGTCTCTGCAGTGCATGATGGGAAATCTGTGATGTCATCTGGGCAAATTGATTTGATGTAGCTTTTGTATTCCTTTGTAATGTTGACATCACTATATTGAATATTCCATAACTTAGTTTGCTGTACCATAAGTATGGAACAGTTTTTCACTACATCTACATGGAAAAACATCTTAACATTCCATGGTATCAAATTTCAAGGACAAACAAGGTAGCCAATTATAAAGAATAACAAAAGGAAGCTCAGGCAATTTGCCCACTTTGGATCATGTTCTGTGACCTTGAGGAAACTTGGAGGTATTTCTTATAAAAAGTAACCAATCTTTAGGAAGGGATATCTTGAGTTAGGAATGGAGTTCTGGTATGGGGTTTGGATGGCATGTAATGAAAAAATTTTATCTTTCATATAAGACCCCTACAAAATGCCACCAGACAATGCCTTTAAAACAGTCTTCCTGGCACTTCTGAGACATTAAAACCCAGGAGCTTCCGGGGGCTTCGCCCGCTGGACCCCCACCTGGGCTCAGTGCCCCTGGACCCCACCAGGGGCCCTAAGGCAGGCCCCTGGCCCCCGCCCGTCATGAGCTCGCGCTTCGCGCTCGCCGTGCACGCTTCGCGTGCACATTTTTCACATTTGCGATAGTTCACCCCATTCCCCCCTCAAAGTTGAAAAGAAATCTACGCCCTTGGTCTAAATATACTTTTTCAAAATTCCCCTCGATTCTCTGGCGAAGAGCCAAGGGGCTTCGAGTCTAAACTATTTTTTTTTTCAAAAGTCCCCTCAATTCTCGGTAGAAGAGCCAGGGGCGAAAACCAAACAATACTCCCGAAGGAGTTCTGCTCCCCTAAGGAGCTACGTCCCCATGTGACAACTCAACTCAACAACAACTACCGAACAACCTGACGTGTGAAATCTCATTCTAGACTGGCTGATCTCCTGCACCAGGAGTCTAAATATGGGAGCTTTTTACGTGCTTGGAAACGGACACGACGGGGACAAAGTCCCAAACAAATTCCGGAACTGACGTTAAACACAAGGACAAAATATTCATGAAGAACTCTATCGCTATGGTTACTTTATTGCCTTGAAACGCGGTTCAACCGATAACACTGACATTGTACAAGGTTTGAGCCGCAGTGAACAGTGACGTCAAATTTCGCCGTAACGAACTAATCCGGAACATTTTCAATGTTTATTCACGATGATGTAGGCATGAGGCTTTCAGAAAGGTATGGAGCAAATGAAATGTTATCATCCTTTCATATGCTTGACTTCTCGATAGGTAAGGATTGGATTCAACGATGATGAGATACGTTATTTGTTGTGGCCGGTTAAAGAGAAGCTTGTTTTCCATCCACGTTTTCCAATGGCTTCAAATTCGCAATCTTATGGATATTAATATAAGATGAGCGTTCTTATCCCTGATTGAAGCTCCACTTTTTTTGGTTGGGAAGTGATTTTTTTTACGTTTTGCTCCTCCCTGACGTCAGGGGATAGCGGTGAAGAGACCAAATGAAAACACACGTGTGCCAGTAAGTCAAGGTTACCCTGACTAACAGCACGCAACCGTCAGAATCAAAACCCGTCGGTTTGAGCAATCCATGGCAGCTCCCTGATATGCCGCTCAACTTATTGTTGTGGTTTTTTACACGAAGAGTTACCGGTACTTGTAAAGTACTCTTCCTGAGCCAGCTAGTACAAGTACTAAAGAGTCGAGTAGGCTACGAGTATTTTTAACATTCGAGTACGAGTACCGACTCTGAGGAGTACGACTAGTATTTCAACATCAGTGAGTACAAGTACTTAAAAAGTACTCGAGTACCGAGTAGCCTACAGCACTGGCGTTCTCACTACTTTTCCGAGCTTCATAACACCCTCGCGACAGTAGGTTGTCTATGGAGAATGATAATCACAGGCGTTTAGGTGCAATTGTTGCAGCAATTCTGCAATTTTTCAAGTAACGTTATGTGTTAGAATTGGCTTGAGAACTGAGGAACTCTGCTTGTATGTGTTTGTGTGTAGTGCTGGGTCGTCCAAAAGTGCCTCTCGACCACCCCTGATTATCAGAGTTGTTGACTTGCACTTGTTGACTTTGGACTCGAGTCACTATTTTCGTGACTTGTGACTTGACTTGCGATTTTCGTATTTACTTGTGACTTGACTTGGACTTGCAATGATTTACTTGTGACTTGACTTGGACTTGCAACAAATGACTTGTCGCCAACGCAAGTCAGAAGCATAATTTTTAACTCTCTCCCTATCCCCTACTCGCGCATGCCCAGACCGCATTTTCCTACACTAACCATTACACAGTACTCACATTGTATATACCATTAGCGCAAACAAGCCGGTCATGCATCATCACTACCAGTGGAAAATAATATTTTTCCCTGTATGCTATAGTCACTTAGATTGGTGACCCATCTGTAGGCGATAGGTAAGTGGTAGTTTAGGAAACAGAATTGTAAGTGTCTGGTGTTCCGTAATTAAAGGGGCTCATTGAGTTGATATAATTGATTTTGATGACGAGTTTGAAAGAAATCATTGAATGACAATGTTTCTAATTAGCCTTATTACTCAAATATCACTTCATTTAGTTACTGTAAATGTGAGAAATTATAGTTTGCGTGCATGGAGAGGAGCTGCATATGGCTAATACGTTACGGTAAAAGTGTCTAGTCACGAATTTGAAACAAATGCTTAAATGCAGTGCCTGTCATATCAATTTCAGTTGTTTGTCAGATGTGCAGAATCTCTTAGTTTGATCATTTACCATCAAGATGTAATCAAATTCCAACAGGTGTGAACAAAAATCATGAATTTTGTGAACAAACTCAATAAGCCACTTCAAATCCCAAGTCCCAACGTCAAGGAGACACTTATTTAAGTCTTTGGTTTTGATGTGAATTGGAAAAAATGGAACTTAAAAACCAGAGGTGGTGTGGATTCCTTAGGTTTAGGTGCGAGGTATGAAGATCAGTCCCCAAAATTAATTTCGGATTTATAATTCGCTGAGTAATTACGCCGAATTAGGTTCTCTTTAAAAGAGTTCTTTTTCTTATTGAAGTCATGGCGATTATTATAGAGATACAAATGTCGTAAAGTCTCACCTTTAATAGAGCCCTTGAAACAACTTTCGGGTTGGAAAGAGTTACGTGATTAACAGTGGAAAGTTTCGCTTAGTTTTGACTTTTGAGTAAGTATCAAGGTGCTTCGATTCTGCAAAACGGGTTTCTTTTGAAAATAGTAATATCAAGATAATTAATTTCTGAGTATGATGATTCACAAGTGAATTTCAAGGTAGGGTGTTTGGTGTTAACATGGTTCACAAAGGTTTTTAATTCAGATTCAGAGCAGTCAAAAAGGAGAAGGATATCATCCCTATATCGCAACCAGCGGATAATATGCTTAGAGAGGGGTATTATTTTTTTCAAGACGATGAAACGTGATATCGGCAATTTCGGTTGAAGATTCCGAGACCATTAATTGCTACACCTACTGTTTGTAGGTAGTATGTAGTGTCAAAATTTTAAAGCAATTGCACTTAGTTATGAACTCCGTCTAAACCTCGTTGTGCAGAACTGGTTGATATTTTTGGTATGGAGTAAATGCCGTGGTCGGATTTCGCAAATGCATCGGTGCATGCATTAATCGCTTCATCTTGAGTGATGCTGGTGTACATATTGTTACGGCTTGTGGTCGCGAGTCAAACCAATAACAGCGAAAGATCACAGAAGAACGAGATTAAAATTCAACAACTTAATGATTATTTACAATCTCCTTATCTTACTTAAATTTACAATAATTAATTAGACTTACTCACAATCCTTTACTCAATATTTGCCTGGTCTGGTCCAAGGGCTGGTAGTGCATGCACGTTGACGATGGCACAGTGGTAGACCTGCAGCGTGCTGTAGCGTAGGAACTGGTTCCACGAGCGAATAATGACAAGGCTAGGTAGGCGATGGATGATAACAACCTCTGTACACAGTGCAGAAACGGCGTAAGGCAATTTATCACAAGTGTGCAGTGTCAGTGGCTGGGAATAACTTCTCAACAGCGTCTGGACTCGATGAAGTATTAGGGCATTTCTCAATGTCTCTCTCCACGAAACAGTTGTTGAACTGCCTTTTATATGCTAGGCTTTTATTCGAGAACTCTCCAGAATTTAACAGAAACTTCTAGTGTACACAGTCCAGCAATTACGAGAACGTTCCTTAATAGAATCTTCTAGAACACACAGTCGAGACATTACGAGAACGTTCCTTGTACGCACGGTAGTAAACAGTGTAGAAGTGTCGTCAGGCCGCGTAAACAGTTCTCACTTCTAGACAGTTCTAGAACGGCTGCGTTGAAGTTGAATTCTCTGGAACTTTCCATTCGCTCGTCGATGGATTCAATCCGGTGTTCCTGACGGGTCGTCTTGTAACACTCCCCCCCTTGAAAAAGTTTTGGACGTCTCGGACAAAACTTAAGTTACAATACTTACAATGTATAACTTTACAGTAATAACTACAGTATGTATATTATGTAGTCCAATACTCAATGGAAGGTATAATCATAACATACAACTTGTCTTGCAAGGTGATGATAAATGCATACAGTAACATTATCAATACACATTGTGCCATAGTTAACACAAAATTTCAAAACTTACAGTGATATCTTCAACATACTGCATCAAATCAAATTCTCGACAAAGAGTCTGGTACAACATTGTCTTTCCCTTTAATATGCTTAATATCTACATTATATGATTGCAGAAATAAACTCCACCTCATCAATCTTTGATTCTTATTCTTCATCTTAGATAAAAATGTCAAAGGGTTATGATCAGTGTATACAGTGATAGGGAAACTAGTAGTTCCCAAATAAACATCAAAGTGTTGAAGACCCAGTATCAAAGCTAATGTCTCTTTTTCAATTGTTGAATAATTTTTCTGGTGTTTGTCAAATTTCTTAGAATAATAACACACAGGGTGATCAACACCATGCTCATCAGCTTGAAGCAAAACTGCTCCTATGCCATTGTCACTGACATCTACTGCCAACTTAAATTGTTTTTCAAAATCTGGAGCAATCAACACTGGTGAACTCATTAGTGCCCTTTTCAACAATTCAAATGCTGCTTGGCAATTATCCGTCCAATCAAACTTTTCACTCTTCTTTAACAATTTTGTCAGTGGTGCAGCAATGTCAGAGAAATTCGGACAAAAACGTCTGTAGTAACCAGCCATGCCTAGGAAGCGCATGAGCTGCCTTTTATCAGTTGGGGCAGGGAATTTGTCAATGCCCTCAACTTTAGCCTTAATTGGTCTAACTTTACCCTGACCAACCACATGCCCTAAGTACACCACATGGGCACAAGCAATCTCACTTTTGACCAAATTTACAGTCAAATTAGCTTTGGCAAGTTTGTCAAATAATGCCTTAACATGTTGTACATGTTCATCCCACGAGTTGCTGTACACAATAAGGTCATCAACATATACTTCACAATTTTCTAAATTTGACGTAAGGTTATTTACTAAGCATTTAAAGGTCATCTGTGAGTTTTTCATACCAAAGGGCATAACCTTATACTGAAATAACCCATCCGGCGTTACGAATGCCGAGATTTTCCGAGCCCTCTCAGTGAGTGGTATCTCCCAGTACCCCTTTAGTAAGTCAAACTTTGACACATATGTAGCTTTCCCAATCCTATCAATACAATCATCGATACGGGGTATCGGATAGGAATCCGTTCTTGTGACCGCATTCACCTTTCGGTAATCAGTACAAAATCTGTACCCACCGTCTGGCTTGGGGACCAATATACAAGGGGAAGACCATTCACTATTACTAGGTTCTATAATGTCATGGTCCAACATGTACCGAACCTCATCCCTGAGATGTTGTCGTTTTCGAGGGTTAACTCGGTAAGGATGCTGCTTGATTGGTGTGGCATCTCCCACATCAACATCATGTTCAATCAAATTTGTCCTAGTAGGATCATCTGAGAACAAGCATGCATATTCATAGATTAATGATTTCATTTCTGACTTTTCTTTGTGATCCAGGTGACTTAATTTCTGGTCAAGATTTTTCAACACATCAGAATTTTGTAACTTAATACACATGTCAGGAACATTATTAGCCTTGATCTCATCATTACTGAGTTCATGATCAGCATTGATAATACACACTTGATCACCTGTATCATTAGTGTTGCTATTTACATCATGTACACTTTCATCCTTAGAAATGTCACAATCTTCTCTTTCATAATATCTCTTCATCATATTAATATGACATACTCTTCTAGATTTACGCTTGTCAGGTGTCAAAATGACGTAATCTGTGTCACTAACTTTTCTCTCAATGACATAAGGTCCTTGAAAGCGAGCTTGAAGTGGCTGACCAGAAACAGGCAAAAACACTAGCACCTTATCACCAGGTTTAAACTCTCTTTTCACAGTGGTCTTGTCATACCACGCTTTCATTTTCTTCTGAGAGTGTCTCAGATTTTCCTGAGCAAGTTCACATACTCCATGAAGACGATCTTTAAAGCGGGATACATAATCAAGTAGATGTATGTCTTCACCTGGATCTGATAACCACTTCTCCTTTAACAATTTCAATGGTCCACGAACTGTGTGTCCAAAGACAAGTTCAAATGGACTGAACCCAAGTGACTCTTGTAGAGATTCCCTGGCAGCAAACATTACAAATGGAATGCCTTCATCCCAATCTCTCTCATTATCATGACAATATGTCTTTAACATATTCTTCAATGTTTGGTGAAACCTTTCTAAAGCCCCTTGGCTTTCAGGATGATAAGCCGAAGACTTAATTTGGTCTATGCCTAACTCATACAACATCTGTTGGAATACAGTTGACATGAAATTAGACCCTTGATCTGATTGGATCTCTTTAGGCAACCCAAACAATGTGAAAAATTTAAGTAAAGCTTGTAAGACTGTCCGAGCCTTAATATTTCTCAGAGGTATTGCCTCTGGAAACCTTGTAGAAGCACACATAATGGTTAATATATACTGATGCCCTGCCCTACTCTTAGGTAGGGGACCTACACAATCAATAATGACTCTACTAAACGGCTCTTCAAAAGCAGGAACTGGCTTTAAGGGTGCAGCCGGAATATTCTGATTCGGCTTCCCAACGATTTGACATGAGTGACAGGTCTTACAAAATTTGGCCACATCACTTTTAAGTTTTGGCCAATAAAAGTGATTTAGAATTCTGTGGTAAGTCTTATTGACTCCTAGGTGCCCTGCAAATGGCATTTCATGAGCAATACTCAGTATTTCCCTTCTATAGGTCCTAGGTACCACAATTTGATGGTAAATTCTCCACTCTTCATCTAATGGTGCATCAGGTGGTCGCCATTTACGCATCAAAATATTGTTTTTAAAATAAAAACATACTGGGACGTCTTTCGATTCATCCTCAGTGAGTGCACCAGCTATTAATGGCTGAAGCACTTCATCATGTTGTTGTTGCACTGACAACTGGTCTCTGTGGAGTGTGTCAGACATTTTCGATTTTTCCTGTTCTACCCCCTCACTATGTGTGGGGCCAGGAGACTCACAATCCTGACTATCATTAAGATTAGTCATAAAAGATTGGCTGAGATCATACCAAGAATCTTCACTTTCGTGAATATTTTTACTAGAATCTTTTTCAGACTCTGACTCCTCTTTTGGGAGTGTTGTTCCATTTTTAGGAACTAATTCCTCAATTTTAGAGGGCGGATGATTAAGTTTATCATCCTTATTTTCAGAAATCATACCCTCATTTTTAGAGAGTGGATGTTCAAGATTATCATCCTTACATGATTTCCTACTTGTTCCACTTTTGGGAACTGTATCCTCACTTTTAGAGGGTGGATGTTTAAGATTATCATCCATGGCGAGCTTTTGTGACATAGCTCTAGTGACAGCACAGGCAGGGAATAAATTTGGAAATTCCTTTTCTAATTGCTCTGTGTTGTTATAATCACATGGTTTATCTGTCAAAATTGCATTGGCTACTACCTTTCCACCAGCTAGGTCATTGCCTAGCAACAGAGATACCCCCTTTACAGGTAGAGTAGGTCTGACCCCTACTATGACCGACCCAGAAACTAAATCTGACTTCAAATTAATTTTGTGGAGAGGGACAGAAATAAATCCACACTCAACCCCCTGAATTAGTACATTTGCCCCTGTGGAAGTAGAGTCCGATAATGGCAAAACTCCATCAAGAAGCAACGACTGAGTTGCGCCTGTATCACGCAAAATTTTAATTTTGACGGGTGGATGAGCTGAATTCCCATCTAGGGAAATAAACCCCTCAGACACGAATGGAAGGTATTCTTCCTTAATTTGGTCTTTAGAATTAGGCCGTAAAGTCACGACTACCTCAGAAGAATTCTCTGCATTGGCTAAGGCATTGGAGGCTGTTTCAGTCTCCTTTAATTTTGCCAATGTTAAGCAATTTGCCATTGTGTGGCCTTTTTTGTGACAGAAACCACAACTTATGTCTTTAAAGGCAGCTTTGTTTGAGCTGACCTGGTCGTTCTTTTGACGATTTGAATCTGGTTGTTTTTTACCAGAATTTGTTGGAGAGATAGAACCAGACTGAGATCCACTGTTACCTGTTGTGCCACTATTATTGCCATATTTCTTATTTGGCCTATTAAACTGACCCTTGTTTTGAGTTTGACCCACTTTACTGAATTTATGGGTAAGTGCATACTGATCAGCCAAATTTGCCACTTCCTTTAAGTTGTCAGCCTTATTTTCCTCAAGGTGAGTCTTAATGTCATCATTCACACACCGTTTGAATTCCTCGACCAGCATCAGTTGTCTTAAAGTGTCAAATGTGGATACCTTTTTGGAAGCACACCATCTATCGAAATGCCTTTCTTTTTGATAAGCAAACTCTACGTATGTTTGTGTATCCGCCTTACGATACTTTCTAAATTTTTGGCGGTAAGCTTCAGGCACCAATTCATAGGCTTGTAATATGGCCTTTTTAACCTTATCGTAATCCATGCTGTCCTCTATTGACAGAGCGGAATACACTTCTTGAGCCTTGCCAGTGAAATTACTCTGGATGAGTATGGACCATTTATCTCTTGGCCACTTTAGTTGCTCACCCAGCTTTTCGAAATGGTTGAAGAATTTCTCCACATTATCCTCCTGAAATTTGGGGACAAATTTTACGTGCTTAGAAACATCGAATCCCCGAGTATCCAAGCCTATTTTAGGGTCTGAGCCTTTTATGACCCCTAACTCTAGTTGCTTCAACCTTAATTCATGTTCTCTTGCCTCCCTTCTTTCTCTTTCTTCTCTTTCCTCCCTTTTCTTTTGCATTTCTCTTTCCTCTTTTTCCTTTTGCATTTGCATTTGCATTTCTCTTTCCTCTTTTTCCTTTTGCATTTGCATTTCTCTTTCCTTTCTTTCCCTTTCTTCTCTTTCCCTTTCTCTTTCCATTTCTTTTAATCTAATCTCCTTATTCATTTCTATTTCAAGCCTTTTCAATTCAAATGTGTTGTCAGTTGGCACAGTGATAGCTGTTTCCAATACTGTACTAGGCAGGACACCTTCATCCACAAGATATTCTAGAACATATCTTTTAATCTCGTCTTTCCGCATTAAAGGCTGAAATTCAATGCCATAATGTTTTGCGACCTTTACAATCTCAGACTTCTTTAATGAATCTAGTTCCTCGACTGAGGGACTAGTCACGAATTTATCTAAGTTGAATGGCATTTTGAAGTTGTTTACGATTTACAACAGAATTTCTCGAATTTTCTAGTACTTTTCGTTCCCGGATAGGCCCCCAATTCTGTTACGGCTTGTGGTCGCGAGTCAAACCAATAACAGCGAAAGATCACAGAAGAACGAGATTAAAATTCAACAACTTAATGATTATTTACAATCTCCTTATCTTACTTAAATTTACAATAATTAATTAGACTTACTCACAATCCTTTACTCAATATTTGCCTGGTCTGGTCCAAGGGCTGGTAGTGCATGCACGTTGACGATGGCACAGTGGTAGACCTGCAGCGTGCTGTAGCGTAGGAACTGGTTCCACGAGCGAATAATGACAAGGCTAGGTAGGCGATGGATGATAACAACCTCTGTACACAGTGCAGAAACGGCGTAAGGCAATTTATCACAAGTGTGCAGTGTCAGTGGCTGGGAATAACTTCTCAACAGCGTCTGGACTCGATGAAGTATTAGGGCATTTCTCAATGTCTCTCTCCACGAAACAGTTGTTGAACTGCCTTTTATATGCTAGGCTTTTATTCGAGAACTCTCCAGAATTTAACAGAAACTTCTAGTGTACACAGTCCAGCAATTACGAGAACGTTCCTTAATAGAATCTTCTAGAACACACAGTCGAGACATTACGAGAACGTTCCTTGTACGCACGGTAGTAAACAGTGTAGAAGTGTCGTCAGGCCGCGTAAACAGTTCTCACTTCTAGACAGTTCTAGAACGGCTGCGTTGAAGTTGAATTCTCTGGAACTTTCCATTCGCTCGTCGATGGATTCAATCCGGTGTTCCTGACGGGTCGTCTTGTAACAATATACCGACTAGAGCAAGTGTAATAACCAATACAAAATGATCGGGTAATTTTAGATTTTCAATTAGATCAAGGATGTGATTGGTATCCTTCACATAGGTAGGTTGTTGTTGAATTAGTGGAAGGAGAAAAAAATCTAAAAATTCTGATATTTGCAGGGTATTTCCTCCACAGCTAGTGGGTCTATCGATAAATGTAGTACCCTTGGGTGGCTTTTTGTGGACTTCGGCCGGTAGAAGGTAGAAAAGTGGTGTGCAGATAGTATGTTACTGAAATTGAGATAGTCAAATATGTCTTTGATATTTTCCTTCATTTGAAAGAGGTCACAGAGATTTGACTAGGGAAATGGTTTCCATGGTGATATCTGATGTAAGTTGATGGTACCCCATGTGGGCCCGATAATTGCCTGAGCGCTTCTGTATAGTCACTCTTAGTAATAATTGTGATATATCTGCCTGTATAGCAGTGTTTCGAGCCTGGATATGTTGAACTCGGTGGGGTGAATAGGAATTTTATGCAAGAAAGTCCCTTTGGTATTATTCATTGCACATTGTATGAGTTACGGTACGTAACTCTCGGCTTCCATGTTGAGGGTAGATGGAACTTATGATATACGGTCGGGAGGATTTATTATGCATAAACTATTTTACTCTCATGGTGCGGTTAGCTGACTAATAGCTCGGAGCAGAGGGTACCTTTTAGGGCAGGGTTGGCAGGTTGGGGAACATCCCTCCCGCATACATTATGCAGCCCACGAGACCATTTCATCCTCCCTGCGAGGCGACTTATATATGACAATTAATTACTTGAAAACTGCAAACAATTTCTTAGCCCGCGGTGCTCACCGTTTATCCTGCTTACGCAGTACCACTTTTCGGGTATCTGCTGAGAAATATTTCCAGTTTATTACTAAAATTCCTGTATGCAAAGTGTAAATTAGCATGCCAACCGTTTTGTTAGACATAAATCGTGAGCCGAATGCCTGTACTTTTCGTATAGGTAACAGAAGCCTTGCGCGGCACATCATGCTTCATGACATTGTACACTATCACACGTGAAGGTCTATCTTAAGAGTATGAGAGTCAGTGGGTAATTTATCTGTTCCGGTAGACCCGAAAAAGGATTGTGGGGCGGCTGGGGCCTAAGAACTGTCCCTTCGAAGCCTTGTGAATTTAAGTTCAGGAAGTGGACAATTTTGCAATGTAAATGAGGGGAAAATAAAGCTGTTTTAAAAATACGTATTTTCTTCTGCGCGCGTGGTAAAAATAAATTGGTCACATTGTAATACTTCTGGCCAGTTTAGCCTTGCACAGTCATTGCCATTGAAAAATGGTGGATAAGTATTCTATTGCCTACAAATGAATACAAATCCGAGACCTTCCGGGGCTTCGCCCAAGTTCTTGCCTAACTTTTCCCCCATTAGTCTGTGCCCTGTGGGCCCACTTATTGCACCCTCTCTTTGCGAAACTTGAAACTTTTCAAACACGAAAAATCATCTCATTTGTCCCTTCTGTGAAATAGCCTATCCAAGTTTTTCAATGTTAACTTGAAATAAACTTCAAAAACTACACAAAATATAGTCTTACCTGGGTAGCATCAAATACACCACTCTAATGACGCTCAAATATGAAATTTATCAAAGAGGAGGAGACACCTTAAAGTGAGTCACCAAGATGGTGCTTTTTGATACCTCTCCCTAACTAATTAGCTTCCACTCGGCTGGCAATTCCCTTAATTTGCCTGGGAACCTTGGACCACTAGTGGTGCTTAGTGAAAAAATGAAAGCTTAATAATAGGTCTACCTTTTCTGCAATGCTACCTTCCCTTCCCAAAAGAAAGCGCAAAATTAATACCTTCGACTTTATTTAAAAAATTTAAAAACCTTCCCTTACATCGACGAGTGGAATCACTGAGAAAATGTTTTGTAAATGACGCTTTCTCTCCCAACATGCCCATTTTGTAGTACCAAGTTCACACTTATGATTCCCTTTATGGCAGAAGTACCCAAACTGAAAGTTTCCGCTAGTATTAGCCCCTGCAGGACCCCGCCTGGACAGCGGCGGGTGCCCTAGAATCAATCCCAAAACAGGAGAAGAGATTCTGAGCTCCTCCCTACGGCAGCGCCTTCGACATTTAGTATTATTCCACTGCCGCTGGGCCAACCGGCATCTGGGGAGGTGAGGCCTGGCAATGGTCCTGGGGCAAATTGTCCTTCCGAGGGTTTTCAGGTGGGGGGGGGGTCCTGATGGAAATCGTTCGAAGGGGCCGAGGACTAACGAGAACCGATCGAACTTAAGCTCAACGGCGACCCCCGACTCTCTAACTTTTGAAACCCCGGATGCCCAACTATTGTACTGCGGTATACGTGCACTTTCAGTAATTAGATTAATATCTTCCATATTCAGTTCTGTACGGAATGCACCGGTAAGCACAAACTCGCATGAAAAAGTATGTAAATGTATGACAGGTTTCACAGCCCTTTGCCATTGCAAGTACGGTCACTACCTGTACCTTGCCAAACGGGGGTACTTTGCTTAAGCGGGCCTACCTTACCGTGAAACACGTACTTGAAACGGCCATCAGTCTAAACAGTAAGTACACTAGGCCGCCACCATCACTGGCCTTAGACAGTGTAACAAATTTTCCGCATCGCGGAAATTCCGAGTCTGACATTTTCAGTTTTGACTTTCACCTGAATTTTATATTTTAATTCATTTCAGCAGTTCGCGCGGGAAAGAAGATAATCCGCTTCTCAACCGGTGGGCCGCGAAGCTCTCCTAGGTGGGCCGCGAGATCCGCCATAAAATATAAAAAATAAAGAAAAAAGAATAAACTTTTTGTGAGGTGGGCCTCAGGAAAATTCTGAGAGTGAAAGTGGTCCTCAAGTTAAAAAGGGTTGAGAAGCGCTGCTTTAAAAAGCATAAATGATAAGGCAGAATTTGACTTTTAAAAAGCAGAAAATTCTTGACTCTAACTTAGGATGTAGCCAGTTATGTAGGGCACAGAGAGTTAAATCGTTCCTGAACACTCCGCTGCTCAAAAATTCTTTTAAAAAGTAAACAAAAGCCCGTATGGTGGTAGCTATAGTACTCATGTTGATAAAGTGTCAGTGTGAAATAATGACACAGCAAAATTTGAGTTATTGATCACAACAATGACAACCAACTGTTGAAAGAATTGCTGAGAAGCCGAAGAGACTTTCGGGAAGCTCGTAAAACGTTGCTGGCACTGGCAGTTCAAGTTGAAACTGCAAATTCAAATTACGGTAGGCTATAAAATACCAAACGGCGGAATATTGGAAAACAAAGAAGCACCTCATAGAGCATAGTACACATATAACACTGATACTCCCTCAGTTAAGTTGACATTAAACTGGTTTCGCGAAGTCTACTTTGAGTAAAACGCACGTGATACCCACCGAAAGCTTTGCGTAGTTACTGCTACTAGGTAAACTGTCCTTTCCGACCGTCCGATCTGGGTTTTGTTGGTTTTTTTTTTTATCTTCGTTCGTGCCCGTTCCCAAGCACGCAAACAGCACACCCGTCTTTTTCGAGTTCTTGCAATCCTAAATTCGTCATTTTAGGTCAAAACGAGGAAAAAATGGCAGAAGGAGTACAAGAGCTACTTTCACCTGAAAATTCTGCAACTCTAGACACGGAAAGTAAAGGTAGAAGCAAAGAAGACCATGCAGAAGAAGAAGAGGAACAGAAAATGTGGCCAGCAGTTAACAGGGTATGCACCGTAGGACTCAACGTAGGCTAGTAGAAGCTTTCCTTACATATTAGGCCCAGACCAGTTGTAACCATTTGCTTACTCAATTTGACAAGGCCTAGGCCTATACCCTTGACCCATTATAATGTAGGCTATGCATTTTTTATGTACAACTATTTTGGAAAAAAATAGATAGGGTAGAGAGGGATATAAAGCAATTTTGGTGAACTTTGAATAGTTTTACTCACCCATGGTATTTACAGGGTATGGAAAGTATGTCAATTGCACACCCGAGATTTTTTTTCTAAATTTTTATTGCACACTTGAAAATTCACATTGCACACCTGATTTTTTAAGGCGACGGTGATTGCCTCATATAACCCTAGATATATGTTATATTGACTTGGCCTATTGGCCACCTAGGCCTACATACTGTAGTCCTTGAACAGGACTGTGTACTGTGTTAACGGTAAAACCTACTCCGTACCACGTTCCTTGTCCTGCCTACACAAAATTTCCGGTGGTTAGCCGGTCTGCCAGCAGACTGGCATTCCTCACAGCTTCAAATATTCACCTACGATTACCATACTTTCCATGAACGTTCTTTGTCATTGTATCTATGCTTCTTGACCAGTTTTCCTTGGAATAGAGGGGAGCAAGAAGGTGAAATTTGAAGGTAAAAACTGACCTTAACACTAAGTGAGTTACAAGATTTTAGAGTGCCCGTGCAGTCACGTGACTGACTTTCCTGTAAAAAGTTGTAACCAGGATAGTATGCAAAAGGATACAGTATGTCGTTCTATCCACATTTTTCGACTTTGGAGAAAATATTTGTATATTAGAAATGGACCTTCACCTCAAACCGGTAGATATTGACTTCAAAATCTGAAGCCAAGAAAATGTAACAAATTTGAAGGAAATCCTGCACTTAATTTCAGGAAATTGGACATCAAAATGTGGAAGCGCTGTCACGAGCCATTCTGACAATATGGCTGCCATTCTTTGGCAAACGGCGAAGCGAGTTCTGTGAGTTTTGGCCTTAGAACGCACCTGTAAGCTGTGTGAATGCACATTTTTCTACAATATAATGATAATAAACTGATTTGCATTGTTTTGAAATCGGAGAAATGACAATTAGTGTAGAGACGATCAGTTTCTGATAAATTTTCCTCCCAAACCTTAACTGCGGGGTTTTTGTGTAGGCAGGACAAGGACTCTAGTGCGGAGTAAAACAAAGTGTATGTAGCATAGAGTCCTGTTCAAGGACTAACATACTGTGACTCGAGAGAGTGACCAACTTTCAATTTTCAGTCAGTAAGTTGTAACTTCTTCTTGAGGATACTCCAATGCGCCTGAACAAGGCATTCGATGGAGGACAGGTGCGTGTAGTACTGTATGTTGAGGGGACCTTCAAGGGTTTTGTTTAAATTTCTCCCAAGTATTTATTTCACACTTGACTTTTTGTGTGCACACTTGAAGTGTGCATTTGACACCTTGTTGCACACTGCACACTTCAATTTTTTTTCGTGCACACCCGAGATCTTGGCGAAAAGTGCCATACTTTCCAGTCTGGTTTACAGATGATTGTATCTTTTTCCCAACATTTTTATATTCAACACCTTCATTTATATGTTTACAATTTTCTAAAACCCAGAGGTTGTGCCAGATTGGAAAGTTTGCCCTGTGCGGGGGATTTATCCCCCGCGCAAAAATATGAATTTTGAAGTTGCCAGCCGCGCAATTTAACAACTGACAACTGCAACCGCGCAAACTTGTTGGCAGCAACCAAGCAAGTTGGCTGGGAAAGGCAGTTTCCTGCAATGTATGAGGTAGTTTTGGCTTTTTTATCTTGCTATGTTCCGTGCCAACTCATGGTGGAGCTCCGCGTAGATAGTATCGGCCGCGCAATTCTCTTGGCCATTATTAATATCCCCCGCGCACCATTGCAAGCTTTCCAATCTGGATTGTGGGGCTTTCACACTCTGTACCCCCACTGGGCATGATAAAATACAGTAGGCCTATGGAAATAAATGAGCCTTCAGATTTTTTAATTAACACATAGCCATGCATGCAAATCAGTTTAATACTATACAGTATATAACTTCTGAGAATTAAACTATATAATCTCACCCCAGACGGTAAAAATTCTCCCACCTGAGTTTACGTCAAGCCCCTCCTCCAATTTAAAAAAAAAAAAATACAAAATTGAAAAACACCCTTAATGAGCTCTCAAACAAAGCTGTAGAGTGCACTGTGAATTTAAAGTTCTCAAGGCCATATCCACAGAATCATACTCATGTACAGATGTGCCAAAAAGTAACTACCTGATCGCGCCCACGATCCACGAATTCACTGCGACCATCGCAGGGGAGTATGTATTGTTAAAAGATAGGTATCTGCGCGAATCTTCGCGGAAACTTTAAGCTTCTTAACTTTGTGGTTGTCACCTCAATAGTTAAGCCGGAAAGAGCAGTGGCTTCAAAGTGACAATGTCAAGTTTCGCACTTTCGAGCTACTGTACAAAAGAAGGGACAATAGAATAATCGATACTGCACCCAGACTAAATTCAATGGAAATAGAGCCTTCTCATTCAAAGGGAGAACATGTATGAAGGTGTCTCTACGGCCACAAATAGATACACTCAAACTAGTAACGTACTGTAGGGTTATTAGTACACTGTACATTAAACCATCTGCCAACAACATCTAACCCACTTTTTAAAAGGTTGAAAGACTCACGCATTTATTAGATTGCATATACTGTATCATACAAATGTAATGCACATCGTTAATAAAACAAATTTCATTAGTGTTTGCACTTAAATTAAGATGAGATGCTTCCATTAAACGAAGTAAATTTTGGCAATATAGTTATGTATGGATAAGCTATGCAAATATTTTAACCAAAATAACATTCTCTTGTATCAAATCAATCGCTAAAACTTCGTATTCTTAGTAGAGATACTTTTTTGGAAACAAAATTCACTTCGCCAGCTGTAGCATTGTGCACATTCTTTCGAGGGATACCTTGCGCCGTGTGCACAGGAAAAAATTTTCTTTCCTGTTACTTCTATCTTGTTACTCCCTTAAATATTAAAATGATACCTATCTTTATGTTGCTCATAATTTTTCATTGATATTCAAACTATTTGAAAAATTTTTTGCTTACAAAGTTTCCAAACATATGACGTTGCACTTTTCTTATTTTTTTTTTTTTTATTGGGGGGGGGGGGGGTTGTCATGTGGCCGTACTTGCCGTGGTGTCCGAAGTTGGAAAATCCGGGATGTGCCACAGTTAAATGTTACCACTTTTCCTTGAATGAAAACATTTTCATGTTGGCCTGTTCTCAAATTGTACCATGTACCATGTACTCTCGTTGCACTATGAAAAATTCCCGGATCGGACAGACCTAAACAGAAAACATTAAGTGTGACGTCTCGCTACGCCCACTGAAATCAAACACGTTACAAATCGCAACAGCATGACGTCACACTTGACATTCTCGTTACCGCATGCTTTAGTATAGTAAAACTGCTGTGTACACAACAAGTGTTGCATCGTAATGTCTTTCACTCGTGTGAGTTCTTGTTCTCTTAACGTTTGTTTTGGTGACCGTTCTGAAGCAAACTCGGAACTCTTTTCAGTTTAATAAAGATACGAATACACTGATGTCCGGCACTGTTTGTTTTGGGCATTGTGTACAAGAAAAAACTTTGAAAAGGAACTCTGCACTCACGCCTATAAGCCTTCTTTTGTTACGTGAAAACCACAGGGGTATCGATGTCAGTTGCCAGGAATGGACAATAGAATGTCTGCGGGTAATCCCGTGCAAACTTGTCTGCGCGGCCGAAGAGGCTTAAAAGATTATTTCGCGCAGAATGTCAAGTAGTTACTTCTTGGCACATCTGTATTGTGAGCAAATTGGGAACACAATTGGCTGCACAGTCATCATTGACCAACCAGAGCAAAGTTGTTGTTTGAATTATTGTAAATGAAAGTGCAGTCACCATGAGATGTGACCATATTACCAATTTTGGGGCAAGATTCTAGGGCCTTTAATGGCATAAGGCTTGTCCATGACCCCATCCATGCACATATACTGTAAACTTGTCAAACTGAAAATTTTTCGACTTTAGAAGAATGTTTTGATGACCAAATTTAATGAATATTGCTGGAAAATTTTATGTAGTTTGTTTTAAATAGTCTGGTGTTAAACGTAGATACAGTAATGCAAAAGAAATATTGTTTGATTTTAGTAAAGGCAATAACAGGTATGATCATGTCATAATCAGTGGGAAAGCTGTTGAGAGGGTAGATAACTACAAGTATTTGGGAACTTATATTGGCTATAGACTCAACTGGAATGTTCACACAAAATTTGTAACCTGAAGCCTGTCAACAACTTTATTTCCTTAGGAAATTGAAACATTGCAATGTTGATGTTACGATAATGAAACTATTTTATCAGTCCATAATTCAAAGTGTCCTGACATTCAGCATTATCTGCTTCTTTGGTACAGTAGTATGCCAAAGAAGCACCAGGATGAGCTAGAATGTATTTGTAAGTTAGCTGAACGCTGTATTGGTTCAAGCCTTCCATGACTGTCACTCATATACGAAGAATGCTGGAGTCAAGAAACTAGATAGCATAAGAAAAGACGACACACACCCCTTTCACAGTTTAGTCTCTTTTAACAGATCTGGTTTTAGATTACAGGTGCCTCTTACCAAAATATCAAGGTTTTGGAATTCGTTCCTTCCCTCGGTATAACATCTTTTCAATTCTTATGTGAAGCCATCTGTCCACAGTGCAAATCCTTGATCTTTCTACTTTCGCTCTTGTTTTATTTTTTATTGATTTCTATTAACCACTATTAGTTGTGTATATCTTTGCCTTTATGTTTTTTTTTAATGTTTTGTATCTTATTTGTGTACCGTATATCTTCGCTTTTATGTTTTTTACTGTTTATCCTATCTGTGTGTATCTTTGCTTTTGTGTTTTTACTGTTTTGTATCATATACTGTACACACACTGTCGACGGAATATCATTTCCGTTCTACTGAAATGGACAATAAAAACTATCTATCTATCAACCTTTTTCTCCCTTTTAGTATGGTCCATCAAACATAAGAGATCTCAAGCCTGGTAGAAAAATGAAATGGTGTACATGTGGGCTTACAAAGAAGGCTCCGTGGTGTGACGGTGAGTTTTGTAACTAATTACAGTAGGACAGGCAGGAAGTACTGTAGGTTCACGGCCTTCCACAGAGTTCTGGGGATACTTTCTTTCCAGGCCCCCTTACATACTGTACGTAGAAGAGGATGTCACTACAGCAAATTTTAAACCACCCACCTAGAACATCTATTGTAAAAAGTCAACTTCACCTGATCTTACTCAGGTTGATATGTTTTGTACTCTAAATGTAATGACCCTAGACCTTATTTTCACTCTACATTTAATCCAACCACATACAAGTAAACACAAACCCAATTGGTAAGTTGATTCCACTGCATCCACCATGGCCCTGTCATGTACATGTACAGTATATTGTATACATGTGCAAAGTGGACAGACTGTCCTGTGTTGTCAATGCTACAGTATACATGTTAACGGCTTTGCCAGTTCTGCATGCAAGGTTGTATTAGCACTGGAGAAGTTCAGTCTCATTTAATTGTCATTTGCAATAACATAGTCAAACCTGCTGCCTGTGGTGTTCTTGGAAAGTGAATTGTGATGTCTCATCTTGGACCAGATCTTCCTTGTCATCTATGACACCAAGCATGCACACACATTTCATAACTTGAATTGAAAGTGCAGTTTGCTTTGTTTTAAATTCAAGTTTACCATATTTGCTCATGGGCAGAGGCATATGAGCCTGGAGGTCATAGTGTCTGCAGTCCCCAGCCCCCTCCCTCCACTAATAGTGGCAATACTGCAAAACCCAATTTTTCAGGCAGATTAGTGGAAATGTTCAGGCAATTTTCTCATGTAGTGCAGGTTGGGAAAGGGAGATTGCCCAGCCCCCTCCCCTAGAAAACAATGTCAAGTATTCCAGGTTGGCTCATGGGTGGTGTTATTTGGAAACATCTGGATGGCAGAGTCACCCATCACAGACATTTTTGGGGTGAAATGAAGGCAAGTATAAGTCAACATTCAAGTGTGGTTGCTTTAGACATGGGAGGAATTTACTAAATGCATGGAATGATGAAACCTTTGCTGTCCCAAAAGTCAGAGTAGCAGACTGTCTAATCATTTTCTCATCAGGTTCCCATAAGAGGACTGGATTTCACTCTCTCAAATGGCGTGTTCCTGAAAAGCCTCAGAGTGTTTACCAAATTTGCAATTGCTGTTATACAAAATCCCCACCGTTCTGTGATGGGACACACACAAATCTACCACTTATTTTGGAGGAGAGACAGAAGAATTGTCCCAAGAAAGATGGACATCCAGAATGTGAGAAACTTTGCAATAGCTGTGGATGGGTTCCAGATTTTTGATGATGGATTTTGTTCTAGGTATTTTGTTTCTGTCATCTTTTTGATGAATTTCTAGAGTTTTTTTAGAGTTTTTATTATATTATCTCACAACTTTTTGAAGTATGTGTGGGTAAGATCAGAAGTTATGATGGCACCAGTTTTTGCACTTACTGTACACATTAGCATGGAAACAGGTGTGCATGCAATTGTATTATTTGTCATTGTGAAAACATAAATGAATTTCTGGAATGACACCAAGATATAACTTACTTTGTAGCAGCTGTTCTCTTTCCACTTTTATAGTACTTGGGGAAAGTTTATTTTTTCCACTTCAGAAAAAGTTTGTGGTCAGTTCACTCAAATGCTCAAATGAAACCATATTGTCTATTAAAGGGACATAATACAAAGCCTTCATTAATACTCAGCATTTTCTGGCAAGTGGCAACAATTTTGGCAATGTATCCTAAATTGTCATAAGAATTCTGTGTGGTATTTTACCTCATTTAATTGGAAGTATTTGAATTTTTGGTAACTTTAGGGACTACTCGGAAATGAATATTAGTAGTAGTATCTATTTGCAAACATATGATTTAAGTATGAAGAAATTTAAAGGGGAACACTGACACTGACAGTGTATTATTAAGTCAAATCATTGAGATAGAAAGTTATCTCCACTTTTTTCCTTCGCATCAAGCTGAAATGTAATAATGCAGGCCTTACTGTACATAAAGCATGCTGGAGGCAATTTCTAATTTTTGCCTTATGGTCCTCAAGTCTTGGTTTGGTTCACAAATATATAACCAGGCAACTTCCAATTTTGCAGAGAGCACCAGGTCATCATTATCCACACAGTTAAATCCAAACCTTAGTTATTAGTACTGCTAGTAATAGTGAGTGAGTATTTTCCTTGCTTTGTGCACATAAAGCCCACAAAATTGGCAAGGTTTGTGCTCAGTGACATGAGCCAGTGAGTTTGTGCCACTCATACTGTACCTATTGTAACTTGTAATACCAGAGTATCCGAAGTCTAGACAGTGCATTGTCATCATGCCAAACTTCATGTATAGTTTGCACTTTCAATGATTTAAAACAAGGCTCAGAGTCATGGAATTATGGGATGTTTTTTTGGTTTCGATGAAAAGAGAAACCTATGCAGTCATGATGGCGTGTGTATGTATGTGTGTATGTGCGTGTGTGTGTGTGTGTGTTTGTGACACTTTGCTCGTTAACACGATATCTCAAGAAGGGAAACTCTGACAGTTTTCAAACTTGGTACATAGATGCCCCATATTGAGAGGAAGAACCCTATTGTTTTTGGTGGGGGTCAAAGGTCACCTGGGGTCACCGGGGGTCAAAACCTGAAAACCTTGTTAACACAATATCTTGAGATAGGAAGCTTGGATGAATTTCATACTTTGTATGTGGATGCGTTATGGTAAGAGGAAGAACCCTATCATTTTTGGTGGAGATCAAAGGTCATCTGGGGTCACCGGGGGTCAAACCCTGAAAACTTCGTTAACACGGTATCTCAAGAAGGGAAGCTCTGACAGTTCTCAAACTTAGTACATAGATGCCCCATATTGAGAGGAAGAACCCTATTATTTTTGGTGGAGGTGAAAGGTCACCTGGGGTCACCAGGGGTCAAACCCTGAAAACTTCGTTAACACTATATCTCAAGAAGGGAAGGTCTGACAGTTCTCAAACTTGGTACATAGATGCCCCATAGTGAGAGGAAGAACCCTATTGTTTTTGGTGGAGGTCAAAGGTCACCTGGGGTCACCGGGGGTCAAACCCTGAAAATATTGTTAACACAATATCTTGAGGTAGGAAGCTTGGATGAATTTCATACTTAGTATGTAGATGCATTATGGTGAGAGGAAGAACCCTATCATTTTTGGTGTAGGTCAAAGGTCATCTGGGGTCACCGGAGGTCAAACTCTGAAAACCTTGTTGAGACGATATCTCAAGAAAGGAAGCTCTGACAGTTCTCAAATGTAGTACATGGATGCCCCATATTGAGAGGAAGAACCCTATTATTTTTGGTGGAGGTCAAAGGTCACCTGGGGTCACTGGGGGTCAAACCCTGAAAACATTGTTAACACAATATCTTGAGGTAGGAAGCTTGGTTGAATTTCATACGTTGTATGTTGATGCATTATGGTAAGAGGAAGAGCCCTATCACTTTTAGTGGAGGTCAAAGGTCATCTGGGGTCACCAGGGGTCAAACTCTGAAAACTTTGTTAACACGATATCTCAAGAAGGGAAGCTCTGACAGTTCTCAAACGTGGTACATGGATGCCCCATATTGAGAGGAAGAACCCTATTGTTCTTGGGGGAGGTTAAAGGTCACTTGGGGCTACCAGGGGTCAAACCCTGAAAACCTTGTTAACTCAATATCTTGAGGTAGGAAGCATGGATGAATTTCATACTTATTAAGTAGATGCGTTATGGTAAGAGGAAGAACCCTATCATTTTTGGTGGAGGTCAAAGGTCATCTGGGGTCACCGGGGGTCAAACTCTGAAAACCTTGTTAACATATTCTCGAGGTAGGAAGCTTGGATAAATTTCATACCTTGTATTTAGATGCCTTACAGTAAGAGGAAGAACTCTATCATTTTTGGTGGCGGTCAAAAGTCTTCTGGGGTCACCAGGGGGGTCAAACCCTGAGACAGAGCTGCCAACCAGCACAGATTTTCCATATTCAGTATGGAAAATCATTGTAAATATGGGAATTACGGATTTTTCCTTGATAATCCGAATTTTGAATGAGTAAATAGGTCCTTTCATGAACTTTATTATTCTTTAGCCAACATATCAAAAGACTGAGAATAAACTACAGTATTTCACTTGTCTGTACAGTACTGTAGTGTATTTATTTGAGCCCAGTAATCTATGCTGTTATGTTATTGGTTAAATTTTTGTCAACAAGTTGATGTTAAACCAATCAGAAGATAGTTTGCAGCAGATCCATGACATTCCATAAGCTACCATAAGCTACCATATCATTGGTTGATCAGTTGTAAACAGATCCACTTTCAGCCAATCAGAAACTGTGTTAAAAGCTAGTTTCTGAGTGCAGTGACAGACTATCACACATAGCCTGCCTGCCAAGGTATGTTGAGCTGGCTGAGTAGCTCAAAGAAATGGAATAACCAAACTTACAGCAGGAATATCACAGTATGTTGTAATATGGCTCCTCTTCAGAGTAGCATGAGTAACTTTAGTGAAAAATTTACCCGGCAGATCAAGTTTTAACGTAGGCTAGGCCTAACAGTTAGGGCCTAACGTTAGGCCTAAGTGTTGTTACAGAACCAACAACAAACATTAGCCTACACACACAATAACGTTAGACTCAGTACATAAATCTAATGCAGAGTTCCAGGTTTATGGGCTAGGCCTAGGCCTAGACAAAGTCCTAGTCCTGTGACTAAGTCCTAGCCTAACTGCCACAGTACAGGCTAGCCTAATTGTAGTACAGTATGTATGGGCTGATATTAGAGGTAGGTTACTTGTAATAGCTATGGCCTAGGCTAGGGCTAATCAAAGCAGTTATTGCCTGTCAAATGTTGGTACCCATCATCTAAGTTTGTAGTATTTACAGAGAGATTTCTGTGACCATGCAGCTGTGCATAGGCCTAGGCTTGGTTTATACTTATAGCTAGGCCTAGGCTAGACCTAGGCTAATGTTACTTAGGGCCTTGCCAAGTATTTATCATAGGCTAGCCTCTAGGCTGTACTGTAATGTTAGGCCTTGGGAATACTTGGGATATTTTGCTTTTTGTCCTTTGGTGACCCTGATGACTATCTTGGGAAATCTTGGGAAATTTTGACCAGTGACTGAAGATATAGGACATCATGGCATTATTTGGAATAGAACATATATCATCGAAACATCAATGCATTTTTGCATTCTGGTTTTTAAATCTACAAGGTGAGGAGCCAGGTGAATTGAACCAGTGTCTAGTCCAAGCCTGTGTAATGTAAGGCTAGGGTGTAAAAAGTATATTGTACAGTTATTTACAGCCGTACAGCTAATATTTAATAGCCAGATTTAGTGCTGGAAGTATGGTAAAATATGAAGGGACTAAAAAGTTATTGTAAAAAAGAGGTAGAAACCTGCTTGCCAAAACCTGCCAAAAAATATTGATATGCCTCTTGCTCTTCAGCAAGTTAATATGTTTTACCCTAGAATGAGGTAGAATGTCTAAAATGCAAGTATCGTATTGGGGAAAAAAGGATGAATATGGAATATACATTATGTAAAATATCTACATTTTAGTGGTCAACCAAAAACAAACAATTTTACTTTTACCAAATTTGGACATTTTCATGTCAGCTCTTGAACTTCTCAAAGTATGAACTTTGGACATCCCACGGTTTAAGCCTTGAAAATTTATATATATGCCACTGTTTTTGACTTGACCCTAAACCCTAGTGTATTTATGTTTGTAACTTTACAGTAGTTTGTGGAAGTGTATCTGGAAAGAGACTGAAAGAAAGTATTTTCAATATCTGTGTACTGTATTCTTAGAAAATTATTTTATATTATTTTTCTCTGCCCTGAAATTGATTTTTGTGTAATTAATTTTTTTACAAATTGTGATTTGTGATTTACACATTGATAGTATATTTTATGGAGCTGTCATCTGAAATATTGTATGACACAAATTGTTTTTGTTCAACATTTAATTTGTCAGTACAATACTGTACATTGTCTTTTAAAAGGAAGGTAGACAAAATTCATTTAACTCACACTTCAACCAAAAAGTGCCCTTATTGAGACCCACCCCAGAAAAAATGGGTTTAACTGAAGGGCAGAAACAGTTTAAAGTCTTTCACTACCATGAACAGTTGACAAGGTTGTTAGTGTAGCTGACAAGATCTTTAAGTAATTTACATGACAGGAAGGGAATTAATTTAGTATATTTATGTATGTATTACACAAATGTGGCAAAGTTTAAAAAGTTTAGAAAGTTGAAACCACATGTAAGGAGGGCTTGTTGCAAAGATGTTGTAAGCAGTCATGCTGGATCAGAAGGCATAATGTATGTGAAAAAAAATAAAATTGGCATGAAAATGATTGCACGTGGTGTACTGTGTACTACAATGCTGTTCTGTGCAAAAATTGCCGTCACTGCTACTCCTCTAATTGTTATGTCTAAAGGGTGTACGTGCCCTTTGGAAGGGTATATATCAAATGACTTGTCATATGACCAGTAGTTCTCTTTCTTGTCTCTCTCTGAGAGCCTTATTTAATCATATTTAATTTGAGGTTAATGCTCACTTAAGTTCTACAGTATAGTATACAAATAATGAATGTTTATGAGTGCGATAGTATGAATTATTTCATAAGTTGAAAGATTGAACGTTCTATTCAACAAGGTGAAGCCAAGTTGAATAGAACG